>OY744609.1:21315608-21623108 GCA_963556255.1 Allolobophora icterica | reverse complement strand
GTCCATTCTTCATCAGTTGAAGCTTCCTAAGAGCGCCATCTCTACATGTCAGTATTTCATAGACAAGATCATCTGGCTTAAATTGTTTCTGCAAAGTTTGGTATACATCCAAGATATCGTCCATTAATGCAGATATCCAAATTTGTCTGTCATTCCAAGTCTGTGTGAAACCTCGAGCTTCAGCCTGCTCTTTACGGTTCTCATTTTGCTCTAGTTTATTCAACACAGCCTTGCAGCCATGAATGTTACTCAATAGGCTATCACGTCAATTGTAGGCTACCTGATGCTGAGCGAAACGTACTTCATGATGTCGAGGAAACTGTTTGGCATCTTTGAGCTCAGAATGCAGCAAATCGTCTTATTCTTCGATGTGCGAAAATATGTGGCTTTATGAGTTTTCAAGATTTTAAGCCTATGATGCTTATCGTCATGGAGTCGTTTCCCTTCTCCCATTCCTTATGCAGTTTATCTCGATCTTTAACGGCACTGTGTGCTTCAGATTGCAAGTGATCTACTATTAACCTTAAACGATCTTCACCATTAGCTCTGACACCTACTGCGATGGGCACAATGCCGTTTCGCAAATACCTTTTGGCCTCATCTATGTACTGAAAATACAATTTACAAGACACATGCACACGCTTCTTTGAATCTTTAGTTGCGTCAAATATCTCTATAGTTCGTTGTTGTTCTTTTATAAACTATTCCAGTCTAGTTTAATTCCTTTGTACAAAGAAACACTGTTTCTTTGGTTCTGAACTTTACATCACTTAACTGATGTCACACTTGTCGGTTGACTAGGCCTAGTTGACAAACCTGCTTCGGTTAGTTGAATAAGTTCGTTGACACGTGTTGAAGACTTAGGCCTACTTGACGATGGAATAGCATCCAGACTCACAAAACTCATTGACGATTGACTTGCTGCATTTGCTATATCATTTGCTACAATTGACGATTCTCATTCGCTTGCTGCCTGACTCGCAACAGTTACCGATTGACTTGGTTCTTTACTCACACACATGGGCGCCCGCAGGATTTTTTGCAGGGGAGGTCAGTCACGGCCGGGAGCACTGGCGGCAATCTTGTTTGACAGATGGGGGGACACTTTTGAAATGATCTGGGGAGAAAAGAGTTTTGAACTGATCTGCTCAAAAAGAGGTCAAAGTTTTTTAATTTGATGACTTTTTTCGGTGTCTCTTCTAAATTTGGGAGAGGGGATGTATGGTGTGTGCCCGCTCACTGTTAAAGGTGGGGGTCTTGTCCCCCTCGACTTCCCGGTATCACCGCCCATGGCCGGGAGAGTTATATATAAATATGTAATATGTAAATAGCCTGGTTCTAGGACGTTTGGTCAACGGACGATTGGTCAACGGACGATTGGTCACGGACGATTGGTCAACGGACGATTGGTCAAGCGGACTGTTCGTCAAGGGGACTGTTGATCAAGGGTCCTTTCGTCAAGAGGACGGTTGATCAAAAATTAACATTTTCGATATTAGAGACGCTTTTAAAACATGTCAGTTCTCTTATCAGTACAAACAACTGCACTGGCACAGATATACGATAACCCTTTGAAATCGACGACCACTAATTATCCCTAGACAGACGAACCGGCCGACCAATTAAGCCATTAGAAAACCAGGCATCTTTACATGCACAGCAAAGCGTAGCCCATACACAAATAAAACAAATATCGTGACTTGGTCGGAAAAGTCAGACGTGCTGTTGGGGATATGGAAGATCGAACGTGCTAATATATCTTCGTGCTATTGCACATTTGTCTCACAATTAGGTACCTTCGTGTTTTAACTATTTGACTACATTTGAGATAAAAACCAATACATTAAAGTGTATTATTTTGAGGAATAACAATGCCTATAACCACTGGCGTAAACTTCTACAAAATATTGGGGGGGGGCATTTTCCCGACAATTTTCTGAATTTACAAAATCTTTTTCGGAATTTCAAAAGTTGATGACCTTTTTTTTTAGTCATTCGCCTCTTTTCTTTGTTTCAGGAGCTCCTCATAGCAAACACTACACACCATCATAAACTTTTCACCGGTTTGTCCTCACACCACACTGTCATTAACTTTTTTTACCGATTCCTCTCGAACAAATTTCGTGAAATTAAATATACCTTCTTATTTTTTTTAATTTTCATCTCGATTATTGGGGGGGGCGTTGCCCCGGCTCCTCGATTATTGGGGGGGGCACGTGCCCCGGCTGCCCCCCCAGAGTCTACGCCTATGCCTATAACCGCATTGATTGCTTTATAAATTATAAACTTTATAACCTCATTGTTTACTTAATAAACTATAAACTTTATAACCGCATCGATTGCTTTGACCAACCGTCCTTTGACCAAACGTCCGCATACCCATAGCCTATGTCATTGATTTATTCAAATCAATCACCGAATGCGATAATACACTGTATTTATCTTTCAGCATTCAAAGACATGGCACTCTGTGTGCCCCTCACGTAGGCCTAATTTAAACCTTTCGCAGTGGTCTGCACTCTGCTGTACATACCGAAAAGAAAATAATTTTAGCAATACAGAAGAAATAAATCCAGCGTAGCGTACATTTCAGTGAAAATAAATTTTTGCCAATAGGCCTAATACAATCTCATTTCTGAAGCTTGGACTTTGGAAGAGTGTAGGCCCTAATTATACTCAGAGGCCCGGGAAGTGTTTAAAAGTTGTGTGAGCTAACCTCAGCCAAGTAAGCAGTATACAGACCTAAACTGGATAAAATTATCCATTATCTGATATAATCTATAGGCCTAACTATATTTTTTGTCATTATTGTCATTTTCTACAACCACTGGAAAAGTGTAAACCCGGGCCCCTTGCACACCTTTCACTTCCACTTGCTGCGGCGTCCTCGGCAGGCGCATCTGAATGTATAAAAAGCACACTGTACACCCACCCACCTACAAGACACTCCAATCCTCCCACGCATGGAGCCTCCTATCTTGGTCAGTTATTCACAGTCCAACTACGCCTCTCAACCCGCTCCTCATCCGCCCTAAGACTTCGCCCTTCCGTCACCTCATCGCTAAAATTTGCAAATCGCTTTATAGCCATAGCTATTTTGCTTCTCTTGAATAAACTCTCACCAGAATTATGACAAATATCAGATCTTACCTACGAACTCACCAAAATCTTACCTCTTGTCATATCTCCATATGGCTTAATTTCAACTGCTCTTTCACAGGTCTTAACCCGCTTCCTCCTCTTCCACTTGCCTCCCTCACCGCTTCAATTCTAAACTCAATCCACCGTATACCCGTCTGACTGCCTGCCAGGCCTGCCTGACCCCTTTGCACTTTGACCCCCTGCCTATAGATTTTGTTTGACTGAGCGCCTGTGAATAATCTGGTTCCCGCGACCTATAGCTTTTGTGGGCATTGAAGTATGGCCTAATCGCTAGATTACAATTGCGATTACAAGTAAAAACTGCGAACAAAACGGATTTTTTGTGTGTGGAAGAAAGTAAAATTCCTCTGTATTATCGAGTAGGGCCTACAATGATGGGATCTCGAAATGAACTGATCTAGTCTCTCTTTCTCCTCCCAATCTGAAAGCCCATTACAGCTGTCTTAATAATTAGTTGTCCTGTGTCTTATCTCTATATCCAAGTCCAACCACTCTCTCTCTCTCCAGTCTTGTAGGGTGATATATTGCGCGTGTCACCATCCTCCGCCATGCAGAGAGGAACCCAAGCTATTCTTCTACAGCCAACACCTGTTTAATCTTTCAGACCGAGAGAGTACACGGTTACCAGTATCCATGATTCTCTGGGCAGTCGCTTTAGCTAGCTGACCTTAAGGTCAAGGCTGGCATTGGCCGGCTCTAGGTAGCTTCCATTAGGCCTACTGTGTTATTTCTATTAATTCTATAAGTCTTAGTGCATCAACTCTGGGGTTTCTCGTCAACATCCTACTGCTGTTGCTTTCAAACTCAGAGAGTAAGGTTTTCAGTATCCATGATTCTCTTGGCAGTCACATCATGATTTCCAGGGGGGGTCACGCGACCCCCCTTGACCTATGCTGCGGGCGCCCATGCTCACACAGGTTAAAAGTGAGTAGGCCTAACTGTTGTTGCCTGATTGGTTGTTGGCAGACTGGTTGTAATTGTTTGCTGTCGAGTTTTGGCCAAATAAATCTGAAAGCTTTTGGCATTTCGTAGCGCCATCCAAAAGCAAATCTGCTTTGCGTTTCTTAGTTCTTTCTGTACTGGGCATGCTTGTAATTTAATCAATATTATTCTTGCGTAAATTGGATAAATCCCATTCCCTAGAGATAGAGATTATCTTTATCGTAACCATTAGCCAAAATTCAGTTTTACGGTTTAAGTTTATGTTTAGTTTTTGCTTTTAAATGATAAAATTAGAAATATCAACATACCGAAGACGTAAATAGCAGCACAGAGCAGACTACTAGTGACCATAGAAATATATTATGTTTTAAAGATTTCACGTCTACTGTGGCGGACTATTGGTGACCAAAGAAATTTAAATAACAAAGATTTCAGTCTGCTGTGGCAGACTCAATATACGTCTATGGGCAGACTATTGGTGACTATAAATTATAAAGATCTCACTTCTACCGTGGTTTGCATTTGCAGTATATCATTTGCATAAGGTCACACAAATGAAAAAAAATTATTTGGGACTAAAAAGGGCAAAATTCACTGGTGGGGAAAAGGGCAAGGACTGGTGGGGAATTGGAGAGGGCTGGTGGGGAATTTCCCCACCAGTCAACATGTTAAAAAATGCCCTGGTTGGTCTGTCTATGAATGCCTTAAGGTATGTCGGCCAGAAGTAAAATGAGTTTACTTCTGAAAATAATTTCTAATTTCGTTCATAATTTTAGTCGGCAAATAATTCATAATTCAATTCCTAATTTCGTTTTTTCTGATGAAATAATTCCTACTTTTACTTCTAGTTTTCGTTAACGAAATCATCTATTTTTACATCAAATTTTAGTTTTCTCTAACGAAAATATCGCTGGTTAGTGGGCCTCTCAAACACACAGGCACGCACAGTGCAAGGTCAAAATATGTTCTGAAAATCTGTTGGCGTTTATGCACTCATCGATAGATGGCCATGTTTTAAATGATTGTTGTTAAAACGTGGCGGAACTAACTAGGCCTACCATTTATGGCATTAATGGACGTGCGGGGGCACGATAGGCGGCCTAATCATCATAATCCTAGATTGCTACGCGATAGCCTTGTGACAGTAATAGAATTAGGGAAATCATCTGCAAAATTAAGCTCACCGTATCCATATATATATAAGGTACGTTTAGGTGACGGAATGTAGCGAAGTTCAGTTTAAGTTCAGTCTATAGGAAGGAATTTCAAGTTTGGTTAGGGAAGGTAATAGGGTGAGAATTGTCGGGGGTTGGGGGGTTGGGGGAGGTTCAACCCCCCTAGTCTTTCTTAGGACCCCATAGTTAAGTCCTCATTGTATGCCCCAACTCCACATAAATCAAGGTCTAACCCCCCAGTCTTTTTTCTACAATTCTCATACTGGAAGGTAAGGTAAGATATGGTAATGGTAGGTAAGGTAATATGGCATATTGTTAGGATGTGGTAAAGGTATGACGTCTGATAGAATGTGTTTAGGCCTATAGGATAGAGCCTAACGATGATAAGATCACAGGCTGGTCGCTAGTCCCCGGAACCGCCGCCATCCGTCGCCGCCGCCGCTAAGCCCTCAAGTCGAAACCAGTTACTAAGCCATCGACTGTTAGCGACTTCGTTCACGTTAATATTTTGCTCATTGTTTTAATCGCGGTCTCCGAGTTTCTATTTTTGACGAAGACATCAGCAGCAGGACAGGAGCAACACTTGCTTGTAAGGTACCAGTCACAGTTTAAACTCCGCCACTGCATGTCTAGGCCCTAGTCGCAAGCCTGGATGAAGGAGGAGGCAGGGGCGTCTACACCATAGAAACCTTGGAGCAAATGCTCCATCCAAGAAATCGGGGGAGATCTGTCAGTGTGTGTGCCACCATTATAGTGGGGGGGAAGGGGAGGGGAAGAAGAGGGGGAAATGGGAAGTTGCTCCAACGACTTAGGGGGATAGACGCCCCTGGGAGGAGGGCGACGCTATATAATGATCTTCGTCAAAGACAACCATTCAGCGACGAATGGCTGTTGCTAAAGTTTTCAGTTACTTGGGATTTTTAGACCATCTTGGGATTTTTCTGACAAAACTATAGGGATTTCTGAAAATGAAAAGTGGCAGCACTGCTCTTGGACGCCCTCATTAGGGCCCACCAGGGCAGCCACTTGTGCAGTTGTGGGCCCAGGTCCTTTGTCTCTGCAGTGTCTTAATACTGAGATGAGAATCATATGGGATTATACTATGAAGTCCCACAGCTGTTTCGTAGTGATAAAGCTCTGAAGTGTTAGCGAACTACTTTTTAGCCTCGACATATGCATCATGACGAAGTAAGACCAGACCTTCCCATCCCCGTCAATCCTCCCCCACTTGCAGTGGTCTGTTTAGGCTACCCAGTTCGCTAGGGGGCGCGATTAGAGCCAAAATCTCATTCCAAATTTCTGACCTGGTGCGGTTAGGCTAAGCATAAACAACGTTTTTCTCTGCACGCGGCGTAACAACAATTTAATAGAACCTCGTTGGATTGAACTAGTCTGCTAGTGTGTTAAAAGTTATGTGATGCTCGTAGGCATGGGCAGCGATCCTGGGGGTCGAGGGAACAAGACCCCCACCTTTAACTGCGGGGGACACAGTATACAGTTCTCCTCCCCAAATTTTGAAGAAACACCAAAAAAGGTCCAAAAAAAGTTTTTGACATCTTTTTTGACCAGATCAGTTCTAAACTCTTTTTTGACCAGATCAGTTCAAAACAAGATCACCGCTGTACTCGTAGGCCTATAGGTTCAACGTTCAAGCACTATAAACCTTCCAGCCTACGCATTTGACGTACTCTGTAACCTTTGAACACGAGTTCTGGGTAGGGTCGAAGTTCACAAGCTGTTTCCAACAGCCATTCCAAATAGCCGTGCATGAGACACGTAGGCTACATTGACTGACAGCAGGCCTTGACTGTTAATGCGTACAAGGTGGTCTAAAGTCTTTCCAGCCTGCGTTAACCGCCAGCAGCTGCTGTGACTATAGGGCCAGTCGTCAATGAGTATAGGCCTACGCAGCACTCTGCAATCAGTCTGACAATACTAATTATGTAAAGTATGTACATCAACTGATCTTTCGTGAGCGTTTGTCTGATAATGGTAGGCCTAGCTTGACCTTAACTATAATGTGATGTTTGCTTTGGTTTTAAGGAGGCACTCGTCTCGAAGATGATGGGTTTGCTTCAGAGGTTTCGCACAGGTCGACCATGCGATATATGTCGATGTGTAATGATATATTAAACAGAAGCATTGCCTCGTATGCAAAGTTGAATCGCCTTATTTGGCTTGATGTTTATAAGATCAACAGGCGGTTGCGCAACGCCTGACATGTGCGCAGAGCAAGTGCGCGCCTATAAAAAAATGGGGCTTTGGACGCTAACGCAAGGTGTTTGTTTTCTACTGTTCAAGGATTCTGACATTCCTCTCCTCGGTAATTCGTTGTGCGTTGTGCAGTATTAAAGAGCTAATTGTTCATCGTTATGGGTGGATACCGTTAGTGGTTGGTTGTAGTGGATGTGTCTCTAGGCTCGAGCAAAGTGCATGGGGAACTGGATCTCATATTGATATAATCTTGAATTGCCTTGACTGGAAATAGTCTGTACTAGTGTGTGAGTGTTGTGTGTGTGTGTGTGTGTGTGTGTGTGTGTGTGTGTGTGTGTGTGTGTGGTTGTGTGTGTATGTATGTGCATGTGTGGGTTGGCGTGGGTGTGTGTTCCTTCTTTACCAACAATTCACAGCGAAACTGTGAACTAACGAGAAATCTTGGCAAGTTGATGTGAGTTTGAATGCCGGGGAAGTTTATCAGTTAGCAGTTTATGAATTTCTCATTTCTGTTGCAGCAGCTGTAACTTTGGAGAAACATTTGAACCATGTCGGTACCTAATAGAGAAGGAGTAGGAGGCAAGGCCGGAAAATCAGTTAACGAAGAGATTCTGGAGGTTCCTTCTCCTCTTTTACAGTTCAAGACTGGATTCTCTTTTGATATCGGTAAACTTTAAGATTTCCTTCGTTAGAGTGACTTCAACAGTAGACATTGTAAGACCGTGATGCAAGTCTCAAAATATACTAAGCAATTTTCTGTTCAAAATAGTCTGTTTGAAATATTAAATGAAGGTTTCGACACTTCGAATCCATTTTCTCTTAAATGTAGATTTTGGACTTACTGTTGTTGGTTCTTCCGTTGGAGGCCTCTTTTGTTTCAAGTGTATTAGTCGTCTACATTGTTATTACATTACTAGAGTATTTGCCCGTCATATATGACGGGTTGAAACGTCGCTCACGATTTAAACGTAATCGTCGGTCTTGGGGACTTTCTTCATTCATGGGACATTGAAATTTTGAAGGACTATTTACCAACAATATAGGATTCTCCAGTTTTATGACGTCGTGTGGAATGTTGTTTGCCCTGTATTGCACATAACCAATCTACGTTTAGGCTAATCAGTCTTCGCCTCGTCTTTGCTCCTCCTCCCCGTCAACCTGCCTTTAGGTCGTGTTCCATAATGAGGGAGTGATGCCGGGAGGGAGTGAGTGAAGGAGGGACGAAGGAACAGAACTAGGGCGGTAGGGAGGGAGGAAGGGAAGTGAGAGGCAGAGACAGACTTACTAACCGCTGTTTGTCTGTCTATGAATGCCTAAGGTAGGTCGGCCAGATAGACAGACAGATGCATTCATAGACAGACGAACAACGGTAATTAACCCTCCCTCCAGTTGGCCTTAGGGTCGTCGGCCAAGGGCCTGTCAGATACGAACAAGGGTTAGTAACCCTCCCTCCAATTGGCCTTTGTGACGTCGGCCAAGGGCCTGTCAGGCATTGGAAGGCGACCAAGGGACTGTCAGGCATAGAACATTCTAATAAGCGTTATAAATCTAACCATGGACACACAGAGCTGGGAAATTATACAAGAGATGTATGGTGATTAACGAATAACAGAAGTTTTGTATTTTACTTTTTGTATGTTTCTGTTTGAGTTTGAGGCGCACTGTTTCATATAATATTAGTATTATTATTACTAAACAAATTTATAGCATATTCAAGGTCACTCAAAATTATTCTTTGAGGTTAAATAGACGATAAATATAATGCAGGAAAAAATTACCTTATGTTACTGTTACTAAATTTTACACGACCTTCAGAACACTTACTTAGCATAATTTAACCATAACTTATCATACCTTTACCACATGTTAACCATATGCCACATTACCTTAACTACCATTACCATATCTTACCGTATACCTGCCCTGCCATACCTGAAATTCCTTTCTAGATTTAACCTTAAACTGAACTTCGTTAAATTACCTCCCCTGTACTTACCTTATCTGTCGTGTGTGTTATGTTACATTCGGCAGGAGGATCATGCATCAAACTGGTATATTCTTTGGGTGAAAAAGGGGAGACTGAAGACTCCATTGTCATACGGATGACAACCTTTGCTACTAGTCAGCTGGAGGAAGCCATGATGTTTCTAAAGGAGCGCTTTGGTGGTGACCTTGGAAGGGGTCAGACTGTCTTCACTACAGGCGTCGGTTGTCACATCCACAGCAGCTTCATCAATTCTGCCCTCAACATTAGGTCAGTCGAAAAGCGTGTTGAGGCTGTGATGGACTGCGTACTGTGAAGTTGGGAATTTCTTGTTGAGATCACTCAGATCAGCAATATGCAAATAAACCGCCTCCAATATATTTAGAATGCCCTCGCCTGGTCTGTGACTAAAACCCCCAAACACCACCACATCACTCCTGTCCTCAAATCTCTCCGCTGGCTTAAAATACTTGAAGGAATAGAATATAAAGTCATAGCACTCACCTACAATGCAATCCAGTCCTTCCAGCACTCCTATCTCCACCAGCTGTTCACGGTCCAACCACTCCGCTCAACCCGCTCCTCTTCTGCCCTAGCACTTCTCCGTCCTTCCGTCACCTCATCACTAAAATTTGCGAATCGCTCCATAGCCATAGCTGTCCCACCCTTCTGGAACAAACTCCCATCAGCACTACGAGAAATATCAGATCAATCCTTCGAACTCACCAAAACATCACCTAGCTCTTACTATCTCTTCAAAGGTCTTCCACTCAAAACTGAAAACGCTGCTCTTTCACAAATCTTATCTCGATTCCTCCTCTTCCCCTTACCTCTCTCGCCGTTTCAACCCTAAACACCACCTTCCTCCTTAACCGTCTGAATATCTGCCTGATTAACCCATATGGATCTTGACTTGGAACCGATTTTACCCCCTCTCCCCCCCGGCTATCGATTATGATTTGACTGAGCGCCTGTGAATAAGCTGGTGCCCGCGACTTCGCTTTTTGGGCGGTGTAGAAATCTCGAGATTACGATTACGAACGCGCAACAAAAGGGGACTGAGCTTCTCTACTTGTACTTATGTAAGCCAAAAGGTGTTTTAGACTTAAAGGTATACATAGAAGCTGTTTGCTAAGTGTTTAGCTAAAACTCTGCAAAAATAAAGCCACAGATTCCGAAATATTTGAGTCTTTGCAGTCTTAAATTAAAAAGATGTCTCATAGGTGAATTTAAGGTTTTTATTCATTTAGTGCAAAGTATTAAAAGATTGGAGAAATTAACTGTGTTATTGGCGCGAAAATTGGCAGTTTTGAATTTGCTGTTGCATATATGACCTAAAGCGTGTTTCTCTTGCTGACTTGGTGAACCTTAAGTCTATACGAGTTCATTTATGCAGATGGAACTGTCACTTCAAGCTGTCTGGTTGTTGCTTGCTGTTTAATGACACTGTGTCGTAACAAAGATGATTAGCGTCTTTAGCATGTTTCTAACTTGTTAGAGTAATTATCTTTGCATTTGCTTAGGTTGGAGAATGTTTCTGAGATGGATAGTTTTGTCAAAGCATTTCGGTTCCTTGTATCCAATTTCCCAGTGGACCGTATTACTCACAGCCAGTCAAGTGTGGTAACAAAGTACCGTGACATGTTCTTGGACCAAATCCAAAAGATGATTGTTGCGCAGCTGTCTATGGCTGATGGGCTGGGCTCGGTGAATGGACAGATTGGAGCGGAGAACATGGACTTTTCGAAGATCCATGGTGACAGTGAGAATGGCAAAGTCAGTGCAGAGAAGAATATATCCGTTGCTTTGTTATCGAGTGAAAATGATGCAGAGAAAGCATCAGCACCGACGGCAGCAGCCAAGGAGACAGATGTTTCGAAATCTGAAGTCAGCAGAGATTCCTATCCGTGCATCCTTGCCATGATGGGATCTGGAGGGGCTATCATCAAGGCAATTGTACAATTCATCCAAATCGTTTATCAGTCATTTGTATTGCATGTATAATAGAAACTTCTGCTAAGAGGGGCACTTGGTCTGCGTAATATAAATTTATTTATATATTCATGATTCATCTTATATAGTTGTCTATTGCTGCATGCAAATTTGCAAATATAAATATTTAGTCACCGTGTCTCTAAAACTCTGTTTGAGCCTTTTTGTATGGCATATGTATTTAAAGGGCCCCCTATTAATTGTCTTCATGTGTTCCCATGTACGCACGCATAATACAATACATCTTTGAGTTGATTTTGCAGTTCACTTGAAATGTTAAGGATTGTGTTAACTCAGTGATGTGTTAAAAGTCGTGTTGGGAACTGTCATTTTAATTTAAGTTACAAAAGAAATTATTCAGATCTGTATTTGAGATCTCTTTCACGTTTGTTTATGCACCATAGTCCACAGTCTACCTTAGAGGCTCTGACATGTTATGTCTCCAATAAACCTGACTAAGAGGTTATGGTCACAGGCTGTGACCGGAAAGAATCCGTCTGTGGAAGTCTCGTGCGCTATTAAAGCCTTAATAACTGATGAGAGTCCAACTGTTTCATTTGTTTCTGTAGGTGGAAAAGGATAAGTTTATGGTGCTGGATGGAATGACTCGATGTGGTCGAATGTTTCTTGGTTTGGGCGCCCTGCTGACAGGATGCAAGGTAACTCAACCACATTCAAAGCATTAGAAAACTTTAGCAGTTATTTCTTGCATTGTGAAGCCTTATTTTCAGGCCTAAAGAATCAGTTGTAACTTGTTTCATTCAGTCCAGTTTAGAAATTTTTATTAATTACCTTAATTCTCAAGTAACGATTGACTGATGTCTGCTGCCTAGTAAATCCATCGGACAGATAGTGACTGACTAGTGACAATGCATTCAAAATCAAGCACTGACATCTGTGGGAATGGAGAGGCGACTGCTTAGGAAATATAGTCTAACAGTTCATGAGTCAAATGCTAGTGATAAAAAATGCATTCAAAATCAAGCACTGATATCTGTGGGAATAATGATGATAATGTTAAAAAATATTATTAAAAGACGTCATAGTATTATGTAATTCTAATTCATTATGGCTGTTAGTGAATACTGATACTTCATCGGGCAGGGCTGTCCTCTTTATGCTCGAGCCCTGGCCATATATAGGCACATTTGTACATTAACTATGAACGCAAATAAATACTCTCAGCATCTATATTTTACATGCTCCAAATTTATTATTCAAACAAATTTAATATACGCCCTACATCAGTTATTTTAACTTTTCTTTGGGTTTCTTTTATCTCTACATACTATGGAGATTGTTTTCTTTATGCTGCAATTGCATTTTATTTGTCACATGCTGTCGCAGACCTTCGATGAGCTGATCGATTTGGCATCCAGAGGTAACGAGGAGAACGTGATGGTATTTGCTAAGCAACTTAAAACTGGAAAGGGATCAGATGTCTACTCTATAATGCCAGACGACCTAATCCTCTACTGCTTTGGACGAGGAGTTGATTCTAACTTAGGTTTGTATCACATGACTTGCTCAAGTTTTGTGCACAGCGTCTGATCATAGTATGGAAAGCATGAAACGCCCTGTTTTACAATTTGGCTGGTCGTTTGGCCGAGGGTTGTTGCTATAGCAACAGATACAGTTACAGGTAAAATCACTTAATTAAATTGTAATTTTCATTCACAACTACTGTGATGAAGAGCACATTATGCTATTGTGAATGTGTGCAGATGACTTTAAGAAGGAGGACTTGGCCGCTGCCCTCCTGTCAACCATAGGACAGGATTTGGCACAGACGACCCACCTCAACTCACACGTGCTTCAGACAAATACTATCTACTTCTGCGGAAGCTTCGTTGGCCAGAGTCAGCTGGTACGCGACACAATTGGACGATACTTTGCAGTCAGGGCGTCCTTTGACACATTAAACAAGGTAAGCTGAAAGTCTTTGATGATGCCTGTGTCCTAATTACAAGTGCCAGAGTGTAAGATACCACCCAATGATTAGATTAGGGGTGTGCCAATGTTTATATCTTCTTCATGCATTATATAATTTTTCATGTATCAGTCAGTGCTTCCTTAACTTAACCAGTACTTGCTTGTAAGATCTAATAATAATAATAATAATAATAATAATAATAATAATAATAATAATAATAATAATAATAATAATAATAATAATAATAATAATATTAATATTAATATTAGTTGTAGTAGTAGTAGTAGTAGTAGTAGTAGTAGTAGTAGTAGTAGTAGTAGTAGTAGTAGTTGTAGTAGTAGTAGTAGTAGTAGTAGTAGTAGTAGTAGTAGTAGTAGTAGTAGTAGTGGTGGTGGTGGTGGTGGTGGTGGTGGTGGTGGTGGTGGTAGTAGTAGTAGTAGTAGTAGTAGTAATAGCAATAGTAGTAATATAGTCAGCATTTAACAGTATACATATTGTAAAATTGTTGTAATAATAATAATTACAATTTAGTGCTATGATAAGAGTTAATATTGTAACAGAAGACTTCTTCTTTGAAATAAAATTCTTTTGTATAAAATATAACATTATAACGCTACACCAATCTTTTAAATGGTAAGTTGAGAGGAGTATAGGATATGCCGACCGCAATGTTTGAAGCGTTTTTATTCCACTCTGTCGCATGTTCAGAATTGTCTCACCAGGGTGTGTGAAATTAAAGGAATGAGCACCACTCCAATGTCCATCTTTTATCAGAGACTTACACAGAGATATGCAAAATGTCAAGTCTTATTTAGCAACCTAATACTTAATTACCAATTATTCTATATAAACAAAGGATTAGGTGCATTTTATTTATACAATATCGTGCTTTCATCTTTGTGTCTGACGTAAAAGATCAGTTACTTAACTTTATGTTACTTTAGAAGATCGGTTACTTTACTTTGCATAGGTTAGCTTTACTTTAGAAAGCTGTTTGATTTGATAGGATCAGCCAAGGGTTCATCATTTCCTGAGATTTGGTGGATACCTTGGTGCCTTAGGATGTCTAATCGATAGCATGAACAACATAAGTCAACTCAACGACTCCTCTTCCTGTGTTTCTACTCTCTGACAAGCCTAATGCATCTGTCAGCTGATTACCCATGCATGACATCCACGGTTGACTGAGATCGAAGAAGTTGACCTACGTGGCATGGTTTTTCGTGTGACAGTGGTTGATGCAAACATATAAGTATCACAGAAGTAAATGCCGTATAATATTATTGCCTTGATCTTAGGTATATGCCGATACGATGTTTCAAGAATAACAAATAAATAGGAAACACAGGAATAAAAAACACAGTTCTGCAATGATTAGTCACTTCTCACCTTATGCTTCATGTTGAAGTCGTTGCAAAGAACGACTGCATTGAAGCACCAGATGACCATAGATAAGCGCTAGCTAAAGTTATTGCTGTGACTATTATTTTATTTTCCTCATTTATGAATTGTGCTTTAGAAACGTACTTTGCAGAACTTTTTCTTTGTTCATGACCTGATAGATTTCTTTCTCATCATAAATGGCTTAAGATTTACTATACGTCAGTGAGGTCCATAAATTGTTTTAGTTTGCACCATGAAAGTTCTGAGTTGTTCATGTGATGAGTAGAGAGTTTTATACAATTTATTGTTTAGTGTAAAGAGATTTTCTGAACCGTTTCAATTTCAGTGTTATGCGTCTCTCGACATTTGTTCGATAGTTATCCTGCTATATTGAGTTATGTGAGCCTTAAACGTAGGACTTTTCTTGTACTTTGATTTAGGAGAAGTCAGGTTTACATGTACATTCCATAGTGTAGTGGTTAGCATTGCTGGACTGTTAATCTTGAGGTCGCGGGTTTAAATCCCCACCGGGGCACAAATTTGGTTCGAGATTTCTGCCCCAACTGCGCCCGTAGTCAAGTCAATTGTAATGAGTACACTGACCGTACACTGTTGGTGGGAAGATGTTACTTTTATGTATACAACCCACAACTAGTATGCATAAGCGTAGGGGAAATTTCAGTGGTGGGGAGGCAAAAATTTTACTTCTAACCGAAACAAAAATAAATCCCGAAATTTGGGCATGTTGGAGCTAGTTTATTCAACATTTTTCCGACGACTACTTGCCCGAAAAACAGGAACGTCCGAAATTGGGGGGTGTTCCCCTCAGAAAAGTGCTATATAGGGCCTACCTGAACACGGCGTAGCAACAATTTAAAAGAAACCTCGTTGGCTTCAGACTAATTTCTTGTTCGTAGGCATTTAGATATATATATATATATATATATATATATATATATATATATATATATATATATATATATATTGTTAGCTTGTTAGTCTAGAGGTGAAATGTGAGTTAGAATGATATGAGAAATGACAAGAAAAACGAAGACTTTCGCAATATTGATAAAACGTATATTTACACTATGTACATAATTGAAACGATACTCACACATACGAGACAAAACCAAACGTCAAAAGACAGACTCTCCGAGAAGACGCCTGCACAAACTTCACAAAGGAAGATACAACTCGAGAACCGGCAATTAAACATGAGTAGCGACCACGTAGGGTACACTCTCTGAAAACGACCACAAAAGGGTACTTACAATGCGTGACACAACCAGTGCACGTCTTACGCCTTACTTAACTAAAACCGGTCTCCCCGTCGACACAAGAACACTGCTATATATAGCCAACGAGACCATCCTACTTCTAGCTTCAAACGAGGTGCGTCTTAACTAAGGTTAGTAAGTGCACGTGAGGATGATAATGGCGGGATGGCTGTAGGCCACTCGCAACAATATATATATATATATATATATATATATATATACATAATTACATATACACACACACCTTACACTCTATACATTATGACACGCACTGTAACCTTTTAACCTGAGTTCTGTTCTAGGTAACGTCGAATTTCGCAGGTTATTCATTCAGTGTGTTTCAAGCAGTCGAGCACGAGACTCGTAGGCTACACTAGCAGACCTTGACTGTAAGGTCAATCTTCAGTTTACACAACTGACTGTGTACCTTCTCCAAAGTTGTTTAGGTAAAATTATCGGTGATGAAGAAATGACTTTTAAAATGTAATTCGAGTACAAGTATCTACCTACTTGATCACAAAAGTATTTAAAGGACTTGAAATACAATTACAATAATTTTTTATACCGGTATTTTAAATGCAAGTATAAAACATTTTACATACTAAGTACAAAATAGTTCAAGTAGAAGCTTACCCCCATATGTACTACACTAGTCAAGTTGATGCTACACAAAGTCTGAACAACAAGAACAACAAACTATTTTCCAGTTAAGCACTGTTTATAGGTAACTTAGAAATTAGTCTAATAATCAGTAGTGGCTTAAAGTGTTTGTCATTTATACTATCTCGACCTGGCAATGAACTGAAAGATCCTTTGAATACAATGTCTCAACTAGTGCTGACGTTCGTGCACTCAGCTATGGGAGTCAGGAGGGGGCCAAGGGCGCATTTGCCCCACCCTTGATTTTGCCAATATTTAAAAATAATAAAATCTTTATTATTATGATTATTACAACAGTCCCAACATCATTTTCAATGCGAAAAAACAATTATTTAGGCAAAGTCCTTGATCAATATTTATATTAATTTTTAATGCAAATTTTCTTCTATGCCAAAACGTCATCGCCCAAAAAAATTCATGCGGACGCCCATGCGTTCAGGACTTTCTTTGGACAAAACTTGCACTTAGCAGAACCATTTTGTACATTTGTTTAACTGTAGCGAAAGTTCCATCTAAACTTGCTGGTAGGCTAAAACACTTTCTTGTTTGCAATCTGCCATTTAAATGAGTTACGCCCACTACAAAATGGATTAGGATTTCCTAAGCTTGGTAACTCCCCATCATTGAAAATAATTTACTTCTTGGCGGTCATCTTTCGGATAATGGTATCTTGACCTAGATTAAGGAGACGTTTATGAGTTTGCCTACGTGTGCTCTACGTTTAAAGGGGCACTATTCACAAATGACTTCTGAGGATCGAGCAGTTCGACGATACGATCTATGTTAGTGACAATATTTTAAACAGAAGCACTCATAAATGATTGACTCGTAGGCAGAGTTGGATTACCATATCGTTCAGTGATAAATTATACGATCGATAGAAAGTTGCGTAACGCCTCGCAGGAGGCGTAACCTTGCATAAGATCATAGTTCAGTTTGCGCATCGAAATCGGGCTTCGGATGCCTGTGAGGGGTGTTGTTCTACAGCATCAAGGGTCGTATAACTGAAGGTCTTTTGTCACTCCTCTCAGGTAATGTTATCAACAGTATCGTATAGTTTATTGTTCATCGTTAGGCAGGATGCCGTTTGTGGGATGTAGTAGTGGGTGGGCGATGGGAAAGGCCTGTAGAATGCAGAAAAATGCATGAGGAAGTCGGTCTCCTATGGGAAATATTCTCCAGTTGAAATGGTCAGGATCAGCCGACGCATGTTCGTCTTTACTTCACAACTCACAGCGAAACTATGAAACAGTAACAATTAGATATCTTAATAAGTAGATGCCAAGATGTGCCAGGGAAGTTAATCAGTGGCAAAGTTTTAAGGTTTGTGATTTATGTTTCAGCAGCTGTAACTTTAGAAAAACAGCTAAGCCATGTCGGTACTTAATAGAGAAGGAGTAAACAAGGCGAGAATATCAGTTGACGAAGAGATACTCGCTTGAGAGGTCTCTCAGATCCTGCGGACCGGAGTTCAGAAAGAGCGGGACTGTGGGTCTCATCCCGAAGTTAGTACCTATGTCGGACACGAAACAACTGAGGACTCGTGTGATATTTTAGTTTCCTGACACCCAACATTTTTTCAGCTACTTAGATGAGGGGTTAGAAGAAAAGCTAAGGGTATTGAAGCCTCAAACATCCCTGAAACTGAAATACTGGTTATAATATAAGGTATGTTGATAATAATCTTTGTCAAGTACAATATCATGTACATTTTATAATTTATGTTGCATCAGCTGGAACTACGTGGGTTAAACCATGTCGGAACCTAACAGAGATGGAGTAAACGAGGGAGAAAAATTAGTTAACGAAGAGGTCCTGGAAGTTCCTTCTGCTATGTTGAAGTCCAAGACTGGATTCTCTATTGACATCGGTAAACCTTAAGATTTTCTTTATTACAGTAAGTGACTTCGACAACAGAAACTGGCGAGTCTTGACGAAATCTTCCAGTGAATATTCAAATTGTCCCACCAGAAGAATCTCAAGAAATTTTCTAATTTAAGTCAAACCCTTTTACAGTTTTCAGATGTCAGTATTTCAGCAAGGCTCTCAAATCGTGCTTTCTCATGCATTGAACCATCACGCTTGAACAGACGTCCATTAACAATTCGTAACATTGCATCGAATGCAGCTCAGGAAGCAATTTCGAAAGTTCTTAAGTCACATCTGGTTAAATCTGTTAGGCAGCTACGTTTAGAGCCTTCGTGATGTTCTTGTAAGGCGTTATATAAATGGCCATATATATAATTATATATACAGACATACAAATATAATTGTTTCTTTCTTTCTAGGCGTGTATACCCTTTAGATGCCTTCGTGAAGACCTAAAGAACGACGCACAGTTTAAATTCTTTAATATGAAGATGATTCATGATATAAATATACAGCATCATCAGGTTGAAAAGACGTTCTCTATTCTTTAACTCCACTATCGTCTTTCGCGTGGAGATCTATCTCCGCTTTTCCGTCAGTGTCTCTTCCCGAGTCTATGCCCTTCCTTGATTCCCTCGGTGCTTAGCTTCGTAACCTTGTTATTCCATCGACGTCAAGAAACGTCGAGAGACGGCATAGTCCAACCTATAAACTTCACGTCTCTGGCTATCTGCGTGACTTGTACTGGCTTCATAAGTTTGCCTTCACGGGATTTTTCAGCCAGCTGCCTAATTTGACTTGTTAAACCGTTGTCTGCACTGGCCTGCCAGCCCACTGTTTGACTTCGCCTTCTAGGCCTATAGCTCGTCTCAGGTGGCTATGTATCCTATATCCTCCGTGCATTAATGCTTTAGTCGAATTTTCGACAATGTCTCACATTACTTTATTATACCGTACCCTGAACTAACCCTCATCTTAAACTTACCTTATCTATTTATCTTACATATTAATGTTAAACTTGGCAGGAGGATCATGCATCAAATTGGTATATTCTTTGGGTGAAAAAGGGGAGACTGAAGACTCTATTGTCATCCGGATGAAAACCTTTTCTACTAATCAGCTGGAGGAAGCCATGATGTTTCTCAAGGAGCGCTTTGGTAGTGATGCTGGAAGGGGTCAGACTGTCTTCACTACAGGCGTCGGTTGTCACATCCACAGCAACTTCATCAATTCTTCCCTCAACATTAGGTCAGTCGAAAAACTTGTTCGGGTTGCGACGGACTGCGTATTCTGTGATCAAATTATGAATCTTCGGAACTGGGTCCGAGGTTGTAATTGCGAAGTTGAGAATTTGTTGTTGAGATCAGCAATGTGCAACATGCAACGAAGGGCTTTGAGCTCCACGTGGGCTTACATATCAGCAAAGGCGCTTCGGGTCAAGGGATATGCATCGTCCTAAGTATTTAGCCACAAGTTTACTCGATAGAGTGAAAGATTCGGATACAATGAAGTGTTTCTGGACACATTGATGCCTCATCTGGCGAATTAAGTGCTTTCGGCACTTTGATGCTACGAAGAATCGGAGAAATTGGCACGGTGTGAATCCTCATAATGATGCTCGTGAAACTTTGATTGTAAAAGTTTGAGATTTTTATTATGCCTCCCAGGTGATCTTCATTATGCTTCTTTTACTGAATTGGTGATCCATGCATGCTTGTCTATGCGAGATTATTTATGCAGAGAAAAATGTCACATCAAAGTTTTTTCTACAATTCGAAATAAACTTAATTGATTGTTTACTGCTACTGAAAACAATGCTATAGTGTAAATTGGAAATGTTCCTTTGTGACCTTCTTGTGTGTGGGACCCCTTTTAACGGATACACTTCTAGTTAGGCTACTGAGCACCGGCCATTTCTCACTGATAATTTTTTTTGTAATGAATTTAACAACATTTAGGCTACTAGCATAAGCAGCAATTTTAATGCGTTCTTTAAAGCTGCCGTATGTCATGCCTAAATGTTTTAAACAAGTATCCAAACTTTGAAACCAGGTTTTGACACCAGAACAAATACATACTAAAGCAATCAACCTCACTAAATAAGAAACGACGAATCAATGCTACAGATCTTACAATTAAAGAATTTTGCACACACACAAATACATTACTATTATTATTATTATTATTATTATTATTATTATTATTATTATTATTATTATTATTATTATTATTATTATTATTATTATTATTATTATTATATTCGTTTATTACATAATAAGGCTGCCAGACGGCTTCCTGGCACAGACTGGTTAAATAATGGGATTTAAAGACTAACAATATTCTAATCATTAAAAGAATTGTCTGGAATGCCAGGCTGGCATATTCGTCATTTCTAATAGGAAAGGCATGTTCGTCGTTTCAAGCTTCTATAGAGAACGCGTGGTTAATAGTTTCTATCATCTCTCTCCGGAAGTGAAAAGTCATGTGAACGCGGCCTTAGGTTATACTGTCGCTTAACATTTGGTGGGAATAAACCGCGCAAGACATGTGCTGCGCTCCATTTAACTGCAGAAAACAACCGCTCTTTTGCAGTAATGTAATTTCAAACATATTATTTCTAAATTGTTGAAACAATTCTGTCTGCATTTGTCTAGGTTGGAGAATGTTTCCGAGATGGATAGTTTTGTTAAAGCATTTCGGTTCCTTGTATCCAATTTTCCAATGGACCGTATTACTCACAATCAGTCAAGCGTGGTAACAAAATACCGTGACATGATCTCGGAACAATTGCAAAAGATGCTTTGTGCGCAGCTGTCTTTGGCTGAGGACCAAGGCTCGTTTACTGGACAGACCGGAATGGAGAACATGGACTTTGTGAAAGTCCATGCTACTACTGAGAAAAGCGAAGTGACTGGGCGTGCAGACAATAATGGATCACCTGATTTGTTGTCAAGTGGAATGGAGGAACAGAAAGCAACAGTACCGACAACAACAGGCAAGAAGCCACATGTCATGGAACCAGAAACCAGCAGAGATCCCTATCCGTGTATGCTGGCAGTGCTGGGGTCTGGAGGGGTTGTCATCAAGGCAATAATACAATACATTCAGATCGTTCATTACTCATTTAAATAGCATGCTTAGTAGAATTAGTAGAAACTTCCGACAAGAGGTGCTTGAGGCGAGTTAATATGTCTATGTAATTAGATTTGTTATCTATGTTATGTAGTGGTCTGTTACTGTTTGCAATCTACTTTGGACTTACAATATATAGAATCTGTCTATCTCATGGGAAAATTGTGTTTGTGTATGTCTGCAATTCAATGAAAAGGTTACGGATGTGACAAACTATGTGTTGAAAAGTGGTGTCGGGAACGTTCGTATTAACGTAACTACAAAAGACACATCTGTATTTGAGACTAAGTTTTCACGGTTGCTTATGCACTGTAGTCTACCTTTGAGGCTCTGACAACTTGTGTCTCCAACAATCTGACTCAGAGGTCAGTGTTGTGCACAAGACCAAAAACCTAAGACCAAGACCGAGACCAAGACCGCATGGTCCAAGACCAAGACCGAGACCAAGACCGCATGGTCCAAGACCAAGACCGAGACCAAGACCGCATGGTCCAAGACCAAGACCGAGACCAAGACCGCATGGTTCAAGACCGAGACCGAGACCAAGACCGCATGGTCCAAGACCGAGACTGCATGATCCAAGACGAAGACCTAAGCCTCAAAACCAATAAGGCCTACCGTAAACGCCATTCTCGGTTTAAGTGTAACATAATCCCATCATTCAAATCAAATGTTTATTACATTTTATAAGAACTAATTTAAATCACACAAGGTTTTGTCCCCCAAGTCTTGCCCTGTGAGGTCTCATGAAGAGTCCACTACAGCTAAACACCCTCTCAACAGGTGCAGGTGTTGATGGGATGCAATAAAACTAATGATCGCAAAGACCGGCAAATATCGACAACAACATTAACAAATACTCCACACTCCACTCTCGATCCCACCCAAGCTGTGCTGGCTTTAGGTATAGGCGATGTAGGTA
Source organism: Allolobophora icterica (assembly GCA_963556255.1). Taxonomy (NCBI): domain Eukaryota; kingdom Metazoa; phylum Annelida; class Clitellata; order Crassiclitellata; family Lumbricidae; genus Allolobophora; species Allolobophora icterica. The sequence goes on along the minus strand of OY744609.1, from coordinate 21,600,463 downwards.
CTGCTTAGAGCGGCATTTCTCAAGGGGCGAAAAATTCCGGCAAAATAAAAATAATATAATTAGTTAATTAGAAATTAAATGGAAATATATGTTTTAGTAAGTGACAGCATTTTTGTCCTTGCTGCTTGCCTATAGCCACAAAACTGTCAGAGGCCGCCTCTGCACCCAAGGTCGAGACCAAAGGCAAATGACCGAGACCAAACGCCAAAGACCAAGACCAAGACCAAGACCGCACCTTTAAGACCAAGACCAAGACCAAGACCGGCACCTTCAAGACCAAGACCGAGACCAAGACCGCATGTTTTCGGTCTCGAGACGGTCTCGAGACCAAGACCGCGGTCTCGAGACCCCATCACTGTCAGAGGTTATGGTTACTGGCTGCGACTGGAAAGTATCTGTCAGTGGAAGTCTCGTGTGGTATAATAATGGCGTTATTGAAGTTTCAATAAAATAACAGGTTCCTACTGTGTTTAAATTGTTGTTGCAGGTGGAAAAGGATGAGTTTATGGTGCTGGATATAACCACTCGATGTGGTCGAATGTTCCTTGGTTTGGGCGCCCTGCTGACAGGATGCAAGGTCATTCATTCCCCATTCAGAGCATTAGAAAACTTACAGCTTTGTCATGCATCTCTCAAGCCTTGGGTATAAAGCTACAGAATCAGTGCCGTCTTAACAGCATTGTAGGCCTTGGGCAAACCAATGCACTGTGGCCCCTGCCCACACACTTGGAGTAAAATTTAAACCTTGAATTCATTTTGTAATGAATGAATGTTTAAATGTAAAGAAACATACTGTAAAGCGAGGATTAATCAGTACAAACTTTTTAACAGTAGGCCCTATAATATAAACCTAGCACTCGAAGTTTCACTTCTGCCGCGCGTGAGGGTCACGCACACATTAATTTGTTTAGTCTTTTTAATTTTGGGGCCCGTAGAATCATGGGCCCCTGGCGACTGCCCAGTGTGCCCATACAGAATCAATTCAAACTATCGTTTTATCCAGTCAAGATTAGAAACTTATATTACTTGGCGTTCCTTTTTTCTGGATGCCATGCACATGTAAATTATTTTCTTTCTGTTACGTTGTAATTCTTTTGTCGCATGCTGCTGCAGACCTTCGATGAGCTGATTGATTTGGCATCCAGAGGTAACGAAGAGAACGTGATGGTACTTGTAAAACATCTCAAATCTGCAGAGGGATCAGACGCATATTCTATAATGCCAGACGACTTCGTGACCTACTGCTTTGGACAAGCAGTTGGTCGAAACCTAGGTATTACTAAGTCTTGTTATAACATAACGTTTTAAGGAGTTGATGTGCAATGCAAATGGTGGAAAATCTGTCCGAAAGAGCTGGAATTAAGTCAGTTTGGCTCTGAAAGATATTTGATTGTAGGCCTATTATGAATAATTATCTTAAACAAAACTATCCTCCCGGAAATAGTTTATATTAATACAAAAGAGTCCATAGCCAAACCCACTGTCACTCGACCATAATACAATTTGTCGGCTTCATGTTGACTGATAATTAAACGGATTTCGTCGTCTCTACACATATTGGGCCTAACAGTAAAGTTCACGAGTGAGCCACTTTTGATGCTGACTCCTATCCAGACTGTCAGTTATAACCTTGAAACGCGCGTTTGACTAAACTGTTAATAAGAATTAGTAAGCAAGGACAAGGACAACCGCATCATGGTTTAACATAATATGTAGCACTCTTAAACTTAATATCATATTTACTTTGAAGTATAATGCAGAATCACCATCCAAGGATAAAGTGCTCCCTCTTGTCCCAATGTGCAGGCGCCCATGCAGAACACTTATACTTAACAGAAATTTTTTTCATTTTGTTTAATTATTGCAAAAATGGTTCATCCAAAATTGCGTGAAAACACTTTCCTGTTTACAATTTGTAGGTTTCAAAAGTCACGCCAAATATAAACAGACTGTGCTTTCCTTTTCCAGTTTTACAAAGCTAGTATTGATAACGATAGGCCTATTAGAACGGCTTAGCCGTAAAATTGTCCCCCTCAGCGGCACATTGATCATTAGCGCAGGCTTATTGCAAATAATATTACTTTTTCATTAATTTTAAGATAAAATATTTTGTAAATGTATTTTATCATTATATTTTAAAACACAAATTAAGAATTTTAAGTAAAGTATACATTCTTCCATTGCACTATATTTTAAATGCAAGTAGGGCCTGTATACAAAATGTTTAAGTCGTAGGTTATGATATTTAAAATAGTATAATGAATATTAGTAGGCCTATCCCCATAACTGATTATTAGGTTTTACTTTAATGAATGATTTATTTTTTTTCGCCCGAGGAAACAAGGATCTCTCAGGCTCTAAAAAACTATATCAGCAGATTTCTATTATTATTATTATTATTATTGTTATTATTATTATTATTATTATTATTATTATTATTATTATTATTATTATTATTATTATTATTATTATTATTATTATTATTATTATTATTATCATTATCATCATTATTATTATTATTATTATTATTATTATTATTATTATTATATTATAATTATTATATTTATTTATTTATTTATTATTCTGTTATTACAAAGGGCCATTAATTTTATATTTAATGTAGGTGACATCAGTTGGTTAAATCAGCGAAAAATTTGCACATGTTGTGTGCGCAACATTTGACGATATTATAGAAGGCTTGACAGTTGACACCGCCCGTTTTACAATTCTCTTTATTTCTTTCTAATTACAACAGTATTTTGGCTTGGAGTTCTTTGTTAGCTTGTCTTAGCGTTTTATCTTCACGACTAATGCACATCTACCAGTGATCAGATAATTTCTAGATAAGGATACATAGACCCTAATTAAATTGTAATTTGTTAAGTAGACTTATTGTGATAGAGTGCGTTATGCTGTTGTAAATGTGTGCAGACGAGTTTAAGAAGGAAGACTTGGCCGCTGCCCTCCTGTCCACCATAGGACAGGATTTGGCACAGACAACCCATTTCAGCTCGCTTGTGCTGCAGACTAATGCTACCTACTTCTGCGGAAGCTTCGTTGGCCAGATTCAGCTGGTACGCGACACCATTGGAAGATACTTTGCAAGCGGGGCCACCTTTGACACGTTTAACAAGGTCAGATGGAACTATTGATAATGTGCTTCTCTTCATTTAAGGGTCTAAAGGATTATGTCCCACCCAATGATTAGATTAGGGTGTGACATTGTTTATGTTTCCCTTATGCCTATGCAATTTTTCATAAGTTATTGATTCCATTGTTTCATTGCTTGTGGATAATTACCTGTAAGCTCTAATAAAAATAAAATAAGAAAAATAATAATACTATTGGAAATTGTAAATAATAATAATAATAATAATAAGAATAACAACAATAGCAACAACAATATGCACAGATAACAGACAAAATACAGACCTAGTCTGGAGAAAAGTTTTCTTCATAGTTTACGAATAACACAACCTGTACATGTCTGGAAATTCATAGTCCGTAAGAGGTCTCCAGATTATGTTGCCATCAGATAGTTTTCCAATCCGGTGTCCGCCTATAGTTTTTGCTGTCTGCAAGAAAGTGATTCACACGACTCGAAAAAGCATCGCTTTTTGCACCGATCAAACCATTTTGCGAAGACCTTAGCCAATTAAGAACAACACCCCTAATTTCTGTTATCCTGAGGGATCGTATAAATTAACGAGGAAAATTATCTGAACATTTGGCAGTATTAGTAATAATAATTATGATATGATAAGAGTACTAAAGCAATAGAAGATTTCTTTATTGAAATAAAATGTGTGGTAGGCCCCTATTAAATATATTACCACGACGCTAAACTAATCTTATAAGAGGAAAGGCGAGAGGAGTTAGGGGTATACGATGTATATCCCCTTAAAGGGATTGATGTGTATGATAAGACATGGTGACATTCCACAGTTAGTTATTGGCAACAATGAGAGTTTACAGTACTATGAATTTATGCATTGGTTACGAGTAGCCTACCATCAACTTCCATCATCTTCAATGGCTATTCACTAAATTATCTATATCGCCGTAGCGATTTCACTAGATCAGGATATTAGTAGGCCTACTATGGCCTTCACAACTTCTATGCTATTGCCTACTTAATGTGCTGACCCTTTGTCATGGAACGAGTTGGCCTCTGATATTCGTTTACTGCCCAGGTTACAATCGTTTAAGATATATAGGGGCCTATGCATATACATGTATATATGTTTGGGCACGAAATCCAATAGTTAAGTTAGGCTACTCTTGTTTGTTTCTGGATCAATGTTCTAAATATTTTATTCGTTGGCTTCCATTTCTCTTGAATGCTATTATTTATTTAGTTCATTTTAAGTTATTCATTCGTTATTGAAAATTTGTATTATATTTCAGGCTGCTCCATTAAGCGGTAGGGCCTACTCTTGTCCTTACGGGTCTGTCTTTTGTGATCTATGACACAGATATTGCATGCTGTTATAGAGACGTCAGAACTGGTTTAAATAAACGAACGACTTTAAACTAAATACAAAAATGCTAATAGCCTTTTTACTTTAGAAAGCTGTTTGATTTGATAGGATCAGCCAAGGGTTCATCATTTCCTGAGATTTGGTGGATACCTTGGTGCCTTAGGATGTCTCTTCGACAACATGAACAACATAAGTCAACTCAACAACTCCTCTTCCTGTGTTTCTACTCTCTGACAAGCCTTATGCATCTGTCAGCTGATTACCCATGCATGACATCCACGGTTGACTGAGATCGAAGAAGTTGACCTAAGTGGCATGGTTTTTCGTGTGACACTGGTTGATGCAAACATAGGTATCACAGAAGTGACTCCCGTATAATATTTTTGCTTTAACCGCAGGTATAGGCCTATACAATATTTCAGGAATAAAAAATAAAGAAGAAAAAGAGGAATAAAAAACACAGTTCTGCAATGATTATTGACTTCTCGCTTTATGTTCATGATGGAGGCGTTGCAAAGAGCGACTGCATTTAAGTACCAGATGACAATAGATAGGCGTTAGCTAAAGCTATTGCTTTAGTCATCATTTTATTACCTCATTTGTGAATTGTGTTTTAAAAATGTACTTTGCAGAAGTTTTTTCTCTGTTATTGAGCTGTTTTCTTTCTTTCTCATCATAAATGGTTGAGATTTACTGAACGTCAATGAAACCCATTAATTTTCTTTTTACTTTGCATCATGAACGTTCTGAGGTATTCCTGCGATAAGTAGAGAATCCTATACCATTTATTATTTAGTGTAAAGAGATTTTTCTGAACCTTTTCAGTTTCAGTGTTATGTGTTTTTCGACATTGTTCGATAGTTATCCTGCTATATTGAGTTCTGTGAGCCTTAAAGGTAGGTCTTTTCTTGGAGAAGTCGAGTTTGCATTCGATGGTGTAGTGGTTAGCATGCTGGACTGTCAATCAAGAGGTCGCGGGTTTAAATCCCTACCAGAGGCACAAATTTCGTTCGAGATTTCTGCCCCACCTGCGCCCCGTAGCCCGTAGCCATCTCACCTATAATGAGTAGCCTACACTGACCGTGGACTGTCGGTGGGAAGATGAGACGACGAGGGAGAGGATAGGTCACCCGCCTTCATATGCCGAGGCTATATGAAAATGAAGTCTCTAACACTTCATACCGCTGGCTGCCTCAGGCTAGCTTTCGGAACCGCTCAATCTCTTTTTCTTCAAGTTTACATTTATTTGGATTACGCATGCGAAACTCCTCCCAAAGCACAAAAGCCGCGTAGAATTGTTATTCCATATACAGGCAAAGTTTCAAGTTTGCATTAATGACTTACTGATTAATCAACTGTATTCTTGTTAAGTTATTCACTAGTAACGTTCGCTTCTAATAGTAAATAAACAAAACCTCGTATGTTACTGGTGACTGAAGTTTGGGTCATGACTGCGTACTGTTAAAGGGATAAGTAGAGAGTACTTCGGGGATGGGAGGTAGATGAATGGTTACATTCATTCCCAGGAGAGCATTAGATCGCGGTTCGATCCCCGTAAGCCCCCTATATACATGTATACGGCGGCACCCTGATGGCTGCCAAAACGCGTGTTTAATTAAGATCTTGATTGTAATGTCATGTTTCAATGTAATCTTACTAGGTACTTGTTAGTTTGTATTAATGAAGAAGATTAATTATTATTATTGTTATTATGATTAAAATGCATAAACTGCTATTAAAGGCATTAAGAAAAGTTTGATGGTAGTTGATGACTACTAGTACGCCATTGATAACTACTCTTGAGTCATTAGGTACATGCACTTAATTACTTTGTCCTACGTCCAGGATTGGTCGACTACCGGCGATGAGGTCAAAGATTAGGACTCAGTGCCTTCCTAGATCCAAGTATCCAACACGAGTACTGATAGTAGGTAAGATAGTAAGCTGTTCTGGAGGTGTCACGAACTCCGGAATCACACCTCCAGTTCCGATCGCTCTACCTCTGAACTCCCGCCCACAGAATACCGTCTGCCTGATCTTAGAGACGTCGCGAGCGATGAACTCGGTGACATCATCCTCTCACCGAAGTCCTTGGACCTCGATGCTGTATCACACTGTCTCGTGTAAATATTTGTGGAGGATCTTCTTCCAATATTTATGCTTCTCTGTAACTGCTTCCTGCAGAAAGACGTTCCATCAGTTTCCCAAAGCGCTCCTTTTATCTTCACTCCTTGAAGCATGAGGGACTACATCCAAGCGATATCAATTATCAATTAGACATTTATATAGCGCGCTCTTCAAGGCAACTATTCAGAGGCGCTCCCAGCCCAACCTCGACGAAAGAGAACAGCCTTAAGAGCAGAGAAGAAAGAGGTGGATGAGTCTCGAGGGAGAGACCGCAGTCCAACAGGAAGGCCATTCCAGATAGTGGGACCGGCAACGGAGAATGCTCGCTGTTGCATGGTTGCAGTGCGAGCGAAAGGAACGTGTAAGTCACCGCGGGCGGTGGAACGGAGTGAACGGCGACCAAGAAGTGCGGACGCTGGAAAACAAAGCTCACGTAGATAGAAATGAGCGCGGCCAAGCTGACACTGCCAGACAATAGAAGCAACCCGGTATACAATGCGTTGCGAAAAAGGAAGCCAGTGGAGGACGTCACGCATGTAGTCAGACACGTGACCAAACTTAGGGATGCGCCCAACGAGGCGCGCAGCAGAGCGTAGAACGCGTTCAAGGCAATGCAGTCGAATGTGAGGGAGAGAGATATGGTCAGCTACAACCCGCAACTTCTTTGGCTTCCCGCAGATTTGTATGTTCCTTGTTGTACATCTTGTAGTCATACACTGCTGATATTGCAACTGTTAGGGTTGCCAGGTAGTCTTGAGGAAATTACCGGACTATGGCGAGCGCGTCATGAGGGTCTGGGGCAATGTCCCCACATCGGTCCAGGGGCATTGGGAAAGCCTCTGGTCAGGCCCTCGGAGGGGCGAAGCCAGGGCTGTAGTGGTAAAATTTGAGGTGAGTATACGCTACCGGTGACCAGCGGCGTAAAAAAAAATTTGAAGACCTTTTTTAGGAAAAATTTCAGACTTTTCACCAATTCTCTGAAAATTTTCAGACTTTTTACGATTTTGTCTCTGAAAAAGTTGATGACCTTTTTTTTTTTTTTAGTCATTCGCCCTAAAAACCTTTAAAAACCTCTCTTTCTTGAAAAATTTTCGTTCCCAGAGGTAAGTATACGCTGTATACCCGCGTATACCCTCGTCTACAGCCATGAGTATACGCTCTCAAATTTCTCTAGATGTAAGTATACGCTGTATACCCGCGTATACGCTCGACTACAGCCCTGGGCGAAGCCCTCTGAAGCTGACAACATAACGAAATAGCAGTAAAAATTGAAGTTACTTTTAAAATGAACATTAACAACACTCTGATTTATACAAATATACTACACTGTGATTTGTAGTATTGAAAAAAGTAATAATAAGACGGTAGCTTTAAAAAAGGCGAAACTTAAAATATGTAGAAAAATGTTGAAATGTTCTCTTTTGAATTTCGGACATAATAAATAACCATTATGTTAACCATACCGTCTATCGGCGAATTTAGCGCATGACCTCACTTAGACAATTTACACTGTACACAGCAAGATTGACTTGAATCTCTTTATCTCAAGTTCCCTTCATTCAGTTCTTCTCTGTTCCTGACTTGGGATTGTCCTCGATCCTACCCTTTCCTTCATTGATCAAGTTAACCTTGTATCCCGATCTTGCTTTTTCATCTACGCCAGCTTCGATCGATCCGCAGGTGTCCTTCGGATCATGCTATCACCACACTGGTCCACGCTTTGATCTGCACTCGGGATAGTCCGGGACGGAAATGCTGTATACATTGGCATTTCCTTCTCCAATATGCACAAACTTAGTCTATTCTTAGCTCTGTTGCTCGGCTTAGAGGTGATATTCCTAAGTTTTCCACATCTCTGCGGTTCTGCCTTTATTCGTGAGTCGTGACTCCCTCAACTGGCACTCTGCTCAACAGAAAATTCAGTTCAAAACCCTCACCTTCATGCGCAACTGCCTCACTGGGCGTCTTACCTAATGGTCGAATTTCTGCACCCTGGTTTCTCCTTGCTTGACAGGACCTCCTTGCGATCCTTGGCCCGTGGCCTTATGGTTGTTCCATGTATGCACTTTTCCACGGCCCAATCCAGGAGCTTTGCCTGTGTGGGTCTTTCAACCTGGAACAATCTTCCCCAGTCATTCTGCCAAGAGCTTCTTGTCCTCTCTCCCCTTCAGTTCCGTAGACGCATTACAACTTCTTTTTTCCGGTGCTGGCACTGATGTGGATCGAGAGCGCTGCTGATCTGAATGGCGATATATAAATGTCCGGTTACAATAAAAATTACAATTATGATGGGTTAACTCGTAAATCATAATAAACGAACGCTTGCGCATTGTACACTGACAGTTCGTAATTTTGTCATCGTAAATTTCAAATAAAATTTAATAATAAATGTAATTGTTACGAACTTACGATAGATATTACATACATCATTCTCCGAGGACCTGGACATCATAAATTTTATGATGTCGAGGTCCTTCGAGAATGATGTGTTCCAACACTTATTGTTAACAATAATTATTTACCGAAAATTACCGGACACCGCCATGTCCGGTAATGTCTGAAATTTCTGACCGGACAAATTGTCTAAATACCGGACTGTCCGGTTCATTACCGGACACCTGGCAACCCTAGCAACTGTCCTGGCCTCATGTAGTATTCTGCATACTTGGCATCTGATGATCTTACTGTGCAACCACAATGAAGCGGGCCTACTTGGGTTTTGGACTTCGGATGACTGACTGCGCCATAATGCATCCAAAACGCCTCGGATTAAGAGGGTGTGTACGTGTCCAGCCCTCTCCCCTCGTAGCCTTATCTTTCCATATACAGTGCACATTCAGTGTACTCGGGTCTGTGCCAGCCCTCTTCCCTCGTAGCTGAGTTGGCTAGAGGCCACATGTGGAGGCAAAATCGCGTATCAAATAGCGTATACCCTTTTTATCTGAACACGGCGTAACAACAATCGAATAAAACTTCTCTGGCTTGAGCTAATCTGTTCGGTGCTCATATAATTCAAACTCGATAACCTCACTCCAGACACATTTTTGAACTCGCGTTCCAGTTAATGTCCGCACGCAGCTCAATTAGTGTGTCCCAATACTGGCGACTGAGACACGTGGCTAAACTGACTGACTGCAGACCTTCATCATGGTTATAGGACAGTCTACATCCTGCCCAATGCTGCACATGTTAAATACCGCACTTCAAGAGATCCTTGTTGAGCACCAGTCGGATAATAGCAACGACGTATATCAATCAGCAGTTTATAAATGGGGATATGTTTGCTTTGCGGTTAACGAAGCTCTCATCTGAAAGATGGTGTGATGGCTGCTGAGGTCGCACAGTTCGACAATGCGATATTCTATAAGAAGAAGCATACACGTGCCTCGCAAGCAAATTTCATTCACCGTATTTGCTTGGGGTCAATTAGGTCATCAGAGTGTTGCGGAACGCCTCACGGTAGGCGTGAAAGTGTGCGTGTCCACGTGACCTCAGTGCACACATATATATATATACAATATACATACATATATATATATATATATCGGTCTCTGGATGCAAATGCGAGGTTGATGTTCGGCAGCCTTCGGGATTGCATAACCCAAGGTCGTCTGTTATTCCTCTTAGGTAGGCGTAATTCAGAGCACAGTATTTTATGCTTAATTGCTATCGTTGAGGCAGGATGTCGTTTGTGGGTTGGTGGCAGTGAATGGGTGAGAGGAAAGTTGTCTAGGCTGCAGCAAAATGGACGGAAATGAATCTCTAATTGGAAAATTACCTTGATTGGAAATGGTCTGAAACCTGGGTAATTCTTTCTCTGTCTCTTTCTGCCACTGTCTCTCTGTCTCTCTCTTTCTCTCTCTGTATGTGTGTGCGCGCGCGCGCGCGTGTGTGTGTGTGTGTGTGTGTGTGTGTGTGTGTGCGCGTGAGTGTGTGAGGACGTTTTCGTCCTCACCTCACAATTCACAACAAACTGTGCACTAACAGCGAGTATACTTTGGGAAGTCGGTGTGAGTGCACTGGAATTTTATCAGTAAGCAGCAGCAACTTCATGAATTAATGTTGCAGCAGCAGTAGCTAGGCTAACTTCAGAGGTACCGTTAAACGATGTCGGTACTGAGTGGAGGAGTGCACAATGCAGAAAAATCGGTTAATGAAGAAATCCTAGAAGTTCCTTCCGCTCTGCTGAAGTCCAAGACTGGATTCTCTTTTGATATTGGTAAACTCTAATTTTCTTTTGTTGCAATAAGTGACTTCAACAATAGACATTGTGATCCCACCAGAAGTATCTGAAGGGACTTTCTCACATGGTATGGTATGTATCTGGGAATTTTTATCTGGGAATTTATATATATATACATACATATATATATATATAAGAACATAATTATATTTACCCACAAAGACATACATATATATAACCATTCTTTTTGATCGTGGTTTGGTGTTGTCAGGTCGTGAGTGCCTCTGATGGGTTTCTCTTAAAGTGGCACTGTGCAAATTTACGATTACAAAATATGACAGGGCTTTTTTCAGCCGGAACGCGCCGGAACGGCGTTCCGGCACCTTTTTTCAGGTACTAAAAAATAATATATTTATTTTAATAATAAAAACAATAAGTTAGTTATTTTAATTTAATTTCAGTGTTTTGAACTGTTTTAAGTGTTTATTGAGACCTCTCCCAACCTCCAATCTCGTTTTTCTCGAGATTTTAGCCCGCCCATAATTATTGCGTTCCGGAACCTATTGTTCCGTTCCGGAACCTTTTTCTCCAGAAAAAACCCCCTGAAATATGATATATGTGCCCAGATACCTGCCTGTGAATGCACACATTGATTGACTATAATATGCAGTAGTCGTTGTATTTGTGCATGCATATATGATATACAGGGTGGGCCAGTAGGAATGCACCAACTTTGACGCCTTATAACTTGAATAATTTTTATCTGAGCGTCTTGTCCAATATATCAGATTGAAGATAATTATCCATTTTTTGATTCTGCAAAATATCTACGAGATAATGTTACGACTTTATGAGATAATGCTATTAATATTCGATGTGCCATTTTCTGGCGATAAAACTGCAAGAAAAAACAAAAGTCTGAAACTGAAGACGTCAGTTCTAAACAGTCACTTAGTACTAACAATTAATATCTTGAGTGAATTTACCATCAGTCAAACAAATACTCAATAATGTCCACCACGTGCTCGGACTCTTACTCGTCCCTGGATTGTTGTCTTGGCTGGAAATTAACTCTTGGACTTGTGCAATGTTCGCTGCTGTGCGCGCAGAACGTTTGCGACCACAGTTGCGGCTGTTAGACGTTCCCGTAGCATCAATTTGTTTAATCAATCGATCTAGAGCATATTTATTCCATTTTCTAGAAGGGAATTCTATCATCATCTGATGTGCATTGTATCCTTTTTCTGCTCTTAAAATTCGGATTAAAATTCTATCCTCTTCCGCGAGCGGCGTCATGATGTTCAATATTTACATTCAAAATTGAGAGGTGTGCGCCGCACCGAAATTTTATAACAGTGGTGCCGTATATCAGTGCAAGATTTGACACAGTAGTAGAGTGGATGATTACTTTCAATTTAGTATATTGGGCACGATGTTCGGGTAATAATTGTTCAAGTTATATCCATTCAAAGTTGGTGCATTCCTACTGGCCCACCCTGTATATTATATACATAATACACATATTGAGCTATATAATGCCCAGATACTGTCTATATGTTTATATTAACATGTATGCACACATACATTGACAATATACGGTTGAAGTCAAGTAGGCCCTATAGGCCCTATCTTGAAAAGAGGCTTCCTTTAAAATTGTAAACGAATGCATGATTATTTAATAATAATAATAATAATAATAATAATAATAATAATAATAATAATAATAATAATAATAATAATAATAATAATAATAATATTCTTTATTATTTCAAACCGACAGACGCAGTAAGATTACATTGAAACATGAAAGTACAATCAAGATCTTAATTAAACACACGGTTTGGCAGCCATTCAAGGCGCCGCCCTAGAGGGGTTACGGGAATCGATCCGCGTACCTTACGCTCTCCTGGCCATGAGTGTTACCTACACAATTCAAGTTCTCATTTTGTTGAACACTGGCATAGGCGTAATTTTCGGGGAGGGGAAGGGCGAGGGGTATTTGAAACCCCACTTTTTCGACTGGAGTGTCCCCGACGGTACCGTACTCCCACTGTTCATACCCAGAAGAAACAGTGTTAATATTATTGTTTTCTCGGCGGCAGGCCTTTATTTGAGCCTTTAATGACTCAAAGAAATTACCGAATCTTATCAGCATCGTGATCACCATCATCATATTGATTGTTACTACACGTATAAAGCCAATAAACTTATAAATACACTAATTAAATGAACTGTTTTCAATTAACTATGCCTATAAACCGTCATTTAGTCCTGGTTCGCCATCTTCTCCTGATTGTCCCCATCCGAGGTGCCTAGAACAGTTTCCTATTTGAAGGGTAGTTGGGAAAGGTGCTGGAGTAGATGGCTGGCTGGTGTCGCCCAGGTCTCCTGTTCTGCTGAAGTCTAGTTTCCCAGTCATTGGACAAACTTCAATGATTCTGTGTGCCAGCTTCTTGCGGTTTCAACTGCAATAGGTTTAAACGAAAGGTTTAACTGTGAGATAGTAGCATATTTGCATGCCTTGTTACGAGCTGCTGTTTCCTCTTCCGAACTTCTGGTTTGCGATGTGATTTGTTCGTATGATGCTGCGAACGTATTCGGCGCCGTGACATCTCACGCAGTGCCGCCGACAGAAATTCCGGGCCCATAGGCAGAGCAGTCACGGGCCCCTAGGCAGAGCAGTCGCGGGCTCCTAGGCAGAACAGTCACGGGCTCCTAGGCAAAGCAGTTACGGGCCTCTAAACTATCTTTAGGCTTTATATAAATATAATATCGTTACGGTCGTACGAAAAAAACCACAAATTGAAATAATAAAAGTGCGTGTACGACCGTACAATATTATATTTATATATACAACTATGATTTTATTCAGATGCTAAATTGAAGCTTAAACTGATTGTAGTTAAGCGTCAGATACTATATTTAAAAAGGCATAAATCATAAACTTTGTATAACTGATTATAATATTTTTCATAAGTTGATTGCGGGCCCGGCCCGGGCCCCTGAAAAGTCGCCGGGCCCCTGGGCATTTGCCCCCTTGCCCCCCTCTCGGCGGGCCTGATCTCACGCCAAGCACGACCTCTGGACAAAGGTATAACAGTGATTCCATCAAGCCTTTTGCAAATCAGATTCGGGTTTTTTGATGCGATGTCCCATTCTCTTCGCGTATGACCCTTCTACTCGATGGGAGTAGGTGTCTTCGATCTCGAAAACCACGATCTAGAAGCCCCTCTACCAATAGATCCGTGAACGGTAGAGCGACGTCATGTAGAAGTCGGCCTTGAAGGCTTCGCGTACCAGCGGCTAATGCCAAAAAGTCGGAAGTTGCCAGCATAGCGGCAACACGAATGCCCAGACCTCCATTTTTCACAGATGAAGGTGCCTGGATCAATCGATCATCTCATTTGAATACTGAGAAGACTATACACTTTATTGTGCCCTGCGTCCATACTTCAGAGTGTGACTTCTGGTACCCATTTGCTGCGAACGCCTGCTGAGATAATTGTCTGATTCTACCTATATAGGCGTTGAAAGCCGTTGATAAGACTTAAGATTGGTGCATCGACAACTTCTCAGTTGTCGGCCTGCTGTTGAACTTTAACATCTTTAACACATTGGCCTATATGGTCAGTGTTTGACATTGGCGGCGATCTTGTCTGAGAGGTGGGGGGGGGGGACAAAATCGGCCATGGTCTGGTCGATGACCAATTTTCAAGAATTCCATGTCCCCCAAAAATTTTTTTTTACTTTTTTAGGAATTCATCTCCACAAAAGTTTACGACTTTTCTAGTAATTCATCTCCAACAAAAGTTGATGACCTTTTTTTAGTCATTCGCCACTTTTTCAACATTCCCCGTCTCCAACCAATAATCTCATTGCCCTTTTCTTTTTAGGAATTCGTCAAAAAATTGACTTTGGGGGGGGGCTGCGACACTTCTGCAAACATTTTTTATTTTGATCTCGTCTGGTCAAACACGCTGCGAAAACCATCACGCGCAATTACATTTCTCTGCCTTTTTGGTGTTCTTCAAAATGTGGGGGGGGGACAAATGTATGGAGTGTCCCCCCACTCTTAAAGGTGGGGGGACATGTCCCCCTGACCCCCCCCTAGATCGCCGCCCATGGTGTTTGCAGTGCGTCTGATTTAAGCGATCGATCGCTCTCCTTGGTCGCTCGCCTAGCAAAGGTACCGGCGAGCGATTTACCGCTCGCCTAGCCGAAGGCTTCGCACCGTCGGTGACAGTCGGTCGTCGCTCACAGAGTTTGAGTGAGACTCCCAAGATGATAGACGAACCTGAAACCAGACCCTTATTTTATTTACCTAATTGAGATTACTTTAATTTACTTACTTAAGGCAGCGGTGAATGCGTGTCATGACCTGTCCTAATTACTGCTGACTGATCACTCCAATTTCGTGCAATAATTATGATTGACCATAACAACACGGCCAACACCTCATCCGTGACATCGCCAATTTGGGAAATTATTTTAAACAACAATGACGGTAAAGATGAGCAAGTCGAATAATAATATACAGTTGAGCATGTATCTGTCATGGAAATTAGGCAACTCGCTCGATGTCGATGTAGTCGAAATAGAAAACCGTCCGACTGTGAACAAAATTTAGGCCTACTGCAAGTCCTGCAGAAAGCACGTGCGCCGATAAAATTCGAATGGATTGCCGGCTGAAAGGTCAAGCCAAAAAGGAGCGTGCAACCAACGTGGTGAAATCAGCCGTCACAAGTCATCTTAAGTCAATGGTAGGTTTCTAGTGAATGCTCATTCATTCATTCATTCTGAGAATTTATAGCGCCTCTTCAAGAGACCTACTCGTATAGCAGAACTGAATTGAGATAGGCCTACTAGATGATTGTTATATGCAGCTATAGTATACGAACGAATACGATACATAAAATATGCTGTACAGAAAAGCTCCCAAGGTCGACCGCGCATCGCTCGCCTACTCGACCCAGCGCGATCGATTTTCAACCCGCCTACTATTTTCAAATCAGACGCACTGGGTGTTTGACCATCTAGGTCATATGCTGCTGTCATACACAGCAGCATCAGTGTGAGAACACCTTCTCCCTTCTGCCACTCCTTCCACGTCTGGTTCGTCCTCTCGTATCTGGGTGTATGCTTTTCTTTCGGTCTCGATTCCAGAGTCTGTACCCTTCCGTCAGGGGCGTAACTTTGGTCTAAGAAGTGGGAGGATACCAAATTCTTACATACACGAAGCAAGGCGTAGGCTGCGATTTCTTGGAAGGCCCAATAATAAAATATTGTAATGCTTTTAGTCAGTCAAATGTTTCACATAGCCTTATATTACTTTATTAGAGTTAACCTAAGACTGAACCTACCCTAGATCACCTTTTATTAATTAACCTTATATGTCTGATCTTACATATGTTATGTTACATTTGACAGGAGGATCATGCATCAAATTGGTATATTCTTTGGGTGAGAAGGGGGAGACTGAAGACTCCATTGTCATACGGATGACAACTTTTGCTACTAGTCAGCTGGAGGAAGCCATGATGTTTCTGAAGGAGCGCTTTGGTGGTGACCTTGGAAGGGGTCAGACTATCTTCACTACAGGCGTCGGTTGTCACATCCACAGCAACTTCATCAATTCTGCCCTCAATATTAAGTCAGTAGAAGCGTGTTGATAAACTGTATATCGTGTGATCAAATTATTGACTTTCAACTTCGGGCTTGGGGTTTTGGCACGGGTGTTGAATGTTAAGTTGAGAATTTTTTTGATCACATGTGTTCAAAATGCAATGAAAGGTTTTGAGCCGCTTTTGCTGTGCTCATATTTCAGCAAAGATGGTTTAGGCCAAGCATCTTACATCATGCTATGTATTTTACTAAACCAAAACTTTGGAAAATAACGTCTAATATAAAAAATGATTAAGTCTCTGTATACACAAACTGATGTCTTATAAGTAGAATTAATTAGAGATTTAATATCAAAGACTTTCGGGAGATAATTTTGTGTGTGTTTCTAACTTGTTAGAATATTTATGTTTGCATTTTCTTAGGATGGAGAATGTTTCTGAGATGGAATGTTTTGTAAAAGCATTTCGTTTCCTTGTATCCAATTTCCCAATGGACCATATCACTCACAATCAGTCAAGTGTGGTAACAGAGTACCGTGACATGATCTTGAAACAAATTCAAACGATGTTTCTTTCGAAGCTATCTTTGGCTGAGGGACTGGGCTCATTGAAGGGACAGAGCGGAAAGGGGAACATGGACTCGGTGAAGGTCCAGTCTGATGCTAAGCCAGATGGAGTGACTGACTGTGCAGAAAAGAGCGGATCCACTGCTTTGTTATCAAGTGAAAATGAGTCTGAGACGGCAGCATCAGCACCAACGGCAGCAGCCAAGGAGACAGATGTTACGAAATCAGAAGCCAGCAAAGATCCCTATCCGTGCATCCTTGCCATGATGGGATCTGGAGGGGCTATCATCAAGGCAATTATGCAAAAACATATTCATCCAAATCGTTAATCACTCATTTGTTTAACACGTCTAATAGAAAATACTGCTAAGAGGTACGTGCTTGCTGTGATTCACTAGATCTAAGATTATAGATCTGAATATCCATTTTATATGTGTGCTAAGACTGTATGAATCAGGAAATACGTTTTGGTCACCATATCTTCAAAAACCTGTTTAATCTTTTTGAGCTAGATCTGCAACTCACCGGCAATGTTTAGGGTGGAATACTACCTTATCCGTTAAAAGATTGTGTGTGGAAGTTTAAAATTCCTTTTAACCTAAATTTATATATCTGAAATTGTTCAGACCTATTTGAGAACAATCTTCTTCACAGTTGCTTATGCACTGTAGTCTACATTTGAGGCTCTGACATGCTCAAACCTGACTTAGGTGTTATGGTCACATGCTGTGGTTAGAAAGGATCCGTCAACGGAAAGCTCCTGTAGTTTTGTAACGACGCTATGGCAGTCTCAAGATACAATAGAATACAACTGCATTTTGATATTGCCCTGCTTACAAAGCTCAGAAGTGCACACGACCATACGACAGAACATCGAGGACGCTGGGTCGCTACGCAATGGCTTGAGGTAGATTCGAACCTGCAACCCTCCGGTTACAAGGCACAGAACATACCACTACACCACCGCGTCCCCCAAGAACTGAGGAGATTCCAACTTGTTCTGTTTCTGTAGGTTGAAAGAGATAAGTTTGTAGTGCTGGATGGAATGACTCGATGCGGTCGGATGTTCCTTGGTTTGGGCTCCCTGCTGACAGGATGCAAGGTAACTTAACCACATTCGGACCTTTTTAGAGCATTGCAAAATTTAGTTTGTCATACGTTTCTTAAGCCTTATTTACAAGTTAGAGATTCACCTCTGACTCGTTTTATTCAGTTCAATTTAGAAACCTCTGTTTTATTTACCTTAACTCACAAAGTCACAATTCATAAGTAAGTGATGTTTATTGCCAATTAAAATGGATAAAACAGACAATTTAATGGCAGTGCATTCAGAATCGAGTAATGCTAGCTGTGGCAATAGAGAAATACCTGACGAGGAGACACCGCCTGCATGGAAATGGTGGGGTTTTATTCATATTTCATTAATAACAGCGTATACATTTATCTGGAAGATCAAGGAATGTAAGAGACTCCAGAGTCCAGATTATGCTGCCACCACCTTTTGTTTTCTGTTGTATACAAAGAATGCGATTTAACATGACCCTTGAAGTTTTGTGCCATTAGCCGTGCTCCATGCACTATGTCTATCAAATGGAAACCCATTTGAAACCTAAATAGAGAACTTACTAAGTAATTTCTAAGTAGTTTCTAATTGCCTTAATTCAGAAGTCCTAATTGACTGATGGTTGCTGTGAATTCAAATGAAAAATGCTATCTATGGGAATTAAGAGACGGCTACCGTGGAAATAGAGGTTTTTCTGTTAGAACAATCTGCGTGTTTTATAATATTGCCATCAAATTGTTGTCATATCCGTCTAGTGTTTTCTTGTCTACAACTAATGCAAATCATTTGACCCTACTAATAGGCGCCACAGAAGCTGCTTTAGTCGTTTACCGTGCTGTATAGATTGTGTGCAGTAAAAAAACAATTCTTACCAAACTCAAGACGCATAAGTGAAAATCTTTGAAATTTTATTTACTTACAAGTGATAATGTTTATAGTTATTGGAGTAATCGGTTAAACCTTTACAAACGAGGATGCACTCGAAGTAACTGTTAAAACAATATTGTATAATTATTTTGGCTAACTCCAATTTGGCCATTAAATATAACTTATCGATAGGCCTAGTGTAGTTGTGCAGGGCTGTCCATGTTTCTCTGTATGTCTCTTAGCCTAATTCAACTATTGCAATTTATCTAAGGGTTACTATTACTTCTGAATACTATATTGTATATGGTTAATTTTACTAATTGCATTACATTGTCTTTATTACCTGTTGTTGCAGACCTTCGATGAGCTAATTGATTTGGCATCCAGAGGTAGCGAGGAGACTGTAATAGTTCTTGTTAAGCATCTAAAATCTGGAACAGGATCAGATGCCTACTCAGTAATGCCCGACGATGTCATCGCCTTCTGCTTTGGGCAAGCAGTCGGTCGTAACTTAGGTGTCTATTACTATTACTTGTTATACCATAAGGTTCAAAACAACTGGGGTGCAATACAAACGGAGGAGAATGTCTGGAATTGATATAATTTAGTTGCCATTGTCTGGCTCTGAAAACTGGCCAGTTATAATTGTTATTTCTGAATAATTACAAGAGGCAAAAATGCCTTCACGGAAATAGCTCACAGTACGAGAGGTATATCTAATTCGTGGCAACTTGGCCTCCATTCAAGTTTGCAAGACCTTCTAGAAAGTTTCCGCTGAAAGTTCTTGCATTGTGGCGCTTGGCATTATTATTATTGCTTTATTATTATTATTACAGGATAAATTCAAACTGACAAGTACGCGTAAGATTACATAATATAGTAGTAATCCCAGATGATAACAAGTTTAACAGGAGTCGAATTTAACTGTATGGCAGCCTGCAAGGCGCCCATCTGTCCTACTGCTCTTTTTATAGTCGCCCCCTAGGGAGTGTAGGGAGTGAGAAGGCTGAGTCAACCTTTAATGGGCCAGCGGGTATCGAACCCGCGTCGTTTTGCTCTTCGTGCCAGCGTGTTACCATTCAACCATCTCCCGCCCCAGATATAGATACAGATAAAGATAGATAAACATAGCAGATATAATTAAACTGCAATTTATCGCTTCCACCTATAATGAAAATGAGTCCTTCATGCTTTTGTGAATGTGTGCAGATGAGTTTAAGAAGGAGGACTTGGCAGCTGCCCTCCTCTCCACCATAGGGCAGGATTTGGCACAGACGACCCACCTCAACTCACACGTGCTTCAGACAAATACGATCTACTTCTGCGGAAGCTTCGTTGGCCAGAGTCAGCTGGTACGCGACACCATTGGACGATTCTTTGCAGTCAGGGCGTCCTTTGACCGGCCAAATAAGGTAAGATAAAGCCACTGATGATGTGTTGGTCACAGTTTCAGAGACCGCCGCTATTGTCTCATCCAATGATTAGATAGGAATGTGCCATTGTTTATATCTCTCTCGTGCATATGCAGTTTTTCATGTCTCAGTTAGTGCATCAAATGCTTAACAGTAATTACCTTTTAGTTCTATAACAATGATGATGATGATTACTTTAAGCAGACCAGTTTACCTTACTTTAGAAAGATCAGCTACTTTAACTTGTGTTACTTTAGCAAGACAATAATTTACCTAACCTTGCTTTATCTTATTAAGAAATGTTAAATTACGTTTACTTTACTTTGAAAAGAACAGTTACACTCCCTGACCTTCCTTTAAAAAAATGTCTGATTTTTAGGGTCAGCCAAAAGTTCATCATTTCCTGAGATTTGGTGGATACCTCGGTGCCTTAGGATGTCTCTTCGACAACATGAATAAGTAGCGAGAGGTCATCCACACTACAGAATTCACCTCAACGACTCCATTTTCTGTGGTTCCACGTTGCCTTTTACGTTTTTAGGCTACTTTATCCTTCATAACCTGCCTCAGACTACATACATGTCAGACTGAGATCTAGGAAGTGACTTTGGTTGATAGAGACATTTACAGTATAATTATTATTGTTTATTAACCTGGGGTATATTGATCTCTCAGGAAGAAAATATGAAGGGCCCATTGGTCTGGCCGGGTTAGGCTACTCCTTGCTGATGTTTTACCTGGGGTTGAAGGTGTTGCATTAAGCGACTCTAACGAGGCATTATAGTAGATGGCCATAGAAAACAGTTGGTTGAAGATATTATTGATATTATCATTACAGTTTTGTAACCATATTGGTGAACTGTGTTTCAGTAATGTATTTTGATGAAATTTTTCCTCTGTTCATGACCTACCAAGGCTACCATGTATAGCTAAGATGTTAAGCATGGGTGGTGGCGTTTTACTTAGTAATCATCTGACTCCCGCCATGTTATTCACTAGTGAAGTTCGTTACTAGTACGTAGTAGTTAAGATGGAAACGTTAATGCTTATGGTGACAGAAGTCTAGTCGATGACTACAAACTGTAAAATGCAAAAATTGTTATTACAAGACATTTGGTGAAAGTTAGATAGTAATTTATAACTACTACTCTTAAGTCAATGTTATTACTCCAAAGTCATTAGTTAACAGTTGAAAAGTAGGCTAAATGTACTCGATTAATGTTATTATCAACATACTTCATAGTATTAACAGTATAGTTGTTACTGTAAGTTATTGCATGTTCCATATTACTGTTGAATGCTTTGTTTAACAATAAGTATTGTCGCTTGTGAACAACTGGCTTGCATTGACAAAGATTATACTTTAAAGCTACTCTTAAGCTTTGGGTAAAAGCAGTGTTTAATCTAGTCCCCTCTTCTGATTTGGTTTGTCGGGGGGGGGGGAGGACCAACAACGGCGACCTTTTTTGGAAAATTTCATCCATCTTCAGAAAAAGTTGATGACCTTTTTTAGGAATTCATCTCTCTATATCTTATTCTGTAATTTTATTCTTATATTACTCGTTTACTCGTCTCTTGAATGAGCGCAACATGTATCCTGGGGGGAGGGGGGATTTCCCCTTCCAAAAGGCGTCTACATTAAAATATTGCTGGGCTCTGGGGAAACATAAATCCTTAGGGGGGAATTTCCCCCCAAAAGGTGTCTAGGTTAAACATTTACCGTAAAAGTATATACAGTACTTGATTACAACCGCAAGGGGCCTGGTGGATAATAAATGCAAGTCTGCCGCTCATGGTTTTACATACGCGTACCTCGGTAGATCTGCCAGAAGTCGGGCCGCTGCATTCGACAGATATTCGTGGTGAACCTTCCACTGATCCTTATACTCCTCTGCAACCACTTGCTGCAGAAGTGGGTTCGAACATGCATGCAGTTTCCCCTAATTGTTGCACCCTTCTTTCTTCCTTGAAGCGCGAGCCATGGACACCTGCAGAAATGTCTGCAAAAGGAGGACATATAATTATAATTACACCACTGGCTTACAAGACCCGAGCGAATCGTATACAAACTCCTATCACTTATACAGCCCACTTCAATCTTCCATTAGTATTAAGGCCCACATAGGGCCTAAATAATAAATTAAAAACAGCTTTGGGCCCCTAATAAATCTCGTAAACGAAGAAAAAGTGACAAAATAGGAATATATAGCTTATTTAGCAAAATGTTGTGATAAAGTAGGTGTCGAAAGATACTGACGGACGCGCGCGCTATGACCTATAGTTAGAAACGGACACCGCTGATGTTAGGGGACACGGCCTCCTTGGACTTCACATATAAGCAGGGTTTAAAGTGGGTGGGAACGCGTGGGAACGGCGTTCCCACTGCTCTCGAAATTCGTTGCTTGCGTTCCCACTGCTCACAAGGCAAGAACCCTGGTAATGCATGCGTTCCAATAAAACTCTGCTTTGGCGTTCCCACTGCTCACCCAAACCACTTTAACCACTGCATATAAGGACGGTCATAGACTATGGTTTAAATAATTGTTGTCGACGTCACTGTAGCAGAACCTAAATGTTGAATAGTGAGCTTTAGTGAAGCTGCGCAAATACTCTACAATCGTTCTGTTGACATCGAAGTACAGAAAAAGGAACTTTGATGCGTTGTTCTATTCCGTTGAAGATGTCTTTCAGCAGACCACGAAAGCCTTATCATTCAACGCTTGTAAAGCATTCAACATCACCATGTGCACCGGTGTCTATTCAGCCTCCTACACCGGCTTTCCTGATAATATATTCCTCTATCTCGGGCTCCAGGCTCCTAGAGTCCTTCTGAAATTCTGCAACCGCTTCTTGTAGTCTATGCTGCACCAGCTCTTTGGAATGAACTCCGCCAAAAGATCACCAGTTTACTCATCCTCCTACCTCGCCTGTTAATTTCAGTATTTCACCTCTCCAACGATTTCCACCATATGCTGTCTCCTCGGCTTGACCTCCCTCGATTGTCTCCACGGCTTGACCTCCCTCGATTGTCGACTGGAATGGACAAAATAACCTGGCTATAGCGGTCTTGACTTGATAAAGCGCCTGTGTAGGTCTCCCTGCCGTGGCTGGTCTCCCTGCCGTGGCTTTTGTGTAAGGGCTGAAAATTTTCGGAGATTTACATTTCATTACATTACATATAGCAGTAGCAGGCAATGGTGGAGGCAGTTTTGAAGTCGAGCATGGGACGGATTTGGCGGAGGTCACGAATGTGCATGAAGCAGGAGCGCCAGATGTTTAAGATTTGGTTAGAGAAACATCAAGTCTCACCTTTTCAAGAATTCCTACTCTTGCTTATCTGCTCCTCCGCCTTCCAATTCCTTGAACTCGACCTAAATGACACATGCTGCTCTGCCTCCTCTCTTGAGACCTGTACCCGGACTGTTTCCAAGGTACCGGCCTGCTATTAAAGGGGTCCGCTGTTCGGGGTCCGCTATTCCTAGAGTCCGCTAACACTTCATACCCATGGCTGCCTCATATGTATCTGTTATGTATGTATATATGTATGTAAATATATATGTATTTATGTATATATATGTATGTATATCTATGTATGTATGCATGTATATATGGATGTGTGCATTTATATGTGTATTAATGTAGGCCTATATATGTATGTATGACATTGTATGTAGCCTATGTATGCATGTATGTAAGTATATATGTAATATGTATGCATGTTGTATGTTTGTATGTTGCATGTAGTATGTTGTGTGTATGTAGGCCTATATATAGGGCCTAGTTGTCTATAATCAGGAGGTCAGATGGGCGAAGCCTTCCGGAAGCTGAACGCTATTTGACATTTGTAAAGTAAATTTTAAGATTTCAGTGAATTTATATACAAATATGCCCGAACAAATTCTGGACAGGGCAAAAATTCTGGCAGGGCATCGACCAGGGCAAAGCCTTTTTTTTACCAGGGCATATGCCCTGGCGCGCCCTGGTGTAGCGCCGCCCCTGATATATATATAGAGCAATGAACTGAACGAAATTGCGACAACGCAGTGCTGTCTATTAAACATTGTAACGTAACTACCCGGGGCAAGGCTACTGACCAGTATGGCCCTTCCCAGGTATCAGCGTTTCAACTCTTATGTCCGAGGTCTGATCGTAAAATTACTCCCAAGACTCGCATAGATTAGAGTCTACCCGTTCTGCCTCTGGAATGATTGTTGGAATAATTAGGTCTTTCACGCCTCTCCTAGTGATTAACATCTCTCGGGTTTTTGCTGGATTTAGTCGTGAGTTATTCTTCTTTACCCCAATGGATATAGGCCTATTGTCAAATTCATCCACTGCAGTGGCTATTTGTGAGGAACTAATGATTAAATAGGTATCATCTGTAAATATCTTTAACTACCTGCTAAAATATTATTTTAGCAGGTAGTTAAAGATATATTTAGGCTGAAGGTCTGATGCATAAACATCATATGAGGGAGGGCCAGGCTGAAGGTCTGATGCATAAACATCATATGAGGGAGGGCAAAGCGCTGAGTCCTGTACAATACTAGCGTTTATGATTGCTGCATGCTTCAGAACTTGTAGATCCTGCATATTTGGTGACATGACATCTTTTGTGGAAGTAGGAGATTAGCCAATTGTAGGCCTAGACCCTAATAGTGCAGGTGGTGATTTATGGCGAGCGCGGTAGCGCGATCGTATATGGTTACCATTTAAGCTCGCGCTATTGTGCTTTCCATAAATCGCCCTCTGCACTGGTTACTCGTATGACTGCTCTGGCTATGCTCTTGTTACAAAAACGTCTGGCGCCGCCACTGCTCTATATTGCGTAAATTTTACATTTTGGGCATACTCTGTTTAATATATTATCCAAAAGTTATGCTATCTTATATCATAATATTATTATACTATGTTGGAATTATTATTCTAATAAGTTTTATTATGGTGTGCGCACTGGCTGTTAAATAATGTATACCGACTTGTGATTGGCTGAAAAGACGGCAGTTGCAAATGCCGTACCGGTACGCTTTGGAAATCTGCCTTCGGACTCGGAGCCATGACTGCCCTCAGGAAACCCTCTGATTTGACGTGGCGCTCGTGAATAAGCTGGTGCCATGCGCTTGGCTTACGAATGGCGCTTTACAAGCTTGGAATTTACGGTTACGATTACGATGAGTGTTTTTGCATAATTGGAATACCATTTTGTGAACGGTTGGAACTTGGAACCTATGTCATTGGCTTCGTACAGAAAACGATTCGTAACTAGCCTACTAGTAGTCTACTACTCTTCGTTATTATACTACTTTTTGATAAATTAATTTCGTCTCCTTCATTTATTTGCTCTGGAACCATCACAGTATAAATAATTACATATTTCGTTCCATATCTAAGCCAAATACATTAATAGTACAATATCTGTGTCTAAGCTAAGGAATCTAGACCTATGCATAGTATGTAAGTCAACGAGGTATAATAGAAGAACGGATGTAGGCCCTAAGTATAGGGCCATAATAACTATTATATATCGATATATTTTTATTTAGTTGTTATATCAGTTGTTTATTTCACCGACCATTACCTTCGATATGTAATCTCGGTAATCCTGGGTTTTAGCGTCGGAAACTATTTACATTGAAACGTTCTAAAACAATATACAATAAATAATCATCGTTCATCCAACTTCTAGTTTGAGTTATATTTTAATCGATTATCCAGCTTCTAGTTTCGTGAATATTTTCGTCAATCTTCCAACTTCTAGTTCGAGTTTTACTATAAAATGTTTTCATCGGTCATACACGGGAATAATATCGGCACTAAAACGATATATTTTCATCGCAATTCCAACTTCTAGTTTAACTATGTAATATTTTAATCGATCATCCGGCTTCTAGTTTCATTGATATTTTCATCAATCTTCCAACTTCTTGTTTGAGTTTAACTGTGAAACGTTTTCATCGCTCATGCAATGTAAATAGTTTCCGACGCTAAAACCCAGGATTACCGTAATCTCATCATAATAGTCCTTATTACGCATACCGACGAATGCAATTTAGCCTAACTTATTCGGATTTTTTTTAATTCGGCGAAACTTAACCACGCCGGTTAGGCCTATCTACATGCTGATTTCAAGATCTTACTATTTTCCGAACTTGTTTTGCAGTCTGTATGAAACTATATGGACTAATTACAGTTCTGCAGAAAGTATAGAGATAGCCCCTTTAGAAAAAATTAAACCTCATTTCTTTTAACGCAGTGAATTAAAGTTACAAATCGTATACTTTTTGAAGTTTTAGACATTGAAAATTTGTAAATTTTTACGGAAATACAATATTGTTTTGCAATTTAACAGACACTCTCAGATGTAATATCGTGAAAAGTTATGTGCAGTGCTTTTGTTCTATGGCACTGCACTCTGGTATTCCAAACAGGGTTAGATTTGGCAAGGATCTTGTTCTTGAAGTTCTCTGCTTTGGGCTTCCTCCTTCCACCATCATCCAGTCCAGCAGCATTTGTCTAGGTTTTCCTCTCATTGTCTTTTCCCGATTCTTTTCTTTGATAATTCTCAGTAGGGAATACCCCCTCAATGTGTATCCAACTTCCTGTGTTTCTCTCGTATATTAGCAATAAGAGATCTTTCCTCGTCCGCCTTATGCAGCATATTATCATTTGTTTTATGCTGTTTTATTGCTAGAATCAGTTTATCACGGTTATTTATTTTCCAATAATTGTAATATCCAGATCTCGAAGTGGCTACTCTAGCTTCCTGGCTATCTTTGCCATATTTTAAATAAGCACAACAAAAGAATCTTATTCTATCATGAATTTGTATTGCTAGACTGCCTATTCCAAACTTTCTATCACCATATCTTGGAAGCATAATCACACATATACAAAGGGTAAGAAAACTTTCAAATATGTAGTTCATGACTTTTTGATTTGCAGTTAGGGTTTCATTATTCTTTGTCTTCAGTTTCCTGTTGCATCCCATCATCCTCTAATAATTTAATTTTAACAGTTGCATTTTCTAATTTAAGACAGGTTTGCAATAATATGGAAAAGCAGTAATAAATTAAACCTATAAATAAATCCAATATTTGGGCTGTGTTCAAAATCTCAAGATGCACGCAAGTAGCCACAACAAACCAAACACATACATATGTGACTCTTATAACAAAACATTTACATGGATATCCAGTCTGAAAATCCATAAAAGAACCCACAGTGGAGAAAAGCCATACAAGTGCAATTTATGTCACAAAGCATTTGCATGGAATACTACTCTGGAACGCCATAAAAGAACCCACAGTGGAGAAAAGCCATACAAGTGCAATTTATGTCACAAAGCATTTGCATGGAATACTACTCTGGAACGCCATAGAAGAACTCACACTGGAGAAAAACTATATATGTGCAATTTATGTCAGAAATCATTTTCACAGAAGAGTGATCTAGACCGCCATACAAAAACCCACACTGGAGAAAAACTACATATCTGCAATTTATGTCAAAAATCATTTGCACAGAAGGCTCATCTGAAATGCCATACAAGAACCCACACTGGAGAAAAGCCATACATGTGCAATTTTTGTCACAAAATATTTGGAGAGAAGACTTCTCTTGAACGCCATAAAAGTACCCACACTGGAGAAAAACTGTACATGTGCAATTTATGTCATAAATCATTTGCACAGAAGACTCATCTGGAATACCATAAAAGAATCCACACTGGAGAAAAACTGTACATGTGTGATTTATGTTGCAAAGCGTTTACATGGAATACTACTCTGGAATGCCATAGAAGAACACACACTGGAGAAAAACCATTCATATGCAATTCATGTCATAAAACATTTGCACATAAGGCTCATCTGGTATGCCACAAAAGAACCCACACTGGAGAAAAACCGTATCTGTGCAATTTATGTCACAAATCTTTTGCACAGAAAAGTTCTTTAGACTATCATACAAAAACCCACACTGGAGAAAAACCATACATATGCAATTTATGTCAGAAATCATTTTCACAGAAGAGTGATCTAGGCCGCCATACAAAAACCCACACTGGAGAAAAACCATATGTGTGCAATTTTTGTCACAAATCATATGCACAGAAAAGTTCTCTAGACCATCATACAAAAACACACGCTGGAGAGAAACCATATATGTGCAATTTATGTCACAAAGCATTTGCACGGAAGGATCAACTGAAATGCCATACAAGAACCCACACTGGAGAAAAGCCATACATGTGCAATTTTTGTCAGAAAACATTTGCAGAGAAGACTTCTGTTGAACGCCATAGAAGAATTCACACTGGATAAAAACCCATATACGTGTAATTTATGTCACAAAGAATTTGCACAGAAGACTACTCTGGAATACCATACACGTACCCACACAGGAGAAAAATCATATATGTGTAATTTATGTTACAAAGCATTTTCATGGAAGAGTGCTCTAGACCACCATTCAAAAACCCACACTGGAGAAAAACCATACATGTGCAATTTATGTCACAAAGCATTTGCAGAGAAGTTTACTCTGGAATGCCATAAAAGAAGCCACTCTGGAGAAAAACCGTATATGTGCAATTTATGTCACAAAGCATTTGCCCAGAAGACTCCTCTGGAATACCATAAAATGACCCACACTGGAGAAAAACCATACATGTGCAATTTATGTAACAAAGCATTTGCAGAGAAGATTACTCTGGATTGCCATAAAAGAACCCACACTGGAGAAAAACCATATATGTGCAATTTATGTCACAAAGCATTTGCATGGAATACTTCTCTGAATTGCCATAAAAGAACCCACACCGGAGAAAAACCATACAAGTGCAATTTGTGTCACAAAGAATTTGCAAAGAAGACTTCTCTGGAATGTCATAAAAGAACCCACACTGAAGAAAAACCATTTATGTGCAATTTATGTCAGAAAGCATTTGCATGGAATACTTCTCTGGAATACCATAGAAGAACCCACACTGGAGAAAAACCATTTATATGCAATTTATGTGACAAAGCATTTGCACAGAAGAGTGTCCTAGATCGCCATATAACAACCCACACCAGAGAAAGCCATACAAGTGCTGTTTATGTCACAAACGATTTGCACAGAGTGGCGCTCTAAAATGCCAAGTGAGAAACTGCAATGGAGAAAAAATATAGGCATGCAATGTATGTCAAAAACATTTACATAGACATGTCCTCAGAAACGTCATGCATGAACATACAACAGAGAAAAACTGTACTAATGCACTTCATTTAACAGAGCATTTACACGGAGTGAAGCTCTAAAAATGCAAAGAAGACACACTTGGTAAAAGCAACAGAAGTGTAAATTATGTGATATGGCATTGCACAGAGTTAGTGTCTCAGCTGCCATGCAAGATTCAATACTGGTAAAACAATATGTAAGAGCGAAGTCTATGAATTTGTTGTGCCGCAAACAACACAAATTTGCAATGTACTTTATGTAAGAGATTCAGTACATATACTGGCTATGACAACTGAGTTGATGGAAAACCGTTGTCAACTACATAAATCTTGTAAGAGCTTCTTAGGCAGGGAACAAATAGTCCAGTTAAAAACGATTTATGGAGCTATTCTAGAGTAATGTGTGATCCTTTTACTCATTTAATTTTATTAGACCATATGGATGTGGAATGTTGACAACAAATGTTTGAAATTGAGAAAGATTTTATGGAACATTATTATTGTGTTAGCATCAGAACATTATCCATATATTACGTACGCAAAAATCCGGGAAAATTGGACCCCCTCCCCCCTGTTCGCAAGCGTACTTTCTTCCAGACCCCCTGCGTACGTACACGACGCACCCCCGAAGACCAGCTGCAGAAAGTGTCTTGACAGCTCCAGGCAGCCCGACTGTCTGCACTTTAGGCCAGATTGAAGGACGAGTGAGGGCCACTATAGACAAATTATAGGTGTCTCGTTCACAGCACAGAATAACTGCACATGGCTTTTATATAATGTAATAAAATGCCATCGGACGACTATAGGACAATGCAGAGTTATAAATAGGCTAATGTGGACGTCATAATTAGAAATTTATTTTGCGTACGTACAATTTTGTCCCCTCCTCCTCCCGTTCGCACCCGTACGCAAAATCGCCTAAATCCGACACCCTCCCCTCATTGCGTACGTAATATGTGGACGGCCCCTTATGTTATCATTACTGTGATGCTCCACAGACATATATCTTGAAATATTTTTAATGGGTTTAGTTAATTTCCTAGAACAAAGAAAACAGATTAATTTGCTTGTTATAGTTCGGTCTGTTGACCTTACACCAGTTTTAATGTTATAAACATACGTTTGATTCTTGTGTAGTCATAATTCATCAATGTCTAGGCTCAACTTACCGCTTAAGCTTAACGTATACACTACACCAGCTATTAATCCTCCTGACTACCACCATTGACGCTGATATGGCCGCTTTACTGCTGTTAGAATATTTCGGCAAGCCTGCTGTAACTACAGTGGTATGGCATTGACCCTGTAGTTACATGGGTTCACCCAAAAGCGATGCGTGCAAAGGGAAGAAGAGGTCACCAGGTTCGGAATAGGGGAGTGCAAAGGTTATGCGATTGCGAACGTCTGCATCTAAGTTTGGTACGTGATTATTTAAGGGAGCCTGTGCATTAAGCACCAATTATATAATCGAACAGCATGCTGTCTTTACAGCGTTGAATCTTATGAGATACCGGACAAGGCAATATCAGATTACCCCATGGAATTGCTAGCCTTGCAAATGTGAACAGGGTAGCCTGCACTAATCTAAGCCTTTATAGTCCGCTGGAGCGCGGACATCTGAAAGGAGGGATAAGAGTAATGTATGGCCGGGAGCGAGGGACCATCAAGTCTCCACGAGCTGGAGAACGTAAGGGATCGACGACATGGCTGACTGCTATCTGGAGACGGAAACACACAGCATCCTGATGTACCTACTCTGAGGCCGCACCGACCAACGATGTTCGTCCTACGAGGATGATCTTGAACATGACCCTGTCCTCAATCGGGAGCCAGTGTAACGTGTCTCGCACATAGATTGAAATATGCGACAATTTTGGGAGCTCTGCGACGACTCGGGTGGCGCAGTTGAGAACGGACTGATGCTGTCGTTTCCGGAACCTTGGCAGACCCGCAAGGACACCGTTGCAATTATAGTTCAGACGCGTCAGCGCAAAGGAACGAACAAGAGTCACAGTGGCGTCAAATAATAAAGTTGGCTCGATGTGGGTAAGTGGCAACCCAAGCCCACGAGCCCACTTATCGTCCACCTAAAAGTGGGATATTGCAAACGTCGGTTAATGGGCTTCTGACCCCAAGCCTAGGGTTCGATGTGGGCAGCTGACGCCCACGAGCCAACTTGTCGCTCACATGAAATTTTAATCGGTTAATGGGCTGTTTACCTCGCTCCAGCTGGGGATAATATGGGCTAGGCAAAGCCCATGAGCGCGCCTAATTTTTAGATGGGCTGTATTTGGGCAAGCTGGCAGACCAGGCAGAGTATGTATACCTCAATGGTAGAGACAGTATGTAATGTAAATGTAAATGTAAATCTCCGAAATTTCTCAGCGCAACACATAAGCCACGTCAGGGAGACCAGCTTATACACCGGCGCTATATCAAATCAAGTCCGCAATAGCCATGTCCGCCTTGTCCGTTCCGGTGCCAGGTCAGAGTCTGGGGAGGTCAAGCCGAGGAGACAGCAGGGTGCTACGGTGGTAATCGGTGATGATGGCGGTTGTGTGGTGGCGCAGGAATGGAATCAGGATAGGATATCTTGAAGAGTTCGGTTTTCAGTCGTGAGTGGAAAGCAGCGGAGGACAGAGCAAGCGGAGGAGAGGTGATGTCAACGGGCGATATGGGAGGATGAGCAAACCGGGGGAGATCTTTTGGTGAAAAGAGCCATGAAAAACTATGTAAAGCTTCTAGAAAAGGCGAATGACGTAAAAAAAAGTCATCAGAAATGTTCAATAGCTGAAAGTAGGTTTCAGTCTTAAAAAGTCTCGACTGCTAAAGAAAAATGGTGAAAAAGTTTTAATCTGCGCGAGTTAACATCTTTAATAAATACCAGTTTACAACATGAACGGAACTTAGCACCGTTTGCCAGAAGTAGGGCGGAGCCATTGATATAATTATGTATTGCGGAGCGCCCCTAGATCTTAACTGGGTCGAGTTAAGCAGAAATGGACCGAGTCACACAATTAGGTCGGTCTAGAGGCGCAATAGTCAAATGAGTATCATCTGCTTAGTAGGCAGGCGTTCGTGATTCGTGACTAACGGCAAGCGGTTGTCGCCGGGCGCCGTGTTTGCGCGATCGCTGCCTTTTGTAGTGTACCTGGCTACCTGATGTGAACAGAAAATTTCACGCGGAAGTGGAAGACTTAATCCTCATTTTCGCCGCCGATTGACAGTGAG
The DNA here is from genome assembly GCA_963556255.1 of Allolobophora icterica. NCBI lineage: Eukaryota > Metazoa > Annelida > Clitellata > Crassiclitellata > Lumbricidae > Allolobophora > Allolobophora icterica. The sequence continues at coordinate 21,567,694 of OY744609.1, read as the reverse complement.
TTTATTTTCTGGTGTCAGTTCAGTGCCCGGATTCGACGCTACTGGAAACGCAACAGTGAAACCGCCGTGCTGGAAAGAGAAAATTGGGCAGCTGAAAATTAGACACGCCGTCAGCATCACCAGAGCTGCATGTAAATACTGAGTGAGGATGTGTTTTAGGCGTGGGATCGGGGTGTTTTGTTTAACTAGGCCTATATTCATTCGAAACTGCTTTGCTACTGAACCATGCTGCCGTAATTGTCAATATTACATTGTTTTAATTTCTGTCAGACTTGTAATTGTTGCAGCAGTCGATTTATCTAGTGAGTAAAGCAGGTGTTCTCAAATGGTATAATAATAATAATAATAATAATAATAATAATAATAATAATAATAATAATAATAATAATAATAATAATAATAATAATAGGACGATTTGTATTGCACCATATCACAGCCAAGGCCAAAGGAAAGAGTGCTGTACATGAGTTCAAAAATCAATGAAAGTCATTATTTATGATTCTTTAAAAAGCATGTTACAAAGAATCAAAAGATACAAAGAAGAACAGTCCCTTAAGCTAGTAATTAAGTAAGCAAGTAAGTAAGCATATTCTTTAATAAATGCTAGCAAATGCACAGCGCTTTACATACAATATTACACAAAGAGGAAAGAAAATAGAACAGTTAATAATAATGTTAGGTCAAAAATGAAATAATTGCAACAGAGCCTAACTGTACAGCATCCTACCCAGGAAACCTTGTCGGGTAAGGGAGTCAAATCTAGGGAGAACCAGATTATGAGAACGTGGGTGTAAATCATACCCGGTCTTTAGAACAGGAGGTAGAAGGTCATGGAGGAGGTGACTAGGGTTTTTAAGAATGTTATTAAAGAGATCACCATCAGCTGTTTTGCAGAGTTGCTCAAAAGCTGGAAAAGAAGGAGGGAGGTAGCCAAGACGAACCAACTTACGAATAATTGCGCCCAAATGATCTAGTTCCTGCTTGTTAGCAAAGCCTAACCATACCTGGGAACAGTATAGCATACGGTTGACAGTGGTGGCTACAACAAAATTGGTAGGACCCATGCCGGAGCCCTGTATGATACTTGCATTAATTCTGGCCAGGGACTATGTGATACCATGGAACTTAGTGCAATGGCTGCGATTACTAAGTGTCAGAGGCAGCCATGACATGTGTAAGATTTTTGGCGTTTGCAACTTTTTTTCTTAGCCTCTGCATTTCAATACAAGCAGCCAATCTTCTCTGTTGTTGCCTGATCTTCCCTAAGTTTAGCGGAGTTGGATACAGGCACAGATGGAGCTGAAATCTCAAAACAAATTTCTGCCACAATGGAAATTTGAACCCCTGACAGTCCAGAAGACTAGCCACTATCACACTCCAAATTTTGTAGAAAAAACATTTTGCGGTGGTTTCGCGTTAGTTTCGTAATTCCAGACAGCAAAACCTGTGATTGGGTAGTACTGTTCCTGCAGAAGACCTGCCGTGGGCCATAGCTGTAATAAAGTCTATATAGTCTGATTAGGGAACTTTGGTAGGGAACATTGGTAACATTATTATAATATTCGGTAGGGAACATCGGTAACATTATTATAATATTGCACAAGACATTATTTGATATAATGGTGGTTTTGAAGTGAAATAGCGCAGTAGAAATGCAGTATGGTCAATGTTAAATAGTGAAAGACAAGTTATGGCTAGAGAGTCATTTGAAATGGTTTTGAATTTGGATGTGAGCAATGTTGTAGAGTTGACAGAGCAAGTAGAACTGGGCAGCTTCTAGCCAACCAACTACAACAGGTGATATCCCAACACTTGTTGTGATACGAAGCACAGCAAAACGTTAGGGTGTCAGATGCTTGGGACTGTTGATCGGGGATATGTGACCCTCACTGGCGTAAACTTGTCCAAGATATTTGGGGGCATTTGGTTATTCATTCTACACTTTTTGCATTGGATGTACAGTCCATCTCAATTATTGGGGGGGGGGGGTGCACGTGCCCGGCTGCCCCAGAGTCTACGCCTAGTTATGGTGACCCTGCTCAACCTTTTTCATGTGAGTGCAGCCTTCGACACTGTTGAAGACGTCATTTTCTTGGAGCACATTGAAAAGCTGTTCAGTGTCATGGGTCATGCTGTCTCTTGGTTGCATTTGTACCTCTCTGGGTGTACTCAGGCTGTGGATTTTGATTCTACACAGACTGATTGTCACTTGTTCTCTGTCGGGGTTCTATTTTAAGGCCCCTAATCTGTATCCTATACACTGCCCATGTAAGCCAGTTCCTTCTTTGGGAGTTATGACTCATCAGTATGCAGATGATACCCAGGTCCATGGCCCAGCTGGATCATGGACTCAGCTGTAGAGGTTATCTCCTTAGAGGAGAAAATGTTTCAGACGGCGAAGGTGCTCTGCACCTGGATATTGTCCAACTGCCCCCTGCTGTGTCCTAGGAAAACCTGATTCATCTGGCTAGTATCTGTGAGCAGATCTGTCAAATTGATATGCCTAATTTGCAAGATCATTTCCATGAATTTCCTTTACTACCACTGTGCATAATTTGGTTGTGACCTAGGGTCAGGAATTAACCTCAGTGCTTGTGAAGAGAGTACGGGTAGGCCTTATGTCAAAAGTGCTGTTATCACTTATCACCTGCACCAGATTTGCATGATCCGCTGTTTGCTTACAACTCAAGCCCCTACAACCCCCATGCACTTATGCAGGTTGATTATAGCTGTGCTAATGCAGGGCTAAATCTTTCTTACATTGACAAACTGCAGTCTGTCCTAAAAGCTGTGGTCTGTCTGATTGGAGGTACACGTAGTTTTGAAAAAATTTAAAAGTATACATCTTAAGTCTGGTATTTGTTATTATGAGGGGTGAGCAATGAAAAAAGATAGTTGGGATGATTTAAATGTTATATCTTGTAAACTGTGGGATAGATTTTCAATGTTGAGCCTTTCAATACTTGGGCCATCTACTTGGAATAGCCTCCCTTTGGGTCTGTTTGCCTCTGGGCGGGGACTCTACATCTGTCTCACCAACACAGTGAGAACTGTTCTCATTTGTGGTTGATGGACAGGAAGTGCCTCTGAGTATACATCTTGAAGGGTGCTGTATAACTTCTCTTGATTAATTAATGAATGAGAGATTTTAAACTGAATTATTTGCTCAACGGACTTTCATTGTGGAGAATGCACTACAAGAGTTGATCTGTAATATAACATAGCAACAGCTTTTGCAGTATGGTAGATCGCAGGCCACTACTAGGGTTTGTTAATACAGAAATTGTAGTGCTGTGTAAAATGTTCAGCAAAGTGAGTTTTGTGTTATATAGTGTAGAAAGTTAGAGGAAGGATCTTTAAGTGTTGTCAAATTGTAAAACAGTACAAACTGTAAAGATCTGTGTTATAGGACAATCTGAGCAATGTTGACAGTTTTATTCAGGCATGTAATTGTATTGTATAGTATTTCAAAAACTTATAAAGCTCCTCTACCCAGTGCCCACCAACCACAGGTACTCCCAGTGCGAAAGTCTGCGGGAATAAAAGCAAGTTTTAAGGCAATGGGAAAATGTGGCAGGACCACCAGATAGCAGGGTGGCACGGACTGAAGGGGGGGGGTGGGTTGATTCCACAATGTAATGTCGCCTTTATATGATTTTCCATGATTGCATTGCAGGATAAACTACGTTCGTAGTCATTGTTGTCATCATGTGGACCTCGGTCAAAACAAAGAAATGCAACTTTGCTGTTGGTGAGTTTGTTTTCTTGTTTTGACATCAAATGCAAAATCCTAATGAACAATTTTATTACGCCAAAGGAGGCGTAATATTTGGCCTAATACTTGGCATTCAAACCAGACAGATGCAGCTATTTTGGTTAAAACTCCAGGTGTTAATGTTAATCTAATTGGGCATAGGTCATTCTTATCTGATTTAATGACATTTAAAGCAGTCTGTTTTGCGATTGACCAGGAGGTTATTTTAAAATAAGGATAGGAGGAACTTTCCCCTCGTTGGTTCAGGCCACACCCACACTGGTACATGTTTTCCCCATTCATTACACTCCTATCATTAGGTCTTTCCTAATATACATTGCACCTTCTGTCCAAAAATACTAAGTGGTTCTAAATTAGTCTGGGTTTTTCTAGAAGATTGAACTAAGCAAAGGAGCATTGAGAGACTTATTATCTGGACTTGACAACCTGGGGTTATCAGTAACCTGGTGCCCTGCACTTAGCTTTTGAGTAGCACTTTAGAAATAGTTTAGAGTTTACGATCATGATTCAAGGTTACAAGTGTTGTAAGTTCCTTGCTTATCTGTAAAATGTGCATATGTGACACTAAATGTCAGAACATCTTTAGACCTGCTTAAGTGCTGAGCACTGTAACTTGTAACCCAAGCCAGTTAGAACTTAGTATTGCAAGTGAGCTGCATTGTGAAATAATGTCATGTATTGTAACTGAAAACCATTAAGGATATAGTTTTAACACTTTATTGATGAGCTGCATTGGTTTCCCAGGTTCTTTAAAGGTTATATTTAAATATCTAATTACTTACATACGTTTCTTCCTCCAGTTTACTATTTGCAGCATTAGAAGGCAGAGGAGAAGAATTGGAAGAAGAAGCAGAAGAAGCATTCCTTGGAGCTAGCATGAGAGGCAACCATGATTATGAAGTGTTTGCAACTTCATTTTTCTTAGCCTAGGCATATGAGGGAAGGTGGCCACTGCTCTCCCACTGGTCTTCCCTCTGACAATGTGCAGTCAGTGTGCTCGTAGCACAGTTGGCTTGCATGTGCACCTGGAGCTGAAATCTCGAATCAAATTTCTGTCTTGGCAGTGATTTGATCCCCACAAACTCTTAGTTGAAGCAGGGTCATTTTAAGGTCATCGTAGGCCCTAGGCACTCTTGCATTTGTAGGCCGCAACTCAGCTGCCACCTCTGCATTAAAGCTAAACGCATCAGAAACTGTTTCAGTACAAAGGTTATTAAATTTAAATGTACTATAATTCCCAATTTTCCTTTTTCCATTTTCCTGGTCAATCATTCAATATCTCAATTTCAGACTTTCGTAGGCCCCTGAAAGTTTTGTAGGCCCTAGACAGAGTGCCTACTGTGCCTAGTGGATAAAACGGCCCTGGGTTGAAGGCCCAGCATGCCGACCACTAGACTGTTGCGCACCTAACGCTAATAAACTAAGTCAATAGTTGATAAGGCTTCTAATCTTTGTGAAATTCTGCACTGAAGCACAAGTGGTTCAAGTGTTTTGTCAGCATCTTCTGTTTAGGCCAGCAGTCCAAAGCTCAACTTAATTTAAAATGGTGTTCCTTATTAGTCAGATATTGAAGAACTTAGACCAGATACTGGGGAGAATTAAGTGAGAGAAAATAAGTTATATATAGCAACAGTGCAATTAGCAAAATGGAAACTATCTGTGCTCATTATCTACGAAGGCTAGAGCTTTCGTTTTGGCCCACTCAGTAACTGTTGCTGAGACCTTTCTAAACCTCTGGCTGGTGTTGTCAACAACTGACCCTGGGCTCTCCTGGGCCTACACTCTTCATGTAAAACTAAGGTCTTCTGATGGCAGACAATTACCATAAAAATCTTGTGTGGGTAGAACACAATATTTTTGCCTGGTGGTACAGTATTAGGTGTACAGCCTGCAGATTTGTAAGTTTGCAATGTAATATAAAGTTGATAATATTATCTTTACTCAAGTTCTGTGTGACTGTGACTGATTTAGTCATCATGAGTTAATTTTTGCAAACTTTTGACATTTATTCACATTTTTTTTCAACTTTGCTAGTCATTTACTATAATTTTCCGATTATTTTGTTCTATATGTATAACTCCCCAAATTTTATCATGCAGTTAATCACATGATTAAAATGTTGCCAGGTCCAAATCAGCAGAGGTCAAGCCAAGAGATAGGGGTCAATGTAGCATTTGGCTCGTTATGTAAACAAATACCTACTGTGTCAAAGTGCTTTTAAAATGAGCAGAATAAATTAGCAGCCGTAGGCATGCAGCGTTATCAACTGCAGTTTCCCGACCTTTATGTGTAATTGGGGTTGGTGAGTACCTCTCCCTTGCCCTCGGCTCCTCCTAACAAGACTAATTGATTTATTTATTTTATTTATTATTTATTAACGTGCGCAAAGTCACACAGAATTGCGAATCTGAGGCACGGGTTTAGATGTTTTAGTTTTAGTGAACTAGACTGGCACGAACAGGACAGAAAATGTACAGTATGTATTAGTAAAGGATATTTGTGTATGTGCCTACATGCACGCATGCTTCCATGTAGGCATATGAGTGCACGTATAAATGTATTTTAATGTTATACAGTGTTTCTAAGAACTCTTGAAGGTTCTGTTCTTAACTTTACTGGCAGTCTGACAGGGATTTGAACCCTGAACATTCCAGTTGGCAGTCCAGCACAGTGATCACTCACCACGGGATTATAGCCTGAAACCATTTAGGCTGGAGATTTCAAGTGTTGATGAGCAGTCAGGTAACATTGGCTTAAACACGCATGACAAGCAAGCATACAAAGACAGTGGAGAAGTGAAAAACAATGCATTTTAGGATGGTAATGTGGCTACATTTTACTCGCACTGACAGTTGTATACATGTATTATAACCTGTTGCAAAGATTACTTGTAAATGAAGGATGAATAAACATGTTTTGCAGCAATATACAACTATGATGGCAAGGTGAAGCACGGGCTGCGACTTCTGGTCGGTGATGTCGTCGAACTTATGGAAGAATGTAGCGGTCAGTAGCAGTTTACTTTCAGATAAAATTGACTGGTTTAATTTACCATTGTTTGCTGTCACTAGTTTTGCAGCTGATCTAGACGTGCGAAAGTAGCAGACTTGTTTAGTAGAAACTCGGCTGATGTGATGTCCACCCGTCCAATCGTGACTTCCATCTCCAATGGATGCGATTCTCGAATACAGTTTAGCTTAGGTGACCATTGACTGATGGGTTTTTGAATTATGGTAATGGTGCTGTAGAAACCATTATATTAGGTTGTTCTCTCAGTTGAAGAATCGTTTGACTTCCTTCCTTCCTTCCTTCCTTCCTTCCTTCCTTCCTTCCTTCCTTCCTTCCTTCCTTCCTTCCTTCCTTCCTTCCTTCCTTCCTTCCTTCCTTCCTTCCTTCCTTCCTTCCTTCTTTCCTTCCTTCCTTCCTTCCTTCCTCCCTCCCTCCCTCCCTCCCTCCCTCCCTCCCTCCCTACCTCCCTCCCTCTCGGCTTCTGACCATGGTTCTGAAATCTGGTATAAAGATCCCCCAGTTGTGGTGTGGTTTTAAGTCACCAAAGAAGGTCAGACATGTGGCAACATTCCCTTATGCTGATGAACGAAATCCACGAGACTTTTGGCAATCGATCTTGTGCTACAAGTGCAGAATGATTTTACTGAACCAGTTCTACTGTTTCATTGTTCAGTCCATTTGTGGTTTAATTATCTTAACTTTCGATTTTTGTAATCTTGTATGACGTCTCACATTTCTCTTATCAATTCACCATGTGACCAAACTTACATTATGTTCTTAACTTGTAGACTGGAAAACATTACTACGTCACATTACTACAATTATTACATAATTGATATGTTTACTGGTGATTCAGTGAACGGTTTCTATTTTCACAAGCACTTTGGGTAATGTAATGGGATATACTTAGCACATCGGGCAGACCTCTGAAACCTACTGGAGAATAAGACTCATGTTTCCATGTATGTTTTTGTATTAAGTTACATATATACGTACATGTGTAGGCTCTATACTTGTATCTGGATATTTGTATGGCTCCTTTTATGAACCTTGCATTGGCAATCTCGATTGGTGCTTAGATTATTTTGGATCATGTATTATGAAGACTTTGGACATTTTACAGTGGACAGTTCTATGAAGTTGTCATAATTATGTTGATTCGAGTGAAGGTATTATCAGTGACACGGGAATTTCCTGCCACGGTTTTCAGACATCGTTTTAGTTTACATGTAACTGGCCAATGAGGCATTGGGATTGCAATACTGGAAGTTACACGTATGTACACACGAGGACTGCAGACAAGAGTCCTTCAACGCGCCATGTGCTATCTTGTACTTGTCCCAGGGTCTGTTTGCTTAGGTCTTTCATGTCTGTCTACCTGTCTACTCGCCTCATACCAGCCAACCAGGCTATTTCTTCAAATAGTCAATAATAAATAATATAATTAGTAACTGCCAGCCAAATGTTTCTCTCTTGTATACAACGTTATTCATTAACACTCCTCTGTTAATGTTTTTGTATTTAATTTGTGTATTTATTCGATCCTGGATGAAATAAACTTTAACCTAATTGTATTTTTCACTACTTATGTTAACTTGCAGTCTCACTTTAGTTTCTTGACTGTGTGAGGTGTGTAAACATAGCATGGGCCTTTATAAAAGGTGTCAATACTTCACTTAGAATAAATTATTCTTGGCTGCCAGTGTAGAATAGCAGTTGAGCCGGAGATTGTGAGGCTTCTTTAGAGAGGGCTTCTCATGTGACTTTGCTGTTTATGGACTACTATTATCTGCCTGATTTAACTGACATGGTATCTTCTACCGTGGAGAATATAAGGGGCGTCGAAGCTCACTTGACTTTTTGCTGTATGCCGATCCCATTAAGTTATATGGATAGCGACCTTTACCCTTGTTCGAGAAGTAGAGTTTGAGGAGAGGGTCAATTCTCAGTGACAACCGGTTGTTTTAGTCATCCATCTTGTGTGTAACTCACTTCCTTGTATATGGCGAATGATATTTGCTTGGTTTATATGACTCTTTACAACGGTTGCAATGCAGAAATTGTCCTGCATTTGTTCTTTCAAAAAGGCAGGCACCTTGGAGAAGTTCTTAAACGTGTACTTTTGTGTGTATGTAAGTAAGTGTGTGTATGTTCGTGCACACACTGCACGCACATTTGTGCGCATTTTTTATTAAATACTAAGGCAGAATTACATTGCAGCAGTGATAGCTACTTAAAACAAAAAAGCAACAGCCACATAATAACGGAACAGCAGTAACAGTAATGACAAATACAACCTGACTAATCAGTGTAACAAAGACTGCTAATTTGCAGGAAAACAGTATTAGGTGCGCTGGTGCAAGAGTAGTAACAGTGCAACAATGATGCAATAGCAAATCAATACTTAGTTCAACAATATACACATACAGCTGCAATAACGGTGTAATTGGTCAGAGCTTTCAGGTGTTACAACGAGACTAACACATGTGACAACATAAATAACGTGTGCAGCAGTGATGCAACTGCTGTTACAGCTGCAACACTAATGATACGCTGAACTTAACAGATGCAACAATGATGCTACAGCTGATATTAATACAGCACCAATGTGATGCTTGCCTTAACTCTGCAAAGGAACTGATAAATTTTCCTCATGAATCGATGATCCACTTCAACCAAGTGGATTTTTTACCTGCATGCATAGATTTGCTCTCTGCTGGAGTTTGTGACTTTACACTACCTTATGTTGCCTTACCTGGCAAGTGCCCTCTTTATCAACTGTTAACAGAGAAGGGCTTTGCATGAGCTATTTCCTTAAAGAAGAGTTTTGTTAGCTTTCTACTTCAGTTTAATAACCCACTTGGTCTTGCTCTAGCTTTTAACATTTGCAGTCTTCCTGATACAGACTCGATGCTTCTGAGTAACTTGAAACCCTTGTTATCGTGTGCTAGCTTTCCTTATCTGACCTAATCCTACAGGGAAAGCTGCTTATCTTGCTGTGGAGTTCTTGTTGTAGTTGTGTTTTTACTTCCTCAAAAGTCTCTTCAACCTGGTACCTTTCAGCAAAGGATATGTTTGAAATTGGAGCTTGTAGTTTATAAAAAAACTCTGTCCAATACTTCAAATTAGTCCTTATTCTCTAGACTTATCATTATTCAAGCAGGTCATCGTATTGTCTTCCTCAGAGGTCATTTCTAACACTAGGACTGTTCTTGTTGCAATACTTTATCAGTCGATGGGCTGGACCTAGATTTTGGACTCTGTTTCTGTGTGACGAGTTCATTCTGCTCAGTCAGTTGTGCTATTTCATTCACAACTTTAAGTTTACCTTTGTAAATTTACTTATCCACCAAAGATACCTCTTTCTGAGTGATCTGATATTGACCTGATTATGGCTTAGTTTTGGTGTGCCATCAGCTGATGTCTTGTGCCTTAGACGCCGGTATGATAAAAGTTACTGATTAATAATAATAATTTATTAATAATAACGTAATGCACACATACATATATACATGCAACGTATATACATGCATGTATACATACACACATATGCACACACATACATGCACACATGTACACATACATGGCTGTATACATGCATACATGCATACATACAACATCTCTTTGAGCTTTGAGCTTTTTTTTTCTTCCTTCATCTTCCTTCTCTGCTTCTTATCTTAATCTGTCTTGACAATTCACATGTATAGGCGGCCCGTCAGCGGGACCTTGGTCCCTTTGGGTCTTCCTTTTGCCTTCCTAGACTCCTTGCGAAATAATTGATATATGTATAGATATGTGTTACAACTGTCAGGGTGGCAATAAACGATATTGAATTGAAACGATATTGAACATACTAACATGCATACATACATACATGCATACATACATATATGCATATATACATACATATATGCATGCACACATGCATTCATTGATTCATGCATTATGCATACAACACCTTACAGTACCTGCTACTATCCTTTGTAATAGGTTAGTGTTATGAAGTTATGGCCGATGTCTGAAGACCTTTGTTTCACCTTTGTGTGAATTTCCTATTGATAGCTGCAGTAAAGTTTCCAACCCTCACCATGGAGCATTTAATCAACTGATAATTACCGGTAATCAGTTGTGAATACCTTGGTTCTTTGTCAGTGTAGCATGATGATTTAATGTGCTGGATTGTCTGCCCATCCCACAGGTTGAGGTTCAATTCCTCCTCATAAAACAGTGATATTTCATTAAGTCTTTTCCATTTGATGCTTCTAGCAAACTTGGTTATTTATTCTAATGCATTGTAGTGTACTTTATTCTAATTCTAGTTTAATTTATTCTAATGTGTTGTAGTGCAATTTATTCTAATTCTAGTGTATTTATTCTGATGCATTGCAGTGTAATTTATTCTTAGCATTGCAGTGTACTTTCTTCTAATGCATTTAGTATAATTTATTATAATGCATTGTAGTGTAATTTATTCTAATGCATTTAGTGTACTTTATTCTAATTCATTGCAGTGTAATTTATTCTAATGCATTGTAGTGTACTTTCTTCTGATGCATTGTAGTATAATTTATTCTAATGCACTGTAGTGTAATTTATTCTAATGCATTGCAGTGTAATTTATTCTAATGCATTGCAGTGTAATTTATTCTAATGCATTGTAGTGTAATTTATTCTAATGCATTGTAGTGTAATTTATTCTAATGCATTGTAGTGTACTTTCTTCTAATGTATTGTAGTGTAATTTATTCTAATGCATTGTAGTGTAGTTTATTCTAATGCATTGTAGTGTACTTTCTTCTAATGCATTGTAGTGTAATTTATTCTAATGCATTGTAGTGTAATTTATTCTAATACATTGCAGTGTAACTTAGTCTTATACATTGTACTGTAATTTACTCTAAAGCATTATAGGGTGTAATTTATTCTAATGCATTGCAGTGTAATTTATTCTAATGCATTGCAGTGTAATTTATTCTAATGCTTTGTAGTGCAATTATTCTAATGCATTATAGTGTTGTTGGATATATAGTGCAATCTTATCTAATAACTTAGAACTGTGGGACTAGAGCACAGTTTGTGGAATATATATATATATATATATATATATATATATATAATATATATATATATGTTTATATTGCATATGCTCATATAGTATTGTTTGTATGCTTGTGTTTGTGTGTGCGTGAGTGTGTGCGTGCAATCATGCATGTGTGTGAAAATTTATGCATGCACTGGTAGTCTTGTTTTCGTGTTCTTTGCAACTATGTGGCACTTGTTCAAGACAACATGTGCGTGATGCATATGCTATCCGTACATACCTCTGTGTGGGTCACAGTGTTTGTGCTTGCTGATATGTTTGTGTGCATATGTGTGCGTGTATTTGTTCTTGTCTGAGTGCTTGGATCTCTAAGTCTGATTTAATTTCCCTTCTATCAAGATTTCAGCAGTAAAGGCCCAATTCGAATGTTGTTTTTGTCCAGTAATCCCTAAGGAATTTCGTATTGACAACTAAACTATCAGTGTAAGCAGTATATTTGCATTAATTTCGTCCACATGTCCAAAGCAAATACTCATTCAAACACAAAATGTATGTTCGTTCTTTGCAATGCAATGTTGGGTGATAATTAGATTATATAACTTTATTGCATTAGGTGACACAGTGTGTTGACGCACAAACACATACTTGGAAGAAGAGTAATGAGTAGTGAAGAGTAATGCAGAATACTGTAATGTACTGTAATGCAAAGTGTGACAGTTCAATCTCACTGTTAGAGGTTGCTGTGCAGAGACCCTGGCAACAGGCCTGTCAGTGTATCATGTCACCGTATAACTGCTATATAAAATAGCCGTAATGCTAGAATCTGGCAAATTTGTTCCAATAGAGCAGTGTTTTATGTACATGTGTATGAGATACTTGATGTAGCTCCTTTTTTTACTTCATTAAAGCACTGCCCATGCTAGCCTAAACAATGTTAAGGGTCATTAAGAATGTTGAACATTGTTAAGGGTAATTTTGAACACGTGCCACACGCATTGCAAACAATGTTCATGAAACAAAACTATCCGATACCTTTTTGTGTTAAGTTAAAAACAGTTCTGTTTAGTCGTGCTGGAGTCGGGAGCGCCTCTGAGTAGCCCTCCTGAAGAGACGCTATATGAATGTCTTAATGAATGAATGAATGACAACAATCATCAGTAAGCAAACTGTACTCAGATTACTCGAAAAGTCTCTGCTGATGGGCTCATAGACACACACACATGTACGCATGCACGTACACACACACACACACACACACACACACACACACACACACACACACACACACACACACACACACACACACACACACACACACAGAGCCAATAAACTCTTCCTTGTGAGTTCACCCTTTGAACCTGTTCATCAGTAGGCCTACATCTTGGTATAGTAATCACATTTTGGTGATCATTAAAATGTCTTAAATATATGAAAAGTTATAAACACATCCTGTAAACACATAAGCATAAAACATATTAAACAAAGATACATGGAAATCCTCAAACACAGGTATGAATGGCTAACCAGGTGTTTTATTTGTTACAGGATGGTACAGAGGAATGGCCGTGAAAACAAAACAGACAGTATGGTTGCTTATTTTGCATTTAACAGTCTTAATAAAGCATCTTAAATAATATTAAGTACGTTTAATATGAATACTTTTGTACAATAATACAGGTCCATAGGCTAAAGCTAAACATCAGCACCAGGTGTCAGCACTGTCCAGTGTGCCTTTTGCTGTGACATTCTGTATTCTAGTCTTAGTCATGCAGTGTATAAACTGACTTGGAAAGAAGTTCTCTTGTGCAATTGCTGCTGTTATTTGTGTGCTTGAGTCAAAGCATTCAGCAACCTTGATCCTACCCTCAGGAATGGGGTTCACAAGGTGTCATTATTTATTTGGTAGCTGATTCTGTTTAAATAATGTACTTGAGTATCATAGCGACTGTATGACCCTGGCCCTGCTCTTTTTTCAGTGATTTGATTGGGTGAGATCCTTCACCACCACTGCCCATTTTAATGCGTGTCATGCCATTTAAGGTCCCTATGTATGGACTATGGACTGTTTTATTGTATATTTGTTTATTGACAGAACGCAACTATTGACAATAGGATAAAATGTACAATAAGTAAAACGAAAGAGGATAAAATGTCAATTTAAAATAATAGCAATAATAGTTCCCAATAAAATCAGTTAAAGAAATATTAGGAGCTAGTAATAGTAAAAATGGATTAACAGGAAACGTCAAATGAGGATTAACTAAAGAGGGAAGAGGAGGCATAAGTAATGTGTTAGTAGATATCCTTAACAAAAGCCTAGGTAAGAAGTTTTTGTTGTCCTTATGAGGAAGTGCAAAGGAGATAAGCCACAATCAAAATGGAAACGGGCTTCTTTGTGGATAATCGGATAATTGTTTAAGATAGATTCCTGTAAGGGCAAACTTAAGATCAGCTACCTCTGGCTAGTTGTTTGTTCCATACTACCAAAGAAAGAGATGAGGTGTCCATGACTTTTTGCACACTGGTTCATGTCTATGAAATTTAGCTACCACCAGCATTCCGGGACCCTCTCTCTTTGATCCCATTTCCTAATTGAGTGAAGACTTCCCCAGCTACCCACAAAGTTCTGTGAGATGAATTCATGTATTAACATGATATATGTATTTTCTTCTAATAATAACAATTGTAATAATAGCAATGATAATAATAATGCTACCATGGGCGCCCGCAGCATAGGTCAAGGGGGGTCGCGTGACCCCCCCTGGAAATCATGATGTGACTGCCAAGAGAATCATGGATACTGAAAACCTTACTCTGAGTTTGAAAGCAACAGCAGTAGGCTGTTGACGAGAAACCCCACAGTTGATGCACACCAGAATTAATAGAAGTAACACAGTAGGCCTAATGGAAGACAGCTGTAATATATATATATATATATATATATATATATATATATTAGGGTGTGTCTATAATATGAAGTTTCAAAATTAATATCGGCCAGGTTGTTTTTGTGTTCCACCTTGAGAAACATTAACATTTGCCAAATTAGGTGAAAATCAAAAGAGATTTAGAACTGGCGCAAAGCCCGGGAAAAATTACCACTTAGAAAACAATGTCATACATTGTAATTCTCGAAGATCCAAACAATTTCAACACTTAAACATAAAAAATAAGGCAAAAGCAAACCAAGAACCTTCAGTTATTTGTCATCACTTAGTCCCTTTAGTGCTTTTGGGAATCTATTTCGATGGTATTCAACCATTTGAAGAACAAATTGTTTCTCTTCCTCATTTCGAACCAGGGCTTCATTGAAGGACTGCATTAGAGCCACTCCTCTCTCCGCTAAATCGTTCGTCACTCTTAGGGCGGATATGATGTCTTTCGCCTCATTGAACGAATGCTCTGACTAACATTGTTGCGGATCTCGATCAAGAAAAGCGTAATCGAATTTGAGGAGCTGGAAAAGGTTGATGGTAGAAGTGGTAAAAAAATCGGATAGCGCTTTTGTAGATGGATCATGTATGGGAGGAAGCTTCTTTGGAGGTTCGTCGGATCCCTGATTGTTGCGCATGTTATAGACCATGCGCTGTTTTTCGTCGAAGGTGACTGAATCTTCAAAAAGGCTGAGGCCAACCAAGGTCTCCGACAAATATCAAAGGTGTCGGGAAAATGCTGTTAGGGCGACCTGTGAGACTTCCTTGTCTGGGTAAGTATGGATTGCCTTCAAGAATTGAAGATCGTTCCTTGGGGCTTCATTGGGTGATGTACAGGTGAACCAGTACAACACGTAGGTTGTGGTCACAAAAAGTGAAACTCGAAGTAGATGATTCCACATCTTTTGAGAGTAAGATTGTCGAGATGCCCTCTGGTGTTGTTGAATGGGAAACTGCTCTCTGAAAAGCCACATCCTGATTGCATAAACCGCACGTGCCATCCAACGCGCGCGGTGAAATGCCCCTGGGTACCTGAACTTTATTCCTTTCGGTGGAATTCCTCCTAGGAAAATGACTGTTAGTTCTAGTAGCTCTTCGTAGTCGTCTCTGTGGTATTCAGCATTCAGTTGCTGCAGTGCGAAGGTGATGACATTCTCTCGAATTTCTTTGACTCTTTGTGCTGCGTTTTTATCCGCCATTGCTATGCGATACTTGGTCTGATCGATTTGCGGCCAGAAGTCACGGAAATGGCTGATGAGTTCCAATTTTGGAGACCTTACAGAATCATGCAGTGAAAATACCTTTTCCAGAACAATTTCAGAAATATGATGTCGACAGGCAAGGTTCAAGAGGTCTTTTCCAAATTCCCTTTTCCAACTTGATGCATACGCCGCCCTTGCAACCCGTGTTACTCGCCGTTGTGTCGAAACACATGGCCAAGATTCTGTCTTCCAATCCCCAACTTCTGATCTCGGCCAAACACGCATCTGCCATGAAGGCAGCAGTCCCGGATTGGAGTTTGGGGATGGCCAATAGTTTGGTCATATCCTTACCAGATACCATTATTGGAAGACGATCAACGCACACTCGTCCAGTTTCTGTAAAATCTGGCATGATCTTGCCGTCCCAGTGGATAGTAAGGGGAACCTTCGGATCGAAAGATTCACAAATCTCAACTGCTAGGGCTGGACGGTTATCCTTCGTTGCTCGATGGATAGCAGAAGGACTGATGCTCAGCTCACCAGCTGGTGCTGCATATAGATTGGATGCAGCGAGAGCAGAGAAAATGTGAGAGGCATTCCTGCTGCTGCAGTTTTGGTACGATCTAGAGCTGCTGCAACATCGCGGGTAGATTGTTCCCTTTCGCCGCTTTGGTGGTCCAATTGACGTTGAAGGTTCTGGTTCTCTTTCTGGGCTATTTGATGACGCCTCTTCCTCAGATGATGTTGCCAACAGAGAAACCTCCGTCGCTACCGCCATGCTTGCACGATATTGTCATGGGCGAGGGAATTATTGTTGTAGACAGATTGCTCCGATCGGAAACCACGACATTATCTGATTGGCACAAACTCATTCGGGGATCAAACACATACTCTTACCAAGGGAGACAGCCACTCGCGTTAAATACCATGCTATTGATGTAGCATCAGGTGTCTCTTCTAGAAAACCACAATAGCTTAATTAATTACTATAATTATGTTGAAGATCGAAAACACGAAGAACAGACATCGTAACGTCTAAAATTTTGGCCAAACCGAGACAGGTCACCGGGTTCCTAATTTCGGTCGCCTTGCGCCAGTCCTAAATGTTCAGCTATCACGATGTAATTTCGGATATGGCGTTTATACGCTAATTGGCATGATAATTCCACCTGGCCGTTAAAAGATCTTTGAGTTAAAAAAATCATGTGCATCATAAAAACACCCTAATATATATATATATATATATATATATATATATATATATATATATATATATATATATATATATATATATATATATATATATATATATATATATATATATATATACATATATATATATATATAAGTATAATTACACTGAGTATAATTACACTCTTCCTAAGTCCAAATTTCAGAAATGAGATTGTATTATTGACCAAAATTTATTTCACTGAAATGTACGCTAAACTGGATTCATTTCTTCTGTATTGCAAAAATTAGCCTATTTTCTTTGGCGGTATGTAGTGCAGACCACTGCGAAAGATTTAGGCCTGCATGAGGGGCGCACAGAGTTACGTGTCTTTGAATGCTGAAAAGATATACACAGTGTATTAATCGCATTGGGTGATTGATTTGAATAAATCAATGACATATTTATATATCACATATTTATATATTACTCTCCCCGCCATGGGCGGCGATACCAGTGGTCGAGTGGGACAAGACCCCCACCCTTAACAGTGGTGGTGGGGGCACACCATACATCCGACACCGAAATTTAGAAGAAACCCCGAAAAAAGTCATCAAATTTTTTCGCGCTCACGCGTAAAACATTTTTGGGACCTCTTTTGAGCAGATCAATTAAAAACTCTTTTTCCCAGATAATTTCAGAAGTGTCCCCCCACCTGTCAAACAAGATCGCCGCCATTGCTCCCGGCCGTGACTGACCTCCCCTGCAAAAAATCCTGCGGGCGCCCATGAATGCTACTACTAATAATAAATATTTTTGTAATAAATAATGATTGAAGTAGGAGATCTTACTCTCTCATCAGCATCATTGTCATCTTCATCATTATAATAATTATTATAAGAAATATAATAATAATCGTAGTGGTGGTTGTCTTCATCATCATCGTCATTGTCATCATCATCATCATCATCATCATGTCGTCATTGTCATCATCATCATCTGTGTTACAGAGACGTTTTTGTAAGAGATGCATTGCATAAATGACTTGACACAAGAATGTTCTGTACTTTGATACTTCCAGGGTATTTTCCCATCATCATATGTTGTACTCAGGGATTATGAGCTGGATAGCGAAGAGTGAGTCATGGTTGCTTACTATATTCTTGAATTTCCCATGCTTTGCTTCAATTTAGTATAATTATTTCTTCTGTGAATTTGTATAGTGCCACTGTTTACAGCTCAAAACATTAGTCAATGGCCTTAAAAAGACCTATTTTGTGACAGTTATGAGTCTCAACTTCCGTCGAGACTCATTGAGAAAAAATACAGGCCCTTTGAGGCAGCCGTGAACATGCTGCATTCCTGACTTCATTTTCTTTGTCTCATGTTGTGAATCAATCAATCAATCAATCAATCAATCAATCAATCAATCAATCAATCAATCAATCAATCAATCAATCAATCAATCAATCAATCAATATTCGTATAACAAATCCAGTTGACAATAATGCACAAAAGCATGATAATATTAGCATGACTGTAAGAGGAAAGTAGCAGAGGGATATGTTAATTAAAATGTGGCTTTGAATAAAACATGAGGAATGAAATTACATTTATCTTTAGTGGGAAGGGTAAAATTGTGAGTTCTAGGCCTTAAAGTCGTTTTTATTTTGTGGAGGAGGAAAAATCCCATGATAGGTTGATAGCTTGTTCTGTCCTTTGCTGATCTTCTCGCCCACAGTAGAGTCAAGTCTGTTTTTCTTGTAGTGGTGTTTATTGGGAGGCAGTTAGTGGAACAACAGCAGGACATCTGCTTAATTTGAGGCATTTGGATTAACTAATCTGTATACCGGTTGTTACATTTCTATAAAAAGCTTCATTGCTAGGCAGTTGCACTTACTGGGCTTGCTCAAGGAGGCTGCTACCAAGGGACTGTCCCAGTCTCTGGACAGAGATAATCTAAGAACATACTTAAACCAGGGCACCATTACACAGGTTGTGCTGCTTTGTAACGCATTTCTCTCAAGTACATGCTAAAAGGCCAAGCAGAATGCGTGTTTAGATTTTCTGTCATTAATTGCGCTGTGATGATTCACCTGGTTCATTCTGTCCAGTTGAAAAGTAGGCCTATAAATGTCCTCAGTAAGTTTCCTTAGTGTGCAGTAGTGCGTAACTGCTTTTGTTATCAAAGGTTTATCTGCTAGGCCATTGCTTCACTAGTTCTGTTGTGTACTTACAGTCTGTGGCTGTGTTACTGTTTAACATCCAAACTAAATTATCCTTGCCATCTATACAGAGAATGAGGTAGTTGTATGCACTGTAGTTTTAAAGGCATTTGGGTGCTGAACATTATACTTACAAGTATATCTGCCGGAAGACCCTACAACCCTTTGCACCAAACGCCTGAGGGCTATTGCGTAAAGAGACATGTTGTGAGGTACCACTTACTTGACCTTACCTTACCTTACTTTGCCCTATAGGTAATCATCTGATAGGAGTTTCTGCATCTGGGTTCAGAAGCTGAATAGGAATCACCCTCCTCATGGCTGCATGTCTCTTTCAAACAGTCACAGTGAAGCAGTCATATTATCTGCTAGACATCCAGTAAGTAAGGATCCCTGATATTAATCTGAAGATATGCATTCTTCCTGCTGTTTTCCAGGCCGGATGCGGTTCCAATTCTCGTGGAAGATGCTGTTGCAAGTGAAGTCTGCACCGTCCTCCGAGAATGGACCGCCATATTGAAGAATAACTTTCAGGTAGAATGAAGCTGGAATCCATGTATTTTTCTAAAGTTTTGTTGTGAATGCTACAGCTTTTGTGTTGTACCAAAGACAAAGTATAATTCTGTGGTGTAAAGTGGTGGTGATTGATTTAAATATACTGGTGAGTGTATCTTGCTATGGCTTTCAGTCTGACATTGTTGTTGTCTGTGATTACCGTATATAGCTTTCTCAGTTTATCCTCTGTAGCCTTTCGTCTGCTCTCACGGATGTTGACTGCATGGCTCTATCTAAAGGATTTTTTGGAACGATTTTCTGCTTAGCCGTGACCGTTGTTTGATGCCTTGTGCATTCTGATAATGGCCATAAAGAAACTTCCGGATTAGATTAGTTTCATATGATCTACTGATATACCTGTAATTTTTAATGAAGTCAAGTATCACTTAGGCTGTTGTGGAGCGCTTCTCAATGGTTCTTAGAAGGCACTTTACAAATGTCACACATGCAGGCACACACACACACACGTACGCACACACACACACACACACACACACACGCACACACACACACACCCACACACACACACACACACACACACACACACACACACTTGTTTTGAGTGCATCTTATTAATATGACTTCCTCGTAACACTGGTTGAAGATATTTGCACAATGTATTAGTATTAGCCCAGTGTTTAATCTAGTCCCCCTGTTCTGGGGGGGAAACAAGGTTTCTCGGGGCGGAATTTCCCCCCAAAAGGTCTCTGCCTTACAATATTGCTGAGCTCTGGGGGGAACTTCAATCCTGGGGGGGAAATTCCCCCCCCAAAAGACGTCTAGATTAAACACTGGTATTAGCCAAACTTTGGTGATGTCTATCAGTTGAATTCTGTGTGGTGCAATGGCAAGCTGTGGAATGCATTGTCTTCACTTCTGCACCTGGGGTTCAAACTCCGGCATGTTTTATTAAGTTGACGACTTATCATCAAGTCAAGGTATATAACCATAAAGAAATGTTTTTGAGATCCTCTTATGTTTACACTTCAGCCAAAATTATCCTTAAACCCCAGAACTATACCAGTAAAGGTTGATGTTGAGTGATTACCATACCATACCTTGCTGTAATTTACCTTACCTTGCTTAACCTTGCTGTAATTATGTTACCTTGCTTTACCTTAATGTGATGTGCTTTATCTTACTTTACCTTAAACTGATTACCTTGCCTTACCAGTATAAGTATGGTATCTCTTGCCACTTCTCCAAGACGGGTGATTATTTTGTCCTCACGCGAATGCCGGGGCTGTTTTGCTGATGACAAAACAGCCCCAGTTGCCATTCTCCAATTTATCTGTTTTATCAAAGATGATTGAGGAGAAGATTATTACGATGCAGCTGACATGTTATCTGGAAGAAAATTCTCCATTCCCTAAGCAGCAATCTGGTTTCAGGAATTTCCATTCCTCAGAGTCTTTGCTAACACACATAATTGCTAGTTTCTTTTGGGCTGTTGACAGGGGTCAGGTAACCTTACTTGCCCCTTTTTAAAATGTGAGTGTGGCCTTTGACTCCATCGACAATGGTGTAATTGTGGAACGCCTTCAAGCGTTGTTGGGAGCTAAAGTCACTATGATCATGTTGTGTGTTGAGTGTCATAATGAAATACAGTAGTGTATGATTTATGCAAGTCTTAGTGTGGCTGGAAAGCTGAAACACATAGGCTGTCTGATGAAAGCAGTTACACTGCAGTGTGCTATCAGACAATTTTGTCCAATTAATTATTGACTTATGGACATTGGTTGCTCATGCATACTGAGTTCAAGATCCTCTTGCGTTTGCCCCATCCTATCTAAGGGAACTATGTATTTCAGTGCCATCTGTTCCTGGTTGTTGATTTCTTCACTTTGCAGCACAAGTTGTTTGTTTGTTCCTGTGGCCCGTATTTCCACAGTGCAACGTGGTAGTTTCACTATGGCTGGCCCTTATTTTGGAACAGAGGCCAGGCCACCTGCAGCGTAAGCTTCTTGCCCTTTCTCTGCTTTTATTTACACAGCAATTGAAGAGTTTTCTGTTTGCTTGTGGTTTTGTGTTATTGGACCAGGAGCACTTCTGAGTAATAATAATAATAATGATAATGATAATGATAATGATAATAATAATAATTTCATTTATTAATTCAAACTGACAAATGCAGTAAGATTACGTTGAGTAGTTTTCTTGTATGAGACTATATATGTGTGCAGTTACGATTAAGATTACCTTACTTTACCTTAATGTAATTACCTTACCTTAGTTACCTTACCTTACTTTACTTACCTTAGAGTGATTATCTTGCTTTACATACAGAGTGAGTATCTTAATTTACTGTAGCATTTCTGCCTTACATAGTTAATTTAATGTTTGGGTGTAGCGAAACCAAAGGAGAACTGATGCAGCACTTATCAAAGTGATGTCCGACTTGGTGGCCCTCAGAAAAGAACTCCGGTCCGGGATGTTCGCCCTCACTTTAATGAACGAGAAAAAGATGGAGGTCACGAAAAAAATTGACTGGGGCAACAAGTACGTTTTCTGTGTTATAAATAAGTAAAATCCATCATAAAATCTATCATAAAATCTATCATAATGTCAGTTATGAATAATTATTAAAAGTTGTTTTGATCTCAAGATGCAAGGGTACTGAAAAAGAAGTTATAAGCAGGGAAACCAATTCTGGAATGTCTGAATCTTTTAAATACTGAATAAGCTGTTAAAATCAGTTTAATATTTTACGACAAGCGCGTACGAAAAGCAACTGGGAAACCAAGGCAGCTCGTGGCTAAAGTTTTAATGTAAACAAAGAATAGAACAGCTAATGGCCAGGATGAAGCGCGGAGGTTTTATCAGCCAAGACGCGCCGACCGCTGCAGAACTGGCTGATGGGGCGGACGACTGATTATTTGCAGCAATACGATCAAATGAAATGCATGTCCTTCATAGACTACTCCTCCCACGCCGCCCCCATTCCCGGTATGAGCTAAATCCAAGACCACATGATTTCCTCCTTCCCATTAAAGATGATAAAAATTTCATATCTCGAGTATTGTTTAAAAACATATACTGAACAATGAACCTATAATTCCTATTCTAGATTTACCTCAAATTATATTATAATGCCTACAGTCATAATTTTCTAACTACTTATGAACTATTATTTATGATAATTATTTAGTTGTACAATGTTACAAGTTACGATTTTGTCAGCTTGCTTTTGGGAATAAATTAAATTCATTGATTGATTGCTTAAATTTATATAACAGATCTGTAATAATTTTTGTATTTATTAAGAATGTCAAAGCAACTGATTTGAAATAAAGAATTGCTTTAATCTTGCTTCAGAAATCTGGGTCTTCACCTTGTGCCGAGGGTTAACAATGAACCGGTTGACGTTGATAAGACCGACCTTATTGAACTCTTCAAAATACACGAAGACAGCGCCCGAAATTCCGTGAGTGGCAGATTGTTGTCCTAAATGTTTATTTTTCTCTGAAGTTTGTCTATGCAGACACTCTGAATATTGTTCTGTAGTGGATATTACTCTTTTGATCATTTAGATTTTCAAAGCACTTTGGTTTCTCTGAGTATTTCTGTTTTAAGTTTGTATCAATCAATCAATCAATATTTATATTAGCACCCCTTGAAATTCCGTAGTCAGAGGTGCTCCCGACCCACGCCAAGCGGAAAAAGGCAAAGGTATAAGCACAGATATAGGCAAAGACTTTAAAATGGTGGTACTCTTATTATAGAGAGCTTTGTGTCTTGGTGTCTTTTATGCCTCACCACAGATCCCTTCACTGTGTTGCACAGGTGACCTGATTGTTCCTCCACCCCAACTTCCACTGTGCAGCATTGAAGCTATACTTTGGTCGGTCCATCTCTGTGAATAGATTGCCTAACAAACACCAGTTTTGAGGATTCAGTATCCTGTTCAGGTGCTATATAAATCATATAATAAAATGCCAAACGAAGGGCATAGTAATTGTAAATATGTAATGTATGTATTTATGTATTATAGATCATAAACAACATTGAGCCAAAAGGTTAACAAGTGGTATCTGAGTTGGTAGTGAAATGAAGCCATATTGGTGGGCTTTGAAGGCTTGTCTAAAAACATGTTTACCCATTAAAAAGGAGGAACAACACAATATGAAATGCTTAACCTATACAGTGTTTAAAGTGGGTGATAACGCGTGGGAACGTTGTTCCCACTGCTGTCAAAATTCTTTGCTTGCGTTCCCACTGCTCATGCATGCGTTCCAATAAAACTCTCCTTTGAAGTTCCCACTGCTCACCCAAACCACTTTAACCACTGAACATATTTACCGGTAGTAATTTAATCTCCTGCTTCTTTGCTGCATGTACATTTAAATAAGAAGAATAAATAATTAAAAGGTTCACTAGGTATCAAGAGACTTGATATGGCACCTTTTGAGCATTTTACAAAGATGCAACCTTAGATGTTTTAGTTTCATGTAGTTGTATTTTCTGTAGGAACGAGATTCCAGACAGACAAGAATCAACAAAGGCCTGCAAATATCGAATCATCATCTTGCCATCAAGTTTGACAAAATAGTGTGTTCATTAGCCGAGGAGTCGGAGTTACATTTTGCGCTCTACGACTCGTTGACGAACGAGTTTTTTACGTCAGTTTGTACCTTTTGTTTTGTTCCATTTTGAGAATTAGCTTCACTTTCATTAGTGTTTATGATTTGATTCCTGGGACATTGTGTGAAATTCTCAAGGCTAATGGCAGCCTTGAAATTGTTTTTGAGAGATTACTAATGCATGTAGTAAATTTGACTGTGCATAAGAAAACCTTTGCAGTGTCAGAAATTTGATTTGTGAAAAGCATGTTCAGTAGGCAAGTAGGCATAAGGTCAAACTGAGTTCTTTCCATGTTTCTATATCTTGTTGTGTTTGCTATTAAATGATTAGTCTGTATATAGAGTTTTACTGTCTGAGAAAGTTTAGTTTGAAAGTATTTATGATGAGCAATTTTCATGGATATTTTCTTCAAAGGCAGCCTCAGAATCATATGAGTATGCTTAAATTTACTGTACTCGTAAAATCCATGACCCCTAGCCACAGTATTTTAGTTCGAGTCATTGTTATGGTAGACTTTAACTCGCAAGTAACAATATAATGCAATCTGTTGACTTCTATAGACCCATCATCATAATGCATAAGATATGAGTCATTCATTCATTCATTCATTCATTCATTCATTCATTCTGAGAAGTGTTATGCATTTGACTGTTCCTTATTTCATTCATCTATCCATTAATTAATTCATCTATTCATTCATCTATTCATTCATCCACACAATCCCTCCTTCCTGTCCTTTTATCAATTTAGCAATTCATTCGTCTATCCCACCACATATAGGGGCCTATATAAGAACGATGCAATCTTTAATTTTTAGAGAGAGAGTTCTTCTGAAAGTGAACAGGCTAGGCGAGGTCTTCGATGCAAATGGGAGAAACCTTGTCACTGTTTTTACGGTCAGTCCTAATTCTTCCATTTACGACAGGGCAAAACGTTAAGTTGTTGGAACCAGCTTTTGACAAGTGCTTTTATTTATCATACAGTTCAAAGATGCCACCTCAGTCTTCAGTCCATTGGGAAGACGAAGCATAGGCTTCTCCAACTTCATCTGCTTGACTTGTCGGCTGTATCTCTTCATGCAGTCTGTCTGCCAGGAATGTTCTTTGAAATCCCCAAGTTATATTTCAATTATTAGTTTGCCCAACACAGCAACTGGCTGAACTCTATCTACCAAGTTGGTCTGGTTCACGTTCACTATATGCACCAGCCTATTCTTCATTCCAGCCATCAAGGTAAGAGTCACCGTGCAAAGGTCTTGTATTCAACATTTGGCGATAAAGATGTATCAGCTCGGTTGTTTTCATTAGCAGGTGCTAGTGATGTTATTCCAACAACAGGACATCTTAAGACTATTGTTGCAGGTGCTTATGCTCCTGTCTGCTTCAAAGGACTGACCGTTGGAATCCACTGGAGTGCGATTCTATTGGGAATGCCAGGAGTTGATGCACAGCTCATTATTATAATGGTTGTATAGAAGTTCTAAGATTGGATTACCCCGTAGGTTTTAACATCACAGCTTGCATTGATATACTCACACAATGTGTCTTCTTCCATGTCTTCTTGTGTGCTGCTCCTTATCTGTGGAATGCACTACCACCAGCTTTAATGGAACCTATTATCTTTTATTTTATTTTACAAAGGATTGAAGGCTTATACCTTTAAAGCTGGTTACACATGCTTTGAGATGAATTCATAAATTAGCACGGTATGAGCACCTCTGAATAGTTATCCTGTGAGGGGTGCTTTATAAATTCTTAGATATGAAAAGTATCTGAATAATAATAATACTGCTTCTGAATCGTTGCATCGATTTCTCTTCGACTGTCTACGAATAATGGCACTTAAATCTCTGTTGTTATTATTATTATTACTATTGCTACTATATTACCATTCCCATGGGGTTAATATTATTCATCTTGGGACAGTTGTGCACTGAAAATTTGAACTTCACTACCAGTAATAACTCAAGAAACTGTTTTAGTTTATCTTAGACATGCCTCTTTAGATCTCTTAGATAGGACCATGTTTCAGTGTGTTTGTGAGTTTTTCAGAAGGTGCTATATAAATATTCAGATACATTCATGCATTATTGCATTGCCATTACCAATTGCAATTGGTATCGACTTACATTATCTGTGCTGTCAAGACATTCACCTGGTTGTTTTTAAGTACCGGGTATTTGTAACTATATATATTTTAGGATCTTGGTGAAAGAGACTTTGGTCGGGATGCCCATCTTGTTGTACACATGTTTCGACTTGGTAAGAATCCTCTCTCTACGTACTGTTGGGTGACAGTCACATTGTTGCATCATATCAATGTTATTCTGAAGTAAACTTTGGTGTGGTCTGTAGTCTTTCAGTGTTCGGAATGCTTTCTATCTCGCAGTTTCTGCTCATACAGCCATTATGGTTTACATTGATTGTTGTAATCAACTGGCTGCATGGTTAGTTGGTTGATTGATTGAATGCTTGATTTATTCCGAGTGTGTTTAGTTCAGTATGTCTTAGCTCCAAAAAACTCAAATCTTAATGTGTAAATTCTTTTGGTTTGATTGTATTTTCTAAACTTTCAACGACTTGCTAGTGCTTCACTATAACGTGAAGTATTGCTCAGTATAGTGCTATGTGCTCCTCATTATGCTGTGATATATGTTCCTCATTAAACTGTACACTGTGTTCCTCATTATATTACGATATATGATCCTTATTGTACTGTAATGTGTTACTAATTATACTATGTTGTATGTTCCTCGTACATGTTGCACTGTGATATGTTTCTCATTACATTGTGTGTTGCTCATTACATTATGTTCCATATTGCACTGTGATGTGTTCCTCTTTATACTCTGATACTTAACAACTCACAGGCTTTCTACTCCAAATTGAAGTCTCACCTCTTCAACAATTCCTACCTTAATCTATTGAATCTACCATCTTCCAAGTTTTCTTATCCTCGATGAAACGCACATAAGCTGCTGTTCTGCCTCCTCTCTGGTTTCTCTGGCAATTAGACTCGGATCTCCACTGGACTTCGCTCTGATATGACACAGTGCTCATGAATAAGGTGGTGCTCTGCGCTTAGCTTTAGAGTTGCACTTTAGAAATTTGGAGTTTACGAATATGATGATGCATGTTCCTCACTATGACATGCTCGTCATTGTATTACAACTTATGTTTTTTAGTATACTGTAATGTGTTCCTCATGATACTGTGAAATGAGTTCCTCATTATATGTAAATGTGTATTCGTCATTATATTGTGATATTTGTTCCTTATTTTGTGATATGTATTACTCATTATATTGTGATGTGTGTGTTCCTCATTATACTGTGATGTGTTCCTTGTGATACTGTGATATGTGTTCCTCATTGTATGTAATGTGTATTCCTCATTTTATTGTGGTATTTATTCCTCATATTGTGATATGTATTCTTCAATATAAAAATAATAATAATATTCTTTATTATTTCAAACCGACAAACGCAGTAAGATTACATTGAAACATGAAAGTACAATCAGGATCTTAATTAACACATGGTTTGGCAGCCATGCAAGGCGCCGCCCTAGAGGGGTTTACGGGAGTCGATCCGCATACCTTATGCTCTCCTGGCCATGAGTGTTACCACTACTCTATCCCCCCCCCAATATTGTGGTGTGTTTCTCATGATGCAGTGTTGTGTTTGATATTATACTTTAATGTGTTCCTCATGATAATCTGATGAGCTTGTTCTTAAGTTCTGATGATTTTCTTCGATCGTCTGTTAATCCGTTGGGAATTTAGGAAGCCTGAGGGACTCTGCACCTCCGACAAAAACACCGACGCTCTGCTACAAAAGACCCTACGGTGGAGGCGGTAAGTTTCCATATTTATCAGTGAAGTGAAACATTTATGGGACTAAGAAAAACAACAGCATTGTTTTGAGCTAGACCTGAGAGGTAGCCATTGGTATGAAGTGTTAGAGGCTTGGTTTTCTTGGCCTCTGCATATGGGGGCAGTTGGTCAGTCCTTTCCTTCACTGCCCGATCTTCCAACTGACCGTGTGTGGTCAGGGTAACCATTTTATACCCGAGTAACCATTTTATACCTGAGTTTGCTAGTGGGTGCAAGTGAAGCACAAATCGCAAACATCTTATTTACTTTTATGGATTTGAACCTCTGATATCTGGGTTGATAGTCTGGCATGCGGGCCATTAGAATACTGTGCACCCCAAGCAATCCATAAAGTTTACTGATTCACATGGTGTCTAACATTTCACAAGACCCTAACACCACTGTGACCTTGATCCAGCAATTCACTTTATATGCTGAAATGTGTTCGGCGTGTTACTGTTGTATGGGTATATCAACAACAAATTGTCAATTCACATGAATTAAACAGCACTTGGGCCACGGAACAGAATGGTCTGGTCCTTTGCCCCACCCAAGGGTAACACCAGTTTAATGAGAAGTTGGCTGAAGACTTCAGAAAACAGGAGGGAGTTACATAACCCATTCCAATACTTGTTGAAAATAAATACAAAAAAGCACCCCAAAGTGAGAGTTTTGCCTTAGGAATAGAATTGATGACAGGCACCTTAAAGACACATTTCCCCAAAACACCAGTAATTGCTATTAAGGATGCTAATTGTATTAAACAAACCTTGTTTTGTTCAAGGTTTTGTTCAAGGTCTTACACATCAGAGTGTTGATAATCAGAAACTTTAATAACTAACTGAAAATTTTAAATAACTCTTTAGATTGAACTAATATTGAATCTCTGATTGCATTACAAGCGTCTCTTAGTTAAATGTTGGATTTCTATATGTATCATTGACAGTGTTTTAACATGAATGGTGTTTCCTGTAATAGAGAAATTTCTGTTTAAAATAGTCACAGTGTATAATGCTTTATCTGAATCTGATTTAAATACTACTTCATAGATAAGTCTTCAACCAATAGTGCACTGAGTTTTCATATCACACTGTTTTTATGAGTATTTACTATTTATGTTTTAAGTTCAGTTAGGAACTTTGAAATAATGGTTTCACATAATATTATTGTGTTTTGGCTACCCATCAAAGTGGTTCCGAGTTTGCATTGCATAGCTTCACTCTGACCGACTTGTTATCTTTGATCCGTGCAATTTGGGGCATATAGTGTCTCTGAGTAGTTCCCTTGAAGGGGCGCTATATAAATCCTCGAATGAATTAATGTGTTCTTTAACTGTTGTGAGGATGTCATTTCTGCTGTTTATCCAGAAGATTTTCAGCTTAACGATGCTGTCTTGATTAGCATTGTGTAGAATTATTCACTGTTGTAACTTCTTTGATTAAATATTCCATATTTGTTTTAGTTTATAATATCTCAAAGATTTTGAAAGAAGAAATGAACGAAGTCTCAAGAGTCTGCCTGAAAATTAGTCCGTAAGGTTTTCATTAAAAAAATTAAACATTTGTGACATTTGTTAATGTTTGTTTTCAGTTAAGAAATCCTTTTGTCATTTTTTATGGTTCTGTGTTATTTTCTCATTTTCTGAGGTCATTTTTATTGATTCAGTAGTCATTTTGAATTAAATATTCATTTTGAATTTATTAAATTTTTCCACTGTTATGCATCCAATATTTGTAATTTCAGCTCCCTCTCTCCCTCTCATTTCACTTGTTCACACACCAAACCAAGAGGCTGGCTCACTGACTGACTAACTTACACTCACTCTAACACTCATTTACTTACTCGCTCACTCAAATTAACTCACTCTCACTTGCACACTCACTCGCTCACAGTTGCTCACTCACTCATACTGACTTTCACTCAATGAATCACTCTTTTCACACTAACTCACACTCACTTTCACACTCATTCACTCTCACTCACTCACTCACCCACTCACCCACCCACCCACTCAATCACCAACTCAATAGCTCTCTCAATAACTCACTAACTCACTCAATCACTCACTCAATCACTCATTCAGTCACTTGCTTGCTTGCATGCTTACTCGCTTATTCATTTATTTAATGAATGAGTGAACTGATCAAAGGGCCAACTTAAAAAGATGTGTAACAAGGTATGATATATGAAGAATGAGCATAAAATGAACGACAACATACTGAATAGATTTTCTGTTTTGATATTTAGTTGTGGTGAAAATGACTTTCCTCAGCTCCATGAAAACCTGATAAAAAAGTCATCAGGCTCAACATCATCTGGCAAAGCTGAAATCGGTAAGAAGCTGGGTTTGAACCCTTAACTTCCTTCACCTTAGTTCAGTCTGTTTCTGCTGTACCCGGTACTGTAGTTAGTTGCTTTGAATGACTGTTCACATGCTCAATCGCTGACATTTGATTAATAATAATCGTTGCAACTATTTAACCCTTTAACGACAAGAGGGATTAGTTTTCCATAAATTTTAGTACACGCTCGTCTTTAAAGTGGTAAAAAAGCAGCATTCTGAATATATTAGTTTGAATGAATTTTTTAACCTTTTTGTTTTCCATACTGCTGAATTTTGTGCTTAGATGAGTTCATAAGGAGTTTATAATCTTGTCATTTATTTTGAGTTTTAACTTCAGCAAATAATCGATTTAAATTTTTTAATTTAAAATTATTTATTGATGTGAATTTCATAGTTAATGAGTTATTAATTTTTAAATTGTTGTCTGTTTGAACATACTTAGATAAAATTGACCTATTTACTGCCAATGCTGCTTTTAGTCTGACATGTCGGATTTCAACCAGAAATTCTTCAACTGATTACGACTTTTTACTATGATTTCACTTAAAGTGACAGTTGATTGATGCCTTGTGCATTTATAGTAATGCCTCGATAGATGTCATTAGGTTAACTTCGATTAAAAGGTGGTTATATACCATTACCTTACCTTCACAGGTGTCTTTGAAAATGATCACTGTTACTTACGCATCTGTTGATACAAACTGCAACTTACACATTTAGAGATTACGTCTATGATTATGATATTACTTAGTCAGCCAGCATATGAGGGATTATCTTACCGTACCTTACCATTATTTACCTTAGCAGGAGTCTTTTAAAAGTGATCACTGTTGTTGGTGTTGCTATTGCAGAATTTCAATTATCTATGATGATGCTGCATACTGATCTGGAGGCACCACTAACATGTCACCCTCACGTGCCAAAGAATGCTATCGTCGCCAACAAAATTGGATTTCCCAATGTCATTATGCCAGGTTGTTGCCTTGAGCCAATCTCATTGCATAGATCATAGGCTGCTGTTAGCATCTCTTATGTCTCTGTTTACATGTAGGAAGAAAGAAGGAGAATGGGCAAATAGGTATAAGCATCAATCACCATTGATTGGTGCTTAGCGCTTAATAAATGAATAATAATGAAGAATGTTGGTGAGAAAGAGATTGAGAAAAGTTTCTCATACTTTGGCAAGGTTGATTGTGAAGTTAGTATGTTATCAAGTTACGGGTGATGTGTAAATCTCTAAACGTACTCAGTCTGAAGTTAATATTTTCAAGTTTATTTCACTCTTTTGCAATATTGAAAGGTATGATTTAGGTTTGTATTGACCTGGTTTAGTATTTATAAAATTAGAATTTAAATTTGATGTGAGTGGTTGAGGTTTAACTGTTTTATTTAGACACGGATCGCAATGACCTCTATTTGACGATTGAGCGAGGGGAATTTGAAAGAGGCTCAAAGACTGCTCAAAAGAACATTGAAGCAAGAGTCTTGGTTGTCACGAAAGAAGGACAACATATCGAAGTGAGTGCACATCTGTTTGGCTAAGATTTGAAAATATATATGTACATTTTTGTGGTCTGGGTCAAGTTTTTCTGGAATGAACTTCCTCGAGATTTTAACTATATGTACATTTTTATAGTAGTTGGAATGCACTACCTCAAACTGTTAGCTCTAGAAGTTAATGATTAGCTTTCTGGTAGTGGAAATGAGTTTCATTTATTTAAAACTTTATGAAATTTGATGAAGCATTATTATTTTAATTGCTTCTCCCCCCTGTCTTCTTTCTTCCAGTATCATGGGTCTCAATTGATTCTGTCCAAAGAATTGTTGTTCCAAATGCAGTTTGCTTAGAAGGGACCACTGGCTTTGCGTTAAAATTATGTAGCTCTAGGATTTTCCTGATTAGATTAGATCCAGTCTCAGCAGCATCACAGATTTTGACTGGTTTGTTTAAAAGTGACCATCAACTTATACATTACAATTACAGAGTTCTAAAAGTTTCCAGATTAGATTGGATTAGGACGTGCTGTTTATTGTTGTAGAAGTGCATCAGCCGAGGAGCAGGAGAGCCGGATGTGACTGAGTACAACTCATTTATCTTTTATCACCACAACACTCCTCGCTGGAATGACACAATACGGGTTCGTTTGTAAACTTCTGGTTGCATGATTTATTGCTAAATATCGTCATCATCATCATCACATTCTTACTTAAAGTGCGCACTGCTACTCCACGATACATTGCTAGCCAGATATTAGGCTACATCTAGCCTGAAGTGTATTGGGTAGAGGTCATTAGGGGTCAGATTAAGAATTGTCCTGAAGCCTCCTTAAAATGCTTTGTTTGGGATATGTATTAAGAACTGATGTACATTGTGTTATAATGAGATCATTTTCTAAAGTTAAGCTAAAATTGGAATCCGTTGAGATCAGTGATCATATTACCTTTATAGCAATATTCATATTTTAAT
Source organism: Allolobophora icterica (assembly GCA_963556255.1). Lineage (NCBI taxonomy): Eukaryota > Metazoa > Annelida > Clitellata > Crassiclitellata > Lumbricidae > Allolobophora > Allolobophora icterica. Next base: position 21,534,518 of record OY744609.1, on the reverse strand, counting down.
GAACTGCTATATAAAGAAGCTCCAAAGTTTGTTGCAGGCAGGAATCAGCAAGACAATGTTGATGTTTCCATCACCATCAGTTTCTCTCCCCTTGGTGATCACAGCCTGATTGCCTTTTGTTGGAATGTAGTGTAGCTCTGAATCTATTGATGATTTACTTGGGGGTTATGCTAATAGAGACATCTAATTAATGAATGATTGTTTTGCCTCACTTAAACTCGTGTTTCCGACCTTACTTTGTCTCAGAATGTACTGATGACCCTGGTGGATGTGGTTTTGTTTTAGCTTCGCATTCCAGTCGATCAGTTCTACAATTCCCACGTTCGGATCGAATTCCGTCACTGTTCCAGTAAGTCTTTATCGATCATTTCACTTGCCATTTTCGCAAAGACCTTCATCATGTCTAACTGAGACTTTGTAGTGTAAAAAAGTTACAAATAAAATTGGCTTTGCTTGTAAGATTTACTTGAGGCAAAGCCTTCCACTCCAGTCTACGCATATAGAGCCGTTTTGTCGTCTGTCGTAATGCTGTCTGTGGTTGATGTTTTAAAGACAAAGATCGAACAGAGAAGAAGTTGCTCGGAATGTGCTTCTTTCGACTGATCACCGATGAATTCACAACCATAGCCGATGCTGCTCGTGAGCTGTGCTTCTACAGGGTACCGTTACCACTCTGCGCATTTGTTTCGTCATCCATTATGATGACATTATAAAACACAATGTCTGTACAATACTGTTGTTGATATGAATTCCAAAGGTAATGTTATAGCAAGGTTCTTGTAAGAGATCAGTGCAGTGATGTGACTTTGCTACAAGAAAACGCCCAAATAGCGTTGTGTGACATTTAAAAGTGCTGCTATACCAGAGCCTCTGTATAGCATGCTCCATGCTGGCAAAATTCTGATATAATGTGACAGAAGACATGTTTCCAAATTTAGTTCAGCTCTAGAAACTTACCTCATTGTAACACTGCTCTCATACAGCTGTACTTCAGTGTGCATTCAAAAGACAATATTACAATGAGTTTCTGGTTTATTTATTTAGTAACATAATACTACTAGTAGTAGTAGTGGGACTAGTAGTAATCATAATCATAAACTAAGAAATTGCTAAAGTGCTACTTAAAAGCTGAGTGCAGGGTACCAGCATAAATGTCCAGAATGAATGAATGAATGAATGAATGAATATGTGGGTGCTGTGTCAAGTCATAGGAATTACACAGAGATGCCACATGAAGAGTAAGATAACGTTACTGGGAGACCAGATAGGGATGGAGACATTTATTAAAAATATCTAATATATCCTATATCAGATCTCTGTAAGTGCGATAAAAATGAATCTGAGAAATTAACCATGAATAGTAATATTACTCTACTACTGCAGAGAATGACTTCAAGAGTCATAGTTGTAGTAGTAATACCAATTTAAGTTTTAATTTATGTCTTTTGTCAAAGTTTGATGATGCTCGAAGACTGGTAGATCCGAAGGAATACCTGAAGTTACCAGATGTCAGCATGGACACGGCCGGGGGATCCAGTGGTAGCCATAGCAACTCCCCCTTTCGCCGTAGCGACAGGGAGGCAGTTTACATATCAACACGGCTCTGCTCGACCAAATTTACTCAGAATGGTGAGCATTTTTGTTTTGTAATGATGTTAAAGTTGTTAGTCAAACTGGGAACTTATATAGGCACTCAATTTTTACATTTTATACCTGTCCAGCTCTTTGTACCTTGCCAGTTCTCTGATATCTATCAAGTGTAACCTTGATTGACCATGTTTCTCTTGAATATATGGTGCCCTGCACTTGTATTTCTGTAGTGACCCATGTGTTTTGACTTGTGCACCCTGCCTTTATTTTCTGTGTTCAATAAATTAGAGTGATCACAGACAGTGAGGAGCTACAGTGATGCTACTTTTTTTTAATCTGTTTCTGATTGTTTCTTTCAATGCCTCAGAATTGTTTAAGAAAAAACTGTCTTGTTTCTGTAATCAGCCACACTTCTGGGCATCCTAAAGTGGAAGCTGGAGCCATACAGAGTCACAGAATACCTCAACAAAATTATCATTCAAAATGGAGAGGAAATTGTCAAGGTAAGCTTGTCTGTCCATCTGTCTCTCTTTCTTTCTGTCTATCACAGCGCTCATGAATAAGCTGGTGCCCTGCATGCATTTATATTTCTGTAGTGAATGAATGATGAAAGATATTTTATGTAGCAGCGACTGGTGTGATAAGGTTGCATCGTGGTTAGCGATGTGTTGCCTGGCAACCTATAACAAAAACTCCACCCTAGCTTTGCCTCTGTGATTGTGGTTTTATGTTGTTAGGTGTGGATGACCTCTGATGAGTTTCTCTTGAATATATGGTGCCCTGTACTTATATTTCTGTAGTGACCAAATGATGAAGGATGTTTTATGTAGCAAATGGTGTGATAAGGTTTTGCATTTAAGATTACGATGTGTATGAAAATATTGTATGGTACCTTTCAGAAGCCTATCCAAATGCATTGCATGCAACTCACTACTAGATTGTACAGTTCATTTGCAGTTAACTCGAGTCCATTATCAGATGCACTTTGTAGCCATGCAACAGGAAACATTACAGGCTATAGGTGGAATAGAAGACACAAGCTTTGAGTTCAGAGCTGAAGAGTACAGGCTATAGGTGGAATAGAAGACACAAGCTTTGAGTTCAGAGCTGAAGAGTACAGGCTATAGGTGGAATAGAAGACACAAGCTTTGAGTTCAGAGCTGAAGAGTACAGGCTATAGGTGGAATAGAAGACACAAGCTTTGAGTTCAGAGCTGAAGAGTACAGGCTATAGGTGGAATAGAAGACACAAGCTTTGAGTTCAGAGCTGAAGAGGTTATGGAATCAGCTAGTGATAGTTCCATTCTTATTTAAGTAATTAAGTATTGTTAAACTGTTTAAGGCATGCATATTGCATAATTAAATTAATTATATGTAGAATTACACAATTCTAGCTTTAGAAAATTACCTGAACATATTGCAACATTACTATCGTACAGTGCTTTCTATGGGAGCATTGTACAGACTTTTCAGACTTGAACTTTTATGCTAAAGCATGATATTTGTCAATGCTGTACAATCTGTATAATCTGTATTTATGGGTACTGATTATTATTTCATGATTGTTGTATTGATATTCTGATTGATTTATGATTTATAGTTTCTTCAGTACATAATGGATGCACTGTTTGATATGATGAGTCCAGGCAGCTGTTCCCATGTCAAACCCATGTCTGTGTTTAAAGCTGTGGTAAGACTTTATTACATTTGTTTATGAAAGTATATACTGACCAACCCACCAATCGAACACTGCAGTTTTGAAAATGGAAGTTGCTCAACCCTTTTATTCATGTCCAATTCCTCATTCACATGATCTTTATGAAAAGAGCACTTTCAAGAGTCTATTCACTGCAAAAGAACAATAATGTGATCCAGTGATTGTGGTTTTTCATCTGCTAAACAGAATCCGTATAATGGCTTTTGGAAAATTTTTCACTCACACTATCTCATGCATATGATTTAGATTTACTTGCCTTATGCATGTCAAAAATGCAATAAATGAATGAATAAATAATGGACTGCAGTGAACATAACAGCTAAGGACTGCAAGAGGCCACATGGCTGACAAAGAAATATGTGGACTATTATAATAGAAAAGGCTGTGGAACTTCAGTTTATGGGCTGAACACAGTATAGAGGAAGGGTATCAGAGGATAGGTAGGTATGGCATTAAATCATGGATGTGGCTACAGCTGGCCCTAATGATAGAGAGAGTGACAAGGAGATACATAGAGAGACAAAAGGAGAGAATTATTCATTGGGTGAAAGTGAAACTTTTCAGCCTCACTTGTTTACATTTTGTTTTGATTGCAAGATTTTGATTCTGATCTGATATAAATGTAATATTAACCTATGTATGTAAGTGTGTAGCCAGGCACTTAATGGCGTTTTAAGTGACTCACAGAAGCTCTGTGGCAATAAAGTTCATTAAGAATAGGAAGTTCATCTGCAGGCAAATAGCATGTGCTTAGGAATACTTCTGTTGTGAGCATTCAGGTCCACTGCCTTAGTTTAAGATCTTTGTTCTTGCACAAATGTCACAAAACATTTTTACCGATTTTTCTAGATTCACGTTTTCCATCTTCTTAAAGACAAAAGATTTGAGAGATTTCTTCCAGTGATGGATGCGTACATTGCAAACAACTTTTCAGCTTCACTTGTTTACAAGTGAGTATCTAATTTGCCTTCGACAAGTTGACTCATGCCAACTGTGCCTTCTTTTGTGTTGAACCACCCTTTGTCTTCCACTGCATTTCTGTGCTGTTGCATTTGACTGTGTGAAGCATACATTTTCAACCTGTCTTAACGCTTTAACAGCAAGAGTGTGCTAAAAAGCGACGGAACCAATGCAGCTTGTTGTTAAAGTGTTTAATACACTTTGAGAGTTCATTTAGGCGGCCATGTGTTTAGCAATTTAATTAGGCACTATGTTAAGTATCTAGATGCATGCATAAATACATCCATAAATACATGCATATATTCTCTTTGACATTGTTATAACTTTTCAGTGTGAATTCTGGTATGATTCGGTGGAGTACCTGGATTGTAAATTAGATTCAGCCTGTGGATTGAATTTGTTAAAGCTGAACAACATTGTGACGTTGTAGTTGATATGGCTGCCAGAGGTTTCGTGATTGTAATGGGGTTGCAGCGTATTTTAAGATGCACGTCTTTGATATGACAACTGTTGTGTTTGGGTGTCATGTATCTGGCTGTGTATAGAGTATTTTTTTAAAACTTCACAAAGCAAGGACTAAAGGGATTGTATGGCTTATTTACTGTTGCAAACCGCTAACGATTTCTGGATGTTTAATTGCTATTGCCCAATCATGCTGTTTAGATAAATGATCGTTTGAACATACGTGAAAAAGTAACACTGATGTGCAGTTACCTTAGTCTTAGACTGTGTGACATTTGCTGAGAATGCTGTATATATTCATAAAGTTTTGTCTTTTCAATGTTTCTAGGGAGTTGGCAAAATGCACGATTGAAATTCTGGAAGGCATTGTTGCCTGGGGAACACCTGCTAACAGCCAGACAGCTGAACAAGTGTGCGTACTTATTACTGCTATTAATTGATTGTCTATATGTGCAGTGCTTTCGTAAGGTACTTTCGAGGCTCTATGTTAGCATCATCTTACATACATGACACAGACAAAAAGCCCTTCTTGTCAGTTGATTATCGACATTTAAATCACCTTTTAAGACTTACGGTTTTTCTATGACCCCTGTATTATGACCATCTCTTTTAATGAATTTAATTAGATATCTGACTTTGCAGACATCTTTACTCTTTTAGGCTGCAATATATGTAACAGTAACTTTACCTTTTTGAAGTCGAAATAATTACAGTTGCTCCACAGGGTTCCTAGCTAAACTCAATTTTGGATTTATATTTTGTAGGAAACTTATAGAAGGTCTGAACCAAACACTTGATAGTGAACCAGGCATATCATCCGTACAACTGCAAATGCGCAAAAGTGTACAGGTTTGTACGAGTAGGTCTGTAGGTGTCTGACTATTTATATAGCACTTCTAAGATATTCTGTTATCTGAATTGCTTGGGCACCATAATCCGGTATCTATCACTTTTCTGATCTTGGTTGTATTAGTCTAGTGCCACTCTCTAATAAGAATGTATGAATTAATGGCACTATTTAATAAAAAGGCATGAATTATTGGCACTATCTAATGAGAAGACATGAATTAATGGCACTATCTAATGAGAAGACGTGAATTAATGGCACTATCTAATGAGAAGGCATGAATAATAATGGAACTGTCTAATGAGAAGACGTGAATTAACGGCACTGAGCTGTTTCACTTTGACTCTTTTACTGACTCTAGAGTTTTCTTTACAGTTTGCTTCTTTTGCTAAGAAGCTACTGGCTTTGCAGTCCTTCTAGTTGTTGTAGCAGTCATCATGAGCATCGTGCACTTTTATTTTCAGGTCTTGAGGAGCATAACAAAATGCATTGTCCAGTCACGAATTCTTTACTTGAATTGTCTGTAAGTTTATGCAGCACTTCTTTTATCAGCAATGCACACAAGCTGCAATAATTAGTTGTTTTTTTGTTGTAAGCTTTTTCATGTTATGTTGTGCCTAATTTGAACATTTTTATAGTTACTTTTACAAATGACTTTATATGAATTTATATGCTCTAAGCCTATTTTTAGATGTATATATATATGTTTTTTCCCAGGCAAGGGGTTAATGTTCAATTACTGTGTGTCCATCAAGTTTGTTATCTAGTGGAATAGTAAAACTGATCCTATTGACTACTAGCACTATAAAATAGCACTACTAGAAATTAACATTATATGTATTTAATAGCTTCATTCAGTCTTTCAGCCCAAAATGACTTAGACTCAGGCAGTGTTTTAGGAAATACATAAGAACTGTGTAGAAAATGAAAATGGACCTACACCTTTCTTCACAGCTACCAATAAATTAAAATCAAGTCCATTTCCTTACTTTTGATTTCATTGATAGGTTTTCGTCATGTTTTTTATTTCAGTGATATGGCTTACCTGTGATAAATCCCTCCTGAAGTGGCGCTATATAAATTTGCAATTACCATTACCGCACAAATGTGTCATTGCATTGAAAGGCCTTATGTGTCTATGTATACAGCTATACATATGTGCAAATGTGTACATATAAACTTATGCTTGCTGATTTTGCTTTTAAAGCCGACCTGGAGACCGAGAAAAAGATGAATTTAGTGAAATCATGGCAGGATTTTATGGCGCCATGACGAGGGCACTTAGTGTCGATGATCCTACTGTTCTACAGCAACAGGTCAGTTGCTCAGGTGGAAGTTGGGAGTTGTTTTAGAGTTCTTGTGTCTCACAAATTCCCATCCTATCTGTCGTTAGCTGCCTATTATTACTCTTTGCTTACTCTTGTGCGGCTCAGTGGTGTGTTGAGTAGTGCGTTGGGTCTGCTATCCAGCAATTGTGGGTGTGAGCTTTCTGAGGAGATTCCATATAATGAACCTGGACAAGTAATTGCAGTGATATAAACATAATAAAAGAAATATATTTACTCATGTTCCTTGCTCTTTTGTATGTTATATATCTTCTCATATTTTCTTCTTGGCTTTTTACCAGACTTACCCTGAACTTTGACATGCACACTGGTTTTACTTAGCAGTAGCCATTGACGATTGTATTTAGTGTTATTTATTGGAGTAGCATACTGGTAGATTACGTGGGATTTGATTATTGAGGATCGCTGTTCATTTGTGTGATTTGAGCCATCGTAGTTTATTGTATTTCTCAATTTATATAGCGCATCTTATAGAACAAACTACTAAGCTATTTCAACTGATATGCAAAAGAATTCTGTTGTCGTGTTAATTCTTTTTTTGTTTGTGCTGTAGATCGTGCTGTTGCATGAGATTCCAGGGATGCTGTTGGAGCTCGCGAGGCTCTCTCTGCCCGCTGACCTGTGCCGTAACTATCGTAATCTCATAACGAGTGTTGTGCGGACATCACAGATGGAATTGGTCATTGGAAAACTGGACAGCTTGAGAATGATGGCCCAGATGCCTAGTCTCATCTCTCCATACGGTCAGTCAGTCAAAGTCCGTTACCATAGGAGGTCATACTGACCACTGATCGATGCCTTGTTCCTTATGGTATGGTGGTACTATAGAAGTCATTAGATTAGATTAGATTAGCATTCTTTTGCTTTGACTGAAGGCCATTCTGTATGGGGTCGATTTAGGGTCATCAGTTAGAAAGTGCTTCACAAGGCTAAGCATATGTTCAATTACATTTAAAGTCGTCATCAAATCTACCTGGCACAACATCACTTTCTGGAGCTATACAGGTGTAACAACACAATATTGTTTGTTAAAGGGAAGGGTAATGATGCTCTTGTGTATATGCCTCTGTTGAAACTCTTCAGAGGCATTGTCCCTAGTTAAGAGAGGATCATTTGGATGAGATTCCAACACACCACCTTGGCTACCGAATATCTTCCTGGTTTGATTTATATAGGTTTGCATGCCTATTGTTGGAAATCTTTTTATAACATGGGTTTTGATAGTTGTGGAATAAATAAGGATTGTGTGTTTATATGACATTTCTGTAATATTTGGTGTAAGCAGATGATAACATGCTGATGGTTTTAATTCAGAGTGCAAAACCGTTCTGATTCCGATGTATGTTTCTGAGTTGAGTCGATTTCTTAAAATGGACAAAGACCCAAAGCTAGTCGCTGAAATCCTCATGGAAATGTTGGCATCTCTGCACTGTGACCAGAAACTTGTAAGTTATTGATTAGACTATTGGTTAGTTTTGGGATTTCGGTCTGGGTCTGGCATTGCCAGTTAGCAAATGCCCCTAGATGCTTCAAGAAGCTCTGTTGCTCCACCTGTGTGTCAGTTCTAGTCTACATTGTAATTATTCAGTGCAAAGTAGCTTATAGCCAAACCTTTAAAGTAGTTACTTATCAATCATGATTGCCGTTTTATTGATACCTCAAATTGATACTCAAAAATATAGATGAAAATCTTCTTCCAGAGGGCAGCAACTGGTAATCTGAGAGGACACAATCTGAAACAGTGCCATAAGCAGATGCGATTAGACATTAGAAATTCTTTTCTAGCCAATTAATAGTGTATCACTGGATCCAGCTACCACAGAAACTAGTATCTGCACCAAGGTTGAGCACTTTCAAACATAAACTGGACAGATACAGGCACTAAAAGCTTATATAGCTTACCTAGCCTATCAACTGTAACTGTTCAAGAGAGAGTAGATTGGTAGAGCTAGTTACACAAAAATTCAGACAGTGAAACAGGAAGAAAGTTGCTGTCCAAGTCAAATGGAGCATAATTATGTCGTGCTTGTTTTTCAGAATGTTTCGTTGAAACCAAACCTATCGGCAATTTTGGACGGACTGCTCGAGCAAATGATGAACATGATTGATGCCGAAACGTCAAGCCCTCATGTAACTATCAGGCATTTCCTGTCTGTCACATTATGATGGGTGAAGTTTTGTAAAAGAGACAGCTGTTTTCGAATGCTGTGGGAATCAGACCTACTAATTATCAGTTCATTTTCAGTAACTGTGTTTCTGTTTTCTTCCTGTTTTCTTCCTGTTTCACTGTCTGAATTTTTTTTAACTTTTCTCTGGGTAAAACTGAAGAGCAATTTAACAGTCGAATGATCTATGATACACCAGCACTGTAGTTTTAATTTTTCTTACAATGACTGTTTCCCTAGGGGTTAAGTGTTTCAGGTGAGGTGCAGTAACTTCTACAAACTCCCAACCAATTCTCAATGAAATGCAGTCTCAAGAGCAGTTCATGACAAATACAGTATTTGTTAACTGCTGTCATATTTTTGAATTAATGTTCCAACAGAAGGTTTTACTAATTAAAATCCAGTTTAAACTTGTACAGTTGAACACTTATTTAATGATGTGCACAGTGTTTGTGTTACACATAAAATTCTGCACTGCTGAGCACAGAGCAGAGACTTTTGAATGTTTCACTCAACACTTGTTTAGATTGCACTTTCTTTTTTGAACAGTGTTGTATGGTCGCCTGTCTAACATCAATGCTGCAGCTGACGGATGAAAAACACTTACAGCAACTTCTCGTTCGATACGAAGAGAAAAATCAGCTCGAGGTACAGAGCTTTTACATCGCTCATAACTGCCTAGATGCCAAGAAGACCAGTCCATTAAACCAAACCTAATAGGCAGTCTTGGGTATGAAGTGTTAGCAACTTCATTTTCGTAGCGTCATTTCTGTCGTGGCAAGGATTTGAAACGGCAAACGCAGAGTTGACAGTCAGAAGCACTAATTAACTAAACTGATGTGCACCCTGTCATGATTGAATGCAAATTATGCGCATGTAGTAGACTATAATATTAACATTTTTAAGCACATGTGCATGTGGCTAGTTTTTACTTTTACCCTGCTCTGTCATCACCTACTATTCGTATTTATATTCTTATTCGGCCGAATTGTGTGGTCAATTATTCGTATTCAGCTGAATAGTTAAAAATGCTGTTTGGTAGCCTACAGCTCTAATATATACATGTATGTGTGTGTGTGCATGTGCGTGTGTGTGTGCGTGTTGAGGTATTTCATCGTGGTGTCTTTGAAACCCGTTAAACAGTTCTTTGTGGACTTGAATATTTCTTTGTGTGTCTGTACTTTAAGGTGTTTTATGAACATTAGACAATCTTCACTTCTGATTACATAAGAAAATGTTAACCTGCATGAATTCGATGTGTGCATTTTATTTCAAACTAGCAATTATTCCACACAAAGCATCTGCATACTAGTTTGGCAAAGTGTTTTTGCGGGGTAAAAGCCTCAGTTGCTCCCAATTTCTGCCTCTTCATTTCCCCTCCCTCTATCCTGCTCTCCCTATCCCTACAAATAAATTTCTATCTATAGGATATCTTAAAGCGGAATGGAGAAGTGGAGGAATAGGACTTCTCATTGACAGATATCCAAAAAACAGAAATTTCTTTGTTCTAATTTGAGAGACAGAGACAGAGAGACAGACAGACAGACAGAGAGAGTCTGTTCTGATTAGCATATTTTATTTGCCAGGCGGTTCTGCCATTGAAGAGCATTATTAGATACATTGCGTTGTTTCCTGTTTTTATTTTGAAATTTCTTTTACTCCTTCAGAATTTTCTGGAAAAGTTATTACTAACCATGCGGAATCTGATTGGGAAGGACCATTATCCGGCCGACTGGCTTGTAATGAGGATGGTTACCAATCAGTAAGCAAAACAACTCTTCTTAGCACCATGATGAACACTAGAATGCACGACTTGCAGTTACATTTATGTCCAGACACATGTATGAAGGATGTGCTCAATGTCCTCAAGCAGTGACCACCTGAGTATAGGCTTGAACCCGTACACTCTGTGTTACAGGCCAAGTGCTCTATCTATTTGTCTACTCTGCCCCTTTAACACCCCTAAGGCTAGCTAGCACAGTAATTTTAAGAGGTACTTCAACAGCTGTGTATACTTATTTATGTAAATCTTAAACTTTTCATGCTTATGTATAATTGTATATGCATATTAGAATTATTTTCTTTGGTCAACTCCAAGAGCTGGATGTTGATGATCGACATCGCTAATTATAATTGTCAATCCCCATCGTGTATGTTGTATACAAGAGAGTTGAGAAGATTATATTGAAATAGTTAACATGTAATTTGGAAGAACTTCCTTCTACCATTACCTAATTGTGACAATTTTATTTTAGAGTTGTATTACAAACGAGCAGACTCGTAACGGCAAAAATGAAGGAAGCCTTAGCTCGTAAGCCCTTCAACCGCATGGTAAGAGATGAAATACTCTTTCACTAGTTAATTTCATCTGACTGCATTATTCTTTCAAATTGATTCTTATTCTGTGGGTAGCAAAACTATTGAATTATTCAATAGTTTCTTCCTTCGTTTTCTTCATTCCTTTCTTCCTTTCTTCTTTACTTCCTTCCTTCCTTTATGCTGATTAGTTCCGGTATTCATTAGTTGCATTGATTGATTGATTCATTGATTCATTGTGTAACACAAAAGCTGATTAGTTTGAGCCCTTGCCTTGCAATAAAGAGTGTGAGGCTTTGAGGTTCCCCGAGGCAGTTAGCCCCTTTAGTAAATCCTTAACTCCACAGCTGCTCCATGCCATCAATTGAAGCTTTGTTGTAATGGTGCTTAACAAATTCAGAAATAATAATAGTAATTCATACATTAATTTATTGCTTTCATTTTTGCATTTGTTATTGCATTTCTGCATTCACTCGTTCTCTTAGGTTTGTTTTGGTTGCTTGTCTGTTCTAGCTGTGGTCGAGCTATTTCTATTTTGCGGTGACGTTTGTGACACAGCCTTCACTACAGCTTGAAAAATTTCCACCTGTTAAACGACACAAGCTCAGAAAAAAGTAAAACAACTTGTTCAGCAACAGAACTTCCTTAAATCGAGATGTTTGTCAGTATATATGTATTTATGTATGCATGCACTTATAAGAATATTTACTTATACGCACAATGTAAACAGGGCAGGTACATACACAGTTACACAAATACTGCAACGTGTAAACACTGGCCAAAGTACAGTCCTGTAATTGGTCTAAATTGACCATTTCCCCGCTCACGGACTGCCCTTAGGCAGCGCCGTGATTTTTCCATCGCTGGCCCTGCAATCTGGAATGGGCTCCCTGTAGCGCTTCGCTTGGTCCCAAGCACCCATTCCGCCACATTTTATTCAAATCTCAAGACTGTGCTCTTCAGCCGGGGTTGGGTCGGGAGTGCTTCTGAGTAGATAGCCTTGAAGAGGCGCTATATAAATTCTCCATATGAATTCTCCATATGAATTCTCCATATGAATTTGGCTTTGATGTATTATTGACTAGACATGCACTGATGACAGTGATTCACATACATTTACATACATTCACATGCATTCACTTACATTCACATGCATTCACATTCACATGCTGGAAATGTTGCTGACCCCCGCCCCCAATCTTTGTCTTCATTGTTATGCCTTTATATTGTCTTTAGGTATGGTGACTTGAGGCTTAAGATGGTGCAGGAGTTTCTTCAAAACTGGCAAAGTCTGAGTGAGTTCCTTGTTGTAGAGTAAACAACACAATACAGTACAATACAATAGAATGCAACACAACTGCATTCAGTACAGACAGTCAGTAGTGTTTTAACACTGTTGTTGAGAGTCTGTTTAGAAAGGAGGTATATGTACACCTTTGAGATATTTAAATGCTTTGAGAGATTTAAGTGGTGCTGTGAATATCCTGATGCATAGATACCTGTGCCTGGTGCATACATACATTTGTACACACATACATACATATTTACATACATACACAGGTACACATATGCACACATACATGAATCTTACATGCTTCATTCATAATGACTTGGCATGAGAAAGACTATCATGTGTTTGTTGAAAGGTACAGATGACTGTAGCTGTAAGGTTGGATAAGGTGAAGTTGGTAAGGTATTACATTTGAAGGCATTCATTTCTAATGCACCTCCCATCGCCAACAGTCCTCAAAGACTTGGTTCTGTAGCTGAAGGAATTTTGGCTGAAGCACCAATGCAGACCTTGCGATATCAATGCAACAACGGGAGAGCCTCCTTTATGGGTTGTATAGCATGGCAATGGTTGTAAATTTCATGTGAAGCATCAGAATCCCTGTGAAAGCAACAGGATTAACAATCTGCCTTAGTTTTCTATTTTATTTTGTTGTACTTATTACATGCTGAAAGTGAATAAGTCTCAATCTGAGGGGCCTGAATAAAGTTAAAAATCGAACGTCCAGAGTCGTTATGTGGAGTCTACTGAGCAGGCGCATACCTGCAATTGTTGGATTGTAGACCTACTGTGCTACCGAATAGACTACCCGTCAGAAGTGCTGACTCGGCACTTGCTGACCACCATGTCACTCAATTATAGTAAGCGTGGTTTTTGTTTATTAGAGGGTGATCGGATTCATTTCATTCCCGAGTTTGTTGGTCCGTTCCTCGAGATGGCCTTGGTGCCAGAGCCTAACCTCCGCAAGGCTGTCATGCCGATCTTTTTTGAGATGATGCTTCAAGAGTGGGAGAATACCAACAGCTTCACAAAGGTGAGTCTTCCATCTCTGTTCATCAGCGCATGGCTGTGCACTCAAAGAGGGCGCCATCAGAACAGAAGTCTTATAAATGAATTTACGAAATATTTGCTAGGTCGTTTTTAGTTAGAATTCTTTTTATTTTCCTACATTTGTAGTTAGATTTTTTTTATTTTCCTACATTTTTGGTTAGAATTCTTTTTATTTTCCTACGTTTGTAGTTAGAATTCTTTTTATTTTCCTACTTTTGTAGTTAGAATTCTTTGTATTTTCTTACGTTTGTAGTTAGATTCTTTTTATTTTCCTATGTTTGTTGTTATGTAGAGCTAATAACCAAAGACTAAGTGTAAATTGGTGACTCTAAGGACTATGTGTTGGAGACAAGTTTGAGCCTGTTTGTGTTAAACGGCAGAGTATTCAATCAGCCACTGTGTTGCAAAGTCATTTTGTTACAATGAACATTAACAATATTTCATTAACCAAGTGAATGTTTAGCATGATTTTGCATGTTGAAATTAAGTTTTAATTGGTGACAGATTACCATATAAATAAATTTAAATAGAAATGAGCAATTTGATTTTAAATAATGAACATTTAAAGTTATTTTCATTTTGTAACAGCTGGAAAATGAGATGATTGATCAACTGGACATCCTGATAAATAAACACAAAGGCGATGAAGAATTCAAGATCCTCTTCCGCTCAGAGTAATTACGTTAACCCTTATGTTAAATTCTCTTCTTATGTTAAGGCACACTTTTAAACAGCCCATGTTCACAGTACTTTTTAGAGGACGTTCCAAGGTTTATATACAAAAGCTCATGTACATGTATACACTTGGATTTTAAGTAAGGAAATAAGTATTTTATAATATAAGAATATTCCTAAGAATGCCCTCACTTTATAGACAGCAGTGCACACATAACTATAACTGGAAAGCAGAAGAATTAATTCATTCGTAAATTTATATAGCGCCACTTCAAGGGAACTACTCAGAGGCGCTCCCGACTCCAGCACGGCGAAAAAGAGCAGTTTTCAGGTGGTCATAGAAGGTACCAGAGGAAGACCTAGGATGTAGGCGCAGCTCAGAGGGAAGGCCATTCCATATGGTCGGGCCGACCACCGAGAAAGCGCGGGTCTGCATGATAGCAGTACGGGCAAACGGGACGGATAGCATCCCCCTCCCCACCGAGCGGAGGACTCGAGCAGTCCGAGAAGCAGACACAGGCCGGAAGAGATCCATCAGGTATTTTGGTGCGAGACCCAGTTGACATCGCCAACCAAAGGAGGCGATCCTGTATTCAATGCACTGCCGTACAGGGAGCCAATGCAGGACCTCCAGCATATAATTTGATACATGGCCAAAATATGGTATTTGGCCAATAAGGCGTGCAGCAGAGCGCAGGATGCGGTCAAGGCAGTCTAGGCGTGCAGAAGGGAGGCCAGAGTAAAGAGATAGGCAATAGTCAAGACGAGATGTGACGAAAGCGTGAACAAGTGTAGTTGCTGTTGTTGCTGAGAGAGAGCGAGCGACAGTACGAAGCTGACGGAGCTGATAAAGGCAGTCGCGGCTGAGGCGATGAAGGTGTGGTGCAAAACTTAATTCCTGGTCCAATAGAATGCCAAGGTCACGGACCGAGGCAGAGAAAGTAAAGCCAGGAAACTGTGCAGAGAGAGAGGGAAGGTTGAGTTAAATGCTAGAAGGAAAAGTGGAATGAAGCAATGTAATTTAACAGTGTAAAAATCAACACGGAGCTGAGAAACTTACTTAGAACTGAGCCTGACCCACTGATTTTGTTTTCTTAGTACACTTGTTTTCATTAGTTCATTTCTTGGTGCTGAAGGAGTTTAGAACTATGGTTATGATCACTATATTCTGACTTAGAAGAAGAAGAAGAGCAGTCCCTTAAGGTAGCCCTATGCCAGCCATGGGTATGAAGTGTTAGAGACTTCATTTTCTTAGCCTCGGCATATGAGGGTGGGTGGCCAGTCCTCTCCCTCGCCATCTCATCTTCCCACCGATACTGTACGGTCAGTGTACTCATTATAGCGTCTTTCTCCTCTCCAGTCCGTACTCAGTGCTGCTGCTAGACTCATTGCCCATCTCCCTCGGTTCTCATGTCCACCTTCATGGTTGAACAACTCCATTGGCTCCCTCTCTCTGCCCGTATACAATTCAAAGTGCTTATTGTTGTGCTTAAGTCTCAATTGGGTTTTGCTCCACAGTACTTGCGTGATCTACTTCTACAGCCTCATTCTGCAGCTTCGCTGCGTCCTCTCCGACCTTCTGATCGTCTTGACCTCTTAGTTCCTCATGTCAGGACTACTATGGCTCAATCCAGGTCCTTTGCCTGCATAGGTCCCCTCACTTTGGAACCAACTTCCTCCTTCTGTCCGCACCACCATTCTCTCTGGTAGAGTTGCTTTTTCCTTTTCACACCTTAAATCCTGCTTTTTCTCTCGGGGTCTCGCGCACTGGGAGCGCCTCTGAATGGTCTATGTCGCGAGAGGCGCTTTATAAATGCCCATATACAGTACAATACAATAGCTGAGTTGGCTAGGGGGTGCAAGTGGAACAGAAATCTCGAACCAAATTCTGCCCTGGTGAGGATTTAGACCCCAACTTCTCGTTTGACAGTCCATCACACTAACCACTACACTATCGAGCGCCACTTAACTGCTCAGTAAATGTGCGATTTGTAATGATCAGTGCTGACGTAGTGACTGACAATACTAATGCCTGTAATCTCTGCAGAACTTATCCCGATGCAGCATGTGAAATTGCCATGGTGACAATGTACATATGTCTTGTAGGTTGTTGAGCAAGGTTCGACCAGACGCTGCATGGAGCAAGCGTTGGAAAGACTTTGTGGAATGGGCAACAAGTTTACTTGATGTTCTTATTGACTACAGGTAAGCCTTTTTGTTGACTGGCTAAATCTTCAGAGATTTCTAGTTTTGAACTCTGACAACTGTCAACTGCTGAGACCTTCTGAACAGTGCAGATGCATTCGTCTTCCCTAATCCAATTGCGTCACCTGACCATGTGCTCTCTCCGGAACGAAGCCGCTTCACTCCTGAATGACATTATTGTAATACCTTATTGTGTTCGCATAACCAAGTATCTGTGGTATATTTCGGGGAGGTGATGCCACCCATCACCCTCTGCACACTAATGAGAATGCCACTGTTGCTTATTCACTAGGAAACACCACTAATTTTGCAACTAACCTCCTTACTGAGGCTGTTCCACTACCCAGTAGCCACCACATATAAATGTGCTTGGTTGCAGCACAGCTCTGCTAAATTCCACAGCCACGTATTCGTTGCATGTCTTAAGTACTTTTTAAGATACATGCATAACACCTTTGGTGACATACTCTTAGCTTTTGGCTACCAATAACCACTGTCCATTTAATTTAAATAGATTCTGTAAGCTCTTTTTTTCTGAACGACCGAACTGAATTGAATTAATGAATGCTGTTGTTTTTTATCATTTACTTTTAGATATGTTGTGTCACATCAGGACAGCATGGAAAGTCGGATGAAATGCATCTTTAACCTACTTGTAAGTTCCATCGACTTCTCTGGTTGGTACGGCAATGATGATTGTGTCTTTAGCACAAGATGTCACATGGCATGACTAATCAAGGCTTGATCAGTAGTGGGAAGACAATCCAAAGCTTGTAAACAAGGCAGGGAAGGGAAGGCTAAGTGACACAAGGCAAGGCAAAGTAAAGTCAAGCATGGCCAGATCGTCAAGGCACAGTAAAGGGAGACAGGAAAGGATGTAGCAGGGTAAAGCAGTGACAGATTTAACTTACCCACCATACCTTTCACGCACACTGCCACTATGCAACAGTGCCCTGTCTCTGTGGTTGGACCCACAATTTGGAATGGGCGTCTTCCTGAGTTGCGGTCTCTTCATTGAGGCTTGTCCACCGCTTTCTTCTCTGCTCTAAAGACTGTACTCTTTCACTGGGGTTGGGTGGGGAGCACCTCTGAATAGTTTCCTTTAAGGGGTGCTATATGAATGCCAGGAACCCCGAAAATGGCTGGCCAACGCAGGAGGTAGGTGCTGGAAGGACACCTTAGGGCGAAAGAGGCCGATCAAGGCCCACCGGCTTCCTTACCCTGCCAGGAGAGGAATGGTCACCACCTGGTATAGGACCAAGAAACTTCGACATGATAGAACATTTGTCATCCCAGTCCTGCTGTACGGCGCCGAGTGCTGGTGCCTGCGCAAAGAAGACGAAAGGAGGCTGCTCGTGGCAGAAATGAGCTGGCTGCGAAGAATAAGGGGCAGAACTAGAAGGGATAAAATCCGCAACGAAGTGATCAGAAAAGAGTTGGATCAAAAAGAAACAGTGATAGACAAGATCAGGAAAAGAAGACTCA
Organism: Allolobophora icterica; assembly: GCA_963556255.1. NCBI lineage: Eukaryota > Metazoa > Annelida > Clitellata > Crassiclitellata > Lumbricidae > Allolobophora > Allolobophora icterica. The sequence continues at coordinate 21,516,410 of OY744609.1, read as the reverse complement.
CATGGTTTGGTCATGTGACAAGAATGGACAACACCAGACTACCAGCTATGGCGCTCTACGGACATGTAGAGGGAGTGCGAAGCAGAGGAAGACAGACAAAGACATGGATGGACAATGTCATGGAGGATCTGAAAGCACAAGGAATGGATATGAGAGACGCTATGGATAAGATCAGAGACAGAGAGACTTGGAGACGTCTGGTCGAAGCCTCATCGTCGGTGTATACCTGACGGAGGAGAAAACAGAACAGATATGAATGCTTAGTTGATTGATTGATTGATTGATTGATTGATTGATTGATTGATTGATTGATTGATTGATTGATTGATTGATTGATTGATTGATTGATTGATTGATTGATTGATTGATTGATACCCTGATTTATGGTTTCCCTGATTTCAACCGGGCTTATGATTTGACTTTGGTTCAGTTGGAGCAACCAGTGCATTATCAGAAAGTAGAAGTCATTATATTGAATTATTATGACTATTTCTGTGGTGCCTATGGTGGATAAGCCATCCAGATTAGATTACCAGCAGATTTAATGGTCACTGTGAGTGAAATTGTAGTCAAATTCCTAAGCCCTACTGACGTGATTTTTTCTGATGATTTTGTTTGGAAATAGAACTACTACAGCAGTGTCGTTCAGCGACAGGAAAAGTACATTCACTATGTCTACAGACTCTTCGACCTTCACATTCTTTGTGGAAACCATGCAGAGGCTGCCATGACATTGAAGTTGCATGCCGACCTCCTCGGTTGGGGCAGCACTATGCTACCGCAGTTCAGCTACCACTACCCAGCGCAGTTCGAATGGCATCGCATGGAGGCCATTTACCAGAAGATTATTTCAGAATTTGACAAAGGAAAGGTATGCAATAGTAATCATAAACTCTGCTTTTCTTCAGCAATCAGAAAGTCAAGGGAATTGTAAGTGTAATTTTTAAATTGTGTTCACAAATTCATCTAGCAACTATTCAGAGGAAACTTTCCAGAATCACTCTTGACGACATAAAAACACGATCAAATAAAATGGTTTATCGATGTGATGCCATTTATACTGTATGTATTGCCTTCAGGAAAGATAGAGTCCTTGAGTTGTGATTGAAATGCAGTTCTGGTCTTACAAAATTTTACAGATAAAAAAAAACTTTACCTTAGACTATGAATAGCCCAGAATCGAGATGGCTGGCTAAACGTCATGGCAACGGTTATGCTTCGGAGAAGAGCTCGCCATGGATGATGATGATGATATAAATGGCATAGAAACGTAAAGAATGAATGATTCCCTTACATTAGGTATTAACGTCCTGATAGATACATTCAAGGCTACATCATCCACAGTAATTTCTTCAGCTTGTATTATTGTAATGCCATTATTAAGCAGTAACACTTAAATTGCCATCTTCATTCCTCTCTTTTGCTGAGCAATGTTGGGAGTTGTAAGAGTTATATGTAAGATTAGATGTAAGATTAGATGTAAGATTAGATGTAAGATTAGATTAGCGTCTTTGTGAGTTTCTTTAAAGACTCGCCATGAAACCTTAGACACATCCATGCATATATAAAATTGCTTTATCTGAATTTTGAAACTCTTGTTTTAATTTTTTCAGATGTGGGAACATGGACTGCCATTTCTTGAGAAATTGGCAGATGTCTATAAGGAGAAGATAATGTATGGCAAGCTAAGTGAGCAGCTGGTAAGGATCTCATATACATGTTTAAGCTTTCCTGTCCGTTGTGGTAGTTTTGCTTACTCACTGCAACTTTTCCACAGCCACCGGATTTTGAATAGGCTGCTTCAGCAAATTATAATTTTGACTATGGTTAACCTTGAAGCAATCGTCAATTTATGCCTTGTGAATTATTATAACAGTGCTATAAAAGTCATTACACTACTATCCCATGCACACACTGGAGCCACCTCCAATGTTACCTTTCGTAACTGTGTCACCTGCTCATCATAAGCAGGATTTATCATTAACCAACAGGTGATTTTATCTTCGGCTGAGTGGGTTTCCAACGAGAAACTCTCATTGCAGCGGTAGATGTTAAAAAGAGGGTCCAGTCTACACAGTACACAGCACTCGTAAATAGGCTGGTGCCCTATGCTTGGATTTCGAGTGGTGCTTTAGAAGTTTAGAGATTACTATTACTTTTATTTTCTCTACAATTGTAACCTGTGAACTTGAAATACTTCTTGAAGGTTTACGGCTGGAAAGTTTTGCATGCATTTGTATGATGCCTATTTTTGGATCAGCTCAGTAATGCTAATGCTAGAGTTTTACTTTCGAGAAACTGATAAGAATTTTTTGTGATTACCATCAGGTCTAATCCTCACGTGTTTTCTGTGTTTTCATTTGTGTGAACAAGAGAAAGTATTTCTTTCTTTAAAAAAAAGCTGAAAAAATAAGTTTTCAGACATAATAACAGTTCTGTTTCCACGAGGCTCACACGCTGAGAGCGCCTCTGAATAGTTCGCATTGCGAGAGGCTCTTTACAAATTCCCAGATACCATACCATACCATGTAAAAAAAATTGTTGACTGTTGTATTTCAAGCCATCTGTTGATTTCACTGAATTTGAATTATTTCTCTTCCTTTCAGAAACTCCAGGCAGAGTTTTACCAGAAGATCTTGGGGCATCAGGTTCACGCGGGCGACAGTGTGGAACGCTACAATCCGACGTATTTCCTAGTCAGATTCTTTGGTCTTGGATTTTCTACATTTCTCCGGGTGACTATCTTATTGTAATCGTGATCTTGAGATTTCTACAGCACCCGGAAAACTAAGTTGGGGGATTAGCTTATTCACAGGCACTCAGTGGAAACAAAATTGATAGGCAAATAAGGTCAGAATCAGTTCCAGGGCAAGATTCAAGAGTCTGGTAAGCAGTCCCGATGGCTACAGAAGATGGTGCCTAGAATTTGAAGCAACGAGAGAGTTAAGAGGAGGAAAAAGAAAGGATCTGTGCAGTATTGAAAACTACAAAATTTTCTCATGAAGCGGTGAATGTTTGAAAATTCTGTAGGTTTTATTACTGCTCCTTGAATTCGAATCTCATGATATTTGGTAGTTCTTATCTGTGAAACATTGACTCTCTTAGGTAGAATGGCCTATGACAAATTATTTAGCATCCAGGACACCGTGCAGTTTAGAAACATTTTACAATTGTTCTTGATTGCATTTCCAGCCCCTAATGGACTTTACATTCACAAGTTGATACTTTTTTGTCATTTGTGTGGGAATGACTACTGACTTTTGTATGTCATTTGTTTGCCCATGGGGTGCATGTCGCAATCGGAGGTCTCCCTGTCGTGTGTTTGCCGTGTGTTGATGTCGACCCTCGATTGCTTGTTCTTTTACTTGCACTTTTATTTAACGTGCCTAACTTTTCTATAGAAGATTCACGACGAACTTTGTTTAATTAATAAATTGACTTTAATTAAAGAAACAAATATATATACACTAACTCTACGGGAACTTCCACGTAGTATTAAAGCGTTTAGATATTAAATCGGACTATCTCAAATGTTGCTTCGTACAGCCTAACTACAGATCGTTCTTTCGCGTCAGTCTCTGAATCTGACGGACTAATACTCTGCCGCCCCGCTGGTCGTTCCTCCCGATGTTTCTCGCTCGACCGATGTTCACACGTCGCGTTCGTCAGCAGTACCAGTCCCGTGTTCTCCGTTCCCTTCTGTTAAGTAGGAACTCCAGCGTGCATCAGTCAGCCCCCCTCCCCACGTCAAGCTATCGTCAATTAGTGTCAGATTGCTCCTCGATACGCGGGTCGTCGCTCGCCTGCAGCGCGGGCGGTGTCTGGTTACACCCTAGCCGCGAGGTGTCCTATTACACCTTGGCTGTGTGGTGTCCGATTACACCTGGGCCTCGCGGCCTTCATTGTTGCCCAAGTGGAGGCTGGCTTTCGTCCGTCATCATCCTATCTCGACCAGCAACGACGCTTACATCATAATGATGATGCCATCTCGTCGTTGTTGTCGATCTCCTCACGCGACACCTCCCTTCCCGGGGGAGGACAAAGCCAGTCATTGGTTCGCCTCCCGGCTGAGAATGATGTCGTTCTCTCCCTCGATTTCCTCCAGACCATGTCCTCGTCGTTCCCATGAAAAATACAAAATATCAGCACAGTTAGAAATATATTTACAGTTGTCGCGGTGCCTTACATGGTAGTCCGCCTTCTTCCTCAATCATAGTCTGGACAAAAGATCAGCGGGAATATTCAGCGCCCCAGGACGATATTTAAAAGCGATATCAAAGTCCTGGAGTGCCAGAGCCCACCTCGCAAGTTTAGCACTTGTGGGCGTAGAAGCCGTTAGGAAAGTCAAGGGGGTGTGATCAGAATAGAGGGTGGTCCTTGACATAAAAATCCAATCCCTAAACTTCTTCCACGCAGAAATCACAGCATGCGCTTCGCGTTCCACAATGGACCAACGCGCTTGCGTAGCATCTAATTTAGAACTGGCAAAACATGTTGGCCGTTCTGTTCCATCGTCTTGAATTTGGAATAAGCAGCAACCGACTGCTTCGTCTGAAGCGTCAGTCGATAAACCAAACTCTCTGCCGTAGTCAATTGTCTGCAAACATACAGCGTTATTCAAATCGTGCGTAAGTTTATCTAGCGCATTTTGATGTTCAATTCGCCAGGGTATCTTAGCAGGCACCGATTTCTGGGTCAAGTCAGTGAGAATTCTGGCTGTCTCAGCCAGGTTAGGGATGAAGTTCCTAAAATAACTGAAGAAACCAATTAATCTCCGTATGTCCTTTTTGGACTCGGGTTGAGGGATTTTCCCTAGCCCTGCGATTTTCATAGGATCCGGTTCAATGCTCCCTGATCCGATCAGGTGACCAACAAATGTTGTTTGTCGCCTAGCAAACGAACTCCTCTTAATGTTAAGGGTCAGACCCGACTGTTGAATAGTCATTAAGTATTTCTCTAGGTGTTTCATGTGATCCGGCCACGTCATCGAGTGTACTGCCATGTCACTATGTGAGGGAGTGATAATACCTAGGGCCAAAAGTTCGCGGGTCTGCTTCTCCATCTCCGGTTTGAGCAGTTCCGGCACCTTATAGGCTCGCAAACTCTTCGGCCTGAACTCCGCGCTAACAGTGATTGTGTGTTCTAGGACGGGACAGAAACCTGGTTTGTCCGAGAACACATCTGGAAACCTGTCTAACAGACTAAACAGCTGTTTCCGCTCGGGTACCGTTAAGTGTGCAACGGCAATAGGGTCTACTTGTGCACTGGGCCTTGTCTGCCTCGTGACGAAGCTACCCACCGCTTCCCCGTGACCGAAGTCTTCGTCCTTCTCGAACAGAATGGAGCAATTGTTAATCAATGCTTGCTGTATTCTTTCGTTATATTTGCGAATCCGATTTGCGTGTAGTAAGCGGCTTTTGCCCCCTATTTCCACGATGTATGTGTAGGGCGATTTCACCTGAGCGATGATGGCCGGGCCTTGCCATTGGCCCTCCTTCTTTGCTCCTCGCGCTTCCGGTGATTGGATGATGACTTTGTCTATTCTCTCTTTAGGCAAGCACAGTTGTTTTACAGAATGCCCAGCTATTTTGTCTTTATGAAAGGGCAAATTGTCTTCAGTGAAGAAGCTCTTCGCCCCAATTTTCCCGTGGGCCAAGAATGGTGCTAGTGTCGAACATTGTGCTTGTTCGGCCGCCATCTTGCTTCTGCCTACTATTGTGTCTTCCTTGGGTGGGGGTGATATCTCAGGATTGAAGAATAGCTCTTCATTATCCGTTTCTTCGGGGCTGATTTCTCCTGCACTCCCACTGTCTGCTTGAGCGACCGTGAAGTAATCCTCGCCTATCAGCGTCCTAAGTCCCTCTACCTCCTCCCCTCTCTCCTCTTCCTCACTCGTCTCAGTCCTTGCGACCGCCTGCGCTTCTGAAATTTGGTCTATTTCAGGAGCGCTGGCCGCGTGACTCGAATACAACGCTGTCTCGCGCAGCAAGTCGGCTGTAGTGGGCGTGATAATTAACGGTTCATTAAGGTCTTTAATGAGTGCCGTCCATATCCGAACATCAGGGGCGTAATTTACCTCCCCCTCCCTGTCCTCGCCGGCCTGAGACCCCTTTAGTCTCAGCCGCACCACGTCCACAATCATTGATTGACCGTTCAGCCCCTTCACCTCTATCTGCTTGACCACAGGTAGGTTGAGCGGCCTGATTAGTTCTGCTCGCGCACAATTGTATTCGGCCCCGCTGTCTATTAGAGACGATGTCACAGGGAGTCCCGTAATATACACTTTCATGTACTCTCTTACATAAGTCTCCTCCACGTCAATGCAATCCGGGCTTGTCGGCAATGCATGCTGTTCTACCTCTTTTATCAATGGCGGCCCGTCTTGTCGCGTCTCGCTTTGTCTGTCTGCCTGTCTGTCTTGAGCTCTGGTCACGGTTGGCTGGACCGCACACGCGCTCACCTGCTTGCTTCTAGCTTGTTCCTCCTCATCTTCTCTCCTCCACTTCTCCTCAAGCTCTCTGAGTCTTTCTTCTCTCCTTCGTCTCTCCTCCTGAAGCCTTAATTTCTCTGCTTCCTCTTTCTCTTCTTTCCTCTGCTTCTCCTCCTGAAGCCTGAGCTTCTCAGCCTGCTTTTCCTCTAGCATTCTGAGTCTCTCTGTTTCCTCTTTTTCTTCTCTCCTCCGTTTCTCCTCAAGAAGCCATAGTCTCTCATCCTGCATCTCCCTAAGCAGCCTGCTCTCCTCCCCAATTATCCTGAGTCTCTCAGCCTGCGTCTCCCCAAGGAGCCTCAGTCTCTCTTCTTTCTCTTGTCGTCTCCTCTCTCTCTTCTTCGCTCCTTCTCTGCCTTTCCTCCTTCTCTTCCTTTCTCCTCTCCGCTCTCTCCTCGAGCAGCCTGAGTCTCCGCTCCGCTTCCTCTCCTTCTTCTTTCCTCAGTTCCTCCGCTTCCTCTTTCTCTTCACTTCTCTGCCTTTCTTCTTCCTCTTCTAGTCTCCTCTCTCTCTTTTCTTCGATCCTTCTCTGCCTTTCCTCCTCCTCTTCTTTTCTCCTCTCCACACTCTCAGCTTCCCTTCTCTCGTATTTTAATTGTTCGAGCCCGACTAGCTGCCTCAGCCTTGTCGAGCGAATACTGGTCTCTAGGCTACCTATGTTTACTTCCTCACTTACTTCTGGCGCTGCCTCCCGTCCAGAAACAATTATTTCGGCGCTAGCCTCTCGGAGCTGGTTCATATTCATGGAATTCAATTCCTTCTCTCCTAGTCCCCTCTTTCTCAGATATGCGACTAGTCTGTGATGGGGCGTGTTCTGCACCCTCACTCTTTTCTCTACCGACAACTTATCCATCTTCCAACAGTCCGCTCACTAATAGAAAAAGATAAGTAAGTTAGAGGAGAGTCACCGCTGGTCAGAAATCAAAGAAAACAACGTCCTAAAATTCTACCACAAATACAACAAGAACAGAACTGAGCAAAAGGAGCTACGCAAAAGCCTCGGCTATTCGCACACCAATCCTCATCCAGACCTCAACCGCAACCTCACAGATTACCACGACTACCAGTAAGGACTTACCCTCTGATACGTCGAGCGTGTTCCGTCTTTTGGTATCTTGGCTGATCCACTGTCCTCCGTTGCCACTCCCGTCCGTCGTTGCTAGCGATGGTCGGTCGTCCGTTGGCGCTCTTGTTCCTCGTCCTTGCCTGTTGCTGTCGGTTCCTTCGAGTCCTTCGTCTCCGGAGTCCGGCACTCGATTTCTCCAGTTGCGAAGGGTTGTATTCGCCGCTGGTCCCGATCTGTTGAGATTCCTCTTTTCCGTTTCCGGTTCCGCTCTTCGTCGTGACGTCTTCAGTTGAAAAATCCTGTCGACTGCGCCAATGTCGCAATCGAAGGTTTCCCGTCGCGTGTTTGCCGTGTGTTGATGTCGACCCTCGATTGCTTGTTCTTTTACTTGCACTTTTATTTAACGTGCCTAACTTTTCTATAGAAGATTCACGACGAACTTTGTTTAATTAATAAATTGACTTTAATTAAAGAAACAAATATATATACACTAACTCTACGGGAACTTCCACGTAGTATTAAAGCGTTTAGATATTAAATCGGACTATCTCAAATGTTGCTTCGTACAGCCTAACTACAGATCGTTCTTTCGCGTCAGTCTCTGAATCTGACGGACTAATACTCTGCCGCCCCGCTGGTCGTTCCTCCCGATGTTTCTCGCTCGACCGATGTTCACACGTCGCGTTCGTCAGCAGTACCAGTCCCGTGTTCTCCGTTCCCTTCTGTTAAGTAGGAACTCCAGCGTGCATCAGTCAGCCCCCCTCCCCACGTCAAGCTATCGTCAATTAGTGTCAGATTGCTCCTCGATACGCGGGTCGTCGCTCGCCTGCAGCGCGGGCGGTGTCTGGTTACACCCTAGCCGCGAGGTGTCCTATTACACCTTGGCTGTGTGGTGTCCGATTACACCTGGGCCTCGCGGCCTTCATTGTTGCCCAAGTGGAGGCTGGCTTTCGTCCGTCATCATCCTATCTCGACCAGCAACGACGCTTACATCATAATGATGATGCCATCTCGTCGTTGTTGTCGATCTCCTCACGCGACAGTGCACAGAATTTGTTGATTTAGATTTAGACTCGATCTAATTTGGATCGATAACCGTAACCTCCCTATAGGTTGACTCACCCTTCAACAAGTATGGTGCAACTGTAAAATAAGCAGGCGCCTAACAGGCTGCCAAGACGTGTGTTTTTTATATAAGATCTTCATAATTGTGCAGTCATATGTTTCAATGTTGCTTACTGCGGTTGGTCAGTAAGCTTGTCAGTAAACACGAATATGTTATATTATTATTATTATTAATCTAACGTATTATAGTTTATATCAACACTGCTTATTTGTAGAATAAGGAATTCATTTATCGCGGCAATGAGTGTGAGAATTTAGCTACCTGTCGCGATCGCTTTCGTGAGGAGTTCAGCGGTGCCACAATCTTGGACAGCATGAATATTCCACCAGAGAGTACCAGACTAGGTTCTGGGAAACGTATCCTTGCTCTGAGTGATTGGTCTGTGTTTCTAGCAGCAAAGCTCCAAGCCAAAAAAGTGTATGCAGTTTTTAAGTAATGACTTAAATTCAATCAGTATTGTCTCAGAATTAAAATAAGTAAGTATCGTACAGCCTTAGCATCGTCATCACGTGAAGGAAAAGATTGTTCCCTTGTGGGATTGTTGTTTTAAGTTTGCTTCAGAGATTTCTTGGATGGCAGCAAACACTTTGTTATTCTTATCCTTTCTTACCTGAGGTACATATGAACCGTCAGGATTACAGAAATTAGGGGAGCATTGTTCTGGAATGGCTAGCCTTCACTAATGGTTGTTATTATTATTATTACTATTATTTTGTTGTTCCGAGGTAAACATTATCCCTCGGGCGTCACAAAAATTTGTCAGGAGACAAAAGAAAAGTAGATATTCTGGAATGGTTACATCTCCTCCGGGTCCGGCTCGACTATTATTATTACTATTATTATTATGATCGTCATCATCATTATCATTAACATTATTATTGTTAATCAGGTATGCTTTGAATTTATGTGTTTGCCTCAAGAGCATGGCTAGCTGGAAAAGCATAAGTCTTCATTTGTTTACGAATGAGATAAGAGAGAGACAGAGAGGCGGTCCCACAAAGTAGATTGTAGTGAATGGTTAATCTTTTAGTATCTTCATCTTTAGCACTAGTCCAATGCATGATATGGGTGGTCAATGCCTCTGTAAGATTCTTAAAATCTGCAGATGTGTTTACACTAAGTAGAAACAGATATTACAGCAAAATGAAGCAGGCCAGGAATGATGATAATTTTCCTTACAGTTTTGCTCTCAGATTTGCAGATTTGTGTTGTGACTCCATTACCAAAGATCGATCCTCGATTTACATCTCAGAAAGTTCCAGAATCCATCCTAAGCTTCTACCGAGTCAACGACGTCTCCGAGTTCTACTTTGACCGACCGTTTCACACGGGAAAGAAAGATGAAAATAACGACTTTAAGGTAATCATATCATGATCTAGTCTAATCTAGTCTATTGTTGTATAAATTTTCCTGATCCGATTTAATCTGGTAGTCGTATCTATTCTAATTTAATCTGATCTAGTTTAAAATGATCTACTATAATGTAGTCTGCAATTTAGCCTGTTCTCATCTGTTATGGTCCACATTTGCTTAGGTAATCTTATCTTATGTGATAGCATAAACCATTCTAATCGAATGATGCATAGTCAGCCACTATGTGGCGAGCTTGCGCCAAACCTTTAACGACGAGCATGTACCTAAATGCATGGAAACTAATCCCTCTCATTGTTAAAGGATTATAGCCAACAAACAAAGCCCAGTCAAGGTGGAGAATATCGAATTTGATTGTGTCTTCGATAGGGAGCCAGTGGAGCATATGTCATGTGTGCTGAGATGTGAGAGATAAAGTGATTCTTTCTGAATGTAGGAAATAATAAAAATATGGAAATGTTCCAGACGTTGTCGTGTGAACGTACGACCTTGAAGACGTCGTCGCAATTTCCCGGAGTGATGCGATGGTTTGAGGTGACGTCGCAGAAGAAGGACGTTCTGTCTCCGATTGAAGTTGCAATCGACTCAATGAGAAGGAAGAATGAGGAACTGAACATCATCGTGATGCAGTACAAGGAAAATCCTGGTCAGGACGTGAACCCGCTGTCTATGAAGATCAAGGGAATCATAGACGCTCCTGTTCAGGGAGGATTTCCAAAGTATCAAGAGGTAGGTATCAGAATCTGATCTGCACTGATGTTGTCTGGTCTGTTCTTTCTCTGCCACTTTCTCTGACTGCTCGTCTTGATCGGGTTCTTCGATCTGCTGCGCGTCTCACTGGTCACCTTCCTAAACGTGCCCCTATCTCAGCCTATATGCGTGACACACTACACTGGCTTCCCATCTCGCAACGCATTAACTATAGAATATATACAAAGCCATGTAACACACCTACTGCATTTATAATATGAGCGGTTCTGTACTTCTTTGAAGGCTTTTTTCAATGAGGCATTTCGAAAAGAGAATCCTCAGTACAATGACTGCCTGCTAAAACTTATCGAACTTTTTAACGACCAGGTTAGTATTTTGTCTATTAGTTCTTTTACATGTAATTATGTGACAGTTTTTTTAAATTTAAATATTTCAGATTGAGGCATACATGAAAGTGTGAGTGAGATGGGTCTGTTTCATCTTTGCCAAATTGTCACAAGCATTTCTTATTCCAGTTCACTAAGAGAAAGTACTGTTAAGTATTTATAGTTTCTATACTGCCACAGCTGTTTTTGTGAAAGTATCCCAAAACAAAGTACTCTAAATATTTACCTAAGTTGCCATACTGTCATAATGTTTTTGTTTTAGTACTGGAACACAGAGTACCCTAAGATCCCTTATTTCATGTTTTAATTTTTTACGTTATTACTAGGTTTCGATACTCGAAGTGGGTATGTATCAGCATAAGTGGATTGCTCCCACCCAGCTGCAAGACTTACACCAATTTCTAGAGGAACAGTTCGCTAAGCTTAAGCTGCAGGTCAGCGACTCGGTAAGTCATTTGATGAACGAAATAACTGTACTGGTAATTTTAATAGCAGTAATGCTTATACTAATATTACACGTTGAGTTTCTTTTATTATTATTACTACAGAGGTTTTATATAGTAAATCTTCAAGGTTGTTTATATGGAGATGAAAGACAAGTTAGAAACAGGTCGGTAGTTGGATATGATTTCTTTATGAAGTGATGAGTTGTGGAGAAGCGGAGTAACTGGAGAGAAGAGGTATTAATTGTATTGGTAATGGTGGAATAAGTACATATTTAGAGTCGTTCGATAAGAAAGAACCAGTAGATACAGGTTCAAGTTAGCGCTTTTGTTTAGAAAGCATTTTTAAAAATGGAATATTTCAGTGCTGGATACGGGCTGGAAGACAAATAATATAATGAGAATGAAGTTGTTAAGGGTGGACAGTCATGATTGAGCAACAGGGCATCAAGGGGTAGATTGCTAGTGATTATGGAAAGGTGTGATTGAAGAGAAAGGTGGGGGATAGTTATTTAGTCCAAAAGATAATAGAATGACTGAGCTATTGAAGGAGGTTGAAAAGAATTTTTAACTCAGCTGGAGAAGTTCTGACGAAGGAGTTGGTTTATCGTTTTAGAGAAGGTGAGGGCTGTGAATTTGCAAGGAGAACATTTTTTAGCAGTTGCTGAAAGTGATGGTATTATTTGTAGCAGATTTAAGGGCAGAGAGAAGTTTAGGTTGATGGGTGTGTTTGTGAGTGTGTGCTACATGTGAACAAATAGATTTGAAGGCCTGCAGAAAGGAAGTGTACCAAGGATTGTTATAGTGAGAGTAGGTTTTGGTAATAATAGGAACATGTTTGTCAAGAAGTCAGAGAATTAAAAAAATCACCTTAATCAACATGTCACTTATTGCATTTTTATTTTTTCGTCATTCTGTACTACATCTGTCATTTTTCGTCAGTCATCATCATTAAATCTTGATGCCATCAGCTGTTTTGTTTTCAGAGCCGTTTTACTGGCTACGTTATAAAAAAGAAAAATCACGACTCAGATCCGCCACTGTACGTAGATGTTTTTATTTTTAATCATTCTAGTGATCATAGCTGTTAAATTTGGCTGCCAAACACACCATCAAGTGGCATGGTGGTCTGTTTGACAGGATGCTGGGCCTGTTTGACAGGATGCTGAGCCTGTTTGATAAGTCGCTTTGATAAGTCACTATTTATAGTATACCTCTTAATAGTTTTTATGGTGACAGTCAATACACTAGAAATAAAAATTGAATTATATTATTAATTCCTGGAGGTCAGGAATTAATACCTCAGGTTAAACAACTTAATTGGTACAAATCTCTGCTTTATAAAGCTATTTCAGTTGATTTTTTAAACTTATGGATTGTCTTCATTGCTGGGTTGATGAGTCAGTGTAATTTGTATAACACAGCTGTTTCAATCTTCTTGCTCATCTTAACTTGTCTTCTTGATCTCCTTGACCTGCTGGATGTCTGCTTAACTTCTTCTACTGTTGTAATTATAGGCCAAAACAGGCCCATAATTATAATGTCTTGTGAAAACACTGGTCTGTAGGTTCACTTAGAAGCAGCTGTCAATCAATGCCATATGCTTTCTGATAATAATGCCATTGAAAAGTTGTTGGATCCGATGCTGTTTTATTATTTTCCTCTGTGTTGTTTTAACAAATCTGGCTTTGTTTTGACAGCCCGTTGGATGTGGTGAATGATAGCCTAGCGTCTGCGATTTCGAATAATGGAGTACTTGTTTCCGAAATACAAAACAGTAAGGTAAAACAATGCCATGTAATGTCTAAATAGATAAGAACCTGCTTGATGCCTTTTGCGTGAGCACCGGCACTATAGAAGTTAGTAATTACAATTACAATTGCAATGCTGTCTTTGGGAATGTCAATAACTCCCTTATAATGTGGTTGTTCCATCAGGAGTAGGTCTCCTGAGGATGAGTAGAATGGCTAAGTTGATGAAGCCAGTGATGATAATTGCGAAAAAACGATGATGATAAAGGTTATGTTATTGATTATGAATATTTATTCACTTAAACTTGCCTGCTTTTTGTAAGTCCTCAAATCACATTTCTTTAGCTGTGGTTAGGCTGGAAGCGCCTCTGAGTAGGTCTGAAGAGGTGCTATATACATTCTCAGAATGAATGAATGAATGAATTTATGATTTAGATGAATTAGATGATGGTGTGTTTGATGATGATGATGATGATGATGATGATTATAATTATGACATGATGTGCCTGATAATTATGATTAAGAAGGTGATGTTAATTGTGAGATGTTGATAATTTTTCTGTTACTTTGACAGTCCAAAGACAAAGAAGCAATCATCTTTCCTTTTATCAAAAGTAAGTTAAGTCGATAATACATACAAACAATGACCTTCTTTCTTTCATTGTCTAAGATTTTTCCTGCCAGATATTTGTATTCAAAGATGGAAGTGGCCAAACGTTTGAATGGTTTTTATGTTTCAACGTTGTGTTGGTTATTTTCTGTCAGTGACGAAATATTCTTCACGTATATTGTAGTCATTACCTAAACAGTAAGGTGGAGTCACTTCATGGAAACAGCAAAATACTCCATAAAGACACTATGCAAATATCTAGATACATGCATTCAGTGCCTGTGATGGGTTCGTAGTTCACAAAATGTGCTATAGAAATGCCTATATATTTGTCCCTAAGAGGTGCAAAACTAGTCCTGTGAGATGTATAGTCGTCTGAGGTGTATAGTCCTCTGCAGTATACAGTCCTTTGAGGTGTATAGTGCTCTGAGGTGCATAGTTCTCTGAGGTTAAGGGCTCTCTTAGCTTAAGCACCAAGTAACCCAATTCAGTTTAATTCAATACTCAACAAGTGCAATTCAGTGACTGGACAAACTTTCAAAAGACGCACAATTTCTCGATGAACAGTCACAGAATTGAAATTCAGTTGCATTGTCAGTCCACCACCGTGTAGTTGATGTGTTTAAAGTCACTGCACAAAGAAATTTACAGTCTGTCACATTGTCATACTGACAGTGTGTGCCTATAAACTCATGCTTAAGCTACTGTTGGTATTTCCATTAGACTGTGATGTGATTGTATCGAGGCTGGCATGGTTAGAGTTCCATTGACGGATCTAGAGAAGCATGGTATTAATAGAGCAGTGAACTTGGAAGCAGTCATGCAGCTTCGTTTATTTTTTATATTTTATTTCTGAGTTGAATTTGAAATATAATTGTTGGTCAAACTTAATAACCTGAAAATCCACTGATTTGTAATCCTAATTTAGTTTAATGATATATTCGTGTTTTTTGACAAGGTCACTGACAAACCACAGTAAGTTACATTGAAACATTGAAACACGACGGTGGAATTATCAAGATCTTACTGAACACACGTTTTGACAGCCTGTTAGGTGCCTTCTCATTTTACTGCTGCCCCCTTGGGAGTGGAAGGATGAGTTGACCTAGTCTAGTCTAATCTGAGGTGAAGACTTCAATACCACTATTATCATAATGCACTTGGCATTATTTTGGGTCAGTTTGAGGTGTTTGGTATGATGTTCAGCATCAGAGTGCAAAGGAACAAAAAGAGCTTAGAAAGTGAGGAAAGATGTATTTGAGCTTTGAATGATATGGGAAGCTGAAAGAGTTCACAGAACTGGACAACAAATTCTTACACTTGGATTGGCCATTGAGAGAGTGACCAGCATTGTTTTGTTTTGAATGTGGCATCTTTTGTTGTTGTCTGTTAAGGACCAAAACGTGATTCCAACAAATCCCTAACAAGCCCTGGCACACAGTGGTGGTGCCAGGGAGAGGGAGCTTCTCCAGATATTGTTACCGGCCCACTCCGTGATAGGTTTTTACCACAAGGTATTTGTTTTCAGTTTGTTCAGTTTAATGTGTTTTCACATCGTCACAGTTATGATAATAGTAGGCCCTACTTTAACTTTTCCTAGTTTATCAGGGTCTTTTATTGGTAGTAGTAATAATAATAATAATAATAACTAGACTCCACATAGATGTAGATTTACACCTTGGGTTTACATTGGTAAGGGCGAGCATAAAAGGGCGTGATCCTAAAGAGTTCTGTCAATTGAAATTGCAGGTTAATAAGAGCGTGTTTTAATATGAGCATGCGCTAATAAAGGCGTGTGTAAATAGGGTCGCCGTTTAATAAATCCATGTCTATAAAAGCACACATAATACTAACATTTAATCGTTTACATTTAATCGCTAATAAAGGCAAGTGTAAATGAAGTCGCCAATGAGAAATCCTTGTCTATGAAATAAAACTCTTATTATAGTGACTTAAATCTCGACTAAAATTTTTTATATAGAGTCAATAAGTTGAAGTGCAGTGCAATCGTATATGCCTTAAATATTCATATGTAAATTATGAGCAATATCATGCAGATAGTCCAGTATTGGTCTCCCTGTGTAGTCGCTAAAGAAACTGTTTTGAAAGCCTGAGGGTGATAGATGTGGGGGGGGGGGAGGATGGAGGACATATGCAATGGTGAGGAGCCAAGAAAGTCAGGTGTCATTTGTAATCTCTGGACGATTTGCATAAACCGCTATGAATCTTGGGTATCAAATAAAAAAGGCGATGGAATGCTGTTTGACTTGAAAGGAACCAATGTTGTTATACAGATGTTTTAATTTAGTTCTTGTTTATTTTTTAAGTTGTCAAATAATTTTTTGTCTTGTCGTTTTAATTTTAGGCGTCCAATCTCCAAACTCTGACTTGAAACCAGATATGCCGGTAAGTCAGATTGTTTGGCTACAAACTGAGTGTGTTCCTCTTTGCAATTTTGTTTTTCTTGTAAACTTACAACATGCTTCCATACCTCTCTTCCATATGTGCCTCAAAATCATTATGTTTGATAATTGTTTTGTGTTGGCAGATGAAAAAAAACTTTTGTGAGATTTGCTGGTGTTTGGAATGGAATCGTGGCCAGGTGCAACAGGGTATACTATGCTCATAGCTAACCCTGTTGCATATGGCACCCTGACTCAGTTGTTGTGAGTTCATCCCTGTTGAGCAAACTTTATGTAACTATTGTTAAGGATAAAGACAGTTGGATTGCTCACTTATTTGTGCTTTCCAATCCACGACTCCGATCCTCCACTGGAACCGCTTGTCTGGTTCTTCGGGTTGACGTCCTCACTCACCCTCCTGCCCAGTTCCGCAAGCACCTTAAAACCTTTCTTTTCATCAGTGAAGACACTGACCTGGGTTGGGAGCGCCTCTGACTTTGAGTGGCACTATATAAGCTCTTGATTACAATAAGATGTTATTAAATCTGTATTGAATATTGATGCAATTGTGTTAATTAGTTTTGCACTAAACTTAGGAAAAAGTCCTGTGATGCTTTGACCTTGTGTTCTAAACCTTGCCCAAGGACCTAAGAATAGAAAAATGAGCATTCGGTATGCACCCCAGTATTCGGTATGCACCTTGGTGACCAGAAATTTTAATGCATGTTGTTTGAGATTTTTAAATCTCTCCTTTCGCAGTGGAGCTGTTGATGGGCCATTACATGTCTGAGTAGGGTGATTGAAGTAAATTCTCAGCTGCATTGCATTCTACAGTCTGCTACTTTACACTAAATGATGTGTGCGAGCGTGTAAGTGAGTGTGTTGTGTTGCGCAATCTGGATTACATTACACTACATTAGGATAGAGTAACGTGAAATGTTGTTACAGTTTTTTTAATTCTAGAAAGCTGTTTATAAGGTTTTAAGAGTGGTGTAACATGTTGTATGTTTAGCCATCTGAGGAATCAAAGTCCAGGGGAAGCGTGCTGCAAGGGGCACCGACGAGTGATGATGTCTTTGAAGATGTCTCTTCCACACCGCCCCCTCTTCCACGCAAGTCCGTGCACATGTCCAGTTGTGCTTCATTTCCCTCTGTACTCGTTCAGTCGCAGAGTTCCACAGAAAAAGTGTTCGCACCAAACTCCCTGGGAGATAAACAAATAGGTCTAAGACCCAATCAGCATAGCTCTAGCACATTGCAACCAGCGGTGAAGCCTCGAAACAGTAAAGCAGGCCTGCCTGTGCCATCATCCAGTGTCACAAATGCAGAGTCATCAACAAACGTCACATCTTCTGATGTCACAAATGCACAGTCATCATCCAAATTGGTGCCTCCCATCTCAGCAACTCCTGAAGAAAAATTAAAGACGAACGTTTTGCTTCGTAATCCGCTTTCAACATCTACTCAAACCGTCAAACAGCAAGCTCAAGCACCAAATGGAGTGGCTTCAGGAGTTGCCACATCACCTTCAGCGACCATCAAGAACCCAGATGGAAAACCTATACCTTCACCGACTAAACCGCCCTCTCCAAACAGTACGTCACCGATTCGTAACTCTTCCATCAAACCAGCATCATCTGACTCCACCTCGACAGCAGTCACTGGGTCGACTGACATTCCAGCAAAAACATCGCTGACAGTGAAGGAAAGGATGAGGCAGTTCAATCAAAACAAAACTGTTGATGGGAAACCATAAGCTAGTCGTTAGCATAAATGCAGAGTTAATGTTCCAATGGAAAAACTGCTCTCGATGAAACACAGACAAGTTTAGCATAAACTTTATTTATTGTGCCTACATATGATCTGATCAAGTTAAAATGTTTCTCTTCTAAATGGACAGAAGCGTGAAGCAAAGGTGCTAGGATCGAGGTTGATGCACGATAATTTAGAATTGATTAAGTTTGGAGTTCACTTTGGATATGAGCAGCAACATTCCATTTCGTTTAATTGATGAAGTGTCTGTGTACATTAGAATACCAAAATATTGTTCATTAGAGGCTATTGAAGACGGGTTTGACCCTCCCAAAATTGTGTAAGGGCATTAGGCAAGTCCTTCTTACACAACTGCTCAGCACCATTGAAGCTTTGTCGTAGAGTTGTGTGTAGCCTTCTGAAGTTTGAAGGACGGCAGTATCAAATACAGTTATTTATGTTTGTATTTCTGTGTGGACTGTAACCAGTTATAAGCAAATATTTATATTTATATATTCTCTTTAGGATGCACCATAGTTTAGAAATGGAAGTGTTTTCAGAACAGGGCAACATTCATTCTGTCAGTTTTCAATTTTAGAGAATGATTAGAATTTCAGGCATGGTCTGTGGAAATTCCTTGTTTCTGTTATGTTGAAGTTTCGATGCAGTGATGCGTACAGTACTACAGACCTTGTTTAACTTTTTCTATATTATTCCAGATTATTATGTTAGTATATATAAAGCATTAGTCAGCACCTGTGACAGTCAAAGAAATTGGAATTTGGTTATATTCAGTGAGAATAGGTAACCAGTCGAAACAAAGTTAAGCTTAACGTTTTTAACCATTCACCAGTAGTTTGAGCTAAAATGGTTAACTGTTCTTCGCTATGGATAGTTTGGGTTTGAAATGGTTGACCATTTAGTAATTAGGGTATATAATGGTTAACCATTCTTCAGTAGTTTGTGTTGGAGAGGCTTCTTGAATAAGATTTATTTCTTTCAAAAACAGGCTCTCCACAAACTTCTAATGATGTATCTGGTGCGTTTTCTAAATTTTGTGTGTCTCATTGGTTCAACTACGTTAACCAGAAGTGGAATATCACCTGTTCCATCTGTGGTGTGTTGGTTTACTGGGTAGCCTTCTGGGTCCATAATCCAACGATGATAGGTTTAATTTGGTGGATGACTTCGTGTATCAACCCTGGACTTGTTGCTAGCAAACCCTTGTCTCTTGCCTCAGGTTAAGATTTATGTACCTTTCATGTGTGTTAGTGTTTTGGTAATGTGTTGGCCTTTGACTGATGTGTGTAGGGTTCAAATCCAGTGCCTCTGGTGAAGTTGTGTTGTCGAGTCGTGTAATCCGTTAGTTGAGGTTGCCTGGTTGTTCAGGTGCTGTTGCATGTTTTTGTTCCTTGATTCTCCAATTCCAGGATTTATTCCTCAAAGGAATAATCTTGGTGACATGAAGTGATGCAGCATATCAAATAACCTCTTACTGGATATTGTATGGGTGGTAGCTGTTGTTGCTTCACGGATTCAGTTGATGTAATCCAAGCAACCACGCCTGGCTATTGAGGCAAACACCGAGTGGGCAGTTACCACACTTTTAATGTTCGTTGATTAGTTTAATTAGTTGATAAATTAGTAAAATCCGCAGCAGTTATGTTCATCATGGCCATGGTTATGGAGGCTAATAATGAAAAATGGTGATGATCTTTTAAACTTTTGCACTATAGACCTCTGTAGGTTGTTGTGCATCTAGATCTCATTCAATGTCTTCCTCATTACCATATCATAGTGTTTTTTGTGTTCTCAAGTTTTAAGCATTATATCAAGAGTTTTACATTACATGCACTAAACATGGGAATTCTATGTCTACCAGGGACCTTCCGTACATTTATAATGATATGATCATGCCATTTATTAAATAACTAACAACAACAGTACATAGCATATCTGAGAATGTTGTAATTTTAACAGCTTTTGTCAGTGCTAACCCAAATCGCACTGCAAACTATGTTACTCTCTTACCATGATGGCTTTTTTTTATAATAGTTGATGTATTTTTTCATAAGTTATGAAATATTTGTGATGAATAAGCAGTTTAAATATTAAATGTTACCAGCGCAAAAAGGCTAGATGAACGATAGTTGTTGAACATTTAACACTTTAATGATGAGAGTGTACAGAAAATGACTGGGAAACCAATGCAGCTCTTCGTTAAATGTTAATAGTATAATTTGAATGCAAGTTCTGATATAAGCACAAACTCTGATAGAAAGCATGTGGGTATAGGATCGTAGAGTTTGTTAAGCTTTAAAATATGATCTTGGTATAAGGTGATGTAGCTCCTAAAGTTAGCGTTTTAAACATCTAAGGAGGATTCAGTTTATTTTTCGTGTATTGTTCTGATTGTTCGAAAGTGGCATTTTCTGATGATGTTATAAAAGATTGTATGTGATTGCAATTATGCACTTTTTGAGGACAGTCTCCATGTTTGATGTGCATTTTGTTTTAAATACGCTGATGTCTTTGGTTAATTTTTGCTGAATACACAGGTTGTTACTGACGAAGAACTGCTCGATTTACATGTACGCTCTGTTAAACTTTGCATTTATTGGCGATATAGTTCAGCATCTATTTACATCTTGTAAATATGATTATCGTTGTCTATGAACTTCAGTGAAGACTCAAACATCAAAATATCTTCAATCAATGGACATGTAGTTCAGCAATTGTTGCGTAAGGTGCCTGTTTGGTTTTTAAGCCCAAGTTCCATTTCATACTTGAGTGATTAAAAGTGTTGTCTTCCAACTCGACTTAGAATTGCATTTGTTGGAGTTGCCTTTTGGAGCATTTTCATGTAATGAATTTTTATTAATAAATGTGCAGTTTTGATTTATTGTGTTAATTACTTACAACAGTTATATTTTTCTGGGACTAGTTGTTACTGAACAGAATGAAAATGTAATGAACGGTTGCTGATTAATGTTAATTTAAATCCCAGTTTGAACTTTGGTACTTCATGACAGTGCTTTATAATATAATTTTGGTATACTTAATGTTTTTACAACTTTTTATGTTATAATAATAATAATAATAATAATAATAATAATAATAATAATAATAATAATAATAATAATAATAATAATAATTAATAATAACAATAAATAATAATAATAATAATACGATTTGTATAACGCCACAATGCAGCCAAGGCTAAAGAAAATGGCACTGTACATGAGTTCAAAAGAATCAATGAGAGTCATGTGCGTATTAACTGTGGTGCTATTTGTGGTTGATGTGAGTGTGAGAAAGACCAGAAGTTACCAATCAGATAACTTCTGTGGCACCAGGCATCAGTTGCTGGTTGATTCAATAAAACTGTAGTAAAGACTCATCATCTGTTGAAGGATGGTCTACATCCAATAGGTCGGGGAAAGAGAAGTCGGGTATGGTCTTAAAGTAGGTTGAAAGACCTGTAGACAGGATCAAGATGAACAGGAAAAATGCTTTCAGACAGTAATGCGGATTATTCTGAAGCAGTGAGCAGAACAGTTTTCTATTCCACTGCACCCTGGTATGAACTCTTGTTTAGTTTATTAGGGTAAGAGTTTGACCACAGTTCAGTTGGAGAGGTGCTCGATAGTGTATTGGTTAGTGTGCTGGACTATCGATCGAGAGGTTGGCAGTTCAAATTCCTGCCAGGGCAGAAATTTGGTTAGAGATTTCTGCTCCATCTGGACACCCTAACCAACTCGGCTATATTGAGTACACTGACCGTACACTGTCGGTGGGAAGATGAGATGGCAAGGGAGAGGACTGGCCATCCATCCTCGCGTGCCAAGGCTTAGAAAACGAAGTTGCTAACACTGTACGATGGCTGCCTCTCGGGCATAGGCGTAATTTGCGGGTGGTACGAGGTTACCCGTACCCCCACTTTTTTAACTGGGGGTACCGTATCCCCACTTTTTAAACAATGGCAATCAGTATTTTGTTGTTGAGCCTTCCCAGAGATTGCAGTATGTAAGAAAGTGGTACCCCACTTTTTAGGCCAAAGTTACTCCCCTGCTCTCAGGCTAGCTGAAGGGACTGCTCTTCTTCTTCTGTTGCTTAACTTTGTGTGGTACACCGTATATGCACACTTTGATGCTGATCTTTTTTACTTGTCAGAGGATAGAGTGATGACTTGTGATTGTAATTGGACATTTGAGGTACACTTGGTAGATGCTTGTTACTTCCTGATTCTGAATGGTTCAGTGTGGTTGTATCTGAAAGTATTTCTATTTTATTGACCTTTAATAATAATTTGGTTATCTTTCGAGATTGTTGTCCGTTTTTGATGCATTTTAATTCATGTTGCCATTACAAATATTGATTCTTATTGAGTTACTTCTTCATGGAGGACTTACTATTGACAGTTTTGGGACATTATGAAACAAATCAGGAAGACTGTGTTGAGTCCTTTTGAGCTATGTCTAGAAGTATTGTTATTTCTTATACAAGGCTGCTTGAGGAAATAACCTAATTCTTATTAATGCTTAATTTATTTTAAAGCATTTTGTCAAGTGTGAGGCACTTGTAACTTTGTATATGAGGTAGTACATGAATTGATTATTGTTGACCTATTATGTAATCAATCACGATTTAAGAAGCATGGCAAAAGGCATACATTATATATAAGTTCACATAGGGCTATTTGTGGTACATGTAATTTCTAATTCTGAATGGTGTAAACCAGTCTTGTCCTTGAGACCAAGGTCTTGGTCTCGAGTGCACTCGAGTTCGTTTTTAGAAGTCTTGATCTTGAGACCAAAAGTCTTGGTCTTGGTCTTGAGGTTCAAGGTCTTGGTTTGCTCTTGAGATTTCAAAGACTTGACCTTGGTCTTGGTCTGAAGGTTTAAGGTCTTGACAACAAGACTGATGTAAACCAGTGGTGGACTGGGCTGTAAACAGCTACTGGGAAGTCTAGTACTGGTGTTTGGAGGGTTTAAGAAATTCAGAGGCCTGGGTCATTGCAAGTACTAGGTCCCATTATCGAAGCATGTCCAGCTGACCTAATCTGTTGCTCTGTTATCACGTGGTTGATGGTCTTCAAATGAAACTGTGTTCATAAATTAAATATCAATGGTCCTTTTGGGAAGCCTGGTTTAGCAACGTTAGGTTTAGACCCTAACCAGGTTGCACACATGATAAGCCTTTTTAATTCACAGCAGTTAATATGACACAAAATGAAGAAAAAGAATAGAGGGGCATTAGGCAGATATCAGGAGGTCTACAGGACACAATATTGTGTCAAAACCAACACTATGTATCGTAAGTAATAATATATGGCATATGCTTACCCAAAGGCTGCAGATTAGAATAGGGAGAAATCTGCTATAAAGTATTATTCTACAAATACTTTGTAGAGCGGTGGCAGTCTTTAATATGATTTAATACACAAAACGGTTTGGTTTTGGGAAAATTTGGTGTGCCATCGGTTGATGCCTTGTGCATTAGACACTGTTGTGATAGAAATTTGAAATTACAAATTACAGTATAAATGAACTCTTCTTAAACCATATCCTGACGCTTACAGTAGCGAGTTCATAGGTCAACTGCTGTAGACCGCACTTAAGGATGTCCCGCAAACTATCCTGCTTCTAAAAGGAATGCCAGTATGCTCTCAAAATGATTAATCGTGTGAAAAGAATTGTAGCACAAACGGCCGGGTAGAATCCGAATCCAGCGTATGCTCTACCCTCAAGCATACCCCCTCGGCTTGACCTCCCAGGACTCTGACCTGGCACCGGAACGGACAAGGCAGACATGGCTATTGTGGACTTGATTTGATATAGCGCCGGTGGAGCTGGTCTCATTGACGTGGCTTTTGTGTGGCGCTGAGAAATTTCGGAGATTTACATTTACATTGCATTTACATTTACCCATTCGGGATGCTACTGGGACCCAGATTGCCACTTGGGACACCATATTGTCTGTCTGTCTGTGTGTCTTTGTGTGTGTGTGTCTGTGTGTGCGTGTCTGTGTGTGTGTGTGTGTGTGTCTGTCTGTCTGTCTGTCTGTCTGTCTGTCTGTCTGTCTGTCTGTCTGTCTGTCTGTGTCTCCCAAAGGCTTTGTCAAATAGTCTGTCTATAGCTGATATACAACCTGAAGCTTCACAATGTCAGAGTGTATCTGTCACAATCTGCATGATGTGCAAAATTCTTCGTTGTCACCTAAGTTGAGGACATCAAGAACTTTTCAGAAAACTACGGCTGAAGTCACCTTAATTAGTCCTCATGTGAGAGGTGTGATCCAAGTGTACACCTAGGCCTACACAAGCCCCTTGACAGACTGAACGAATATTAAAGCTGTAAAACAATTATGTTTACAAAGGGAATAACGAAATAAGGTATAGGCCTACACTTACTAAATACTTAGAATATTTAGAACCTCATCAACTGGTTGTTGTGAAATGCATTTAGTCAACTTCTAGATGGCGATAGACGATAGCATGACGTTTGGTGCTGCGTGTGGAATCTTAAAGTGATATACCATTTTGGTAGCAGACAGCGGGAACCAGGAACGCTAAAATGGAGAAGCAACTCATTCAAGTTATTTTCGTCACATTTTATGTCATTTTCTTCGGTAATGTTAACATTTAGGATTCTGATGAGCGCTTATTACACTGGCTCGGTTTTTAAAATTCACTGTGTTCTGTTTTACAAAACACTGCATTAGTTTGTTCACCTCTATGATCGTGGATTCGTACACTGCCCACCACGTGCGAGTGTTACATTATTATTATTATTATTAAGGAACTTTTAAATAGCGCCTCTTCAAGGCTGTCTACTCAGGAGCACTGCCAGTCCAGCCACAGCTAAAAAGAGTATTCTTTAAATTAGTATAAAAAGTAGTATATAGATTATAGAGTGATCCATAGGGACCAAACGGATCGAGTGCCGTTGGGAGCCCGTTCCATGTCAGGGCCAGCAACAGAGAAGGAGCGGCGCTGCATGATTGCAGTACGCGAGCGAGGTCTTATTGTCTGGCATAGGCGTAGACTCTGGGGGGTCAGCCGGGGCACGTGCCCCCCCAATAATTGAGGAGCCGGGGCAATGCCCCCCCAAAAATCGAGAGGAGAATTTCTTCAAATATTAAAATATTATGTTTCAATACAGACAAATTTCTTCAGAAACAGAAAAACAGAGACACAGAACTGAAATACTATCAGCAATCCACAATGGAAACAAAGATTTATTTTTATCTTCAATGTGAAACAAATTTAGGGCCTACATGTAAACAAAACACCCATTTCATACGCATTAACATAACACCGGAAGCCTTTGCTGACTGTACAGACCAGAGGTGAAAAAAGCTTTTTCGGATTTTGCTTTAAACAACAACAAAAAGAAAACCAAAAAATTTGTTTTTGTTTAAAAAAATAAATTTCTTATTTTTGTAGAAGTTATTTTAATAGCATTGATTAAATGATTTTAAAATTTCGGAAATCGCAACTGAATTTACTGAGTTGGAGCTCTTGTTCATGCCATTGTTCATGATTTTTATGATCCGAAATCAGAAAAACTTAAAAACAACCAAAACAACAAAACCCTTAAAAACAAAAAAAAAACGATTAAACAACAACAAACAACGTTTCATCTTGAAAAAACTTTTTTGCATCTCTGGTCCAGACCCCATGCCCCACCAATATTTTGCCCCACCAATATTTTGGACAAGTTTACGCCAGTGTTGTCTGGTATTGTCATTAAAGTGATCCAATTATTCCAATATTCGGTGCAATTCGGTGGACGTTGTCGTTTAAGCTCTCGTCGGGGATGCGCAACGGTCGCGTCAAGCTGTCTTGATGAGCGGCGACCGGGGAATTTGTTCGGGGATTATGGACATAAATAGTTGATCCAGGGCGTATATAGCATAATGTTGCCGGTTTTATGAGGTGGTTGTACGACATATGCGACAAAATTAGCGCGAAGTAATCGATAATAGACAATAAGGAAATAATGAAACACTCCTTCGAAACATATCCTAACGTAATTATGGTAACATGTCACTCAGTAATGCATTTGATGTGCAGTATGCCTAAGGGTAAATGTAGGCCTAGTGAGTGTAGCCTAATCCCGTGTTCGTTTTCATTATATGTAAGCATGTATTTATATACATATATTTATGTGTATATATATATATTTAGATATAAAATTTCAGCATTCATGTATTGCTCTTTAGTCACAAAACACTGACAGAACCATAAGCAGTTGTGGGAAGGAGCATGTTTTACTGGCTCAGAGCCCTTGCACAGCAGCTGCCTCAAAGGAAGATCAAACCCACATTCTCCATACTACACAGCATGCACTCAACCAATTGACCACCACTGTACTTGCCTTGGCTGTGTGGAATTTGATATTTGTTACACAGATTACAGAAGAGTCAGATCCTCCAATTAGTGTTGTGTGCTTGAAACTAATCTGTGGATACAATGGACACTATCTTGCCTAGATATATATAGCATCTTTCACGAACTTGTTACATCATACATGTA
Source organism: Allolobophora icterica (assembly GCA_963556255.1). Classification (NCBI taxonomy): domain Eukaryota; kingdom Metazoa; phylum Annelida; class Clitellata; order Crassiclitellata; family Lumbricidae; genus Allolobophora; species Allolobophora icterica. The sequence continues at coordinate 21,489,765 of OY744609.1, read as the reverse complement.
GCCAGAACACTATTAAGCCACATAAATTGTAACATATTTCAGAAAGCTATATATTGTAGCTTTTTAGCAACAGACAGAATTGTGTGGCAGTAGCTGACATTTCATGTGCTTTTGGTGCCAGACAGTTTATGCTTGTGAGCATTCTAGCCATGCTAGTGTTGGCTCTTGCAAGACATTAATGTTGATAGTGTGTTTTATCTTGTTTACAAAGTTTACAAGGCTAAGATGAATCACCTGATATTACTTGCCTCTATAGAAGAACTCAGAAGTGTAGTCCTTAGTTTGAAGCATCGTTTGGTTCAAAGTTCACTACAGCAGCCCAATGAGAGGTTGACATTTCTCTCAACCTCCCTAATTGCATGGTTTTCATTTGCAGACCACTAGTGGATGTAGAGCTGAGTGGTTGCCAGTTGATGTGGCACTGCACAGGTTTACATTCAAGGACTAATGGGACTCAAGTTTTCTTAAATTCATTTTCTTTTTTACTGACAACCAAAGGATGTAGGACTGAATTGGCATCAGTTGGTATGGTCTTCCACAAATGGTCACGACTGAAGTACTAACTGGAAGCGATGTTTCTTAAATTCTTTTTGCTTAAATTTTTCTTAAATTCATTCTGCTTTTTTACTGACTTCCAAAGGGCTGAGCCTGAATGGGCGCCTTGTATAGTTCATGCCTTGTATATTAGACACCAGTGTGATAGAAGTTACCAATTACAATTCCACAAATTTCACCATTGAAGTACTAAGTCCATGTTTCTTATATTCACTCTGCCTGCCATCACGGTATCAGCAAAACCAAGCCGACACTTGGCTTTATTGATATGATGCTGAAGATGAAATTCTATATATTTCTGCATTTTACTTCAATTACAGTCCTCAAAATTTCAGGCCCTCACAATTAGTTACAGATATGTCAGGTAGGAAAGTGTATAAAATTGTAAAGTTTCACTATTTTTTCAGAGAATAATGCTCAGCTCACAAGTCCTGGAATGCTGGGTGACAGTTTTGAGGCTTATGATGGCAGCACAATGAGAAAAAATGCAACAACTATAAAACATGAATTTGTCAAGACCCAGTACATGGAGAAAGTTGAAAATAGGAGCTCATACTCTCCATTTGTTCAGAATTACTCAGAAACCAACTTGTTCATCAGCAAAGACAGTCTTCTAGAGAAAGATGCCAATGAGAGTCATGACATGGACTATTCTGGAGATGTAGGAATGGACTCTACCATTTCATTTATTGTTTTAATGGGAAGGGAAGTGACTATGACTCCACTAACTGCTAAAGAGCAGTATTTGACAGATGGAAAGGAAACTGACAGTGATGCTTACAGTGAGGACGGAGCTACTTTGACGCCTTCTAAAAAAAGTGAAATCTCAGGAGATTTGCATTCAGAAGTTGTAACTGATTTTGATTTCTCTGGCAACTGGCCGCTGGATACTTATGCTGATACTGAACAGTCTGGTGACTTATCAGAAGATTTTGGTTATGAAATGTCAGGTTCTAACAGTAGTGGAGAAGGAGATATCTATTTTGTGACTGATTCAAAGGGGTTTGGTACTAATTTGGAGTTGGATTTGGGTGCAAGGAGTACCAAACAGAAGTTCCCATCTCAGACACTAAAGGTAGAAGAAACAAAAGTTATCACATCCAACTTTTCCTCAGACAATGAACTACTTGACTTGCAGGACAGCAATAAAACACTTTATGAAAGTGAAGGTGTTAATGTTTCCAACTGGGTCTTGCCTCAGCAGAGACTGAAGAATTCTTCAAATGTAGAAAATAATAGTTACATTTCTGCTTTACCAAAAGATGCTGATAACTACAAGAAGATTCCCGTCTTTGGTTCTAGTGTGATGCCAACAAAGTTTAGGAACTTTGGAAGACGAACACGAAGCACAGCGAGTGGATTTTGGAATGATCGTGCGAACGGAAAGGTCACTGCAGAGTTACTAAGCATGGCTTCAGCGGCTAACCACAGAAGACGCTATTATCCTAAACTTCCTGTTACATTGCCTTCCAACAGAATGTCTTCAACACCTGCAATTAATCGGAAAAGTTATAAAGCATCACAAGTGTCTGCTACTGTGGCTTTCCTCAGATCATCGTCTGCCTCTGCAGCTAAACGAGAGAATTATAAAGCATCAAAAGTTCTTAGTACCATGGCTTCTACCTTTTCCAGGGAAATAGATTCTGGAAAAATTCTGTTGGGTCCGAATGAAGTCGTGTTGAATGCTAGACCGGATAACGCTCTTCAGGATCTGTACTTGCAGAACGTTGACAAAACAAGTCAGAGGATTCTTGGCTATGCAAACGTTCCAGAAGGAAAAGCAGCAACTGGTTTCAAGAAGAGCTCGACTTCTTACTCCTCTGAATATTCTAGACTTGATGAGCACATGGATGAAGGTTAGTATACAGTTCAGCTGAGTAAAATCTACAGTTTAATTCTAGTCTGAAAGTTTTCATAGAGTATAGTTCACCTAATTCCCTGAATTGTGGATTAGATTGGGAATAGAAGTGATGACTGATTAGTTGAATACTAACCTGTAAAACTGCCTGTGCAGGTTCAAGGACCTTTAAACGGTAACTGTGTGTAACCGTGTTCTTATAAGTTCATGTCACGTTATCCTTATTATTGCTTTTGACTATTTTGCAGAAAAGTCGAGAGCTGTCTTTATTTCAACCAGTCCACCAAAAGTTAAGGTTGGTCAACCAACTTTCCTTGAATTCATGCAACATGCAGTGTTCACGTGGAACTGAACTGGTCTGTTACAGTTGCCCAGTGGCGGCGATCTTGTTTGACAGGTGGGGGGACACTTCTGAAATGATCTGGTCAAAAAAGAGTTTTGAACTGAACTGGCCAAAAGAGGTTAAAAAATGTTTTCGCACATGAAAATAAAAAACTTTTCATGACATTTTTTTTACCTTTTTTGGTGTTTCTTCAAAATTTGGTGGACAAATGTATGGTGTGTCCCTCCCACCCTTAAAGGTGGGGTCTTGTCCCCCTCGACCCCCTGGATCGCCGCCCAAACAGTTGCCAGTTATTTAATAGCGCTATTGTGTATGTGGTTCAGCAGAAAATCTAGACTGATCTTCCAAGGACAGTTTGAGATAAATGTCTAAATAGCTTGTTGTACTCACTACAATGCTAACGACCTTAATTTGTGACTCACAAATTAAGGTCGAATGAGAAGAATTACAAAGAATGTGAACCAATATTAACCGTTCTATCTGTCAGTTGAACTATATGTCTGTGGAAGCTCGCCACTGGTGACTCGTCTAGCTATCTGAACACCGTTCACTTATTGGTTCACTTTTGTTCATAAATGACTTCGAAACAGTTAGGCCACTACAGACAATTCTTTTATGAGGTGAAGGCACTATATATAGTAAGTGCCTAGATGCGTACATACAATGTCATATGTACATAAAATAACATACATACATTATTTTCTATTCAGTTACATTTGAATTCTTGTATCATTTTCTTATTATAACACGATGTCATTAATTTCTAGCAAGTACTATTTTATAGACTGACTTGAAACTGAAAATGATGATTTAAGACTTTTAAGTGATGGTGAAGGTTTTGAGCAAGTGAAATAGGTTAGTGTCTTTCTTTGTTGCCAGACAAGTACAAAGGACGATGCTTCACACGATGGTGTGGAGTCTCCTCCCAATTCATCTGAGGCTGAGCCAAGTGCCAGGCTGTTCTATCCACATGAGATATTCCTTATGATATTATCAGCCATCGTGCTTCTTGGTGTGACCGTCATCACTGTGATCTTCATTCTACGCAATCGAGGCAATCGTCACATTAAGGTAGGTCACAAGATGTGATCCAGTTCCATAGCTTTAGAAAGTATCTGTCATATACATGCCAAAAACTATATCAGTTCATGCATTCACTCATTTATCTTTGATAATGCCTATCACGACATCGCTTTAAAGTGCTTCCAGCCCAGCTTTGGCAAAAGAGAACTATGTTTAGACAATTCATAAAAGGTGCATAAAGTACCCCTATTTGGAAAACACTGCTCTAGAGGAAATGGAAATGTGTTCCAAGTGGACAACCCAAGATCATCAACCGAAATGAGATGAAAGTTAGACCAGAACGTTTCAAAATTCTGTGTAGCAGCTAAAACAAGTCAAACGGTCTTCTATGGATTGCAGGTGATGTGCAGCCCCCTGTATAACAATTCCAACCAATTTAAATTTCAGTTAAAGTGAGACAGTATTATAAACATCTTGTTTTCAGAAGAGTAAAGCTTTTCACATGCCTCTGCATAGGTGTGTTATTAGAGCTTTTGAGAATTTCCGGTTTGCAAGTTTACAGGAGATTTATGCATTTTTAACCGTAGTGGAGTAAAAAGCATAAACTATATATTTGGCCTGGTGGGGACTTGAATCTGATAAGTTTTCTAAACTCCCCAGAAGCGTGGTCTGGTGTTGAAATATCTTTCATGTGATGGAGACTGGTATGAGTTGCATTTTCAACTTGTATTTGAATGAAGATCTGTGAAACATACCAGGTCACAAGATAATGTAATTTTTTGGTGTTTCAGCACAGTAAACTTTCTTTAAGTATGCTCAAGTTAAAAAATATGAGGTTCTAGTAGACAGTAACCAAGAAAATATTTTTTCTGTTTAGAATTGCTGCATGAGAGCTGACATTAATGTTGAAGAATCGAGATGTGAAAATTCTTCAATTCCACTCAGTGAAGATCCACCTAAGATGGAACATGAGGTTGTTTACCAAGAAGAATTCAAGTTGCGGGTTTGACCTCTGAATGGATAGGACTACATAAGAGAAGCACCAGCTTCTGGTTGCAGCTTGCAAAGATTGTTTTATTGCAACATTTCACACAAGCTTGATGGCAATTGTTCATAGGATTTTGGTTACAGTATTCTGTCTCAAAGTTGTTAAATGAAATGTATAAGGTTACAAAGTGATTAGAATTGTGTGCAGACTAAGTATGAAATCATAAAATGCATGCTGATTTCAAAAGTGCATATATCGGCATTTGGTTTTGCATTTGAGGGGAAAATAGTCACTGATTTTGACACCATAATGTCTATTGTTCAGATCTTACAGCCCATGCCTTTGCTGCTGAAATAGGAAAAGCATGGGCTAATGTTTAATAAATTCAGTAATGAAATGTTTTCTTGTGTTCATATTATCAAAGAGGAAGCAAAGAGCTAGCTAGATAGACTTGTAAATTGGGCTGTGCTTGAAAAAGCTAGTAAGTTTTGACTACAAGATGCTGCTCTTCATTTACTTTATATGTCTTCATTTACTTTATATATCTTCATTTACTTTATATATCTTCATTTACTTTATATATCTTCATTTACTTTACCTATAGGACTACTGTGCATTAGAAACTGACTTCTTATGACTTCCTGTATGTGTATATGATTGTGTATATATATGTATGTATGTATGTATGTATGTGTGTATCAAGACACCTAATAGAGTGCCTTTTTGCGTACCCCTTAAAAATGCTTTGCTATAACACCACTTGTGTTATTGGTGTTACATCTGGAGCAACAAGTTCATCGCTAAGTATTTAGTGCTCAGAAACCTATAAAAGTTGTCACTGTACACTTTATCAAACACGTATGGAGCCCAGCCAGTGGAGTCCATTTGCAAGTTGACACCATGTTCAGAATCTCTGGTCTGTGTTGCATTGAGGATGAGGAATGATGACAGTCGAATGATGTCCTTGACACACAGCTATGCTCACCAACTGACACACTCCCTCCCTCGCGTGTTGTAGAACAGTAGAAGGCAGTGTCAGGATGTGCTTCAAGCCATCCGATCTGTATAGGAAGGGAATCGATAAAGATAAATTTCCATAAAAATCTTTTTTGACCTGGCTTTACCACTGGATTAGGGGCCATCCATTTATTACTACGCAAAAATTCGGGAAAATTGGACTCCCTGTTCGCAAGCGTTCTTCCACCACCCCCCACCTGTGTACGTACGCTTGACACCCCCCCCCCAGACCAGCTGCAGAAAGTGTCTCGACAGCTCCAGGCATCGACTGTCTGCACTTTAGGCCAGATTGAAGGATCAGTGAGGGCCAATATAGACAAATTATAGCTGTCTCGTTCACAGCACAGAATAACTGCACATGGCTTTTATATAATGTAATAAAATGCCATCGGACGACTATAGGACAACACAGAGTTATAAATAGGTGGACGTCATAATTAGAAATTTATTTTGTGTGCCTACACATTTTGTCCCTCCCCCCGTTCGCACCCGTACGAAAAATCGCATAAATCCGACCCCCATTGCGTACGTAATATGTGGATGGCCCCTTATGGTTTTTGAAGGCGATTTCATTTCAAGTGACCATCGATTGGTGTGAGGCTGCATTTTGATACAGAAATTGTTGTTTAACATCAACAGTTAGCCTAAAGTTTAGACTCACGTTCGTTCTGTTCCATTTTTAATAGTGCCACCTAGAAATTGACAGAAATTGTCAGACCGTGCCACCTTATAATCAACTGCCGCAGGAATTTTTCTAGGGGGCAAAAATTTTTGAGAGGGGCAAAATTTTCTAGGGGAGCAAAATGACGTTTTTGCATATACAGAAAGCTAGCTATTCATGAACACAGAACACGTGACAACTTTAAAAGTAAATAATGGTCAAGGACTTGTTGAAATAATTAAATGTTTTTGCATTGAAAATCGTATGTTTTTTGCATAGACAAGCGTGTTGGGACTGTCGTAATAATCATAATAATCAAGAGTTTATTTTTTTTAAATATTTGCAAAATCCAGGGGCAAATGCCCCCTCTGGACGCCCATGCCCCTTTGACACGAAACTAAACCTGCCTGCTTGTCTGCCTTATCCGTTTTGTCTATGGTTGCTTCTAAGCCGGTTCACGCGACGCGTAAACGGCATTTGCAGTAATACATGGTTATTACAACTCTGCACACGTCAGCTCTAAACTTCTGGCATTTGGTGCTGGAGGCTTATGATTAAGGTGTTTTTGTCTGCGTTGCGTATTTTTGGCGCATCGTTTGACGTGGGTTACGTAGGTGGCGTGTCGTTGACTCCTAGAATTATAGGAGACGTCGGCGAGAGGAATACCAAGTGAAGACTGTGTTGCACGTAACACGATTACCGGTTTGTCGCTCCTCCGATTATCGCTCGACAGTTAATCGGAGTGGCGACTTGTCTATGAGTCAGTGAACTTGCGTGCTATAAACATCTGTTCATCAGTGTCTACGTTCCATAAACCTACAAAATGCCCTTTTCAGCAGCTGCATGGTTAAGCCCAGCAGGCAGTTTGATGAACAACGGTCCGTGTAGAACAAATTTTTGCAGTTAATTATAATAAAGTATTTAAATAGCTTCAAATTTAGGCATAGGCCTATATATAACACATAGGCCTATATAACAAGCCTATACATGAATATGCTCTATACATATAGCCTATATATATCATGTTATATATAACACATTTAGGCCTATAAAAACTAATACCTGCCTATAGGGATTAGAGGCCTATAGGCCTATGTGAATGTTTTGCATAGAGGCTTTAATAAGCATAGCTTAGTTTGTGTACGATATGCGGCTGCAATAGGCCTACATGACACTGGCGGTTGATGAAGTACTCCGAAGTATACGCTACTTATATATACGCTGTTCTTTTATATAAGAGGCTGTATTTTACGAACGGTGAGAACTGCTCAGAATAAATTGCCATGTGATGTCGTGAAACTGTAGATCTATTCATGCCATCAGCTCATGATAAATTTGCGATGACATTTAGCTGTCTCTAATTGTCATCGCAAATTTATCCAGCACCGATTCAAGCGAAATGAATCCGAGGTGCTCTGGGCCTGAGTAAACAAAACAAGGTCGAATTGAATGGTTTCAAACGCTAACGGAAGTAAGCACAGAAAAGCCAAGAAGTTCAAGTCGCAGCTTCTTCCAAAAGAAGTAGTCATTTTTAGCTGACAACAGCAGAACTTCGTTGTTGGACCGCGGAAGTTCGGGTCGGCGGGACAACCACAAGCGGAAAGTGATCCCTTAAGTACCCAAAACGGTATTTTATAATAATAGTAAAATCGGCAAAAGTTCTCCGCAAAGTTCTTAGTAAGAAATGAAGCTATAGCCCAGTGCTGTCCAACCTTTTTGACCCCGCGGGCCACCGAAGCAATCATTCTTGAAGCCGAGGGCCGCACCAGTAAACTGAAAAGCAACGACTAAACTTTATTGAAAATTTTAAACTGTATTAAAATTTATTATGGCAATAATTATGCAATAATCAGTGAAAAATGGCATGTATGACATGGTTTATAATAGTTCAGCGCCAAAAAGTATATCAGCAAACGTCCAAGCACGTTTTAGTGAGTAATTTGGCTTTGAATTGTGCTTGCAATTTTTTTATTTCCGGTTGGTCTTCAGCTCAGGCGGGCCATTTAAAATCAGCCCGCGGGCCGCGGGTTGGACAGCACGGCTATAGCCTATAGAATAAATGTGTCGTGGTCCTGTGCAGTCAAATTTTGAGCGCCTCTCAGTAGTTCCTCCTAGTGACGCTATATAGGCTAAGGTTCGATTACGAAAGTCACCATTGTCGTCATCTGCGGCTTGTCCCTTTCTGAAGCGCTGGTCTTTCAACGCGTTGCCACTTGAACACAACATCGCCTCTATTCTGGGCTCGTCTCAAGCCGAGTGTATGCGGAAATGGATTGACACGGACTCAATGCAGTGCGCGCGCGTTAGCTTGGAGCTATTCTTGGAAGCCAGGAAACAGCACGTGCAATGCTTGCTATGGTCTAAGCATTAACAAGACAAAACAAGTCCATTGTGCACTTTCTTCTAATTAGGCAAATGTTGCAGCAGTGGATAACGACATGGGCGGCGATCCCGGGGGATCAAGGGGGACAAAAGTCCCACCTTTAAGAGTGGGGCGGGGGACACACCATACATTTGTCCCACCCACATTTTGAAGAAACACCAAAAAAATTCAACCAAATTTGTTGACCCCTTTTTTGACCATATCGGTTCGAAACTCTTTTTTTGACCAGATCAGTTCTAAAGTGTCCCCTCCCCCACCTGTCAAAGAAGATTGCCGCCAGTGGATAACGATAATGGCAGTGCTGTTGGTCGGAGAGAACGACAGGCTGCTGCTGCTGCTGCAGCGATTCACGGCGCCATTGATGGAGAGTTGTAGGCTATACGTATTGACTGCGTCTGGTCCTTAAGGAGTCTTCGACATGCAGCCTCTGCAGCAGGGAGGCTTCAGGTCGAAGATTCCTTTTAGGCTTAGGCCCTAATTGTCGAATTTGTGAGCGATTAGGCGTGGGCCGCATGATGTGCCAAAAAAGTAACATTATGCATCAAGTCATTATGGTTGAAGTCATAGGCGTAGACTCGGGGGAGGGCAGCCGGGGCACGTGCCCCCCAATAATTGAGATGGACTGTACACCCAATGCAACAAGTGTAAAATGAGTAACCAAATCCCCCAATATTTTGGACAAGTTAACGCCAGTGGCTGAAGTACACAGTAAATCACGCTTAAATACACCTCTAAGCGCTTTTCTTATTGCTATGATATTCCTTAAAGTGCCAGAATATGCCATTATGCCGAGAGTAGAATCGCTGCAAGTATTCGCTTATCTTACACGCGCCCCTCTGCATTTGTGAGATCTCTGAAGTGGTCAAACTTAATTTTCTTAATTCGCATGTATACCCGACAAAACTTTTGGACCAGAAACCTAGCATTATAGCCCTGTCTTTTATGGCAATTGACCAAAAACTCTTTGTAATAGGCCCCTACATCTTCATATAGCGCTTGATTAAACCTGTTTTGATGTTATTGAGAAGGTATGAGTAGGCTAGAAGAGAACCTATATTATCTCAGCGTAAGAGAATCAAGGAAGTTATTTGTGCTCTTTGTGGTAGCCTAAATGATCTTTGTTAAAAGTATAGCCTATCCATGGAGTAGGCCTCAGCAATTAAAAAGTAGGCCTCTAGAGCGATCACCTGTTTTTGCATAAGTCGTGCGTTTCTTATCCTCGGGCGACACGACCATCGGTTGATACTTTGTGTAGTTTAAGCAGGGCGCTTTAGAAGTCTCCGGATCAGATGCAGCATAGAAACCATTCTGCAAGTCCTCGTGTCCAATATCTCTGCGCCACTAAACTTCAACGGGTTTAAGGGCGGCTGCAAATTGACACTGACGAGTGATGAAGTAGGAGTAGTTTCAGTTTAACGACGCTGTGTCATAACAAAGACGATTATAGCGTCGCCCTCCTCCTTTATCCAGACTTGGGACTGGCACTATCAGAGTACGAACAGTGGCGGAGTTTGGTGATGAAGTACTCCGAAGTAGGCTACTTATACGCTGTTCTTTTATATAAGAGGCTGTATTTTACGAACGATGAAAACTGCTCAGAATAAATTGCCATGAGATGTCGTTAGCCTAAACTGTAGATCTATCCATGCCATCGGCTCATGATACGCACCACGTGTAGCGTCGTAATAAATTCAGTTTAGACATTTCTTTCATGGCAACACAAAAACAATTAGGTTAGATGTACACTGTGCAGATTATATTTTGACTTCAACTTTTATACTAGGTCTACCATAGACTACACTGTTAGAAAATTCCCGTAAAATAACGGTGAAAGGCATGGCAACCCAACTGCCATGCCTTTCACCGTTATTTTACGGGGTCCCGTTATCTCACTTACGGCCGACCCGTGAATTTACGGCCAATCCCAGTTTTATTTTACGGGGACTTCCCGTTATTTTTTACGGCGACTCTACATATTTTACGGAGATTCCCGTTATATTAAACGGCAATTCAGCGTATTTTAACGATGAATATCTGTTTTTAAGGGAGATTTTCACGGCGATTTACCGTTATCTTACGGTAAATGACCTTTAATTAACGGTTAATTGCCGGCTTTTAACGGTGAATCGCCTTCTATTTACGATTCATATACCTTAATTTCACGCCGTTTTTTAACGGCTAATTTGCCTTATTTCTAATTACCTTTTCAACATATTATTGCTTTTATTTTACAGTAAGTTACCTTTTATTAAAGGTTATTTCCCTCATTATTCTGTTCCAGACCTTTCAATAACATATTTATATGGTAGGTCACACATAATGAATAGGAACTATGGCAAAACCCGATCAAGCTCATTATCACACGCTTTGGACTACATTATACATGTATCAAACAAATGTTTAGATTAACACCAAGAAATCTTCACATCGAAATACATTTTATTTGGAAAAATCAAAAGTGCAACTGAAACTGTAATTCATTGTGGGTCATCCATATGCGGATCACTGTGGACAGTGCAAGGCGTCATTCTCAGCGCATGCCATGCCAACTAATTCATGACAAGCACATTATTTCATTACATTCTTTATTTGAAACAAGACTGGTGGAGACTAAAAATTAGATTTTAAATTGGCATGCAAGCACGTATAAAAATATAAGGCACCTTCACTAAATCAGCACAAGAACTGAAGCACATTAATACGCAATTTAAGCACCTCTAGTAATATTAACTATCAAACTGGTACTTCTAGAAAGAAAACAATACACAAAGTTTATGTCGTTGAAAAATTTAGCATGATGTAAAGCTATTCGATCTCATCTAAAAGTCAATCATAATCAATTCGAGAAGTCAGGTAGAAATCTGACAAAGTCAGAAAAACCAGAAATCAAGCTTTGGGGCAAGCAAGCTGAAACAGACGAGTTTTATGCTTAGTTTTGAAGAATATAAACACTTTAACAATGTACGAAAAAACAAATCCCTCTCATCGCTAAAGGGTTAAAGAACTGACAGAATGCACAAAACACGAAAACAGGGCAGTGGTAATAGTTTAGGTTGTGGAAGAATGTGGTTATTGTCCGTAACTCTGCAGATTGAAAATTCCGACTCTTTGATTATGTATTTTTGTGCCACGTGTTGAAGTACACTGCAACAGAAAAACCAACAGCACAATTAATCAAAGAACATAATCTCTATAGCCCTTACCAGCACTGGCACTGTGGCATAACCATAAATGGTCCCTGTAAGCATATTAAACTTTAAACATGGAACAATATAGTACAAGTAGAACACCACTTTGCTTCAAAATCCTACATGAAATTGCAATTGTATTTGGTAACTTCTATCGTGCCGGTGTTTAATGCACAAGCAATTATCTGACTGCGTTCGAAATAAAAGAAGCATTCATTACCACCATAAACTCTCAGTGGACTGGTCTTCTGGGATGATGCCTTCCTTGTGCATTAGGCACCGGCACAACAGAAGTTAACAAATACAATGAAAACTAATTACATGTTTGATTTTGATGCTTTCTGGTGTCCTACATGTGCTGATCAACAGCTACACATATTGTATAGCGGCACTAAAGGAATAAAAAAATCATATAATACTGGTCATACTTATAAAGATGTATATAATCTGCAGTTAACTTACATGAGAAATTCATTGGGCCTCTAAATTATGCCCTCGTGTAGTTATTGTGATGTCTAATCCCAATCTTCCGTAACCTAATTGTGCTATCGAAGATTATTGGCAACATTATATGTTTCTACATAAACAACATGAGCAGTTTATGATAGAACTAATACACAGTTGCTAGGCAAAACAAGAGCATAAGGATGCTTAATTTTATAGAATCATAAGTCAAAGTTAAGACAGCAATAGACAAGAAATTATATTTACCACTGAAACAAATTCCAAGCTGTTCTCACTGGTTGCTGGATATGTGTGTGCACTGAAACAGTAAAAGACACTTAATAAATAATCATCACTATATCTTCCCACCACTGGCACTTCAAATGTGGCATAACCATAATAGACACGTGGGTGTAGCTATATGCAAGTTTCACCTTAGGCACATGCAAACTTCAACATGGAAGATTTCTCAGGCTCTCTCAGGCATCTCTACAATAGGCTGTCTGTCTTATATAACTGATCATCTGCATACTGACCTTATTTAGGCTTCATTTTGGTGCATCACCAGTTGATGACTTGTCCGATAGGAGTTACTAATAACAATCACATGGTTTTGACACTGTGTGGTGTTGTAAATGGGCTCAGAATCTACATTACTAATACATGTAGTATAGTGGTGCTATATAATAAAAATAAATAATCGTAACCGAACGTTTAAACAGCACCACTCGATGATTCAGAGGCACTCCCGACCCAAGTCAGTGCTGAAATAACAATAGAATATCGTCCATTGGATGCACTGTCTATGGTAGTTATGCCACATTTGTAGTGTCAGCGTTCTCTGATTATATTAATAATAAAGGATGTGCATATTCTGCAGTTACCTCTACACCTCACTCACTAGCTCTAGAGGCCTCTAATATATGCCATTGTGTGGCTAGTGTGATGTTTAGTAGTACTCTCCTAGAAGTCAATTGTGTAACAAAAGATCAATAGCAACATTAAATTATTTCTGTTCAGACAACATAGACAGTTTATGGAATGAGCAATGCATTGACATTTCAATAATTGCAAGGTTGCTTGACAAAACCAGAGCATAAAGAGATATATGGTAGCCGACTGATTAGACCGCTCACCCTGTAACTTGGGGAGAAGGGGTTTGAGTATCCCTGAAAGTTACTGTGTAGGGACCTTTAGCCATTATTAAGTAGTGGCGTTTCATAAATGCATAATATTAATTTTAATGATGTCAGTACTAATAAATATAATAATGTGGCTGAAAATGATCAGATACTTACGACGTATGTCCGAAATATAAGAGCTGGTGTTTTTGACCGCACTACACGTCAATCTGGAGAGCAAGATGCATGTTGCTCTTCTCAAACGCCAGAGATTGAACAACTGTGACTCCTACAAACAAAATTATTTAATTTAATTAAATCTCAAAACTTCTGTAGCACCTTGTAACACAAACAGCATGGATGGGTTCAAGCCTCCCAAGATGGTTACTTTGTATGGACCTTCTGCAAGTTCTTCTTGAAATTAAAATTGCTCAGCAACATCAATTGATGAGTGCTTAATAATAATAATAATAATAATAATAACAATAATAATAATAATAATAATAATAATAATAATAATAATAATAATAATAATCACAAGCATAGCTACATTGAGGCAAGAGGAGGCATTTGCCCCTCTTGGCTTTTTAGATTTAAAAATTTTCTTTGGGTTATAGCCCTGCATCCTCAAGTACACCCGATTAGAGGTGGATGTTGCCCCCTCTTGAACGGAAGAAATCTCACAAAAAGGTGTCAAATGTTTTGGCGAAGAAATTTTCTGTTGAAGAAATTCCCCAAAAAGGTCATCAAATTTTTTGACAAGCAGTAGTTGCCTCCTCTTGAATTGAAGTCTGGCTACGCTCCTGAAAATAATAATAATAATAATAATAATAATAATAATAATAATAATAATAATAATAATAATAATAATAATAATAATAATAATAACAATTGCTCAATATGAGCTATATTCTGTCACAGCCATGTGTAAAGTTTAACCGTGTTGTGTCAAAACAAAAATGATTAGCATCACCCTTTGTCCACAGTTGGGACTGGTAAGAGCCAAAAATAAGTGCCACAATTAAAACTTTGTATGGACCTTCTGCAAGTCCTTTTTGAAGTTACAATTGCTCAGCACCATCCATTGATGCTTGATCAATAAATAGAGTGCTAAAATAATAATAATAATAATAATGCCATCGCATTCCGTGGCACATTCAGGGACTCAACGGAGGACGAGGCCTGATTTCCTGGAAACAACATAACAACCAATTAATATCTAAGTCCCCAAGGGATCATATGTTCCTTGGGGCAAAAAAAAATAATAATAATAATAATAACAATAATAACAATTGCTCAATATGAACTATATTCTGTCACAGCCATGTGTGTGAAGTTTAACCGTGTTGTGTCAAAACAAGGATGATCAGCATCACCTCAACCCTTTGTCCAGTGTTGAGACTGGTAACAGCAAGAAACTGACAGTGCCACAGTCAAAACAAGCATTTATGTTGGCTGCAGTGGGCCTACATTAGTTGCCACGTGTAGCACAATGCAGGTCAACTGTGCGCACAACTGACTTCTGCATTGCGTCTTCATACATACCTGCCATGGTACCATGAATTTTAATTTAAAGAAATTTAATTCTAGTAATGTAAGCTCACATATAAAAGAGTAGAAAACATAATAAAAACTATTCAAAACAAATTTTTAATAAATAAATACATACATATATATATACATACATGATACCAGATACATGTAGAAACCTTAAACTTACCCGATCCTGTACTCGATGACTTTTCGTGGAGCGTTTCCACATGACCCTGGGTTGGGAAACGTATTGGTGCACTGTAGAGATATTGGGCTAGACCTTCTTCACTCATTACTATTATTTCTACGTATTTGTAAGTGCTGCTATCTAATGATCAGGCATTAATTGATGACATTGAGCAATTGATTCATCAAATAATGCCTGGTCATTATATAGCAGCACTTAAAAATACGTAATAATAATAATAATAATAATAATAATAATAATAATAATAATAATAATAATAATAATAATAATAAATTAAAAAATAGTAAGCAATATTGAGCAAAATATTAAATGACAAAGCAATGCCCTGGACATTCTACTTACCGTTGAGTGAAGTCCAAGATATCACACTGTTTCCAGGATACCCCTCACTGAAGACGAAGTAAGTGGCAAACAGAGCACAAACCGCAGTCAGAGTCACATGGCTACAAAGCACTGATGTTGATGGCCACATGGTTATATATGAAATTGCAGATCGATGTTCGTTGAACACATCACCTCCTGAAAATGCAACACAGACTGTCAGAGAGAGTACATTCGATAACACATAAATATTTAATGACAACCAGAAAAACCAAATATTATAGCTAGAACTGTGGTCAGTGATTGATTCTATGCGAATGACGCACGCCACGTGCAATATTTCAAGTCAATTGGCCCCTTAAGTTTAATATTAAAAGGCGATTTTTCCATCAAAGTGATGTCTTCAGTAGAGAAAAAATTGCAATGTGTGATATGAATTTACATTTATAATTACTTCCTTGATTCGGCAGAATTTCGCATAATTCCGTGACCGATACATTTTCGCCATTTTCATTTAGAGTCACCAGCCCGGCCATAAGACATGAATATTAATTAGGTCAAAGTTAGTAATTAAGTAAGTAGTTGCTGAAAAGCTGCACCCCGGGGCTCAAAATGTCAAAAGCATATACAGAATCAGTAAGAAAAAGTATTCTTCCTATAATAGTTTTTCTCGTATTATTATTATTGTCTATGTCAGGACCCTGCCGTGAGAACGTGGTTGGAGAGTATATGGTGTGGGCTTTCTAATTTGTTAGCAGCTTGTGTAAAACATGACCTGGGTTTCAGAACTGCTAAGAAGAGCCCATTATTAGCCTGCCGGCAGAGCTGGTCCAACGTGATACTGTCACAAGGGATCAACCATTTTGATCAACTATCATTTATCAACTAAGATATATGGATTAACTTTCAGTCGGATCTTACCTGCCTGTGATGGATTGAAACCTTTTTTTTTATCCTGCTGTCGAGCAAAACGCCACCATGCAGGGCTCGCATGCAGCATGATGGCACGAATCACATCGAATAGCAGAAGTGACAGAATTTCTAGTGGACAGAATTCCTTGGTTATAATACTTGGTATCCAATTAATGAGTTATCTCGGAAAACCTATTTATTTAGTGTATCTATCAGACAATTTGTATAGAGCCTTTTCAGTAACTCACAAGGGCGCTCCGGCACAGCTAACTAGAAATCATCGAACAAATTGTTCTATATGTAATGACACGTGAGCGTGTCAAATGTTATGAGAGACTACGTACTTACTAATTAATTTTGCTTGTACCTGTACGACACACACATTTAAGCACTGAAACACACCAGACGTTTAAATATACTGGAAAAGTAAGGAATAGGTTAAAAGTCCGTCTGGAACCTCGTGGAAAGAAAGTAACAAATTTAACAACAACCGTACTGTCAATTAGATTTGCTACGGTGTCTATTAAAAAAGTCTATACAGGGGCTCGAACCTGGGACCTAGTAGTCTGGTTAATGAATTTACCCACCTTCTCTATCAGGTGAGCTAAATAACCCAAGCTACGAGCGGATATTAAAACTCGTATTAAAACCCCGTACTAAACGCTAGATTTATCTCAGAAGCGTGTATCTAACTGCATCTGCTTAAATGTCCCACTGTCTAACTCCGTTTGGAAAATTTGTCTTATGCCGAATGACAGCCCATTGTGGTTCAATGATCTTGTTAGTTCGATGTAGGCCTATTATTCCCTACGTTTAGTAAGCATTCGCCAGGGTGATGCGGCTGTTCAGAAAGCTACAAACTTGTTATCTTTCAGGGTATATTTTCAGTTTTAGCCAAACTTGAATAGCCTAAGTTAAAAGTACGTCTGGAAAGAAAGCTATAGTTTAAACACTTAATGTCTAAAAGTGTTTGCTACTATTTTATTTAAAAAAATAAAAAAGGTGGCAGAGTCTGGTTTCGAACCCGTGCTTCTAGGTCATAAATTGGGTTAGCGTCTTAACCATATGAGCTAAACTGCACGCACTATAGGCCTGAAAGTTTATCAAAACTAATATTAAAACCCATACAATTCGTTAAATTTGTCTCAGTAGTGTGTTGGTAACTGTATCTGCCTACATGTCCGTCCGTTTAAAAATGATCGTATTAGTCTCATTTCCTGTGAGCTTTGGCGTTTGCATTTTTGTTGCAATGTGTGGTCGCCTACAATATTTCTTATGCGCGGTGACCGTCCATTGTTAAGGGTTCCTGCTCTGTTAAGGTATTAATGCGCATTCGTGTCTAAGTAATGCGGCTGTTCAGAAAGTTATGAGCTAATGATAGTAATTTTCCACCTTTATTTACACTTGTAGACAAAGGTGAATGTTTAATCAGTTTTTATAATCATTTTGTAATTTTATAGGCGGTTATTACCAGGGTTGTAGGAGAACTACATTTTCGATAAGCTGATGCAATACCATGCCGTGGGCGAATTTCCGAAAAATGAGCGCTTTCTCCGTAAAAGAGCGTGGGTTCACCGTTATAAGTCCTCAGACGCATTCCACCGGTACTTTACGTAGAAACGTCGTATAATAACGTAAACACCCCCTTATAAAAACGGTATTTTTTTACAGTGTACACCAAATGTCCGTTACATCGATAGCTATAGTCTAAATATAGATTTTGATGATTCGTTAGCGTTATCTATATAATTAGATTACATCATGATTCACTTTTAGGGGCATATTACATTTGACGTTACGTATACCACAGATCAGTGCTGTCATAGATGACGTCAAAATTCCGTTGACGTCCAGTTATAGGCTACACAACATAAGAGGTCGTTTGTTGACGTCGCCTATGATGCTATACCAAAGATGACGTAAAATGACTGTTACACGTCATCTATGGCGGTATCACGTGATATTATGTGTCTACGAGGAGCTGTAATAGAACGTGTACGTGACCTAAAATAAGGCGCTATAGTGTTTGAAAGTAATGGATGTTCCGCGTGTGTGATTCACGGAAGCATGATAAATGTTTTAGACCATGAAATGCGTATTCTTAATTATGCGACTGTAAGACACACATGTAGCAGTAGCACTATAATGTGCATCGACATTGTACGCTGCATCAATATGTTTCGCGTGCTTAAGAACCATCGTTAATCCTGAAGCATTGTTGTATTCGTGTCATGGGCATGTGAACACCTCGATATTTCTGATACGCAAGCGGATTATAGGCATAATTATGTTGCTCTATTCTATGGTTTCAATTGTCTAGTTACCCTGGAGTACATTGCCACAATTATTGCCTGTGCTTATAACAGCCACGAAGCTTAAGACTTCGAAGAAAAAAATTAAACTTGTTTGCAGCCGCAAAAGTCAGTTACTTCGAGGAAACAGGGACTTTCAAGTGACAAAGTAATCCATCGTGATGACAAAATCGTGCCACGGTGAAAGTGAAATAAAATTCTTTGCCAGATGGAATTCTTAACTGGAACCTAATCGTGAAGATAACTCAAGTAAAACCTGCTACAAGTAAAAGTTTAGGACAAGAAATAAAGACTAATTACCTCAGAATAGGCATTCGCAAAAACTATACTAAAATAAAACTAAAAGGTTGATTCAGGGTGGGAATTGTCGGAGGGTTGGCGGGTTCAACTTCCCCACAGTTAACTCTTCATTGCACACCCCAGGGGTCGTTTCCAACCCCTCAGTTGTGCTAGTGTGATTTAGCACTATATTTGACCCTGAGTCTCTTACAAAGAGAAGACATTTCTATGGTGTATCATGTATGCATTTTTGAATTTTTTCAACAAGGAAATTGATTTTGATTCGAGTCTGACTTGCAAAACTGCTAGCGTTGAAATCATGCACCTGCTTTTAAATTTCGTTGACATCAGTTTGCAAAACACGGATAAAATGTTAAACCCCTCCAGTCTTTTTTCTACAATTCCCACCACTGGGCTGATTAAATGCTCGAAAGAGACACAGGCCTAAGCCTGAGAAAACTGTGATAGGTTCCACAGACGGATAGACAAATCACATGTACATGTATACGCGTATACGAGTCCTGGAGTTGGGCGATGAAAATGATATAAATCGCCTCACGAATCTGCTTTGAAAGACATATGCATAGACGTAGACTCTCTTTAAGAACATATATTAATGAATAAATGTAAACAAGTTGCATCTGTGACAGCCTGTATTTATCAAATAAACGAATATTGAAATGAATATACGTACACCTGTATACGGCCTACTTGCCAAAATTACTCAATAAATGCGAGCACTCTATAATATATAGACTGCAAAATAGTTTAGATCTTTCGACTATTCATGCTTTCTTAAATGTAATTTCCGTCTTAACATCACACATTAATGGTGGCTAAAACATTCATATAGATATTTGTCTGACGTGAACATTACCGGACATGAGGTTGACCGGAATGTTTATTGTTAATGTGAGGATGGCCCTGTACTAGGCTCTACACATTTATATCTTACTAAATGTGTGTAGAGTTGTGTTACACAGTACGTGCCGGCCTATGGCCTTAGGATATTTTGGGGCCCGTGCAGAGTAGGCTATACTGTACAAAAGTCAAATTGTTTTTCATTGCTAATCATTTTATTTTAGTATATTTTTAAAATTTGACTTGTACTTAACAATTTGTTAACAAGTACAACAAGTCAAATTTAACTATATACATGGGCGTCCGGAGGGGGCAAGGGGGACATTTGCCCTCTGGATCGTAAATTGTCTCGTTTCCTGTGTTCATGAATAGCTATTCCCTAAGTTGCAGCCCGGTAGACCGCACGGTTCGCACGCCCCTATGGCCGGCACCACATTGTGTAGTTGGGCTCTATATTGTGCTAAGCATAAAATGCATTGGTTGTGTAGATAGGTGATTTTAGTTAAATGAATGAATTAATTACCACCATCTAAATCCACCATCATTAGATATAAATACATAGGTATAGGGCTTGGGGAATACTATTCGCCATACTGGATTGTTCAGTGTAAAGCAGGGAACCATAAGTGAATAATTCAAATCCTTATTTAAAACCGTCGGGGTAAAGATCGTCTGCTCGAGTGACTGTCGATTGCCGCGCTAGAGCAGAACGCTGTAACGATTAACAGTTGGAATTCTGCCCGTAGTCGACGATCAGTGTTTAATCTAGACGTCTTTGGGGGGGGGGGTAAATGTCCCCCCCAGGATTGATGTTTCCCCCCAGAGGCCGGCAATATTATAATGTAGAGAAGTTTTGGGGGAGGCAATTCCCCCCCAGGATACATGGTGATACATGGTTTCCCCCCCAAAAAGGTCATCAACTTTTTTCGAAGATGAAAGTTGTAAAAAGTCTGGATGAAAGTTGGAAAAGTCTGAAAAATTGGTTAGTCCCCCCAGAAACCTGGTTTCCCCTCCCAGAAGAGGGGGACTAGATTAAACACTGGTCGACGATAGGTCGTCACTAGTCTTGTCAACAGAAAAAATAATTCAAACTGAAAGAAACTGATTGACATTCTTTGTTAAGCTATCCATCCTATTGCTATTAGGCCTACTGACGATGGAGGCTGTTGATTAAAAGTAGCGGGCGTAATATCCAACACCAAGGTAGAGACACTACCTAAGCCTACTGTACAGTTAACCATATTGAACTCTTGTAAATTAACTCTCTTACTTAATGAGTCTTCAAGTTCAAGAAAGCGTGTTCACTTCCACCTCAGCGCCGTCTGTTGCCTCATATGTGTGTTTGTGTGTTCGTTTGTTACATAAGATGGCTCTTACATTCTCCTGAGACAATATTAGGCGTTCTGGCTTCGAAAGTGTCTGCAATTGGCAGGAAGTCGCCTACTCTTAAGCGAGTATTGCGCGCGCGCAAGTGTCTTGTCAAATATCCTTTCATTGTCGTATACATAGATTGACTAAAACCCATCCGACCATCCACTGAACGACCGTGGAAGTCCTTCGAGCTGGTTTATGCGGTCTGTGCTACACTCTTCTTCCTCCTCCACTTCCGCTGATAACGTCTGCAGCCGATCCGGTTCATCCCAATACAGCGAACGTTACGCTGTTAAATTTCCGGTGAATTGGATTTGGTCGTACACGTGTTGTTATTATCCTCCGGCGTCCGATGTCGCGCAGCGTGTTACAATGCCTGGACGCTCGATCAACGGAAAACGGCACCGGATGCCGCAAGCAAAAGCCAGTATAGAAGCCGGAAAAGAAAACTTGGGACATAAAGGAAGCATTGTATTGTATTGTATCTAGAAATGTATAAAGCGCCTCTGGCAGAAACTATTCAGATGTGCTCTCAGCACAAAAGCCCCGGGGAAAATGCCTTTAGAGAACGCGAGATCGATTAGGAAAAGCCAGTCATTAGTTTGGCCCTGAGCAGAGACGGAAGGTCATTCCACTAGGCCTACAGCATGCGCTGATTTTCTTTTCTTTCAGCGGTTTTCTTTCTACAGAGGAAGTTTGGCGCTATAGGCCTATAATGGATCATCCCGAAGATGTAGCCTACGTTACAGACGAATGAATCAAGGGCGAAGGCTAATGAGGGATTTATTTATGTCGAATGCTCTGAAGCGATGAACGATAGGCCCTAGGCCTATAGACCGCAGACATTTTGAAAAAAACGCATTTCGAAATATCCGAATTTTGATATAGCAAGGAATATGCTTGTAAAGTTCTGGGTTATTGAGGTATATATATATATATATATATATATATATATATATATATATATTTGGAGAGATGGATGGATAGATAGATATAGATAGATAGATAGATAGACAGACAGACAGACAGACAGACAGACAGACAGACAGACAGACAGATAGATAGATAGATAGATATGGATACACTGTAGAAAAAAGACGGGAGGGGTTGAACGTTTTATCAGAATTGCAAACTGATATTAACGAAGTTTGAAACAGCTGATTTCAACGCTAACAGTTTTGCAAGTCAGGCTCCAATCAAAATCAATTCCTTTGTTGAGAAAATTCAAAAATGCGTACATGATACACCATTGAAATTTTTCTGTTTGTCAGAGACTCAGAGTGAAATAATGCTAAATCATACTAGCACAACTGATGACGTAAAATGACCGTTACACGTCACATGATGCTAGACCATAGATGACGTAAAATGACTGTTACACGTCATCTATGATGGTATCATGTGATGTTATGTGGTATTCGATCTATGTCCGCGAGGAACTGTAATAGAACGTGTACGTGACCTAAAATAAGGCGCTATAGTCTCTGAAAGTAATGGATCGATGTTCGCGCGTGATTCACGAAAGCATAAGAAATGTGTAATACCATAAAATACATATTCTTAATTATTCGGCTGTAAGACATAATAGGCCTACTAATGTGCATCGACATTGTACGCTGCACCAATATGTTCTGCGTGCTTAAGAGCCATCGTAAATCCTGTAGCCATTGTTGTAGGCTATTCGTGTCGTGGACAAGTGTAGACCTGCACCTCGAGATCTGTGGTATACGCAGACGCATTATAGGCATAAAATTATGTTGCAGTGTGAGAATTGTAGAAAAAAGACTTTGGGGTTAGACTTTGATGAGTTTATCCATGTGGAGTTGAATATTTTATCCGTATTTTGCAAACTGAGAAAATTCAAAAATGCAATAGAAAGCTTAAACTCCTTAAAATTATTACATCACAAAATTTATTAATGTACAATTCACATGGTCACAAATCTCACCATACACCAGAGCATTAGGTTATTAGTAACCCACAAAGTTAATTGTGAAAGAAAATGCTAAAATATATAAGGTAAAGTGGGGTAACTTTGACACATTTTTGAAAAAGTCATTGCATTGGAGTTGTCATTATTGCGAGTTCATATACCCTATTTATTTTACAGAGCTCCGCTGTTCAGCAAATAAATTACATTAATTTGGAATGCTAATGTGTCACAATAACGGAAACTTCTGTAGGGTTGTGTCACCTCCCAAATGTCAATGTTATGCCATATCTGGGGTAACACTGGTTTCTCTTACATCAATGCAGTTTGTAGCCTAATGCTACAGTTTAAAGGAACGTTATCTTCTTCAAATTTCATCACTACTTTTCACCACCCAAATAGATTTAGCTACAGAAAGAAATAATTAAATTGCACGAATACCACATGCTTAATCCTAATGCTTGTAAAGTAGGTGTTAAAAAATAAGCAAAATTATGCAAAAACATATGCTGTGTTTCATGGCATTCATCAATAAAATAATGGCAAGACAGCAGCAAACACTTGAGTGGCACACATCTGTGAAGAAATTTCTATTGATATTGCATAACACAATACCATAACATGATCGTTTCGTACTTGAATTTTTAAAAAACCTTCACATGTCACAAATGTCAAAGTTGCCCCAGGGTATGAAAAACATTGGCACACTATGTCAATGTTTCCCCATGTTGATTTTAAGTACTTTTGACAAGGAAAAGTTAGATATTATGTTTAAAAAAATGAAACAAACAAACATGATTTGGTTTGGCCTTCTGGAAATCGGACTTGGACCTCTTTTGGACTACTCTCTGGAACCCTCTCTGATCTGGTTTGGTCTTCTGGAAACTGGACTCAGACCTCTTTTGGACTACTCTCTGGAAACCCCCTCTGATTTGACGTAGCGCTCGTGAATAGCTGATGCCCTGCGCTTGGCCTTCGAGTGGCGCTTTAGAAGTTTGGAGATTACAATTACGATTTACTAAGGCTGACTTTAGGTAGACCTCACAAACCAGTTTAATAAGAAAAACATGCACACTATCAAACTCATGATATAACAGTGTTCAAACGAACTATGGTCTGAAGTTCGTCGTCTATTATAATAAACTTATTCACATGCTGACATGCATATCTCGATGAACAGGTTAAAGGTAGAAGCGCAGCTAGGATTTTACCATAGGGGTTCCTATGAATGTTGCGTAGCAGTAGTCTGCAGAGGACCTATAATGGTGAATTGGTGATCTTCGCGGAAGCATAGAATTTTATATAATCACGGAAATAACTTTCTCGACACTGCTTTTTTATTTTAACAGATTCATAGCGTAACGTTTATGGATTACGATCCTACTGATTATTTTCATAAGAGCAACAGTGAATCAATCGAATAAGTATAGGCCCTACAGCAGAATGTGACAGACGCACCCCTACGCACCTTGTAGGCCCCTATGGCTACGCCACCGATTAAAGGCTTGTATTTTTTTAGATTGGGAGAAAACGCCGGTTCAGAACAAATATTTAACCTTCGTTTGTGACATATAGGCCTAGAAATGTGACATTGGAAATGTTTCATTGTTTTTGCTGCTGATGAGGACGGGAAGACCGATGCACGAAAAATTTTGTATTCCCGTCCATCTAAATATATATTGTGGGATGTGTCTCGCGCGTTTTTCTGACGTTGACGCCTCTGTCAATTATTTATGCTCCATGAACTATAGTGCAAAATGAGCAGAGAGCGCAGCTTACAACGCTCCTCGACTCCGTCAGGGAATGCATTGCAAATTAAGGAATTGAATTACGTCGGCCAGACCGCGTGGGCTAACTTTGTTGACAGCTGACTATCCAGAGAGAACAAGATGAGGAATCGGTCACTACACCGACGTTAATTGAAATATATATATATATAGGCCTGCCATGTCAACATCAGAGCCGTTCAATTATGCGCATGTGTGAACTTAATATTGAGCTGATTATTCAGCTAGTTTAAGCGCGCGTTTGTATTGGAAATTTCTATGACGTCACACCGTAGGTCGTCTGATTTTTAACTTATTTTTGCACACATTGATCATGCGCTGGCGGTTAGAGATCTACTTGATGCGCCTAGGTGACACGCAGTGATCACGTGCCTCGGCTTGCTGGATGTAGCTTCTGGACACCTATTAAATGCCTGTGAGAGGTAGTATGACATCAGCTGAGTCGCAATTTGATCACATGGGCCTCTCTGACTCATTATTATTCACAAGCTCTTCTAGTCATAGGCTAATTTACCCAAGTATGGTCTCATCTATTCGTATGCTCAGATGCTTTTAGGCTCAGTTGCTTCGATGCTTAATAGTAAATAGACTTGTTTATTGTTTAATCATATATGCAGATTCATTCATATATTGGCTAAATTGCCCATAGGCTCTTTCAGTTATAGGTTCATCTAGTCATAGGCTGAACTGCTCACATGTAGACTAATTTACTCTTAAGCTCAATTACTCACATAGAAAATTTGCTCAAATGGGCTCATAGGCTTAACTTCTGACGGGCTTCAATTGCTCATATAGGCTCATTTACTTAGACGTTCATGTCTCGTAGGCTCATTGTTCAAACAGGCTTATTTGCTAGGCTAGGTTCATTTGGTTGTATTGGCTTATTTCCTCATATGGACTTAGTTGCTTAGAGGCTTATTTGCTCGAAAGCTCATTTACTCACTTAGGCTCATTTGCTCCTAGGCTCATTTGTTCTTATAGGCTCATTTGTTCGTACAATGGTTCATTTGTTATTAGTCTCAATTGCTCACGAGTTGCTTGTAGGTTAGTTTGCTCATAATATTATAGGCTCATTTGCTTACATGGGCTGACTTGCTCGGGACTCATTTGCGCAAAAGCTCATTTGCTCACATGAGCTCATTTTCCTCATAGGGTCATTCGTACTTAAAGGCTCATTTGTTCATATATGATGGCTCATTTTTTCATAAGCTCAATTACTCTTATAGGCTTATTTTCTAATAGGCTTATTTGCTTATGTGGGCTCATTTGCTATTGGGTTTCATGGTAACATTAGCTCAATTACTTTCAAAGACGTTCCAAGTAAAGTATATATCACTCCGGTTTTTATATCCGACCGTTCTCATGTTTAGAAGAGAAGACCTATAGTCTGAAATCTCTTAGGCAGCAGACGAGATTCGTCGGAAATCTAAAAACAAAGAAGCGCCTCGCTTGTCGCTGGGTTCATCGGAGACCGGATTGGCGTGGGTTGCAATTCCCGGAAAGCAGGAACTGCATATATATATATATATATATATATATATATATATATATATATATATATATATATATATATATATATATATATATATATATATATATATATATATATATATATAAGACTGTCTGGTGAGATTCATCGGGAAAGTGAAACCTAAGGGATGATCGGCTGGTCTTTCACACATGAAAAGACGAGGAGGCGTTTGATTGTTCACTGAAACACGCGTTATAAGTCGACAATTTTCTCCAGAGGGACTACTTTCGATTGTCGCTGTTTGACGCTTCGAACCCGAGACTCTCTCTGGTCTAAATTTGTGTCGCAGTGTCTCGTCGGTTTTGAGGCTGTTGTGTAGCGCCCCTTCTCTCTTTCTGTGTGTGCCTGTATGTCTCTGTCGTCGCTCTGTCTCTGTCGGTGCTTTTTCGTTTTTTCTCTCACCTCAATCTCTTTCGCTACCTGTCTACCCTGCCATCTGTCTCTCTGTCTCTCTGTCTCTCTGTCTCTCTGTCTCTCTGTCTCTGTCTCTGTCTCTGTCTCTGTCTCTGTCTCTGTCTCTGTCTCTGTCTCTGTCTCTGTCTCTGTCTCGTCTCTGCTCTCTGTCTCTGTCTCCTGTCTCTGTCTCTGTCTCTGTCTCTGTCTCTGTCTCTCTGTCTCTGCCTCTCTCCTCTGATCTCTCTGTCTCTCTCTCTTCTCTGTCCTGTCTCTCTCTGTCTTCTCTGTCTCTCTGTCTCTCTCTTTCTGGTCTCTCTGTCCTCTTCTCTCTCTCTCTCTCTCATCTCTCTCATCGTCCTCTGTCTCTCACATCTCGGTCACTGTCCTCTCTGTCTCTCTCTGACTCTCTCGTCTGTCTCTCTGTCTCTCTGTCTCTCTGTCTGTCTCTGTCTCTCTGTCTCTCTCTCTCTCTCTCTCTCTCTCTCTCCTCTCTCTCTCTCTCTCTCTCGACTCTCTCTCTCTCCTGCTCTCTCTCTCTCTCTCTCTCTCTCTCTCTCTCTCTCTCTCTCTGTCTCTCTCTCTCTCTCTCTCTCTCTCTTGTCTCTCTCTCTCTCTCTTCTCTCTCTCTTCTCTCTCTCTCTCTCTCTCTCTCTCTCTCTCTCTCTCTCTCTCTCTCTCTCTCTCTCTCTCTCTCTCTCTCTCTCTCTCTCTCTCTCTCTCTCCTCTCTCTCTCTCTCTCTCTCTCTCTCTCTCTCTCTCTCTCTCTGTCTCTCTCTGTCTCTCTCTGTCTCTGTCTCTCTCTCTCTCTCTCTCAAATTTTCTGTTTGGCTATCTATCTCTCTGTATACACTGCGTACGTTTGTCTCTATGCCGCAATATCTGTCTAAACTCTAAAAGAAGCAGAGCTGCGGAATAACGTGTAGGCCTGTATGCACCCTGTCGTATGAGGTGCGTCCACCCTTTCTTTCCCCTACCCTTCCCCTTCTACCTCTTCTGTTCTACACTGAATCCTATCTCCTCTACAACTCGAGAAACGAGGCCAAAATGCTCGTTTTCCTGAATAATTCCTATTCCATATACGCACGCAAATAAGACTCGATCCTGTAACTATAGAAACAACGGTCGTTGCTAATACACTAATACAACTCCCTGAGACCAATTCCTACAGCAACGCGTCGTCGTAATAATATACGACCGTTTTCCGAGTATGTGGGATAATGGGACATAAGGCCAACACAGCAACAGTGCTTCGCTGAACGCAACGCTTGTGGATCTCTGGTGACACCCGCAGATCTGTGTAGATTTCCGTGGCTTTGGCCTTGATGCCTTTTACTGCTTGCTGTATGGGTGTTTGTGGACGTGTCGGTATCTGCGATTGTGTCTGTTTATGATCCTGCCGTGTCTCCAGGTCTATCACTTTTTTTATTAGCTGTTGCTATGTATGTAATTGCCTGTATACTTATCTGTATGTTTGTCTGTTCCGCTTACTCTGGCTACATCTGTGTTTGCTTCTATATATCTTCGTCTGTCTGTCTAGTTGTCTGCGTCTTCCTCTTCGTCTGTTCCTTTGTCTGGCAGCAGGTCGTTTGTCTGTCTGATGCCTATACATTACTCGCAATAGGTCAATGTCCGAGCAGTCGCAAGAGTCGCAAGGGTATATATTTAACCGGCGCCGGTTTCTCTTTGAGGTTAATGAACTGGATCGTGCTTTATCGATCAGAACGCGCATCAAAGCATCTGAGGTCTTAGGAGTGGCATTATATTCATTACCATTTCGGGTTCACTCGATTCGACCGTGTATCTCCTGCAGTGTTGTCACTCCTTGTAGTTAAATGTCGTCCATCACAATAACAATATGCTCTATAAAAATTTGGAAGAACTGGACGAAGTCTTTACAAACCCACATTTTTATACTTAAGGCCTGCGCTTGAATCACACATGGCAATAGCAAAAGACAGGGAGTAGTTCAAGATCGTGCGACAGAGAAACAATCGTTCGTACGACAGTTTTTGTAAAGAGCTATAGAAGTAATTTCAGGAAATTTGAAAGAGATTATCTCATAGAACTTTGTCATTTTGTTATAAAAAATACCATAACTTCAACTAATAGATAACGGTGTAGTCATTTATGTAGAAATATAAAGAAATTGCCTCATAAAACTTCGTCATATTTTCGTATTTTTTTATAAATAAGGTCATAACTTGGACTACAGATAAGTCTGGTGCAATGCAGACAATGACGTAATCCGAAGCCGTTGCTCAGTCAATCCATTCGGTGTTTGTTGCTTCATATTTTGAACTATTTAGAGATCTAGAATCGTTAGACCGCGCCTTTTCAGGCTACAAGCCACCTTAGTCATTCCATCACAAAACTACTTGACTTGATAGCGTCGTATTCACAGCGTGAAGCTGCTCTGACGTGTAACACGCAGTTTAGAAAGAGTTGTGCTATATACTGTCTTATACCTAATATTATACTTGTTCTGGTTTACTGTAGTCTCACTCTTTTCTCTCTGCTCTTGTCCCAGTCTACCTCACCTCTTTTCCAGGGCTGCCCCTATATTATGTATACCAAACTGGACCTTTGCTCTAGCACCCTATCTTTCTATATTATACATGTATATCTATATATGTCTCTCTCTACTATAATTATTAGGCCCTATATAAGTATTATTAGTATTGTTTCATTATTATTATTTTTATTAGGGCCTATAGGCCTACATCTGAATTTGAGGCACGAAGCAACTGTGAGTGACTTTTTATTTATTTATTTATTTTATTCCGGATATTTCTATAGCGCCTCTCGAAGTCTACTACTACTCAGAGGCGCTCCCGACAACAGCATTTGATACTGTGCCGGAATTTTCACGCCGAAGCGCCACGAGCAATTGCGAGTGAAGGACTTGCCCAAGGTCCGTACGCAGCGGCTAGAGTGGGATTCGAACCTGCAACCCTCCGGTCACAAGGCGCTGAACGTACCACTGAGCCACCACGCCCCACGACTTGCTCAAAGTCTGTACATAGTAACCGTCTCAGAGGAGAAAGCTCGAACAGCACTCTCAGCGTTACAAGCCGAGATATCTTTAACCACTCTGCAACCGTGTCTGACTAGCGCTCTAAGCACTCGGCTAAAGTTCTCTCTCTCTGTGTATACGTATCTGGTTCTGTCTCTGTCTGTCTCTGTCTCTGTCTCTGTGTCTCTGTCTATCTATCTATCTGTCTGTCTGTCTGTCTATCTGTCTGTCTGTCTCTGTCTGTCTGTCTGTCTGTCTGTCTGTCTGTCTGTCTGTCTGTCTGTCTGTCTGTCTGTCTGTCTGTCTGTCTGTCTGTCTGTCTGTCTGTCTGTCTATCTATCTATCTATCTATCTATCTATCTATCTATCTATCTATCTATCTCTTTCTCTTTCTCTTTCTCTCTCTCTCTCTCACTCACTCACTCACTCTCTCCATCTCAATCTGTACTTCTTACAGAATGACGGTCTCAACCGCGCTGTCGTCTGAACGAGCACTGCAGGGTTCCCGCATGAATTGGCAAATGGACATTAAGACTGAAAATTGGCAGCACCTGCAAACCGTGATTAGAATAATTGGCGCACACTGAGGCGTATAGCCTTACGGTGCATCAGCAGCAGCAGCAGCACAGCCGCTTTGTGCCAATTCCAACAGAGCTAATGTATACTGTGTGCTTCTGTCAGTTTTATTTCCGACCCCAATTTCAGCCCCACCTGACTATGAATACCTTGGAGTTTAGGAGGTTTGAAGGGCGATACATAAATACTCCGCTATCTGCGCATATATATATACATTATTACGAACGTATTCCTTAATGCAAATGATTTCGGCGCATGCGTGGTTTAATTGCACGAAATCCATTTGCATTGAGCGATGAAAACGAAGACATGCGACTGTTTGCATTAGACACTAATATGGCTGGAAAGTTTATTACACGTCTGATATTGACTATTAATGTCGTCTTTAGAGGTGTGGCAACATGCTTAAGGTGTCTTTTATCCAATAGTATAATATCCAATGTCCCGTCTGCTATTTGCGTAACTTTTGGCTATATGCTAAAGCGGGCGAAATCCGCCCTCCCCGCTAGCTCCCTGCTGCCGTGCGTCGCCCGACTGGCTGCCTGCAAAATGCAGGCAGGTACGGTCCAGCTGACCTATCGACCTCTGGACAATGCGTATGTACGCAAAGAGGACCAAAGGGCTGCAAATAAAAGCAACCACACCAGTACAACGAAGGCTATATAGACAGATAGATAGACCAACAGAGAAACATATAGATAGTGAGAAATCATCCAGTGTTGGCACATGGTCAATTGTATGACCGACTGTTAAATGATACTGTTGTTGTCTTTCAAACTAGCCGTTGTCTTTACAGTTTGAGTTTTTAATTATGTGTTAAGTGTTAGTGTTTAACAATTAACCCGTGATTTTTCACGGGTTACAGCCAGTAACATATGATTATAGCACCATTGTGATCCACAGTCAGACAGTTTTGACTTTACATAAACTGCACCGGATACCGTATGACCTTTTTTAGCGACCTTAATTATCAGACATCACTTTACAATCTAAAGCGTAATCCTAATCAAATCTACTACCAAAACTTCTATAGCGCCGTCCTCAAAATGCATGGGCAAAATCGCATTCTAGGTTGGACAGAACCGTGCAGTAAATGTAAAAGACGAAGGTAACGAATTTGTTTTAAAAACCTGCATTAACACTACATGTAATATGAAGTGTTGTCCAGGGGTCTTGTCGGATCTTTCGGCTGAGGCGCAATTTCGACAACAGTAATTCAAAAATTGACATCGTTTTCGCCTTGGTTATCGTATATCGAACCCAAAGGAATGGCGGGCTTAGCTGGCATAGCCTAGATAACATCACAGAGCTTTCAAGTGTAGTCTTTATAGTGCCGAGCAGCAACTATTAAGAGTGTACCAGTTTTGCATTCGGATGCGAATCTTGAACGTTCTGGTTAGAGGTTGATCGATGGCCTGGCATACGTTCAAATTACTGTAAACGGCTGCTGAGGTGAGTGCCGAAGATCCTGTTTATTTCCAGCCGGATGCTGCAAATCCATTGACACTTGGCATATTAACAGCAGCCATGTTGTTGCCGCTGTCAACGCTGCTAATTGATGCGAATCCGTCACGCGTTTAATTACCTGTGGAAAGACCAATTCTATCGTCTGGCATGACCGTTCGCGCATGATTGATTTCCCGATACATTCCGGAAATGGAGTCTGATTATTTATTCGAAGACGCCGTCGTGCGTGACGGTTGATGGAGACGAGCGATTCCGAGTTGCCGTTTCCTTGAATCTGCACGATCTGTTTTCGACGGAAACGCAGACCAATTTCCGTTCCAAGACGACCGGGCTTTTTGTCTGTTTACAGCCACTTTTAGAAAGTCGGTCTCGTTATGACCCAGCTGATAGATTTGTCAATAACGTCGTTAATGTGCGACATTTGTTTGGGAGCAGAGACACACACACACACACACACACACACACACACACACACACACACACACACACACACACACACACACACACACACACACACACACACACACACACACACACACACACACACACACACACACACACACACACACACACACACACACACACACACACACACACACACACACACACACAGAAAGACACAGAGACAGACTGAGATAGAGACAGAGAGACAGACAGAGAGACAGACAGAGAGACAGACAGACAGAGAGACAGACTGAGAAAGACAGAAAGACAGGAAGAAAGAAGAAACGGAGGGTAGAGGGAAAGGAAGACTGTAGCTGAAGCAAATGTATTTTCGAGCGGGGTTCGTCTAAGATGGGACACCCAGGGGTCTACACAAAGGTCCATGGTGTCATTTTTGACTGACAGAAAAGTGTGTAAAGATCTGCAAGAAAGTTGTTATTATTATTGCTATTAGTAGTAGTACTATTATTACTATTAGTACAACTACTGATATCACTGCTACCAAAACTACAACTAAGTAGCAATTGCTACAGCGCCGGCGTCTAATGCACAAGGCACCAACCGATGGCGCACCAGAACCAAGCCGTTATCAGTTGCAGGGCCGCCGACAGAAATTCCGGGCCCCTAGGCAGAGCAGTCACGGGCCCCTAGGCAGAACAGTCACGGGCCCCTAGGCAGAACAGTCACGGGCCCCTAGGCAGAACAGTCACGGGCCCCTAGGCAGAACAGTCACGGGCCCCTAGGCAGAACAGTCACGGGCCCCTAGGCAGAACAGTCACGGGCCCCTAGGCAGAACAATCACGGGCCCCTAGGCAGAACAGTCACGGGCCCCTAGGCAGAACAGTCACGGGCCCCTAGGCAGAACAGTCACGGGCCCCTAGGCAGAACAGTCACGGGCCCCTAGGCAGAACAGTCACGGGCCCCTAGGCAGAACAGTCACAGGCCCCTAGGCAGAACAGTCACGGGCCCCTAGGCAGAACAGTCACGGGCCCCTAGGCAGAACAGTCACGGGCCCCTAGGCAGAACAGTCACGGGCCCCTAGGCAGAACAGTCACGGGCCCCTAGGCAGAACAGTCACGGGATCCTAGGCAGAACAGTCACGGGCCCCTAGGCAGAACAGTCACGGGCCCCTAGGCAGAACAGTCACGGGCCCCTAGGCAGAACAGTCACGGGCCCCTAGGCAGAACAGTCACGGGCTCCTAGGCAGAACAGTCACGGGCCCCTAGGCAGAACAGTCACGGGCCCCTAGGCAGAACAGTCACGGGCCCCTAGGCAGAACAGTCACGGGCCCCTAGGCAGAACAGTCACGGGCCCCTAGGCAGAACAGTCACGGGCCTCTAGGCAGAACAGTCACGGGCCCCTAGGCAGAACAGTCACGGGCCCCTAGGCAGAACAGTCACGGGCCCCTAGGCAGAACAGTCACGGGCCCCTAGGCAGAACAGTCACGGGCCCCTAGGCAGAACAGTCACGGGCCCCTAGGCAGAACAGTCACGGGCCCCTAGGCAGAACAGTCACGGGCCCCTAGGCAGAACAGTCACAGGCCCCTAGGCAGAACAGTCACGGGCCCCTAGGCAGAACAGTCACGGGCCCCTAGGCAGAACAGTCACGGGCCCCTAGGCAGAACAGTCACGGGCCCCTAGGCAGAACAGTCACGGGCCCCTAGGCAGAACAGTCACGGGATCCTAGGCAGAACAGTCACGGGCCCCTAGGCAGAACAGTCACGGGCCCCTAGGCAGAACAGTCACGGGCCCCTAGGCAGAACAGTCACGGGCCCCTAGGCAGAACAGTCACGGGCTCCTAGGCAGAACAGTCACGGGCCCCTAGGCAGAACAGTCACGGGCCCCTAGGCAGAACAGTCACGGGCCCCTAGGCAGAACAGTCACGGGCCCCTAGGCAGAACAGTCACGGGCCCCTAGGCAGAACAGTCACGGGCCCCTAGGCAGAACAGTCACGGGCCTCTAGGCAGAACAGTCACGGGCCCCTAGGCAGAACAGTCACGGGCCCCTAGGCAGAACAGTCACGGGCCCCTAGGCAGAACAGTCACGGGCCCCTAGGCAGAACAGTCACGGGCCCCTAGGCAGAACAGTCACGGGCCCCTAGGCAGAACAGTCACGGGCCCCTAGGCAGAACAGTCACGGGCCCCTAGGCAGAACAGTCACGGGCCCCTAGGCAGAACAGTCACGGGCTCCTAGGCAGAACAGTCACGGGCCCCTAGGCAGAACAGTCACGGGCTCCTAGGCAGAACAGTCACGGGCCCCTAGGCAGAACAGTCACGGGCCCCTAGGCAGAACAGTCACGGGCCCCTAGGCAGAACAGTCACGGCCCCTAGGCAGAGCAGTTATGGGCCTCTAAACGATCTTTAGCCTTTATATAAATATAATATCGTAGGGTCGCACGATAAAATAAAAAAAACACAAATTGAAATAATTAAAGTGCATGTACGACCGTACGATATTATATTTATATAAAAAATTATATAGGCCTATATTTACAACTATGATTTTATTCAGATGCTTGAAGTTTAAACTGATTGTAGTTAAGCGTCAGATAATATATTTTAAAAGGCATAAATCATAAACTTTGTATAACTGATTAATGTGATTATAATATTTTTCATAAGTTGACTGTGGGCCCGGCCCGGGCCCCTAAAAAGTCGCCGGGCCCCTGGGCATTTCCCCCCCCCCTGCACGCCCTCTTGGCGGGCCTGATCAGTTGAACATCCAGAAGGTCAGTTGACCAAGACAGAGAGAGTCTATAGTGAATAAACTGAAGCCGTGATAGAAAGATTTTCTCCTACAGATCACAAAAGTCATTTTTATGACGCGAAACATAAAACTTATCTAGTCATACAGACTCGATACTGCACACTGCTCGTGAAATGAAGCTAGAAAGTCTAACTCATAATTTATTAACGCAAAGATTCCGTTCCAGATGAGTTCATTTATTTTCATGCATGATATCTCAGAGAAATCTCCCAGAGTTCTGTCTTCAGAATTTCAGTTATTCTCCTGCAGAATAAAAATAGATAGCCTTCCATATCTACATCGATCTTCATCTACCTCCCTAATCGTTTATCTCTCTAGATAACTGCCAATTAGATGTATGCGTTATACTAATTAAAGTCGTCCATCCTTTAGCACGCGATGTCTATAATCCATTAATTTCTGGCGCAACATTGCTGAGCGCAGTCCATGTAAAGACCTTGGAGAAGTTAGTACTGCACGCATGACTGGCGTCTCCGATTCTGAGTTAGTAGCCTAGTTCCCGTAACAAATAAATAAATAAATTAATTAATTAATTCACGTCTGTTTATGAAGCGCATTTTTAAAGGAGTTTTCACCGTAGTAGTTGCGTCGTCTCCGCTTGCTGAAAGTTTCTTGAATGCAGGATCCTTATGAGGTTCGACGCCTTGCAACCAGGAGAACGCGAGACACACAAGGGCTGTGTATATACACAAAATATCGCAATGCAGGCTGGGCTCAAACATGATGTATTGTCTACAGTATGTTTTGCTGAGACAGGAAAAAGACTTTAACCAGTTCGCATTCTGCGCAAGTCCTCGCTTGTCAGTGCGAAATGATGTCAGTGAATAGCTCATTTATAAGTGGCATCAAGTGAGCGATGGAGTTCGTCCTTAGATTGACGGAATTCTGACTGAGGCGCAGACACGATATGCAACATCGAAGAAGCAACGAGACAACCTGCGTTGCATTCCTCGACAACGAATCGTCACCGAGATTCAAATAGTAATCATAAATCGTAAACTCGTATAATCCTGAAGCGTTATACTTTAAAGCTAAGCGCAGGACACCAGTTTATTCACGAGCGCTTCGTCAAGTCAGAGAGGTTGTCCAGAGATATCGTATTAATAACAAGATCATGATTGAAACGTGAAGACGCGGCCGTAACGTAAACGAAGTAGTTTTTTTCAAATAAACGAGGCCTTTTGCAAACACTCTGCTCGATGATGTGGCTGAGCGGTCGAGTCAGTTTTTTACCTCTGCAGAACCGGTTCGAAATAAAGGTCTGTCATTTGAAATTGCCATTGACCGCATTGCCTTGCCCGTAACTGTACGGAAACCGCGAAGAACACCAAAGTAGTTACGAGTGGCTCCTTGAGTCCAGTAGGCAAACGGTGCTCATCTCTGTAGTGTGAAAACAGTTAGTGCAGTAATCCACTGCACATAGGGAGTTGAACTCCTATGCCTAACAGTTGTACCCTTTTACATCGTGCAAAAAGCAAGCGCTGTCTTAACACAAAGACCGCGCTAATCATGCGCACTTGCTGCATGCTAAGTGAGCGTACTCCTACGCCCAAAGCAGACCGACTCATTACGATACTCAACCGCCTCCTGTGTCAACCGCCTCTTGCTGACCGTCAGCGAGAAGCTGTAGATGGGCTGCGACGGCGAGTAGCTGTTCCGGTTACGGCGACGCAACCGACACTCCTGCACGATCCTGAGCAACTGTCGGCGGAACCTGCGCCCGAACAGGTAGTAGGGAACAAAGTTTATGGACGAGTTGACAACGACCAGAAGAGATCCGACCTCGTTAAGCGCGTACAGCGTGACGCGCTTGAAGACCTGTTGCGGTTCGTCGACGAAGGCCCAGACGACCCGCGAGATAAGCGCCGGAGTCTGACAGATGAAGAAGACGACGACAACGCTGATGAGCATCACCGTCGTGTCGATTCTCCGACGCATGATGGCGCTGATCTCCCGCGCGCGCCGGCTTGACAGTCGCACGGCCCGGATGAGGAACGCGTTGAGGACGGCCAGCGCTGCGAAGGGTAGACCGCAGACGAAGACCAGGTAGAGCCAGGAGTGGTAGAGCTGGCGGAACAGCTTCGTCCGGCCGAAGTGTGTCAGGTCGCAGCTGACGCGAACGGTTCCGAGCATCGGGTGGACAATCCGGACCGTTCGGTACTCGAAGAATTTCGGCAGATTGAAGAGAACGCTGGCTAAGTAGAGCACGAGAACAACATTCCTCGCTCGGCTGATCGTACAGTAACGCTCCGATTGAAAGGGATGACAGATGACGATGTATCTGGAGAGATAACAGATGCAAACTGACAGATGAATCTGTATTTTGATGTATTTAAAAATGTCAAAATGTTAAAATTTAAACATGTACTTGCTATGTAACTCTTAACATTTACGCTGACAGTTGACAGTGTAGAGCATCCTAGAAGTAGCTTGCCTCTGACGATGCTATACAATTTTGTAAAGTTTTAAAGCCAGCTCGTCAACAACAATGGACACGCTGGAATCGCATCATATTGCAGTTGACGCAAGGGATGATTCTGAAATGAACCTTCTTTAATAAACATATTTATTAAGTAATTACAATTACAGTAGGCTTATTACAGAGTATATAAAATATAAAAAAAGTATTGCCGATAACAAATTATTACGAAGTTGAAGACGACAGATAACAGATAATAGACATATCTATAAAGGAAAAACAGATAACGATGACAAAAAATAATGAAGCCTGTGTAGAGATGACAGACGACAGATCACAATCTGTAAGAATAGCAGATAACAAGGCAACGACAATGTAACAGATGGCAGATGTATCTACAAAGATGACAGATGAGAAACGACAGATAATTATACGTAAAAAGGTAAAGCAGGTACCAAAAAACACGCAAAGACATATATCGTCGAAATCTATGTAAAGGCAACATATGACATTGGATGATGTTTCCTTGTAATAACATTTTGCAGATAGCGTATGCAGAGATAGCAAATGAAAAAGAAAAACTTATAGTGATATAATGATATAATGATAATGCAAATAACAAGGAAGATACAAAGATATCGAGTTAAATGAGTGTCTTTAAAGATTACAGATGGTAGATGACAGTTAAAGCTATAAAAATAAGGCAGATGACAACGTATATGGAAAGAAAGCTTTTAGCGAAACAAGTGTATTATTATTATAATTCGTTTATTAACTCCACACGTTGTCAAGGCCGCAACATGGTAGTGTAAAAATAAGGTAGACTTCCCGCTCTTCATTCCTCCACCCTTCCCTATAGACGATAATATCTTCTATCATCAAATCATTTTCTATATGTAATGGTAAAAGTTCATATGATATTTCTAAAGCAATACTCTAAACCTAAGCGCAGGGCACCAGCTTATTCATGAGCGTTAAATCGTGTCAGTGGGGTGTCCAGAGATTTCAAGGAAAGACTCGAGTGTGCATAAGC
Organism: Allolobophora icterica; assembly: GCA_963556255.1. Lineage (NCBI taxonomy): Eukaryota > Metazoa > Annelida > Clitellata > Crassiclitellata > Lumbricidae > Allolobophora > Allolobophora icterica. The sequence goes on along the minus strand of OY744609.1, from coordinate 21,451,026 downwards.
GTATGTATGTGCGCGCGTATATATTCCACTTAATATAACGCCTTAGGTGCCTCGCAGAGCAGAGCTATAAGGGTGAATATATGTCAGGTTAGGTCAGGTCAGGTCAGTATTTATGATTCACTTATCTAGCTTCGCTCTGGCGAAACGGCAATGATAGGCTCTATTCTTTTGAATATTTCATGGTTTAGTTTCCCAGGTCTCTTAATAATGCACCTACTTTCCTGCAAAGGCAGTACACACGAAGATTAAAAAATAAGTGGTATTAAATTTTATTACATAAAGTCTTTATCGTTCATTTGACTCGTCTTGCAGCGCATAAATCTCTTGCATGACTGTCTAAAAAAAGAATGTAATTATAAGAACAGACAGTGCTTCGTTTATGTCTCGATGATGAACTCGAGACATGTCCCGAAGACTGCTGAGTGCTCCTATTGACGCCTGTGTCTCTTTTCAAGCACGCCGAAAGCCACACAACGGCTCGTGAAAAATTTAGAGGACTTTTTTCCTCTAAATTATTCCACATACGAACGATTTTATGGCTTCAACCAAGGTTATCCTTCAGAAGCAGTTCGACTGAATTATTTCCGACATGACTTCTCGCCGTCTGCAGTTTCGCATTGCGTCCGTTTTGTTAAGATGGGGTATTGTGTATCACTCAGTTCTTTGTGGCTGCTCCATTACCGGAAAAACCTTGGTAAAAGGTGTCAAGGGTCTTATGACGTCTCGGTTGAAATGCAGGACAGGAATTGACCGATGCAAAACCTTTCATCAGGGATTATATCTCTTCGCACCAAATTCCCAGCAGCTTCAGGTAAGGACTTATTGAGAGTCGAACCACTGAAGGTCGAGGTCTGCTGATTTCTGAAATTAAGTCCGTCAATTTGCGAAATTAATGATGTTTCCAAGGCTTACAAAATGTAATAGTTGTGGCAAAACTACCCACTCCGAATTTCTTGGGTGCCGAGTAGTCCAAATGTCTTAACCAGGATGCGAGCGATCGAGACCCCAGTAAAGTCCTGTCCGGGTTGTTCCGGCTCCCGGGGTATAGCAGGAGGCTCAGGGGTTAATAATTCAACAGAGTCAACGTCTTTAATACTTCCGACTTGGTAAGTGAATCGACTGTTCGAATAAAACAGACTGCACGAACGACCGAATCGATTTAGTTCTACTCACTGCCGCAACAGTGCGTCGCTAAGCGAGCAGTGAAACTATCCACGCTGACTAACGCGTGAAAACAATCCCTCTGCGACAGTTCATCCCTTCTTGCGAGTCGTATCGCGTTCGTTCTCGCGTTTATTGTCGTCTCTTTTGGCGTCCTTTTTTTATACCCGACTAATGTTGCAAAATCCCAAAAGGTAATAGAATCTTAACTCAAGCGCTGCCAAAAAGTCACGGCCTGCAATTCCTATTGTTAAAGTCGGTGTCCATTCTCTAAATCTTCACCGACCAACTATATGGCAAAAGCCTAGTGTTAATTTAAAATCTGCACCGATTCAACATCTAATGCACCGCCTTGCAATTATGCCTAATGTCAGCCGCCAATCTGCACCTGTTTAATTTATAATTTATAAGGTGGCGAGCAACAATTATAGCAAGGCACACCATCGCCACACCATCGCTCCCTAATCTAATTTGACCAGATTCAATCCGTATCATTTAAATCCATTTCGACCCCAATCAGTTAACTCCGATCTAAACCAATCCAACCTACGTTGAATTAATTTAATCTAATATAATCTAGTCTAGTCTAAAAGTATAAAATGACAAAGATATATCATAGGCCTACGTACTTGTCTACGCGCCTCTATAATAGGCCTATAAATTCCTGGATATTATAGTCTCAAGGTCGAAAGATCAATAACTGAAACGCAACACGATGGAAAGAAATCCCACTAATTGGGCACCGATTAAAATTCTTATCTCCACCTGAGCGCTAATGCGCTACATCAATAAATCGAGCATCACCTGTAGGCTTATTATATCGGCGTCTAGTCCAGCCACACAGTCCCCCCACAGGATTTAAGAATCATCGCGGGTAAACGAGAAACGTAAGGGGTTCGCAGTCAGTCGTGGGGTGAATTCAAATCGCATTTGCGCGTACTCTGTTGAGCGACGCAGTGGAACCGGAAACCAATTTAATAGGCAGCTGGCGCAAGATGTCGCCAGTGCTCGACGAAAATCGCCTTCGTGTTCCGAATCGATCATCATCGGTTGTAAGAGGAAGCAGGTGATGCATAATCCCCGATCAATCATTGTCTGTCCAATCACATTCGTGTCTTCCTCCTCACATCCTCCTTTCGTCATTCCTCCCACGATCGACCTATCCCTCTTCCTATTCACTAATTACTGTCATTCTGCTCCCTGCCTTCTATCTACTGTTGCTAATATTACCGCCTTCTTCCACTACATCATTATAACCCACTTAATTACTAACCATACAGAGGTGAAACTACTGCTACGTTCTGGCATCCTTTCTTCCTCATGTTTCTTCTCACTCTCCTCTGCCTCCTCTCATTATTCTCTTCTTATGCTTCCTCCTCCTTCCGCCCTTCTTGTTTGTTTTTCAACCCTCATCCTCTTCCTTTTCCTCTTCTTTCTTTTGTTCGTTTGTTCCTGCTCCTTTATTTATCTTGCTATATTCCTCTGCCTCCTCCTGTGTCTCTTTCACCTTCTCTTGGTCGTCACTTACCTCACTCTTCTCCTCTTTCCCTTCTACCTCCTCTTCCTCTTCCTCCTCCTCTTCCTTCCCCTCCTTCTCCTCTTCCTCATTTTCCTCTCCTTCTTCTCCTCTTCCTCCTCCAACATCATCCTTTGCGACTGATCTATGCCAACTGCAGCGTCTGCTGAAGACTGCAGAGTGTGTTGACTTCATTTTCGTCTTTGTTGTTGATTGCTTCCGTTATGCCATTTAATGCAAGTTCCTCTCTGTCTCTCTTTCGATTTGCCTGCCTGTCTGTCTGCCTGTCTGTCTGTCTTCTGCACAGAGCAAACACGAAGTCGACCTTTGCCACTCTGTCATCAAGCTCTTATAACCCCCACTTTTGTCACCAGGCCAGACCTAACAAAGACTGGGTGTTACACGAACCATTGCAAAGGATCGTGTAACAGAGACATGCAGGCACATGCACCGTCTGTCTGTATGTGTGCATGTTTGTGTCCGTCTCTACAAAGACCTGCCCGTCTGTATGCTTGTCTGTACTATCTTCTAGTCCGTCGATCCATTGGTCCACAAGTCTGTTGGTCTATCGGTCCGCTGGTCCTTGTATTCGTTGGTACGTGGGTCCGTGAAATTATGGGTCCATTATTTCTTCCATCAGTTTGTCCATGAGTCCATTGGTCAGTGGGTTCGTTGGTCGATGGGGGTCTGTTGGTTCGACGGTCCAATGTTTTTCCGATCCCTTGGTCTACGCGTCCGTTGGTCCGATGGAGCGCTGGGCCGTCGGTGAGTCAATAAGCCAATCGGTCGGTGGAGGTGGAGTGACTGCGATCGATGGCAGATGGTCTTTGTATGAGGCTCTCGACAGTCAACAGCCGATGAACTGTGGCCTGGAAATAAGCAGTCACGTGATTGCTGCACTTTGACCTTCGGACTACTGGTGATTGCCAGCTGAATAGATTCCCACATCAAATGACAACAAGATTATCGTGAAATTGCTTCCATTTCCAATCTCCGCTTTCCAGAGGGGCCTCGGAATTGGTATACCCTGGAACTCGCTAAGCCTTTCAGCTTTTGCCAAATGGCTTAGCGAGTTCTCTTCGCGTAGAGAAATATGATATCAACAGGGCAACGATTACAACAACGTGGCAGCGTGAATTGGGGAAAATTGTACAGTTTTAATGCCAGCTCGTCAACAATATTGGACACGATGGAACCGCTTCATATTGCAATTGAGGCAGGAGATGATTCTGAAATAAACATGTTTCATTCATGCTATGTTGTAGCGAGCGAGAGAACTGGCGGGTGGCCACTGGAAAGTTCTCTCGCTCACCACCTGATCATCCAACCGTACCCTGTTTGTGGTATGATTACGTGAAACACCTTTCTACCCTATTGTAGATTTGAACCTCAACTTCTGGGCTGAGGGTCCACCACTCTAACCACTAGACTACTGCACATAATTGAATATTTTCATTACAAAACAGTGGAATATCATCGTAACTTGTCTCCTCAAATCTTCATATTTCGTTTTTTGTAGTTAACCAGCTTTTGAGCCGCTATCTACCCTTGGTACATGTTTGGTAGGCCTACCTCCCGTGGCTCGACCTCTCGTATTGAAAGTGGTATCAAAACTAGCCAAACAATCTGGACTTGAAGACTTGATTTGACTAAGCGCTGACGAATAAGCTTGTCTTCCAATGTAGTCTTTTTGTGGTGATAAGAGATTTAGGAGATTCATTTTTATCATTAGACCATAATTACAACGCCGTCTCGTTAAACGCCGTGTGCATGGCTTTATAACAATGTTGTCGCAATCGGAGGTCGCCCTGTCGTGTGTTTGCCGTGTGTTGATGTCGACCCTCGATTGCTTGTTCTTTTACTTGCACTTTTATTTAACGTGCCTAACTTTTCTATAGAAGATTCACGACGAACTTTGTTTAATTAATAAATGAATTTAATAAAAGAAACAAATATATATACACTAACTCTACGGGAACTGCCACGTAGTATTAAAGCGTTTAGATATTAAATCGGACTATCTCAAATGTTGCTTCGTACAGCCTAACTACAGATCGTTCTTTCGCGTCAGTCTCTGAATCTGACGGACTATACTCTGCCGCCCCGCTGGTCGTTCCTCCCGATGTTTCTCGCTCGACCGATGTTCACACGTCGCGTTCGTCAGCAGTACAAGTCCCGTGTTCTCCGTTCCCTTCTGTTAAGTAGGAACTCCAGCGTGCATCAGTCAGCCCCCCTCCCCACGTCAAGCTATCGTCAATTAGTGTCAGATTGCTCCTCGATACGCGGGTCGTCGCTCGCCTGCAGCGCGGGCGGTGTCTGGTTACACCATAGCCGCGAGGTGTCCTATTACACCTTGGCTGTGTGGTGTCCGATTACACCTGGGCCTCGCTGCCTTCATTGTTGCCCAAGTGGAGACTGGCTTTCGTCCGTCATCATCCTATCTCGACCAGCAACGACGCTTACATCATAATGATGATGCCATCTCGTCGTTGTTGTCGATCTCCTCACGCGACACCTCCCTTCCCGGGGGAGGACAAAGCCAGTCATTGGTTCGCCTCCCGGCTGAGAATGATGTCGTTCCCTCCATCGATTTCCTCCAGACCATGTCCTCGTCGTTCCCATGAAAATACAAAATATCAGCACAGTTAGAAATTATATTTACAGTTGTCGCGGTGCCTTACATGGTAGTCCGCCTTCTTCCTCAATCATAGTCTGGACAAAAGATCAGCGGGAATATTCAGCGCCCCAGGACGATATTTAAAAGCGATAACAAAGTCCTGGAGTGCCAGAGCCCACCTCGCAAGTTTAGCACTTGTGGGCGTAGAAGCAGTTAGGAAAGTCAAGGGATTGTGATCAGAATAGAGGGTGGTCCTTGACATAAAAATCCAATTCCTAAACTTCTTCAACGCAAAGATTACAGCATACGCTTCGCGTTCCACAGTGGACCAACGCGCTTGCGTAGCATCTAATTTAGAACTGGCGAAACATATTGGCCGTTCTGTTCCATCGTCTTGAATTTGGAATAAGCAGCAACCGACTGCTTTGTCTGAAGCGTCAGTCGATAAACCAAACTCTCTGCCGTAGTCAATTGTCTGCAAACATACAGCGTTATTCAAATCGTGCGTAAGTTTATCTAGCGCATTTTGATGTTCAATTCGCCAGGGTATCTTAGCAGGCACCGATTTCTGGGTCAAGTCAGTGAGAATTCTGGCTGTCTCAGCCAGGTTAGGGATAAAGTTCCTAAAATAACTGAAGAAGCCAATTAATCTCCGTATGTCCTTTTTGGACTCGGGTTGAGGGATTTTCCCTAGCCCTGCGATTTTCATAGGATCCGGTTCAATGCTCCCTGATCCGATCAGGTGACCTACAAACGTTGTTTGTCGCCTAGCAAACGAACTCTTCTTAATGTTAAGGGTCAGACCCGACTGTTGAATAGTCATTAAGTATTTCTCTAGGTGTTTCATGTGATCCGGCCACGTCATCGAGTGTACTGCCATGTCATCCACAAACGTCTCAGTGAAGTCGCGAATGGGATGAAGGACCTTTGACATGCATCGGATAAAAGAATTTGAGGCTGACTTTAAACCAAAGGGCAGTCGTACGAACTCAAATAGGCCAGCGTCACATACGAAGGCTGATAACCAACGAGAGTCCTTGTGGAGTCCAATCTGGTAGTATCCTTGACGTGCGTCAAAGCAGGATATGAAGTTTGCACTTCCTACCTTCTGTAACACTTCCTGGATGTCGGGGGTGGGGTATGCGTCACCCGCCGAGAACTTGTTCACATACCGGTAGTCAATGGCCAGTCTTAAACCGCCTTGACCTCCCTTTTTCACAACGCACACAACGGGACTAGCCATTTCACTATGTGAGGGAGTGATGATTCCTAGGGCCAAAAGTTCGCGGATCTGCTTCTCCATCTCCGGTTTGAGCAGTTCCGGCACCTTATAGGCTCGCAAACTCTTCGGCCTGAACTCCGCGCTAACATTGATTGTGTGTTCTAGAACGGGACAGAAACCTGGTTTGTCCGAGAACACATCTGGAAATCTGTCTAACAGCCTAAACAGCTGTTTCCGCTCGGGTACCGTTAAGTGTGCAACGGCAATAGGGTCTACTTGTTCACTGGGCCGTGTCTGACTCGTGACGAAACTACCCACTGCTTCCACGTGACCGAAGTCTTCGTCCTTCTCGAACAGAATGGAGCAATTGTTAATCAATGCTTGCTGTATTCTTTCGTTATATTTGCGAATACGATTTGCATGTAATAAGCGGCTTTTGCCCCCTATTTCCACGATGTATGTGTAGGGCGATTTCACCTGAGCGATGATGGCCGGGCCTTGCCATTGGCCCTCCTTCTTTGCTCCTCGCGCTTCCGGTGATTGGATGATGACTTTGTCTATTCTCTCTTTAGGCAAGCACAGTTGTTTTACAGAATGCCCAGCTATTTTGTCTTTATGAAAGGGCAAATTGTCTTCAGTGAAGAAGCTCTTCGCCCCAATTTTCCCGTGGGCCAAGAATGGTGCTAGTGTCGAACATTGTGCTTGTTCGGCCGCCATCTTGCTTCTGCCTACTATTGTGTCTTCCTTGGGTGGGGGTGGTATCTCAGGATTGAAGAATAGCTCTTCATTATCCGTTTCTTCGGGGCTGATTTCTCCTGCACTCCCACTGTCTGCTTGAGCGACCGTGAAGTAATCCTCGCCTATCAGCGTCCTAAGTCCCTCTACCTCCTCCCCTCTCTCCTCTTCCTCACTCGTCCCAGTCCTTGCGACCGCCTGCGCTTCTGAAATTTGATCTATTTCAGGAGCGCTGGCCGCGTGACACGAGTACAACGCTGTCTCGCGCAGCAAGTCGGCTGTAGTGGGCGTGATAATTAACGGTTCATTAAGGTCTTTAATGAGTGCCGCCCATATCCGAACATCAGGGGCGTAATTTACCTCCCCCTCCCTGTCCTCGCCGGCCTGAGACCCCTTTAGTCTCAGCCGCACCACGTCCACAATCATTGATTGACCGTTCAGCCCCTTCACCTCTATCTGCTTGACCACAGGTAGGTTGAGCGGCCTGATTAGTTCTGCTCGCGCACAATTGTATTCGGCCCCGCTATCTATTAGAGACGATGTCACAGGGAGCCCTGTAATATACACTTTCATGTACTCTCTTACATAAGTCTCCTCCACGTCAATGCAATCCGGGTTTGTCGGCAATGCACGCTGTTCTATCTCTTGTATCAATGGCGGTCCGTCTTGTCGCGTCTCGCTTTGTCTGTCTGCCTGTCTGCCTTGAGCTCTGGTCACGGTTGGCTGGACCGCACACGCGCTCACCTGTTTGCTTTTAGTTTGTTTGTTCTTCGAACACAGTTTAGCTCTGTGGTCTGGAGAAAAGCATAGGAAACAAAGGCCACGCTTTCTAATCTCGTCGGGGGTTGGACGTCCGTCTGTCCTGTTATTTGTCTGTGTCCCTCCCGGTCGGTCAGTCCACGTGTCCGTCTGTTTAACTGTCGTCTGAGGAGGTGCTGGTGCTTTCGCATAGCGAGCCTCCGTCTTACCCGTGCCTAGACTATGCTTCATATAGTCACTTTCCCAAGGGTGTGTGGCGGCGTAAGTGTCAGCCGCTGCAGCTAACTCTTTGTGCCCTAACCAATTCTGTTGCTCTTGACTGAGGATGAAATTCAAACATCCTCTGGGCAACATTTCTTTCATTTTATCTGCAATCAAGAGGCTTGTAACCTCATCAAACGTCATTGCCTTGCGATCTTGCAGATAGTAAGAAAGTAAATTATGCAGTCTCGAAGCTAATGTTGTGTATGATTCATCTACCGCCTTTTTTGCGTTCATGAATCGCTCTCGTAAAGAGACTGCGCTCACTTTGAACTCTTTCAACAAGAAGGTTTGTAGCTTCCCGTAATTATCAAGCTCCTCTTGTGTGAGTCTGGCCGTCAGTGCTCTGGCCTGATTATCTAGACAGGTCAAGAGTAATCTGCTTCGAAGGTCGTCCGGGACAGCGCAAGAGTCGAATAACCTTTCGCAATGCACAAAGAAACCAGGGATTTGCGCATGGTCGCTGGGGAATCTCGGTAAGAGTCCTCGCAAGCTTTCACTATACGTTTTCATTCGTCCTACGACCGAATGCCTCAAGTTATAGTCCCTTTCGTCTCTGAGTCTCCTCTCTGCGTCCCTTTCCTCTCGGACCTCCTTCTCTCTTCTCTGCCTCCTCCTTTTCTTCTCTCCTCCGCTTCTCCTCCTGAAGCCTTAACTTCTCAGCCTCCTCCTTCTCTTCTTTCTTCCGTCTTTCTTCTTTCTCTTCTCTTCTCCTCTCTTTCTCTTCCTCTCTTCTCTCTTTTCTCTCCGCTTCCTCTCTCTCTTCTCTTCGCTGTTTCTCCGCTTCCTCTCTCTCTTCTCTTCGCTGTTTCTCCGCTTCCTCTTTCTCTTCTTTCCTCACTCTTTCTTTTCTCTCCGCTTCCTCTCTCTCTTCTCTTCGCAGCTTCTCCGCTTCCTCTTTCTCTTCTCTTCGCTGCTTCTCCTCCCGAAGCCTTACTTTCTCTGCTTCCTCTTTCTCTTCTTTCCTCACTCTTTCTATTCTCTCCGCTTCCTCTCTCACTTCTCTTCTCAGCCTCGCGGCTTCCTCTCTCTCGTATTTTAAGCGTTTTAATTCGTATAACGGCGTTTGCGCTGCCGAATCGATACTGCTTTCTATGCTACCCGTGCTTACTTCCTCACTTACTTCTGGCGGGGTTTCCCGTCCAGACACAATTATTTCAGCACTCGCCTCTTGGAGTTGGCCCGTACTCATGGAACCCAATTCCTCCTCTCCTAGTCCCATCTTTATCAGATATGCGACTAGTCTGTGACGGGGCATGTTCTGCACCCTCACTCTTTTCCCTACCGACAACTTATCCATCTTCCAACAGTCCGCTCACTAATAGAAAAAGATAAGTAAGTTAGAGGAGAGTCACCGTTGGTCAGAAATCAAAGAAAACAACGTCCTAAAATTCTACCACAAATACAACAAGAACAGAACTGAGCAAAAGGAGCTACGCAAAAGCCTCGGCTATTCGCACACCAATCCTCATCCAGACCTCAACCGCAACCTCACAGATTACCACGACTACCAGTAAGGACTTACCCTCTGATACGTCGAGCGTGTTCCGTCTTTTGGTATCTTGGCTGATCCGCTGTCCTCCGTTGCCACTCCCGTCCGTCGTTGCTAGCGATGGTCGGTCGTCCGTTGGCGCTCTTGTTCCTCGTCCTTGCCTGTTGCTGTCGGTTCCTTCGAGTCCTTCGTCTCCGGAGTCCGGCACTCGATTTCTCCAGTTGCGAAGGGTTGTATTCGCCGCTGGTCCCGATCTGTTGAGATTCCTCTTTTCCGTTTCCGGTTCCGCTCTTCGTCGTGACGTCTTCAGTTGAAAATCCTGTCGACTGCGCCAATGTCGCAATCGAAGGTTTCCCGTCGATTGTTTGCCGTGTGTTGATGTCGACCCTCGATTGCTTGTTCTTTTACTTGCACTTTTATTTAACGTGCCTAACTTTTCTATAGAAGATTCACGACGAACTTTGTTTAATTAATAAATGAATTTAATAAAAGAAACAAATATATATACACTAACTCTACGGGAACTGCCACGTAGTATTAAAGCGTTTAGATATTAAATCGGACTATCTCAAATGTTGCTTCGTACAGCCTAACTACAGATCGTTCTTTCGCGTCAGTCTCTGAATCTGACGGACTATACTCTGCCGCCCCGCTGGTCGTTCCTCCCGATGTTTCTCGCTCGACCGATGTTCACACGTCGCGTTCGTCAGCAGTACAAGTCCCGTGTTCTCCGTTCCCTTCTGTTAAGTAGGAACTCCAGCGTGCATCAGTCAGCCCCCCTCCCCACGTCAAGCTATCGTCAATTAGTGTCAGATTGCTCCTCGATACGCGGGTCGTCGCTCGCCTGCAGCGCGGGCGGTGTCTGGTTACACCATAGCCGCGAGGTGTCCTATTACACCTTGGCTGTGTGGTGTCCGATTACACCTGGGCCTCGCTGCCTTCATTGTTGCCCAAGTGGAGACTGGCTTTCGTCCGTCATCATCCTATCTCGACCAGCAACGACGCTTACATCATAATGATGATGCCATCTCGTCGTTGTTGTCGATCTCCTCACGCGACAAATGTATCCGGTTGCTCGAGAAGAGAACTCATCGAAGGCGTCCTTCATCTTCTTCATGTGATCCGTTACATTTATTTGGTTCCTACGACAGACTCCGGTTTCTTCGAGCGCTGACGTTGGTTATCATCACTTGGCAATTATTCTTTAAAATTACCAATTTTCTTTCAAGAAGACTGACTGTCTATGGGTTCTGAATTTCGATGCCATTCGTCGTATCAAATGTTTATAAATTTCTGAAGATTCTACCTGTTTCTTAGTCTGAAATTGACATGCGGGCCATGGATACTCCATGGACTTTTTAAATAAACGATTGAAAATGTCCTTTTTCACCGAGACTGGACTGTAAGCGTTTATAAGTAGGCCTAGATATATCTCTACGCGGTGGTGTAGCCGCAGCGGTATGTTCTGTGCCTTGTAACCGGAGGGTCGCAGGTTCGAATGTACCTCAAGCCATTGCGTAGCGGTTTTAGACAAGTTGCTCACCCACACTTGTCTGTGAGGAAGGCAACGGGAAACTCATCTCATCCCCAGGTGGGATAAAGCCAATGGACCTGCCTTCGGGCAAAGAGAGCTCATCATCATCATCATCATCATCATCTCTAACGGTCGCCAGAATAAGTTTACTGAATGAATGAACGAACGAACGTATAAGTTAATAAACGAATGTCTTTAACCGAGGCTGAGCTTGGATCGCTTCAATGCAGATATATCCTGATTTAGTGCTATAAAATGAATGAACAAAAGAACGAAAGAATAAAGAGCGAGAGACTGAATGAACAATTATTGCATTTCCTTGTCTGCTAATTCTTGAAGAAGGTTAGGCCGACTTCTTAGAGCGCTCTGTCTGTGATGTGTGTAGAGTACGGGTTCAAACATCCACTGAGAGTCTGAGACGGTCACTGTCTAAGGACCTTCTTGAGAAAGTCCTTCTCACACAATAATCCTCAGCCTCAGACTCTACATCTTATCAGTATGGTCTTTTGAACTTTGGAAGGAGGGCACTATTTGAGCGTGCTGGTGTCGGGAGCGCCTCTGAGTAGTTCCCTTGAAGGGGCGCTATATAAATCGTCGAATGAATGAATGAATTCAACGCAGGACCTTCTTAATAATACAGCTGCGTTGTATTATTACTACAAAGTATAAAATGTTGCTGAATGAAAGAATTTAGTGTCAAGTGGAGCAAAGGTTGTGAAATGCAATGCAATCTAATATCTTGCAGTTAGTCATTGCGACACGCAACCTGCATCAGCTGAGTGGAGGAGTACTTTGCTACATTCGCATGAGACACACGGCTCAAAGTCTCGACCGCTGAAGCAGATTAGCGGTGCCAAGCTCCAACGCGCTTCCAGTTGCACGCGGAAACAAGGAGGGCAGTGGAGAGATGATGATCAGCAGAGGCGTAGCTAGGGGGGGAGCAGGGGGAGCGGCCGCTCCCCCTGAGACCATTTTCCAAGATGTGGGGCCTTTTCCACAGTTTATTTATTCCACTCGTTCAAAATTTATTTATTCCAATCGTTCAATTTTTTTTATTCCAATCTTTTGATCGACATTTTTTTTCTGGAACTCAGAAAGACTTTGCGATACCAGATGGGCATTCAGAAAATCAGCAGTACATGTACTCTTGCAGAATTTGCCAGAACTAATAGTTGCCCTGCATATATAGTTATATACTCATGGATGGTGAGATTAAAAGCTGCACTACGAAACAGCTGACTGAGGCAAAAGGTATGCTTGTAACTCTTGATACGTTCGAATTCTTATAGTTCTTCTAATATTCTGGAAAAAGTGCTAGAGAAGGCTTTCAGTGTATCCACATATTTACAGAGAAGTAGCATTGATTTGGTATCACCTTCTCATTTGATTCAACTTTATGAAAACGATATTAAAATATGCGAAATGAATTAAAATTTAAGTTTGAACGGTTGAGAAAAAAAGCAACCGAGCTGGTTCAAAAATGTGATATTACTACTGACTATAAGCAACACAGAGTTCGAAAAAGAAAGAGATTCCATGAGTGGATAATCGAATATCTGATTCAAGGTTGAAACCTAAATAGTGTCACTAGATTGTGTCACAAATCTTGACTTGAGTACTGTTCCTCACTCTACTATGGCCTAGTTTCTAGTCGTTTGGCGTGCCTCAATCGAGTGCAATGCTCTGCGGCACGTCTTATTGGTCGAATACCAAAATTTAGTCAGGTCTCTGGTTATATACTGTAGGTCCTGCACTCCTGCACTGGCTCCAGCCAACTGTCAGCCAGCGTGTAGTATAAGGGGCCGTCCATTAATTATGTCAACAAAATGGGGGGAGGGGTTTGAAAAAGTTTGACAATTCTTGACAAGGGGGAGGGCCCGGAGGGGGCAAGAAAAATTGACGTCAACAATAATTTTATGAAAATGCAACCAGATTCCGAAAGTCTTTACGAGTGATCTATAACTTTTTTGTCTGTAATTTAATCAAACGTGATATTTTCTTCATTTTTAATTATATGGTTCGAAGATTAATGAGAAAATGCGCTGCATAATCTCTTAAATGCGAATATCCTGCGTTCTTTTTGAAAATCTAATATTTCGAGGGAAAGATAATTTGATTTCTCGGGGTGTGGTAAAGAATTTTGGACATAATTTTATTAGGGGGTCCTTGCATGTTTGACAGTTGTTGACAAGGGGGAGGGGGTCAAAAACTGCTTAAAATTTGTTGACATAATTAATGGACGACCCCTAAGGGTTGTTTCCTTGGTTTGGAGGTGCTTGCTGGGATGCGCTCCAGCTTATCTGCGGGTCCTTTACCGCCCCATGCTGGGAGTTCATGGCAGTCGCCACCTCCGATCTTCGGGTAAAGGGGTACTCATTGTGCCTTTTGCCCGCTAAGCCACCATGCAGAACCGTGTTTTTCAGTGGTGGGCCCGACGGCATGGAACTGGCTTCCCGGATCTATGCCTGTTCCCGAGAACTCCCTCTTATACATTCTCTACTCGATTGAAAACTGTCTTGTTTGGCCGTGCAGGAGTCGGGAGCACCTCTCAGTAGCCCCCCTGAGGAGGTGCTATATAAATACTCGAATGAATGAATAAATAGCACAACTTAGAGCATTTTACAAATGTGGCTTCCAAATTTAGTTGTGTTAATTAGATTCAAAGCATTTTTGCAACGTGAATGCCGAAAATTATTTATTTTGGTAGTTGGGGCCTTTTTCATGTGCTCGCTCCCCCTGGTGTTGAAACCTGGCTACGCCACTGATGATCAGATGATGCGGTAGAACGATGCTTATTTTCAGTCGAGTCCAGTCGGATCGACAATTATTGGCGGTTCTTTGAAGTTAAAAAAAATCGTTTTGTTTCGCATGAAATAATGAATCGCTCGCTTTGTGCGCCATAACATATACTTTGCCTTAGAAACATTTGCACGTGACTCGGTCTTTATACGACACAAACTGCACATACGATGATGGTAATGACTATGACAAGTTGACAACGATGATGACGACGATGACGAAGACGATGACGATGATGATTATGATTATGATATTCACGACGACGATCACGATGACGATAATGACGACAATTACAGGGATGTAGAGGTGGAATGAAGAAGAGACTTGCGGCTAGAGACATTCGAGAGGATGAACTCCTATCGGCTGGAGTGAAATGTACGAGGAAAATGTAATTCTTGAGCGGAAAGTACAAAACGCGTCATGGATGTAAGCTACTTTTCCTATCCACAAATCCTGTCATCTCAACAGAATGGCAGGATTATCGAAAGGAGCAGTTGAAGAGATGAAAAGGATTAGAGCGAGAGGGGACACGGAGAAACCAAGATCACAATAAGCATTATTTAGGCTACACGCAGAGTGCAGCCTAGGAAAATCGCAATCGTAATCGTAATCTTAATCGTAATCGTAATCCTAATCTTAATCCTAATCTTAATCGTAATCGTAATCGTAATCTTAACCGTAATCGTAATCCTAATCTTAATCCTAATCTTAATCGTAATCGTAATCGTAATCTTAACCGTAATCGTAATCCTAATCTTAATCCTAATCTTAATCGTAATCTTAATCGTAATCGTAGTCAAAAATTCTATAAAGTGCTAATGAAAAACTAAGCGCAGGGCACCTGCTTATTCACGAGCGCTTCTCCATGCCAAAGGGGTTGTCTGGAGATATCAAGAGGAGATTCAAGTCCTGTTGTCAGAAGACGAAAGAGAGAGAGAGACAGACAGACAGACAGACAGACAGACAGATACAGACAGACAGACAGAGACAGACAGATAGAGAGACAGAGAGACAGAGAGAGAGACAGACCGAGAGACAGAGAGAGAGACAGACAGAGACAGAGACAGAGACAGAGACAGAGACAGAGAGACAGAGACAGAGACATTGCCAGATAAGGAGACCTATATCTGTTTTTATATGACTTAGCGAACATTCATCTGCACCTCGGATTCTGATTAACTGAACATTCGCACGTAACGAGTGCTTTAAATAATTAAATAAACAAATATAAAGAGTAAGAGGCGCGTGCAATCTACTGTAATCTAATGACTAATTATCTAATGGAGAGTAACGGACAAGTCGAGACGTGATGAAGAAATAATGAATCTTTGTTTGCGCGACGTAAATAGATAGAAATCTGCATCAACGGGGCTTTAGCTCCTGATTTATGTGCCATTTATGTGCAGGTCAGTCCGTTTGTTTGTCTCTGTGTCTGTACATCTGTCTCGATGGGTTTGTCGAGCTGTCTTCAGGAAGTGATTGTACCGTTATTGCGATGACAATGGCAGAGGCCACGTCTGCTATGACAAGCAGTTACGACCACAATGTATGAGTCGCTCGACGAAAAAAGAAAATAATCCAAGAAAGGAACTGGGGAGGGAGGATAGGAGTGGGATTAAGCGAGGGAGAGACGGAGGTCATGATGGAGAAAACAAGGGGAGGAGAGTTGGAAGATTTGTGAAGAAGGGTTGAAGGCAGAAACGACGGAGGGAGCATCTGCATGGTTGATTGTCGATGGCGGTGGAAGACCCAGAAGATCACTTCAGGTATTCTATACCATTGTCCATGGAGCAGAGAATTTCGGTGTGGACAGAGAGAGAGCTCTCTCAGTGGAGTGGAATTTGCGACAGCGCAGGGAGAAGTAATGAATTTAAAGACAGGACCACAGGTATGCGCCCAGACGACATTTAGGAACACGTCCAAGCAGTTTAGAAATAAAATTCAAGTTCGAGATTACTTTGTCGTTCGACATCAAATTCACGTTCGAGATTTCTTTGTCGTTTGACATAAAATTCAAGTTCGAGATTTCTTTGTCGTTTGACATAAAATTCTAGTTAGAGATTTCTTTGTCGTTTGACATAAAATTCAAGTTCGAGATTTCTTTGTCGCTTGACATAAAATTCAAGTTCGAGATTTCTTTCTCTTTTGACATATTATCAGCATCTAAAGATGGTTACTTCAGCAAGGGATAGATTTAATTATTGCATAGGAGACACATGACTGGATGGATCCCTCAGCAAACGACTGATTGATTAATGCTAAGGTCGTCGTAAAGCAGCTGTTGAGAAGTGAGTTGGAAAATTGCACCTTGGAATAGGCATTGTTTAGGCCTATCAGGAGACGAGAAAGCCGATGACCGAATTCCTTCCAAGCAGAAGGCGATCGCGCGATAATAAACGAGAAGAAAGAAAAAGACACCCTAATGAAAAGAAGGGAGACAGGCAAGAAACAGTTTCTAAACGCGATGTAGACAAACTGACAACCGGACACAGAAGACGTACGTATGCGAATACGAAGATAGGCACTTATGCAAGCTGACTAACAGAGATAAAACAGGAAGGCAGACTGACAGACACAGACACCCAGACAGACAGGTAGACATACAAGCCAGCAAACAGGTGAACAGACAGGCAGCAGGCGGGGTGAAAACGACAATTAACCTTCATGAAACCTGGCCAACGCAATAAGATGGAACAATGGACACGCCATTAGAGAGAGAGTGATAGGAAGAACCCAGTGACGGATGAATACATGATTTGTCGGATGGATGGGTGAATGAATTGATGGATGGATGGAAGGACGAGTAATTGGAACGAAAGAACGAAGCAGCGATGAAGTGCAGAATTAAAGGAAGGAACGAAAAAAGAAGGAATAAAGAAAGTAATTAACGGAAGGAAGGCAGCTTGGAAATAGAGATGAGATCAGGAATAAAATATATAAGAAGAATTTAATTAAGCAATGAAGGAAATAGGAAATACGGAGAGAAGGAAGGAATGGAGGAATGAAGAAACAAATGAAAGAAAGAATGAACGAACGAATGAATGAATGAATGACTGCAACTGTATGATTTGGTAAGTACAAGATTTCCATGGTCTGCATGGGCGTCCCGCGTCCGCAGCAATTTGTAGGGGGCGTGTAAAATGACGTTTTTGCATAGAATAGGCTAACTTATGAACAAAGAACACGCGACAGCTTTAAAAATAAATAATTAAGTGTTTTTCGCATTGAAAATCGTGTTGAGACTGTTTCAATAATCATAATACTCAAAAGATTTTTGTAAAATATTCGCAAAATCTATAGTTGGGGGAAATGCTCCCCCTTCGTTCCCATCTGCGAACGCCCATGAAAGTCTATTATCTAATATTTGCTGAGTGGACAGAAAGAAAAAGCAAACAGACGAATAAAACAGGCGATTCAGACATAATTATGTAAGTACGGCGCAAAGATGCGTTCGAATAAATGTCTCGATTCATACATACATAATACAAGCATGCATATATAGCACAGCTGATTATGATGGTTGTTGATGATGCGTATCAGTGCATTGGTATTTTAGCATTCACTAAGCTGTGAGCCAGACTGAGCTAAGCAGTGAGGAGCTTTGCTCAGAAGAAATAAAAATAGCGTAGACAGTCACTGGGAGTCCGTCAGTATACCAGTTGGTCTTGAGAGTTGGTAGTGATGATTATACTTGTGCTTGGCAAGATGAGAGAGGGAAGTTATATTTAGCATCTTGTGGTCAGAGCCTTGGTGGCTGATCGCTATCCGAGGAAGGTGTAGGGCAGTTTCTCTCGTAGGCCGACTAGGCAAATGAAGGAGTTAGTGGTATTTAAAGGAAGAGGTTAGCTAGGGAGCCAGAGAAGGTTTAAGTGGTAGGACCGCAGGCAGAGAGGGCAGTCGGAACTTGGACGTGAAGCTGGTGGGACGTGGAAGAACGGAGCAGACGTTGGGCGGACGACGGAGTGACGTGGCAGAGTCAGGAGATGGGTAGACGCTGAGAACAGACCGACTGACATGCACGAATGAAGATAAGTAGATTAATATTATAATTATAATTATTATTACTTTCACTGTCATTATTATTATTATTATTATTATTATTATTATTATTATCGGCATGATTCTTAACCTGTAGTCTGTAACGCGAGTACGTGCTCTTGTCATTTATAATAAAAAATATATTGTGGAAAAGAGAATTATCTGTAGCTAGTTTTCCCGTAGACATAGACATAGAATACATGCACTAACTGATTAGTAATCATACTAATTTCCAGCTTAGTCATACATACATACACCCACACGTACAGCTATAAGTAATAGTGAAACAGTCTATAAATGGGATGCATGTGGTGTCTGACTGCATTACTTTTCGGCGACCGACCGCGTGGCCGTGGTCACGTGGGTCGTTGATTCGCCTTCTCTGTCATTTCAGCCGATTATTTTGTCTAAATGCAGAATTTTTCCATAATTCTTAACATTTGGAGTTTACTGCTGCTAAGTTGACTCTGCGGAATTATACATTGTTTCTGCGGCGGAGTGAATACGTTTAGACGGTACTTTCTGGCCTATCATCTTCTCCTACGGGACATTGTGAGTAGGAAAGACCTTCTTGATGTGCGGTCGAATCTGTAATCTACGGCTCTTTGCGGACAATTTTCTTCTCAGCAGAGGAGCTTACTGGTCTTTGAAGTGACCTCGACCTCTTGTCAGTGACGTCGCTTTGATGTACCGGCCGACATGTACGCGACGACTTCTTCCGGCCTGTGTCGGATTCTCGGACTGCTCGAGTCCTCCGCACGGCGGGGGAGGAGGTGCTCTCCGTCCCGTTTGCCGTACTGCTATCATGCAGACCCGCGCTTTCTCGGTGGTCGGCCCGATCATATGGAATGGCGGAGGAAGCGCAGCTCAGGAGGCCTCCCTCCTGAGCTGCGCTTACATCCTAGGTCTTCCTCTGGCACCTTCTATAACCGCTTGAAAACTTGTAATTTTGGCCGTGCTGGAGTCGGGAGCGAGTCTGAGTAGTTCTCTTGAAGAGGCGCTATATAAATATATGAATGAATGAATGACTGTTCCACGTGCACGCGGTGGTTCGAGGGATAGCCGGACGTGCATCATCTTCCACCAATGTGAGACTACTGGACGGTGATGTTATCGTGTACAGCGTACGCCACTGCTCGTCGTCATTATAAGCAATTGATGCAGGCCCTGAGCTTCAAACGTGATGCTATCTGTCAACTTTGAAAGGGAATGTGTTGGCTGGGCTCTACGTGTGTGCGTGGGACCCCCACTGGTGACTGTTCTAGTTTTCTTTGTATTATTTTGCCATTTAGTTTTTCTTGTTAAAGTGGTACTTAATGAATTTCTAATTACAATTGTTACAATTAAACAATTGGCCGTTATCTTATTATCTTATATACAATATACAATGACTCGTCGTAGAAGCCCACTTGAACTCCAATAGGTCAGAAAACCATGTACCTGCATGTATATTATCTTATATAGCGTGATAATTAGTATAGAGACCACATGCACCGGATGATACCTACAACGTCTGTTCTTAATAGAAGTCGAAACTATGACATAACACGTCACTACACGGATCCCTAATCAGGCTGAGATGAATTTGGACTCAATGCCCTGCCTCATTTTCTCTTACCTGACACGCAATCATATAGGTGTGCTATATTTTAATGCAGGTATAAACCATCGAGTGCTGGACGCTGCAGGTGTAGAGAACAGTGGTGTGCAGAGGGTCTTTGATGCCCGGGGCCAACCCCTTCATTGGATGCCCCTAAATTGTTCTTTCCCTAATTCATTCCCCCTCCCCTCCCACTGCACTGTGCTGCCCCCTCTCCCTTTCCCCAGGAAATTTTTGAGAATTGCACATTGCCGTATGGTACTTTTAGCCTATTTTGACGATCGGAAACCGAATTGTAGACTTTGTATTTTATACTTAGGAAGTTAGGCTACTATTACTAATCATAGTAGGCCTATAGCCTGTATGGGAAACATGACATAAAAACTTGCGCACTCATGTCTTACTTCGCGATGTATTGTAAACATAAATATTTGAATGGCGATTTATTGGCGGCCGGTTATTTGTAACTTGCAACGAAATAGTTGCAAGAACACAAGATTTATCTAAAGTAAAGACGAATGGTACGCGTATGCCCGCCAAGCCAACGTCGGCTGATATTAATGGTTGTCTGCAAATGTTTGATTAAATCCTTACAAAATAGACAATAAAATTACTTACTGTTGCCACGAGTGTTGCGTCTTGCCGAAAAAATTATAACAGACGACGCTAACCTAATTAAACCTATGAACGATAATACAATCACAACACTGCCGTTGTCAACCGCTGATTTCATAACACGCTAAACGGGTTCGCAATGCATTAGATACTATTATTAGTACTTAAATTACGGCATACGATTCGTATGATACGAAATTAGTCCGTCAATACAAGCGCAAGAGATGTGACAGGGCCAACGCCAACCATTGGATCCCCCCCCCCGGCTGGATGCCCGGGGCCGTCGCACCCTCGGCACAATCATAACACTGCCGTTGACAACCGCTGATTTCATAACACGCTAAAAGGGTTCGCAATGCATTAGATACTATTATTAGTACTTAAATTACGGCATACGATTCGTATGATACGAAATTAGTCCGTCAATACAAGCGCAAGAGATGTGACTGGGCCAACGCCAACCATTGGATGCCCCCCCCCGGCTGGATGCCCGGGGCCGTCGCACCCTCGGCACCCCCCTCTGCACGCCACTGGTAGAGAACGGCGTGCTACAGGCACATGTTTTTCTGACCTATTAGATTTCAACTGGGCTTCGACGACGAATCATTGTAATTGACTATTCATTGGACCATCATGACCACGGGCCATCAAGCTATGTATTGTTTTGACAATATTATTGATTAAAGCTACAATTGACCGATGACTTGTGCGTTATGAAAAGAGCGCTAAACATCAGATAATATATTATACGCAATAAAGAAAAACATATATGGTAAACGCAAATGAAAAGTAAGTTGTGCTAAACGTAGGTTTAAAGAAAGGTTTGTTAAACGAAGCAGTAAGGAAAGTTGTGATAAACTTAAGTTTACAGCAAGGTTTGTTAAACGAAGCTGGAATGTAAGATGTGCTAAACGTAAATATAAAAGAAAGTTTGTTAAACGAAGCTGTAAATAAAGTTGTGCTAAACGTAAGTTTAAGGAAGGGTTTGTCAAAAGAAGCTGTAAGGAGAGTTGTTCTAAACGTAAGTTTAAAGAAAGCTTTGTTAAACGAATCTGTTAAGAAAGTTGTGCTAACGTAAGTTTAAAGAAAGGTTTAAAGGTTTGTTAAACGAAGCTGTAAAGAAAGCTGTGCTAAACGTAGTCATAATCAACTAATCTGATCTATATATAATATAGCTAGTCAATATCGCCGTTATCACAATGTCCATGACAATTTATTCGATGGAAGCTTCCAGTGAAATCGAAAGCAAAGGTAATAACCTAGTTCAATGGAGAAGTTAAGCCGAATCATGGGTTGTCCATGTTATGTTGTCTTCTTAAGGTGAGCTTTTTTTTAGCAGATTAACCGCACTAAACCATTCTTCTTTAACTCCAATTTCAGGGTTCATATCTGTATACATGTAGTTGTAAAAGTAAAATTCTTAACATGTAAGACAAGTATAATGTATCTGTGCGGCGCTGTGCCCTTCTGTCACGAAAGACTATGTACTGTTAAAAGGTTTAATAAAGGCGCAGTATAAGTCCAGATACATGCATACATACATGCACATAATGCACAGCACTTTCATAGCTTGCAGTTCCATTTTTCTCTTATTATTGTGGCTTTTGAACCGCTTTGGAACCTTACTCTGCGGTGTTTGTGACTGCAGCAGTGGGCCCCAGCCCAGATGACCGGCTGGCAGTCACCACTCCTGATTTTAGCAAATAGATCCTCAGTGCTAAGCGCAGGTACCGAGAAGGTGTCCTAAACTCAGGTCTAAATAAAGATATGCCGGAATTATTACCTGTCGACGGTGAAGGCCAGTGTCAGCCAGATGGACGTCACCTGGAGCGTATAAGCCGCCGGATGAACGTACGGGAACAGATAGGGATACAATCCTCCAACGTCCCACATCATATCCGTCTCCGTATCGAGCTGCGGCTTCTTCAAGTCCTTGGTCGTTAGAAGGATGAAGCAGAGGAGGAATGCTGTGTCGCAGACTGCCAGCGCCGACAGGTAGGTGTATGTCGACGACTGCATTGCCTTTCTGGTCAGCACGATGACCGATAGGGTGTTGCCGACCAGTCCGAGGCAGCTGACCGTCAGACCGGCCACTCCAGTGACGTAGTACGTTATGAGGTCACGCGTGTACTGCGCCAGGTCACCACGACGACCCGACAGGAGAAGGTCGAGTACGGCAGAGCACTGCGTCCAGTTTCTATGGTTACTGAAGCCATCGTGGCTGACATTCGAGGTGTCGCTGAAGTTGAAGCGGAACAGACAGGGCTCGAATGCCTCCATTGTTACGTCACTAGCACGCGAAAGTCCACCTTGACCTAGTTATATATAAAGTTAAAATATATGGGTAAATCGTCGAGGTTTCTCAACACTACAAGAAAGTTGTGTCAGAGAATGAACTTAGTTACCTCATCTTAACAAGAAAAAGTCTGCAAGTGCCGGGTTGTTAGGAAAGTTTAAAGGTCAAAACTAATCTCAGCTAATCTGATTAATTCTATAGCGCTATTCCAAAATGCACAAGGCATCAAACTGTGGTTGTTAAAATTCTCACAAATTGCAATCCGTAAAAGTACACCGGTGGAAATTCAATGTGTCAGAGAATAAATCACAATTCGTGGAAAAGCAGTTGAACAAAATGAGTGTTCCGTTTACAAATGAATTACCTTATGGAATAGATAGATCGTACAGAATATGGCATTGAGTTCCAACGCTTTAGACCAACCACCTGTTGTGGTTCGAGGATCAACAAAAGTGACAATTGGTCATAACCAAGAAACATTGATAGATGGGCTAATTAAAACGTTGGCCTTACGTAAATTAACGCAATGTGACGTAGCATCTCGAGTAAGAAACAGACGAAAATGGGGACAACTATAAAGCAAAAACAAATGAAAACAGCAAAACACGAAATAGGAAAAGAACATACACTAGAAAACGAACGATGAGTGTACAACAAGTAGTATAAACACTTCAAGAAGAAAACGATGATCAAATATAAGACGGCAACGGTGATACAGGCTATTTACTCGACGATGATGATGATGATGATGATGATGATGATGATGATGATGATGATGATGATGATGATGATGATGATGATGACGACGACGACAACGAGAAGAAGAACAACAACTCTCACCTGAAGAGAAGTTGATGAAGTGCAAAACGTCTGATAAGAAATAGAAGCATATGTCAGGGTGCGAGTGCACTCGGCCGAGTCTCTCGTCTCTATCCCTCGCAGTTATCCAACGTGACGTTACTCTGCGCTTTCACCAAATGATTCCGTCTTAGGGCGAATATGAGAACGAACCTCCATAATTACTGTTGACATTTCTGTCAAAATATCGATGCATCATCGAAGCGAAATCTCCCGTCGGGTGAATTCTGCCTTCGAGTCTCTCTGGGGAGAGCGTCGGAAAGCAGGGAGCCTGAATTTAGCCGCAGGGCGTTAAAGTCTGCAGCACGTGAAATGGCTGCGGCGCCACCTGAACGAAAGACTGTCTCAGCCGAGAAGCATGGTCGTTGGCGTCGCTGCTATGTTGGTTGCATGTTGAGACGCGTCAATGTCTAAGAACGCATTGGCCGAGGAAGCTGCTATTGCCGCGAGATGAACTGCATGCGACTGCCTTGACAACTGATTGGCTGCTACTCTCCTCTTCTTTCTCCTCTTGTCTCTGCTCTCTTATCCTCTCCTCTCCTCTCCTCTGCTCTCCTCTTCTCTGCTCTGCTCTCCTGTCTTATCCTCTGCTCTTCTCTGCTCTTCTCTGCTCTTCTCTTCTCTGCTCTTCTCTGCTCTGCTCTGCTCTCCTCTGCACTGCTCTCCTCTGCTCTCTTATCCTCTCCTCTTCTCTGCTCTCCTCTTCTCTGCTCTGCTCTCCTGTCTTATCCTCTGCTCTCCTCTGCACTGCTCTGCTCTGCTCTGCTCTTCTCTGCTCTGCTCTCCTCTGCACTGCTCTGCTCTCCTCTACTCTACTCTCCTCTCCTCTCAGTTCTCTCCAACAATCCGCTACTCTGCGATTCAACTGTCATGGGATGTGATTGCTAAAACGTATGCAGTGTTTCACCACACCTTCAGCGGTAGTGTATACGCAAATGTGTTACCATAACCATTATCTTTATTTTATCTTACAATTTTGCGAGCTTTACACGAGTGAAAACTGAGGAGAAAGGTTTCATATCTTTATCATCCTTTGTCCTGTTTCCTTATCAGCGCCTGACCTGCGGACATATGAGTCCATGTCCTTCATTTTCGTGAGTGTCCAAATTCCTCAGAAGCTTCAGCCTCTCTCTATATATATCGGACCCAGATAATTCCTTGACCGTATTCCAAGACCAGATCTTGGTATTATGTATTCATCCGTCCCTGACTGTCTCCTTATTAGATCATCGCCAGTGCAAAGGACATTTCGTCAGACGTGAAAATCATCTTCTTGGTCAGTTCTTTTTCGTGGACTAGGTCTACGTAGTCATCAGTCTACCAATGCATCTTGTGAGGCTTATTCGTTACGTGCCCACTTGATGGGATGACCATAAGACAGGAGGAAGAGGAAGAGGATGAGGAAAAAACCAACAGGAGGAGAACGAAGAGAAGGAGGAGTAGGAAGAAAATGATGAGTATGGGAAGAGAAGCAGGAGACATGACTTTTTTCCTTCAGAGAGAAAAGAGGATGAAAAAGAGGAGGAGGACGAGGAGGAGGACGAGGTGGAGGTACAGGAGGAAGAAAAGAAGCAGGAGGAGGAAGAGTGAGAGTTGGATGGGTAGGAGCAGGAGAAATGAAAGATCCCTTCCTCTTATCTTATGTGCAGTAGACTTCCACAACTTCATCAAGTGTGAAAGAGTCAAGTCTGTCAGAATCGTCTTGTTCATTCGACTGGTGAGGGAATTCCAGGAGCGAAGGACTGATGGTGAATACCAAGCGAGCTATCTAAGTCGCTGTCTCGACTTGCAAATAATATATACCTTCTCTGTCTGTCTGTCTCTCTCAAGTCTATATGCATCAAAAACAATTGTCTACATGTATTTCCGTATATGGACTATCCGCATCTATTCATACATATTTAAATACAAACATATATACACACATACATTACATATGCATAAATAAAACATATGTTTATTCATTTTACACAAATAAATGTTATAGGCTGTATTTATATAATTACATCACTGCGCGTCGGTGAATTAACTCGTTCAATAGAACGAGTTTTGGTGTTGAAAAAATATTTTGCGACATAAACTGTGTAGCAGAACAAATACGAGTATAAATATATGCACATGCACAGGAAATGAGAGGAGAGGAGAGTATATATGTTTGCGTATATATAGATATACACACATAGGCCTGCAGCTTAATACCAAGGTGCGCTATATATATCACTCATAATTCCATGCATTAAACCGTGTCAGTTCGTGTTAGCAAATACACTTCTTCCTCTTTCTGCAGCTGCAGGACCAGGAGATATTTCATTTCCGAGATGCTTTCACTCGATGCTCTATAAAGCGCCGCCAAGTGACTAAGACGGTCATCTGGACACTTGTATATGAACATTTGCATAGCGCCTTTTAAAGGAAGCTCTCAGGTTGCTGCTTAAATAAGACATCGCTGACGCTTCCTGGCGGGGAAGTGTTATATATGTGTTAGTAATGGGAAAACTTCATCATATATAGGCGGTTCTCTTCATTATTACGTAGATGTATGTATGTATTTATGTATGTATGAATGTATGTATGTATGTATGTATGTATGTATGTATGTATGTATGTATGTATATATGTATGTATGTATGTATGTATTGTATGTATGTATGCATGTATGTATATTTGTATGTATACATCACAATGTTCATTTTTGTAAATATGTAACTACTAGCTGTAAACCCGTGAAAACTCACGGTTATTATGTAAGTTGATTATTATTGCAGTGATAACAATAATATTATTATACGTCATATTATAGGCCTATAGCCGTCGTCAAGACAACCGTCAAGACAACCGTCGTCAAGACAACCGTCAAGACAACCGTCGTCAAAGGCGATTACGAAGTGAGTGGATGTTCGACTGAAGGAAGATGAAGGTTTACCGACCAGAGTTATTGCTTGCTGCGGTGTGTCAGCTAGAGAATTAATGAACGAATAATAATAATAATAACGTTCTCTCGAGATTTTATTTGTATCTATATCCTGGTCAGGTACATCTTGAGGGGTATACAACACGGTATATTAAGGTATATTCGAGGATTTGTATAGCGCCTCTTCAAGGGAACTACTCAGAGGCGCCCTATATGTACATGTATGTTGTGTATCAGAATTTGGACATGCTATGGCAGCAGGTCGAGCGTCGAACTTGGAACCTTTCAATCAAAGGCGCAGCCAACAATGTCACATCAAATGGATTATCGCATCGGATGCAGACGTCTCGATCTGTCGCGATGGAGATAGATTGCCCGAAGTCATTTTCCCCAACTGATTGGCTGGCATTTGGGGGAAGTACACGACAGCAAACGACAGATATGGAAAAACAAAAATCAATACATCGTGCTTTTTATTTTCTTTATTCTAGGTGGACTGTGTTTACAAGGCCACTTCCTACCAGGCTGTCTGTCTCTGTCTCTCTGTCTCTGTCTCTCTGTCTCTCTGTTTCTGTCTCTCTGTCTCTGAGCCTCTGTCTCTGAGCCTCTGTCTCTCTCTGTATCTATCTATCTATCTGTCTGTCTGTCTGTCTGTCTGTCTGTCTGTCTGTCTGTCTGTCTGTCTGTCTGTCTGTCTGTCTGTCTGTCTGTCTGTCTGTCTGTCTGTCTGTCTGTCTGTCTGTCTGTCTGTCTGTCTGTCTGTCTGTCTGTCTGTCTGTCTGTCTGTCTGTCTGTCTGTCTGTCTGTCTGTCTGTCTCTCTCTCTCTCTCACTCTCTCCTCTCAATGACCAAGCATAATAATTTGGTACCGAGTTGAGAAGTTAGCTTCAAGTCCTATGATGCAGCATTTGGTTCAAATATTAAAGACTTTTCAATAATATGTGTCCACTGCCATGGAGACTGGAGAGGCTCAGAAAAGGAAATGAGAGCATCCTCCACAGCACAGTATGAGATATGGCAGATTTAACTTATTGTTCAAGGCATCATTCGATGGCGCTACGAACTAGAGAGCTTAATGCCTAGATAAGGTCAGTGCATGGTAGTGTCAGTTTATAGTAACAATGAAGAGAAATAATGGACAGAAGGGAAAGACAAAGGCGATGAAGAAGGCGATGAAGAAGGCGATGAACAAGGCGACGAAGAAGGTGGTGAACAAGGTGATAAAGACAGCGATGAAGAAGACCGTGAGGTTAGAGAAGAAGGCGAAGAACAAGGCGAATATGAAGAAAGAGAAGAAGGAGAAGAGAAGGTGAAAACAACGAAGATGCAGACTAAAAGATAACGATGAAGAAGTTGAAGAAGAAAAAGAGACAATGATGGAAAAGAGTTGATGAAGTTGAAAGGAGAAGGAGAACAAAAAGAAGCAGATGATGATAAAGAAGATGAGGAGAAGGAAGAAGAGGAAAAAATGATGATGATAATGATAGTGATGATGATGATGATGATGATGATGATGATGATGATGATGATGATGATGATGAAGATAATGAAGTACAATACGCCAATTAGGTTGAAACTGAAGATGACCAAGACAAAGACATAGAAACCGGAAAAAAATAACGATGAGGAAGAAAACGATGATGAAGTTGAAAATGCCAAAGACGAAGTTGAAAAAGTCGAAGAGGAAGAAAGATTTAGAAGGCGACGACGAAGAAGATGGTAACGTAAAGAAGAAATCAAAGAGTCAAAGAAGAAAGAAAAGGAAGTAAAAGAAGACAACGAATAAAAAAGACACAAAAGAACACGAAAATCGGTGAAGGATGAAGAAGAGCAAAGAAAGGATTGGTATATTTCTTGTATACTAATTGCCTCCTGGGTCGATTTCTTCGCTGTAATCGTTTCTAATGCGTTTCTGACGACTGTACATCATCTTGTTTTGCCCATAAGTCGCGAGAGAGTTTCCAGAAATAGCCCAACGAGATGTTCGCCGAGAGTCCTTGTTGATCTGGCGCTTGTGTTATCTTCTCTCGGATGATGCTGACGACGACAAATGAAGGCAGTCTGTTGCTGTAGCCACCGATGCCACTAACGACTTCGGCTGCTTAGAGTCACTGTCAGGTTTAATGACGGAGAGAGGCAGAGAGAGGCAGAGGCAGAGGAAGAGGCACAGGGAAAGAAAGAAAATAGGAAGCGAAGAAAGAGGCAAAGGCGTAGAGAGACGGAGGAGGTGAGAGACGGTGAAGAGGGAGGAGAAGGAGAGGGATACCGAAAGGGAAAGGGAGACGGAAAGGGAGAGGAATAGAAAGAAGGACAAAGAAATGGAGAAGTTTAAGAATGATAGGAGGAAGTTAAAGAGGAAGAAGGGAGGGTGGGAGAAAGAGGGAAGAATAGGCAGAAGGATGAAAAGACAGATAGACATGCAGAGATAGGTTTGCAGCGGTTTTTCTGTCTGTCTGTCTGTCTGTCTGTCTGTCTGTCTGTCTGTCTGTCTGTCTCTTCTTTCTCCTCCCCGTCCAAATTTCACACACTATGTCCCAATGACTGTCTCCTTTCCTGTATTTCTGCATCTCCATCTGTTTGCGTCTCTGTCTTTGTCTATGTCTCTGTCTGTCTGTCTGTCTGTCTGTCTCTCTTCTCTCTCTCTCTCTCTCTCTCTCTCTCTCTCTCTCTCTCTCTCTCTCTCTCTCTCTCTCTCTCTCTCTCTCTCTCTCTCTCTCTCTCTCTCTCTCTCTCTCTCTCTCTCTCTCTCTCTATATATATATATATATATATATATATATATATATATATATATATATACATATATATGTCTCTGTCTCTGTCTCTGTCTCTCTCTGTCTCTCGCTTTCTGTTCACGTCGTCTTGATTCCATGCACCTGCAAATACTGCGCCTTTATACGATTCTTCTTTGAGTCTGGACGCGGAGATAAAACGAAAATCTACGGCGTCATATCAATTCATGCGAGGAGTTCATGCTAGCTATTCATCGTCTGTGGAAACGTCGTTCGTGGCCATAGTGAAAATGAGTCAATTGGAACGGAGACATTGACTATAATAGGCAGATAAACGCAGGTCCTCGATCATTTTCAAATTCTAAAGAAGACCCCATCGCTGTATAAATCATATTCGATTTCAAAATATGACGGCGCTATATAAAAACATCTGGATGCGTTGATAAGCTGTGCTATAAGAGAACTCTGATGATGTGATGTCTATTCGTCTTCGCTGCTGTCCGTCGTTATGTCTGCCTGTATGCCTGGGTGGATGGCTGTGTCCGTTCGTTTGTGAGTGTATGTATGCCTTTTTTCCTGTTTCCAGTTCGTCTGGCTGTCTGTTTGTGTGTGTAATTTTTCATAGATGTCTGTGTGCCTATCTGTGTGTCCTTGCGTAACGCTGAATGTCTGATTGACTGTCGTCTGTGCGCGTCTGCCTTTAAATATGTGTGTTTGGATCGGTCTGTTTTTGTGTGTATGCATGTACATGTATGTCTATCTGTATGTTATTCCTCTGTTCATGAATGCTCACTGAGAGGTTCGATAAAGGCGCTACATAATTGTGCATATACAAATGTACATGACTGAATCGATGTGGACGGAAGAAGAAAGGTTCTTGTGAAGGAACGTCTCTCTGGGTCTACCTTGCCTTCGACTCGTGAAGTCCTTCTCTATGTCCCTGTGCGCATATCTCCTTCCTTGCCATCCCCACTTATGATTACATGTATCACTAATCAGACTCGTCCCTCTTCGCTCAGGAATCATGGTAAAGGGTAAACCGATCCCTGATCACCAGATGCCATTATCGGTCATGTTGGTTAAAAATATGTCGCGGCGACCACTTGTAAGAAACCAGGTGGCTTTGTTGATTAGTAAAAACGAGGTCAGTAAGAAAAACTCACAGCGAATATAAAAGGCGGAACTAATTATTGTCTACAGAAGAACGGTCACGACATCTTCAGCCTATGGACCGATTAATAAGCTCAAACAGGTCTGTATAAAATGTGGATTAATATTACGTTTTCATTTGAAGAAGAGGAGGAACTCGTTTATCGGAAAAAGCAGTAAACATGGTCAAATGATTTGAACGAATTAACGATAATAGAGAACTAGAGGCTGAGAAAATAAATTATTAAGGTGCATGTATAAATAAATGAAGGTGAGAAGTGCGATACTTCCCTGAAAAATCGCTAAATATAAGACCTTTGAATGTAGTTTATATTTAAAATACGGTTTAAAATCCCATTAAAACCCTCTCTTTTATTTGCAAAGCAGCTTCGGATAGCCGAATAGCCGGTTGCTGCGATCCAAGTGCAGACATTCTAAGGCGAGCGCAGTAATACAGGCAGTCAGTGCCCTTGCAGACGTGTAGAGAAAGCGATTGATAGGACACCGACACCTATATTAAGACAATGCATGACCCTGTGTCTTCGTCTATTAATATCACACCTACGACTGTTGCTTGGCCTCTCTGTAATCAGGATTTAATGCAGAAGGATCTGCCTTGTCCTCTCCGTAGCCATGCCTCTCTGTCTGACTCTGTCTCCTTGACCCTGCCATCCTCGTTGCTTCCACGAACTATTGATACTGTACTCTGCCTCTGTCTCTGTTTGTCTGTCTGTCTGTGTCTCTGTCCCTCTCTGTCCCTCTCTGTCTCTGTCTCTGTCTCTGCCACTGTTACTGTCTCTGTCTGTCTGTCTGTCTGTCTGTCTGTCCGTCCGTCTCTCTCTCTCTCTCTCTCTCTCTCTCTCTCTCTCTCTCTCTCTCTCTCTCTCTCTCTCTCTCTCTCTCTCTCTCTCTCTCTCTCTCTCTCTCTCTCTCTCTCTCTCTCTCTCTCTCTCTCTCTCTCTCTCTCTCTACCTTCCTGGCTTCTGCTATGCCTCCCTTCCAGTCTGACTCTTTTTGCCTCCCTATCTTTCTGTCTCTCTGCTTAGCTCTCTGTCTCTGTCTCTCTCTCTGCCTCCCTCATTCTCTGTCTACCTCATTCTCTGCCTGTCTTTGCCTCTACCTCTCTGTCCCTCTGCCTCTCTGCCTTCTTTTTCTCCATCTCTGATTATCCCTGCCTCCCTTACTCCCTGCATCCTTCCTTGCCTTCCTGAACCCCTCAGTTCCTTCCACGTGTTTGATGGCCATCGGCCAATGCTCTCATGCCTCAGGCGTCCTTATATATCTCGCCCAAAGCCTCTTACGTCCTCGACTAAGAATAGCATCGTCTGAGTAAACAGATCTTAGACGCTGCAGCCGATTAACAACGACGTCGATGACACCTATGATGACGACGACGACGACGATGATAATGCTTATGACGGCAGCATCTTATAAGATGACGTTTATAGTGATTAAGATGATCACCATCCTCACACAATTAGTTGTCTACCGCCGCAACCACCAATTTATAGCCAAAGGAGGATCATTCATAAATGACAACATTAGCACTGTTGTGGAAAGAAGAGACGACCAGGAAGAGAAGGAAGAAGGAAGCGACGAATGAGAAGAAGAAGAAAGAGAAGAAGATGCAAGAGAAGAAGAAGGCGACGAAGAAGAAGAAAAAGAAGAAAAAGAAGAAGAAAAAAAGAAGAAAAAGAAAAAGAAGATGAAGGCGGCGACAAAGAAGATGAGAAGAAGAAGAAGAAAAAGAAGAAGAAGCAAGAGAAGAAGAAGGCGACGAAGAAGAAGAAGAAGAAGAAGAAGAAGAAGAAGAAAAAGAAGAACTTGATTTTCTTTGATGAAATGTACAGTCTGCTGCTGCTAAATGTCGCAAATGTTTCTGAGCTGTTAACAACGAAGAAACAGATTCGAATTTTGATTATAATTTTATGCTCAGTGTATTATGTTGTCAATATAGGGCCTACTGTAACAATTATTTGAAACAACCTTAGATAGTCCCAAAGTGCACAGCGTTAAAGTTGTGTTGTACGCATTGGCCACTAATTTGAGCAGCACGGCACACAGCATTGACCACTTCTTTACTACAAGTTGATTGTCCTGTCTTCAAGGCATCCTTATCATTCCATGCTCAGTACGTCAAGGCCCCCCCACCGTGTATAATTAGCATGCCCCCAGTGGTTAATCCGGCCCTGACTAATCCCTTGTCTATCCATATTTGACCTACTGCCTGGGCTTTACCTACCCCTCTCAATCGAAGAGATAATCTGTACTCCACTTCCCACACTATCAATAAATTGTACGACCGTCGGATTTTAGACACAAAATAAACTGCAAATTAGCGAATTTATGTACCGCTTAGCACATAATCTACTTCCTTCCGCTTTCTAGATTACTTTTGCAATACAACTAACCTTCATGCTTATCATACTAGATTCCATAGGAGCCTACTTGGAGGTGTTGCCCGGAACAATACTCAAATGTTTGCCATTAAATGAATATCATTTATATCATTATGCTGGCCCGTCTGCTTGGGATAACTGACCTAATGATATTCGTAATCTGCCTAATATTTTGTTGAAAAATTCTATTCTTGACTACTTTAATGAACAAAATAAATAGTCTTTTTATGTGATTCTTGCGTTTATTAGTAAAGGTTTTTCTTTTCTTTTCTGATTGTTTTGTCTGTCTCCCGTCTTTTTCCTTCTGTATTGATGCTTTTTATGCCTGTACTGTCTGAATGGATTTGGCTTCGGTTTTTAAACCATTTGATTAAACTCTTACCAACTATTTGTTATCTTACACTTACCCAAGGCACTTGGGCTAACCTAATTCAGCAGGACCTTGGTCTCTTTTGGGTCTCCTGTTGTATCCCCTCACATCAGCATATATTGTGTTCCTGCCCAACATTTTGTCTTGGTTCTTTTTGGAACAATAAACTGGAATGAATTTCCGGTTCGATCCTGCTGAGTGGACTCCGCGTAACGTCCTTGGATAAATTGTTCCGGAACTTCCGGTACACTTGTCTCTATTACCAGACAATAGAATTTGGTGCTGGCGTATACGGTGAAGTAAACGGCTGTGATGCATGTGCCGGCTCTCTGATTTGGTTTGATTTTGGAGCGGCGCTATATAAATGCCCAATTGCATTACATTACCTTTGGATTCGTCCACTGTCGGCTCAAAGGGCGAAGAGCAGGATACGGACGCCTCCAACAAAGACATGGGAGCTTTAATTTTTACTTACATGCATAATCTGTTTTATTGCGATTTAATGCAACGCGGGATACATGCAGCACCAGCTCGAGAATACGTTAAATAACGCAGCACACATAGGCTACTATTTTAGAGTTATCTAAAGGCGCTACATCGAGTGTCTTGATACATACATACAGCATAAAAAAGAATAGAATTGAAAACAAAAACGCACCTCTTTCGTTTTGATTATAATTAGAATTGAACGCAATGAATCATCATTCGATTTGTCTACAATTATGCATTTCGAGCAAAGTTCGATATTCATCGTCAATAGTAGGCCTAGCTGTATAAAAGGCACTTTATAATAATCAAAAACAAAATAGATCGAATTGCATTTGTATTGCACTTTCATGAGGTGTTTACAGGAAGCGCTATGCAAATGCAGAGATAAATGCAAAGTTAGGCTACATCATAAGTATTGTAATGATTAATGAATCCATACAATTACACACGTTAAACAGGATCGTATCGTAAAACCAAAAAACAACAACAACAATATCGAAAATACATGTAAAATAAATAATGTATTGGGTGACGAACACTGTCTGTCGACCAGAGATATCGTTATGTCCGCCAACGGCAACCGGCAGCAAAGACCGCATTCACCTTAATCTTTTATTTAGACCAACCACATACCAGCAACATCCAGCATACTGGACGATGATTGAGGACGGTTACAGCAGACTCAAGGAAAAGGCCCAGCATCGGGAGGAGTGGCGACGTTGGACGTTCGAACCTGCCTGAGGCAGAGAACCGGAAGAAGAAGAAGAACAAGAGACAGTAACATAGATAAATAGAATTTTGTAGAGTCGTCATCAAATCATCGGTCGATGGTCGTTTGTTATGAAGTAATCGTAGTAAAAATCATTAGCCGTTGGTGAGGTGGGGTCAAAGTCTGTTAGCTCAGAGAAACCAGAAATTAGAGCGGGGGGGGGGGGGTTAAGTAAGTTGAAGAAGATAATTCTTAAGCTTAAATCAGAATGACATTAAAACAGTTCTCAGTCAATGCCCAGCATTTGGAGGCAACTTCTTTCAACCTCTGATGTCGCTAAGCATAGGCGTAGACTGGGGGGGGGGGCAACCGGGGCACGTGCTCCCCAGTAATTGAGATGGACTGTACATCCAATGCAACAAGTGTACAATGAATCATGCATGTTCGTTCTAGAGACCATTTTAATTAAGGTCTCAGTTATTGGACTATCTCGAGACCGAATGGCGCCGACTGGTCCTTTTAGGACCGCGGTCAATTGAGGCAGGTGTGTTAATTCTTAGCTATCAG
Organism: Allolobophora icterica; assembly: GCA_963556255.1. Taxonomy (NCBI): domain Eukaryota; kingdom Metazoa; phylum Annelida; class Clitellata; order Crassiclitellata; family Lumbricidae; genus Allolobophora; species Allolobophora icterica. Next base: position 21,416,197 of record OY744609.1, on the reverse strand, counting down.
CGAATGTCCGTAGGGAGATGCTCCTAGAATCAATCAAGTAGTCGGCTTCAGAGGCTGAGTGCCAAACATCCGCATCAACCAATTACTTCGGTCGGGGTGTCTTGTGAACAGTGTACTGTTGCTGCTGTGGCAGCGAATGTCTGTCGCTGTATCATATTCTCGCGAGATGCGGAAAGACTCGGAGATGGTAGATGATTGGCGAATAGGAGCCCTGCAAGATAATACGTCGTAAACAAAGGTAATGGCAGATGGTAGGTGAGAGGACTCGACAGAGCACATGATCTACGATTGCACAGACTTTTACTTAAAAGGAAATTATGAAGGGTTTATAAATTATAAAGACGAAAGTGGAGAAGTTGATTATGGGATAATTTGGCGGTATGGATACAGTTGACGCTGAAAGACAGGATTCTGAGAAAATTATGAAAAATAGCTGAGATCCTGAAAATCATATTATATCATCATATTATAAGAAAGTTACATTATAAGAAAATTACAACATCATAATTTAAGAAAGTTATACTACAAGACTAAAACGTACAAAATGTAACTCAAGTCATTAGTAAAAATATAGCCACCAGCAGGGACGTCATTTCAGCTTTTTCCAGAGGGGACAAAACATAGGTGACAAAAGTTTTTCACGCGTGAACGCGAAACATTTTTTTCACCATGTGGGGGACACTGTGTCCCCCCACTGTTAAAGGTTGAGGTTCTTGTCTCCTCAACCTCTCGGGATCGCTGCCCATCTTTGTACTTAGTCTACGTGTGCAAAACTGTAAGTCAGTGTCGCAAATGAGTCTATTTTTTACTCCTTTCTTCTTCCTCCCTTTCTTTTTTGCAAATTTTTTCTTTTTTCCAAAAATCAGGGGGTGCCCCTTTGCCTATCCCAAATGACGTCCCTGGGCACCAGCTCTCCGAAATGCAACAAATTCAACCAACAATTGTTGTCGATGATCAGATGATCAGAGTAGCCTATGCATCAGCGAAACATCATTAAAAATTTATTTCACCAAGGCCTTATTTATTTTATGCTGACACTTTAAGATGACCTCTTGGCTGCACTCCACACTTTAGAGTGTTTCACGGTGAAGCAATCTTTGTGATTGAATTAAGATTAATCATTCCTCTTCATCAAGTACAGTAGAATGAATCCAGACGTGTACAGAAGACCGCCTTTCTGAAGTACAGATAAGAATACAGACAAAGCCAGTAAAAACCACAGCTAGAGATTATGGGGGGAACCGGTGTCAGAAAAACACACGAGCAGAGAGTATACAAGGAAAATAAGCACAATCCTGTAGATTTAATTGGTACAAAAAATTTGAATTACTGAACCGATACTGATGAGAAAATATTAATTTACCACTATATTGAAGAAGCAATGTTAGGCCTACTTTTCAAAAGCAGGATACTAAAGATTATTGTTGGGCCAAAGCGAGATAGAGGACGAAGCTTTAGCCCCATGTAGTATCTTAGAAGATTTTTGAATTGCTGTATATCTTGCGTACCAAATCACTGCTAGCGACACACGAAATAAATGCAAGTGGCACAAATTGCGGCATCTCTACCAACGGCGTTTAAGACATCAGATGTAAAGCATGTCACGCTTAGACATTCAAGTTCATAATACACGTAAAATTCATTCAAAGTATGCATAAACGACCTTAAGTAATATACACATTCGACTTTAAAAAACATGTAAAATTCAATCAAGATATAAACGATCTTAAGCAATTTATACTTCAAAATAATGTGGCCCATAAAATCAAATTTATAAACCACAAAATTCAATCAAAATATTGATTAGCGATTTAAAGTAATTTCAAAATAATGTACACATTCAACTTCATAAAATAGGCTACGGTACGTAAACATCTAGCAAGGCATTCATTAACGAGCTTAAGTAATTTCAAATAATATACACATTCAAGATTGATAGAAAAAACACGTAAAATTCAACCAAGGTAATCATAAAAGAACCATAAACTTCGACATTTAGGCTAGGCAGTGGAATGCGAAATCAATCGACAAAGTTGACCTTTGGTGTAAAATTATAACGGATTATTACTATTTCAGTGCCGTTAAAGGAAAGCACCAACAAAGTCAACACTGTAATAGAAAAACTTTTAGTGCATGCAGACAAGGGCACTGTCAGGTTTATGTGATCAAGGCTAAAACAAGGTGTTCCATTATTGCATAAGTTCTGTTCCAGGCATCTACAGTGGATGGTGTTTAGAATTAGGCGACGAGAGAGATGAGGGAGGGGGATGAGAAATCAGGATAGGCTTGCAAAAGAAGAGCATTTTATGTTTAAATGAAAACCCTATGCAAGTATTGCCTATGCCCGGTTAAAATATTCTAAGTAAGATGAACTTTGTTCTAATGTTTGGCCGACTTTGTGCAGAGTAAAATGTTCTCAGAGTCATACAGCAAGGAATGGAAAGTAAATTCCAATGGTAAATTAAACAAACTTTTTAATCGAAATAGACAATCAATTCAGTATGACTGGTTATTGAACTGGTTTCTGCCTATGCAAGTTATAGGACTTAATTAATTAATTATTAGACCTAATTTAAAAGAATCAAAGTTTCTGCAGGCCTATAATTAAATCACGTTAACGTTCTCTAAAAGTAGTCAAATAGACTTCAATAAATGTTAAACGCAATTAATATCAAAATGGAGTTTATTTCAGACACTTTTGAGTCTACTTCCCGGTCTTTAAATCCATCCACTTTATCGCAAAACATGATAGCAGGCAATTTAGGTCAGAATTGTAACCGCGCACACCCATAAATTTAAAACCATTTTGATTCAGAGCTTTAAAATTCTGTGACAAAAATTATGCATATTCCGTTTCATCATTGCACATGATAGGTATCAGTGCAGACCTGCATAACCTTATCGTCATATAGCTACCTGTTGTGGAAAGAGACTGTAGGACCACTTTCTTAGACGTTTGCTCTGCTTTCATCTCTGATTCGAACTTCTGCCAAACTCAACGGTTCAGTTAAAGACACAGCTCTGTGTAAGTGGGCAAGGTGTCTCACCTGAGAAGATCTTGAGCACTGCTATTATGAACTCCCTCCCATGTACTAGACACAATGGAATGTTTTCACAAGTTGGTTCTCACATAGGTAGGCCTACGAATTTCAACAATAGGACTGCGTTTATCTCGAGTGCAGTTTCATGACTTTTAAAGTGTTCACTGCTTTTCTTACAAATCAATGGTCATTACTTCGCTTTTCTTAGATTATATCTCGAGTGCGGTTTCATCACTTTCAACTGTTAATTGCTTTTCTTATCAATCAATGGCCGTTGCTTGGCTTATCTCGAGTGCGGTTTCATGGCTTTCAACTGTTAATTAATTGTTTTTCTTACCAATCCTAATGAGACACTAGATAACTTTGCTGAATGATTAGGTGAAGACTCATTGCGAGTTATAAATCATTCCTATCCGAATACGAAATGGGAAGGCCAAAATGTACGGGAAATTGTTTTTTTAGAGGGAAATAGCGTGAACCAATGAGACAAAATTAATGTTCCCGTCCCTTACAAATCTCAATATCAGTTCTGACTGACACATAATACATTTCTACACCGTATAAACGACTATTCGTAATAGATAAACTTCGTAACTTTCTTTATCAAACACATCAACTCAGTGTCATTGAAAACTCAATGTGAAACCAATGTCATATTGAAATAATAAGCATGAATATTCGCACAGTAATTAGGAATAGATCAGTACTTAGAACATTTTATTATGGATTGGATAGGAACCTACGAATATTAGGCTATTTATAAATGTAGTCCCCATCGACATGACTGCGAATACTAATAACATATGTTTATTAGCATAGGTCTACATATATACACGTGCGCGTGCAAACCTGGGCATGTTCTATTCAATTTGGATCTATTTTTGGAAATTTTTGGTCTACATAGGCCTATCAACAACTATTTGCGTGTAAGCACACGCGCGTCTATGAAGGTCTGTTCATTCAGCGCAAGTTGCGTCAATTCATCTCCATTAGGCAGCCTTGCTTGAAAGGTTCTTAGGAGATGTTGCATGACAGTAGGGCCTACACAAGACTGGTACTGTTCTTGGGCTACATGCTACTGTTCTTGGGCTACATAACGCTCTTTTATGCTGACATTTGCTGACAAAATCTTGTTTAAACCGACAGCAACCATCTGACATCTAGTGTACATATTATTTACAAGCCTGTACATATGCACACGAAAGCCGCAATCTGTATACGATGAAAGGTTATCGCCTGGAAAAATATGAAGGGAATTCTAATAAAACGGTCAACGTTTGACTGAGAAAGTCGCAACAAGAGAACCATTGAGGCGTAACATGTCTGAGCGTATACTGAAGAATAATCAATCAAGCATAACATGTCATCAGAGACAGAGACAGACAGACACACAAACAGACACATATACAGACAGACAGACAGACAGACAGACAGAGAGGTTAGATGAGGCAAAGCAAGACAAGGTGTGCTAAGGCAGGGATTAGTGAGGTAATGAATTGTCCGATGAAGGTATTGCTCATTGTACATTGCGCTGTTGAGAAGGAGAGAATTACACTGAATTGACCACCAATCTCTCTCCATTTGCAATGTACTAAAGCAATTTTGCAGGAACAAGGAACCAGTCGTTGCAGTTGATGCTTGGATCGGAATTTTCCGACAGCGTGTTGAAGGACAAGATTTGAGTTTGAAGCAGTTGGAAACAGCTGGACAAAGACTTTACAAATACAGCCAAGTTAGGGCTGGTCTGAACTTGTGAGAAGGTAGTTTACCCCATTTAACTTAATATACAATTCACGCCACAGAGACAGTCAGACAATCTGGATGTATGGTCATAAGTGTCTGACGGCATCAGACGTTACTGTGATTAAGTGTGAAGCTGCTACAAAGAATAAGTTGTGTATGCAACTGTGGAATTCTGAAGGATAGTGACGGTTGTGGCATCCGTCGAGGTATTCTGGGTTCCATCGGGGATCATCGTCAGAAGAGCCATGGCTATAAAGCCGAGGGCAGCCCCCGTGACCTTTCCGATGCTTGTATCATGGGGATTGATCTCCTCCTGGAGGATCTCGAAGAAGGTTACGAAGATGAAGGTTCCGCAGGCAAACGCCTGAAGGATTCCGTTGGCCATGTCGAGCGCGGTGCTTGTTACGCCGACCTCTGACATTATCATGCCGATGGCGACGCCAATAGGCATGATGATGCTGCAACAGAACGCCGTGATTAGCATACGCTTGAGCGTGTACTTACATTTGACGAACTGGAGTCCGAGGCTGAAGCTGATGATCATTTCGTGGCACATGACGGCGATGAGGAGGGTGAAGACCCGTTGAACGGTGGTCTGCAGACCGAGGGAAAGACCCTCGAAGATGTGGTGCAAAGAGAGAGCGATGATTAGGACGAGAGATCTTACGTCGTGATGACTAGCGCCGGCTGAGTGGTCGTGGACGGAGTGGCTGTCGTTGGAATGCAGTTCTATGTTATTCGCCAGTTCGTACTTCTGTGATTCAGGCGATGAAGGCTTTTCTTCGGTGACTGGATCGCTGCAACTGTCTTTCGCGTGGAACGACTTGAGCTCAACGGACCCAGCGTCTTCGATTTCTTTGACCTGCATAGCGATTCTGGAGGGCACGACGAACTCTCCACTGTCATCCTGAAGAGCTTCGTTCACCTTCGTTCCGAGACACTGCTTTCCCTCTCTACAGCAGCTGCATACCTGTGGACACTTGTTCATCTGTTGACTTTGGTAGACGATGCAGTTCTGTTGCGTCTTCAGCGCCTTCCTTTGCACGCGTCTTTTGTTGATGCGCATCACGATCTTCTCCAGGTACAGCACGAAGAAGAAGCCCAATCCGATTATCAGATCTGTCACCGGATAGAGAATCTCGTTCGGGTCCAGGAGCGTCATGTCCAGGATGTACCTCACTTCCGGTGCCATGTGCAGGAGGAACGTTCCAAAGAAGATTCCACCGCCAAAGCACATCAGGTAGCACATCATGCGTTCGCCCTTCGCACCTTTGCTTACCATCCACGGCGAGACCCAGTAAGGAAGGATGGTCGAAACAAACGGAATGACAAATGACACGATCAAACTGACCAGCTTCGCCTCCCACCTTTCCATTCTGGAGTAGTCTGTTCTTTCCCTCCCTTGGCTTTTCCAGGCACCCGATGCTTACAACGAATCGTCCTGAACCGTGAAAGAAATAAAGCACCTCATTTATATAGAAAGGCAGTGTTGCTGTAAATTTTCTTTTATCTGAAGAGACCTGCTAGTATTCACGTACTGCTGACAGCGTGTGCTTGTTAACGTGAATACCTGCACTGGATATGTCTCCTAACAGCAGACATTAATGTAGCTTAAACAGTAATGGATACAGATTGGCTAGTGATCTGGCCTATACTGCTGTAAAATGTGTGCTACCTTGCAAAGACGCAATCGTAAGCTATAAATTTCCACAGGTTCCACAGCAGTGGCGGTTCTAGAGTTTTTGGACTGGGGGTGGGGAGGGGGGCTAAAAATTGCTTTAGGAGATTTGGAGGCTTTGTATCCAACAAACATTGTAGGCAATGTATGGCTAATTAAACGTTAACCTGGGATGGGGGCTAACATGTGTACACGGAAGCCAAGAAAAAGGAGGGGGCTAACTTTCCAGCTAGGGTCCCCAATTAAACCGCCACTGGTCCACAGGGAAAGCTACTTCGCAGGAACTTGTTTATTCACAGGTGCTCAGTCAAGACAAAATCGGTAGACAGACATAGAACCAGATTCGGTTCTAGATCAAGATCTATGAGAGACAGTCAGATTGTCTAAAATGTTGACTATAGTATTTACATAAACAGACAGTGTTCGTTCTGGCCACTTTAATTTTACGAGAATGTAAATGTGTCTAAATTTGGGTCAACCTTCAGCTTATCACAAAATGATTATAACAAAGGATCAGGTGATCGAGTGGCAAGACCACGAACCACGTGAAAACGCATGTATTTTCACCCTCTATACAGTCAATACGGCGTCTACTGTAACACTTTAAATTCGCTGTGCGTCTTTCTACCTCTCTCAGTCACAGTCTCTATCTGTCATATACTGTCTCTCTGCTACACGTATCTCTCTCAGCCTGTCTATCTCTCATAAGTGTTTTCTTTTATCGGTCATAGTGTAGGGCCTACCTTAGAAATGCGAAGAGCAAATTCTCACTTCAAATCATATATGCATCATATTCAAAGTTTTTTGATGTTTTATGTTTCTTTTTATTCGGGTGCATATAGCTAAAATAAATTAACACAATTTATGAGTTCGCCTCAAATGCGCGGGTAGGCAGAAAAAAGTAAGTCTTCAGGTGTTAGCGAAATAAAATATGTGAAACAGGTGGTGGTAGTGAATTCCATAGAATGTTGGCCAGTGTGCGAGAACAAGAACAAGAACACCAGAAGGTCAGTCATTTCGGTAAGTTTGTAAGTTGTCTTTTCTTATATTTCCATGCAGACGGCGTCAGTAAAACGCATCGTAACCGTAGGCAAAATATTTAACTGAGTTCAATAACACGGTACACGCCAGTACAGCATGAGTGTACAGCATGAACTGCTTGAACATCGCCACGAACGTTACGATGTGGACTAAAAAGGATAATGCACTCCGCGTGCTGTACGCGTCTTTGCAGTCATAGAGAATGGGCTTGCCGTATGGCTTCATGTTGATCGTGCCAGAAAATATGCTGTTTTTAAAGAGTGACCGGGGTAGAGTCTTACTCCATTAAAAAATTAGATTCACCACGAAATCTGATTTATAAACTTAGCAACACATCCAGACAATACTTTTATCCAATTTCCTCAAGAAATCCTTGTCTTCCTCTCACGGAACACCAGGATTTCGCGTAACACACTTTGGAACCCGCTGATTCAGCAGATATACATACATGTTGCACATCAATGTTACTTAAACCTGATCTATGAAAGCAAATACAATTAAACATTTCATTTTAACAAACTACTCAACAATTCCTTAACTCTTTTCGCCTCATCAAATAATGAAAGTGCACTTTAAAAGCGTAGTATTTTATCCATTCGATATAAGGCCTACAGTGAAATTATATAGCGTCAGAACACGACCAAGGTCGAGCAGAAGTGGGGCTGTATTTTAAGGTCCACCCGTGCTGACCGTCTTAAAGAAATCTAACTTTCATCTAAGATCTAGGCATGGAACCTTGTCTAAAGTTGTTATGTTTTTGGTATTTTGTGTGCTTAGGTCTAAGAGATCCAATAATTTAGACGCGACTTCAAGGACGTGGCTAATGATGTCATATGAAGTGCTGAAAACAAACGCTCAGTCTCCTTCTCATATCAAACATGCCTATAAAATATATATTCATGATTTAAATTGACTATATATATATATATATATATATATATATATATATATATATATATATATATATATATATATATATATATATATATATATATATATATATATATATATATATATATATATATATATATATATATATATATATATATATATATATATATATATATATATATATATATATAGGCTACATAATGTTTTCGTGTAGTATCAGCTCCAACTCTGGATAAGGAGCCTTCATTAATTATGGCAACAAAATGGGGAGGGAAGGGGTTTGGAAAAGTTTGACAATTCTTGACACGGAGAAGGAGTGTGTTCAAGACAAACTGACGTCAAGAATAATTTAATCAAAAAGCAACCATAGATTCGGAAAGTCTTTATGAGTGATCTATTTCTTGTTTGATTGTAATTTAATCAAATGCGATATTTTCTTCGTTTTAAATTATCTTGTTTGTTGTTCCCAGATTATTGAGAAAATGCGCTGCGTAATCTCTTAATGCGAATATCCTGGGTTCTTTTAGAAAATCTAATATTTTGAGATTCTTTTTGATGGAAAGATATGGGGGGGGCTTTGTTTTGACATAATTTTATTAGGAGGTTCTTCAGTGTTTGCCAGTTGCTAACAAGGGGGAGGGAGGGGGTCAAAAACTGCCTAAAATTTGTTGACATAATTACTGGACAACCCTGGATAAAGGAGAGGGGCGATGCTGATACCGCTAATAACGGCTTCGTTTAACCACGACGCCGTCAAACGGAAACTCACCTCTATATAGCAATGGCTATCATATCACATCCATATATATTTATGATTCACGTGTATATATATATGTCTGAATATATATAAATTATAAAGTCACATGCGTGTCAGATTATTAATAAGGACGTTGAGATTTGAGATGACACGCCCGCAGGAAGGAGGCGCTCGTTTTCCACCTGAAAGGCTGACTTCAGATAAAGCCCCCGTCTGATCTTATGAGGATTTTCATATTTATTATATAAACGGATGATGGATGGTGACTGGCGACGTATACTACTATTGGCCTTTTCTTTCCTTCTTTTTTCATTCTGTCGCTCCTTTTGTGTCTGATAAGAGGATCTAGCGTGTGTGCGTGTGTGTGTGTGTGTGTGTGTGTACGTGTAGGAACATGAGAGAGAGAGAGAGAGAGAGAGAGAGAGAGAGAGAGAGAGAGAGAGAGAGAGAGAGAGAGAGAGAGAGAGAGAGAGAGAGAGAGAGAGACAGAGAGAGACAGAGACAGAGACAGAGACAGAGACAGAGACAGAGACAGAGACAGAGACAGAGACAGAGACAGAGACAGAGACAGAGAGAGAGAGAGAGACAGAGACAGAGACAGAGACAGAGACAGAGACAGAGACAGAGACAGAGACAGAGACAGAGACAGAGACAGAGACAGACAGAGAGAGAGAGAGAGACAGAGAGAGACAGAGAGAGAGAGAGAGAGAGAGAGAGAGAGAGAGAGAGAGAGAGAGAGAGAGAGAGAGAGAGAGAGAGAGAGAGAGAGAGAGAGAGAGAGAGAGAGAGAGAGAGAGAGAGAGAGAGAGAGAGAGAGAGAGAGAGAGAGAGAGAGAGAGAGAGAGAGAGAGAGATGTGAATAAAAGAAACATAGCTTAAGAGTTGACATCAGTTTGCAAAATATGGATAAAATGTTCAATCCCCCCAGTCTTTTTTCTACAGTTCCCACACTGTTCAAAACGCCCAGCAAATGCAGACCTGCAGTCAGCTATTGTCTAGCTGATGCTGCTTTATTCAACTTGCCGTCCACAGAAGGGAAAGTAGCGTGTCGAATACTAAGGCCCGGCCTTAGGGCAAGGCGAACAAGGCAGCCGCCTTGGGCCCCGCGCTTTCAGAGGCCGCGCGTTGCTGGCTAGAATATTATTTTACTGTGATGAGATTCAACAGATATTCAAATTATTAAATAAAACATTATTACTGCTTTCATAGTAAAATGCTAGTATTAATGGCCTGATTTGAATTTTGTGTTCCGTAACCCATTTAATTTTCATTTTGCATTATTTTAATACATATGGCATTGCCAATACTGTACTGGCAGGAAATCAGCTCCGCATTGCCATTTTTTGCTTGGGGCCCCGCTCATCGCTTGCTGCCTTGGGCCCGCACACCCTAGGGCCGGGCCTGCGAATACTCGACCATCGTTTCAGAATAACTGCCATGGATATCTTGAAATCGGCCTCGGCTGAAACAGGTCAGAACTTAGAAAATATGGCTGGGCACACATCAGGTATACGACCTAAGATCGACGTGAAACACTGGCTGGAGTGCAGAACAACTCGTTGTTCGTGACCTGGGTGTGCTATTGAACTGTGAATAATGAGTGGCTGCAGGCCAAGTGAATCTGCTTTGCAGAACCTGCTCCAATCGGCTGCATCCGACACGGGTCACATGGTCTAACCTTTCGTTCAATGCTGCCGAAACCCTAGTTTCCTTCCCACAGACTCGAATTGACTTCTGTAACACCATCCTAACAGGACTGCCAAAGTTGAGAATACGTCAGCTCCTGTCGGTCCTCAGCTGTGCTGTTGGAGTGCTGGCCAATCAATCAAACTGGTCGCATGTATCTGAATATACGCGAGAAACGCTGTACTGGCTTCCTGTGGAGAAACGAAAGCGATTCAAGATCCTCTTGTTTAGGCGATCCACCACGGTTGACAGTGTCGGCATACATCAAAAGGATTTGTGTTCCAGTTATAAGTCAGCCTGGTAGCCAATCACTACGTCCTTCTTTCCTTGAAAATTCACAGGTTTCTCGCTTCCGCATATCGATCTAAGATGTTCGGAAGCTATTTCTTGCTTTCTCGCGCATTCGACCTTCTTCCACTTAGAACAATCTTCCTTGAAAATAGACGTACTGTATCAACTGATTCTGCTCAGCAAGCATTTTCTGGTTACCTAAAATCCAACTTGTTTAGATAAGTTAGATAGAGCTGCAGGAAACGCTTTTGGAATGCGTTTGAAAGGCGCTATATAAATATTTCCTTCCATTACATTACAATGGAGTTTTTACACGTATGCCTCCAGCCACTCCTTTGAATTGTACACTGCAGCATCTGGTACAAGGTTGTACTCGACTCAAACCACTTAAAGCCTCCTCCTCTGGTTAAGTTTTCTATATTATCTGAAGACGCTTGCAATTGCAACTTGACCTCACAAGTCTAGGTGTGCAAACTTGTCGAGAGAAGTGCCTGCGCGTTATCCATTGTAGAGCGAATAATGCAGGGCATTATTCGTTCTCAAGTGCTCATTAAGATTATTAATTGGATTAGTGATTGTCACCGAAGAGGTAGGCGGAGAATTAAACCACAGCGGGCTGATTTTTTTTATCACATCAGAGGCCGACTTTTCGCTTGGGGTCGACCACCTCCAACACTCGGCAAATACAATTTTTGGGTTACCTGAGGTGTGAGCGACGCGTTAGGGCTTTAAAGAACTGCGGGTGAAGTTCAGGGCCAGAAAATCAACACTGCATCACGAAGTACAAAACCGTGTCACCTCATTGCGTCAACCAAACTTTGTCAACTTACCAGCCCCCAAGAACAGATTCAATGCGCGTAACGCCACCGAAATCATCAGTGGCTAGCCCCAGTCCGGAGCGTGGCCGTTTCCACAATTCTCTGCCAACCACTACGATTCTGCGCACGGCTCCAGGCAGTTTTAGGTACATATCCCAGCGGCCGCAGGGCTCCCTCAACCGTCCGGGTCCATGTGTGTCTTGGTCGTCCAACCGGTCTTTTCCAGGTCTTTGGAGGGCCGCGGATCATGGCGCGTAGAGCTCTAGCATGGTCCTGACAGTCTTCGCTGCGAGCATAGTGACCAAACATCCGGATTCTCCGTGCCTGGATCATCTCCGATATTGGCCGTTGTCCTGTACGTCTGCCCCCCCCGCCCAGGTGGGCATTCGTGCTTACCTGGGTAACTCCCGGCAGGCGCGTCATCCTGCCGGGGACCTAGTTCCCCGAGGTATAACGAGGTCCCTGCCCAGGGTTACGGGTGAAGACCCCGACCGCCAAGGAGCGGAAGACCCTCATGGAGGTAACGGTCCTTAGGACGGACAAGGGCACGGCGAGTCAGTACGTCGTTGGTCGACCCACCTTATTTCTGGATGACTCGGCCATCTGACTATCTTGCGTTTACCTGGCGAGTTACCAAGTGAATTATACGCCGAAGAGTTTTTCACAATGACCAGTCCACCGAAATGATCAGATTTATTATTTTTACAAGAATGCACATTTCTGCAAATGGGGGACTCATTTCTGTTGCCCCATCTATGACACCTATACTTTTGTTGATTTTTAGTTTAAGATAGAGTTTATTAAGACAGACACAGGACCAGAAGATTAGAGATAGAGGTAAAGACAATCAAAGAAAGTGGCACGAAGAAAATTGTTTCGTAGCCTAACTGTGTTTACAAGGGTTTTATTATAAACAAATTGTTTTGAATTGGTGAGTTGCGATTCTGACTGGGAGAGGCCGTGGGGTCCGGACCCTCTGAGTCCAGGTCTTAGGATTTACGTAGATACAAAAAGAAGTCTCAGTTGCTCCCCCTTCCGATCGATAACTATCGATGTTTGCTCTGACGTAAAATTATTATTACGAGCATAAACAATAAATAATATAGGGCCTATTCCAGACTGATTTGTTGACTATGTAACCTGTGTAACAAAAAGCAGCTCCAACATTATTTTATTACTATCTTAATTTATTACTATTATATTGTTATTGGGGAGGGGGATAGAGTAGTGGTAACACGTGCTCATGGCCAGGAGAGCATAAGGTACGCGGTTCGACTCCTGTAACCCCCCTCTAGGGCGGCGCCTTGCATGGCTGCCAAACCGTTTGTTAATTAAGATATTGATTGTACTTTCATGTTTCAATGTAATCTTACTGCGTCTGTCGGTTTGAAATAATAAAGAATATAATTATTATTATTATTATTATTATTATTATATTAATTTTTATTAGTAGTATAAATTTATTCCTTTTAAGGTGTTATGCATTCAGTGGCGGCGCCAGCTATACAATTTCAGCAGGCCGTGTCAAGGTCATGGGAGTTATTCAGCAGGTCGAAGAAATTAATGTTTGAGTTTGACGCATCAAGTAGCACGACCTCAACATACGCAGCATTACTTAGGTATATAAAACGAAGAAAATTGTTATTGAACGCTTATAGCTCAATCGTTGTAACATATTCAAATTTGAAACAATTAAAAAGTTAAACTTTAGTAACTTACTAAGCTTTAAAGATTTGGAAGTATTGATTAGCTACTCGAAATATCATGAACATGTATGCAAATAAGACGCACGAAATTGCAGAAAATAGGCAGGTCATGAGGTAGGTCAGGAGTAAAATAGGCAGGTCAAATTACCTACCGCGACCCACGATTAGTCCGGAGATAGATCACGTATCTGGAACTGCTATGACTCATTCAAAGCGGCATTATGGAGTAGGCCTACGGTTGATGATTGATTAGAGCACTAGGCATAAAGTAGGCCTACGAGTTCGCTTGTCCCAAATTTCATCCAGTTACTGATACACGACAGGCTAGGAATAAGTGGCGTATTCGCTGATCATAGTTTACCATTGTCTGTGAAGCAGACAATTGAAGCGAAGTTAGGTAGCCTACAAAGTACGCGGGTTATCTGCTGTATTAGCTTCACTACTGAGCCGCACCGTATAGATCAGTGACCCATCATATTACACTTTTGTTATAACATATTCACATGGTCTTCCATGCACAGTACAAGGGCCTATATATATATATATATATATATATATATATATATATATATATATATATATATATATATATATATATATATATATATATATATATATATCGATATATATATATATATATATATATATATATTTATATATATATATATATATTAACACACACACACATATATATATTCACACATATATATATATATATTTGGTACTTTAAAAAAACTGCTGTATTTCGCCTTAAATCGCATAGATTCAAATGATTTGTTAACTGAATGTCATGGAAAGCAATAAAGATATATTGATTGATTGATTGATATATATATATATATATATATATATATATATGGGATATGTATCCCATTTTCTCTTTCACTCAGCGCCTTATAGTCATTTCGTTACCGGATTAGATCCTCACCAATGGATGAGTGCCACGCAAACTAAGGACCATGCATATAGAACTGGGCTGAGATTCGATCCGAAATAAGCTGTGCTAACCATTATCTCTTCACGCCCATACCCGCCTTTATAGGACGCCTTAACCAGCGCAGATAACCAGGACAGTAAATCATCCTCTACCATATAAAATAAATTACTCGACCCCTTGAATATTTAATTATAGCGGAACCTTTCAATCGACAGTATCTGTAAATAACTGATTAGGGATATTTAAATGACTAATCGGATCTTGAATTATGTTTATCGTTACTCTATTGTTCTTTAATGATGTTTATCGTCACTCTATTGTTCGACGTCTCTGTATAGAACGTAATTGACGGATCATTAATAATATTTGCTAAACTCCGTCAAAGCAGTTTTCGGGCGGTGCCGATCTGAAGATTGGATAAAAGAGGAGGGCGACGCTAATCATCTTTGTTATGGCAGAGCGTCATTTAAAACAATCTACCTAATAATGTTAATCATTATTTTATTGTTCGAGCTCTTTATGACGTGACGGATCTGTAGTGATGTATATCGTCACTTGATTGTTCGGTGTCTCTTTCTATGACGTAACGAATCTGTAATGATGTTTATCGTCACTTGATTGTTCAATATCTCTTTCTATGACGTAAGGGATCTGTAATGATGCTTATCGTCACTTAATTGTTCGATATCTCTTTCTATGACGTAATGAATCTGTAATGATGCTTATCGTCACTTAATTGTTCGATATCTCTTTCTATGACGTATTGAATCTGTAATGATGTTTATCGTAACTTGATTATTCGATATCTCTTTCTATAACGTAACAGATCTTCAATGTCTCTTTCTATGACGTAACGGATCTGTTTACGTCACTTCATCGATGATGATGACGATGACGATGATGACGATGATGATGACGACGACGACGGCGACGACGACGATGATGATGATGATGATGATGATGAAAACGACGATTTCTACAGCGCCGCAACACGACACATGCAGTTACAAGGGCGCTTTGACAAGTTCAACACGGCTTCATTGTTCGATGTCTCTGTCTATGACGTAACGGATATGTAATGATGTTTACGTCATTTCATTGTTCCATGTCTCTTTCTATGACGTAATGGGCCTTTTAATTCTGTCCATTTGAGTATTTCTCCCATGCAACGTAGATGTTCAACCCGCAAGTTGAGCTTTGTGTTTGACTCAACCATATCTTTCAATGAACACATTAACTCTGTTTGCAGGTCTGCCTGCTACCACGTCCTTGATATCAGCAGGATTAGACGCCACATTACCTTTCTGCCCTGATTTGTTTGGCTAATGTCCTGGTTTCCAGCCGTCTCGACTATTGCAACTCGCTTCTAATTGACATTTCGAAATCTAAATTGATGAAGCTTCAAAGAGTCAAAAATACCTTGACCAGAAGAGTGTAAGACATAAATCCCACCGGACATAATCCCCCTGGACATAATCCACCCTGGACCCTCAGGCTAGGACATAGTCAAATTTCTGCTTGGGTTCTCAGATCTCGACTAAAAAGTCATCTTTTCCTGGATTCATTTCGTTAATAGGCTGTTTCGTCTCTTCTCGGATTCGTATGTTGGTTCTCAACTGGACTCACCATGGATAGTTGGCTTGCGCAACGATTTTACTTATTAATAGGCACCATCGACTGCCTTGAGCATTGTAACATTGGCGCTAAAGAAGTTCTTAGATTAGATGAAATTGAAGTTCATTGTCATTCCACTGTTCCATGTCTTTTTATATGACGTAACGAATTTGTTAATGATGTTTGTTCGTAACTCCGTTTGTGATTGTAATTTGTCGGTCGAGCGATTGAAGCGCCACCAATGATTAACGGTCGAGGTTACTTCTATGACCCGCGTCTGTTATCCTCCGTTGAGACGAATACACCCCCGGCTGCTGGCAGCTTACACGGTCCGTATATTCCAGACTCGATCGCACATCATGCAGTCACCTAGGGCCAGTGCCGTAGCGAGAGGTGTTCCAGCGGTGCCATGGAACAGGGTGCAGCTCAAGAGGGGGGACGCAAATTTTGAGGTGGAATGACTATTAATTATTAAACTAATTATCTTAAAATCTAATATCCATTTAAAATGAAACAAATATGATACAATTCTTCTTCTGGTTCTCTGCAGCCTTCAGGCAGGATCAAACGTCCGACGTCGCCACTCCTCTCGATGTTGAGCCTCTTCTTTGAGGATTCTGTATCCCTTCCTCATCATCCAATCCAGCATCGTCTGTCTTGGTCTTCCCAATGTTCTCCCCCGCCATTCTTCCCTCGATGATATTTCTTAGGAGAGAGTCCCCTTTCAGCGTGTGTCCGATCCATTTCCTCTGTCTCTTTCTTAATGTGTGTATCAAGGATCTTCTTTCCAATCCTTCCCATCACTCTTCATTTGTTTTATGTTCTGTCCAGCTGATCATCTCCATTCTTCTGCAAATCCTCATCTCGAACGCCTCCAGTTTCTTGACGTCCTCTTTCCTCATCATCCCTGTCTCTGATCCGTACAACACCACACTCCACACCAGAGTCTTTACCATTCTTTTCTTCAGATTCCTGTTCATTTTCCCTCTCAGTAGCTCTTTCCGTTTTGCGATGCCTCTTTACCAAGTCCTATTCTTATTTTAATTTCCTTATGGCATTTGGCATCTGTCGTGATCATGCTCCCTAGGTAGCAGAATTCGTTTATTAACGCTGCTTCCTCCCCACCGATTTTTATTCTGACTAATTTCCTCTCCTTTACTTATTCTCATTAGCTGCGTTTTATGTTTAATTTAAATGAAGTAGCAAGAAATAAAAGTGCATAGGCCTATATACTATTAATAGATCGATACCTGACTGTGCAGGTTAATTTTAAAATTGTCGTTTGAACACATTTATAGTAAATATTATATTCGAGATAACAAATGTGGTCGTTATTGGTGACGTTGATCTTTTATGGGGACAATATTTACGATTGACACAGAGCGCATTTATTATAGCTTATATTATTTATTATTAGCTCCTGCGTAGGCCCAGGCTGTAATCTAGTCCCCCTCTTGTGGGGGGGGGGAAACAAGTTTCCTGGGGGGATTTTCCACCCCAACACGTGTCTACATTACAATATTGCTGGCCTCTGGGGGGAAACATCAATCCTGGGGGGGAAATTTACCCCCCCCCAAAGACGTCTAGATTACACACTGGCGTAGGCCAAGGCGACTTGCGAGCAAAATACCGTCTAAACGTACAAAACCTTAGCAGAAACGAAGAATAAGTCCGGTATGCAAACCTATCGTTATTAAACTCTGGTAAGTTCGAAATTACTGTAAAAATTCTCCATTTCGACAATAATATCGTAATTCGTCGAAATGACGTAGAAGTCGCTCAACGACCGACGTGGCCGGTGACATGCGCAAAAGCGCCATTATATGACGTCTCATTTTATGACGTTGCACGGTTGTAAATCTCTATTGATATTTATCGCAACTCCATTTTTCGTCGTGAATCCATTTTTGGCGTATCTTTTAATGACGTAACATAACTTTATGGAGTTTTTCGTTAGTTCATTGTTTCATATATACGTTATGGCGCTTTTCGTTAGTTCATTGTTTTACATCTTCGTTATGGCCTTTTTCGTTAGCATATTGTTTAACATCTTCTGACCCACAAATGTCTTAAAGCGATGTCTAGTAGTAGGCAACATCTTAATCTGTTAATGCTTTGGTGTCGTTTCCTTTTTTCATCGCCATAGTCCGTATTTTCTATTTGTTGCAGGCGACTCTGGCGGCGCAGAAAGGCGTGCATGGAAACGAACCTGTGTGCAGTGGACGAACAGCACTGCGAATGATGGTGGTGGTGGTGGTATTGGTGGTGGTGGTGGTATTGGTGGTGGTGGTGGTGGTAGTGGTGTAATATAGAATTAATAGTCGTATGGTCGCGGGTTGCGGTGTGCTATCCAGTGTCATCAAATAATAAACGAATCTACTATATAGTTTCCTAGATCTGTGTGTCCTACGATAAACGCTGTGGAATGCATGGAACGTGACTCATGGCCTGCCGTTCCTCCATCCCTCCCTCAACATTGTGCAACACGATCTGACGGGAGGGTTGGGGGAGGAGCAAATACTGACGAGGCGAAGACTGATTAGCCTAAACATCAATTGGTCACGTGCAATACAGGGCACACACTGTACTGTTCGATCCAGGGCGCGAAAGAGGATGAGACAGACTTACTAAGCGCTGTATGTCTGTCCATCGATCCGTCTGTCTGACTCGCTATGTGACTTATAATCAAGCATTCCAATTAACAAATTCTTTTCCTATTCATGCATTAATTTTTTCAACCCGTCATATATGACGGGCAAATACTCTAGTATATATATATATAGTTTCTATTTCTTCGTCAAATGCATGAGATGCCGTAGTGAACTTAGGGGGTCATCCATAAAGGACGTCCGCAATGAGGGGTAGGTAGGCGTCATTCAATTTCAAATACAGATAAATGCGGACATGGTGGAAAGGAGTTATGACCAGCGCAGACGTCCGCATCTA
Source organism: Allolobophora icterica (assembly GCA_963556255.1). Classification (NCBI taxonomy): domain Eukaryota; kingdom Metazoa; phylum Annelida; class Clitellata; order Crassiclitellata; family Lumbricidae; genus Allolobophora; species Allolobophora icterica. The sequence continues at coordinate 21,397,048 of OY744609.1, read as the reverse complement.
AATTTCTAAATCTGATAGTTTTTTTTAAACACCTCTTTGTTTCTACCTTCTCAGAGAGACGAAAAACTAAGATTATATTACTGTAGTTTATGCCATTTTAAAAGGCAGCTTGTTAAACATTTACTTACTATTTATATTACCTGTGTTTGTTGTTTTAAAGTGCAGTGGTTGATGTAGAACACTGCTTACATTTCAATTATAAACAGCAAGTTCTAGTTGACATTTTAAGTAAGGTGATTTTAAATAAGATAGAACTGGTAGCTTTTTAATTAAGCCTACGTTAGCCACAATGTTGGTTTTTGCGTTCACTGGCTTTGGCGTGCGGACGTCCGCAAAGTGAGGAGGGAGGGTAAGGTCAAATGCGGACAAATGCGGACAAGGGAAGGGAGTGGTCCAAAGTAGGTCCTATTTTGCGGACGTCCTTTATGGATGACCCCTTAACTGGCTTTCTGTGTCATGCTTAACCTTTAAGATTCAGACTACCAGCCTTCCATCATATCTTAATACACTGCTATCACTATTTCACCCTCCTAGACTTTTGTGGATAACGTGCTTTCAACTGATGTCCTCTTGGTATTTTGGATCGTCAACCGCAAAAGACCAGACTTGCCAACTCGCTATATTCATTTAAATCACTCATCATGACCAAATTTGTTACTCTATCCTCTGCAAGACGCCGTCTTGACTCTTGGCGTCACTGATTCAGATTTAAATCTGCTGACTGAACTCGTAATCAACTCAAGTGCTTTAAATGAACAAAAAATTCATTTGGTGCTGCATATGCGGTTATCGGTTGTCATGAAACTGTATCTTACCTGACCTGATGCGATCTGATTCCGCTAGTGGAGTCTGTGATTGCTAAACGAGGTGTTGTGCACGAACTATGTGATCTCCGGTCCATCCACTTAGCCAGTCATTCTCTCAGCCGTAACTTTGCTAATGCTTCGTTGAAAGAAGATCAAAGATTCGGGTCTGAAAATAGATAGAAAAAACATGATAAACGAATGATTAAAAGAGAAGGAAGAGGAATGGAAAAACTAGTAGAAACAAAGAGAAACGATCGACAAAAAATTAAATTGAAAAGATGGAAGGAAAGAAAGAAAGAAATGAACGATTCACAGCTTTAAAAGGCCCCAGAGATATTTCCAGAGCGACAAAGAGAGACAGGGGCGTCTATCCCCCCTAAGTCATTGGAGCAAACTTCATCTTTCCGCTCTTTTCCTCCCCTCCCCTTCCTTCCCCCCTAAAATGGTGGCACACACACTGACAGATCTCTCTCCCCTATTTTATGGATGGAGCATTTGCTCCACGGTTTCTATGGTGTAGACGCCCCTGAAGAGAGATATAGTCTAACGGTAAAAGAGAAAACCTTAGAGCGTGACATTTAAGTACTAACAAAGAAATAATTTTAGAAAGAGAGAATGCGAAATTAAGCATTACACAGTGAGCAGTTACACTTGGAATTAACAATAGGGCCTAATAATTATCGACCATTAGGAAAGTCACTTAGCCATCATCATTATAACGATACACTCCGTATCTTCGCGTTCTAAAAATCAAGTCGGACTTCAGTTCATGACATGTTTTAAACGAACTCCTTTTGACTAATTCCAAAAAGTTGTGTGTTTATTCGTTTAATCAGCAAAACTGGTTGGCACACCGCAACCAGGAACAGATGAATGAGTTGGAAAATAAAATAAAAGAAAATACTAGTACTTAACGAAAATTAGCAATTGGGACTCAGAAGATATCATTGTATAGTACTCTCGGAATATAGTTCTTATCGTCTTTGGGTGGAAGTTCGAAAGGGTGGACACGGGTCTCATGCCTCGGCGACTATTCCCTATGTGGAAGGAGGCTACTAAGTACACGAGAGGCATTCCAGACCTCTGCCTTGAGCAGGCCATCATCTGCCCGCTTGACACGCTCCTCAACAGTTGATGAACCTTCTGGCAGGTATCCCAGCCGCCTTGTTCTGCATAGTTAGACCTTATAACCTTGGAAAGGATTAACTAGCCTCTTCAAATAGGTCTAAGACACCTTATGAGCAGGCACGTAACTAGGATTTTTCGTTTCGGGGGGCTTAAACCTTGAACATGGCAACATTTATACAGTGTTCATACGAATTTTAGCCGTAAGCATACAACGGCTTGACTTGTTTGGGGGGGGGCTTCAACTTCGTTTGGGGGGGCTTAAGCCCCCCCAAGCCCAACGCTAGTTACGTCCCTGCTTATGAGAACCTAATCAGCAAATACGTTAGACCAATAAATAAGCATTATGAATAAGATACTTATATACAGAAATTGCTTATCGTCGGTGCCAAGGTAACATCACCTATATTTATTTCCGGGTCATTCCCGTGCTCGATGAAAAGCCTAGCTATCCAGGGCTTATAAGCTGAACAGTTTTCGGGTTATCTATTTAAGAAATTGACCAGTTTTTATCATATTGCTAAAATATTACGTTTCAGCGAAACTTTTATCAAAAACTCGTTCTCCAACTGCAAAGCAAGCCATAGAAAAAGAGTGGCTGCTAAGACTGATAACCTCAAATCCAGTAAAGAGCATTCTTGAAATGCCAACATTGCGATGTTGGACACGTGCTACTCTCTGCTGCAATTGTAATGCACCACTTGCAACTAAAATTACCATAAGCGCACAATATCCTCAGTCAGAGTACAACCATTAAAAGAAGTGCGTCTACAGACGCGTCTACAGGATAGACAGACAGATAGAGGGATGGACAGACAGACTGACAGACAAACTGACAGACAGACAGACAAACAAACAAACAGACAGACAGACGGAAGGACAGACAGATAGACAAACAGACGGATAGACAAACAGACAGACGGACGGACAGACAAGCAGACAAACAAACAGACAAACAGACGGACGGTCGGATAGACAAACCGAAGGACAGACAGACAGACAAACGGACAGAAGGACAGACAGACAGACAAAGGGACAGAAGGACAGACAGACAGACAAACGGACGAATGGACAGACAGAGGGGCGCACAGACAGACAGAAAGATGGACAGACAGATAGAGGGATGGACAGACGGACGGAAGGACAGACAGACAGCAAAAGACAGAAGGAGTAAGGGAAGGAAGAAGGAAACTAACAGGAAAGGAAACAATGACTGGACAGAGAGGAATGTAGAAAGAAAGACAGGTGTAATACAATGCATACATATTATATATACATACATTCATAATTCATGCATATATGCATACATACACACACATGCACGCATGCATAGCTTTTCCATGGATATAGGCCACAGAGTTACTGTCTGTGAGTGCTCTTGCTACATTTTAGATGTTGCTTATTTATTAATTAAATAATAATAATAATAATAATAATAATAATAATAATAATAATAATAATAATAATAATAATAATAATAATAATGTTGCGGAGGACGAGGCCTGAATTTTCAGACATTAAAAAAAATAATAATAAAAGATGGTCACTCCAGAGATTAATTTTCACCCATTCAGTAGGCCTACCTGGCTCCTGAGGAATTATATATACCTCTGGGGAAAAAATCATTATTATTATTAGTAGTAGCAAGACGGATAGACAAACTGCTTCACGAAGGGCACCTGCATCGCTGACACCTGTCTCCAATGCCGGCTATTTCGTGTTGGCTTTCGTGTTGCGCCTAATAGGTTGTGGTCCATTGATGCTCATTTGGCTGCAGCGGCAGACTGCGTCTCTAATCTTAGCGTCATCATCGTCGAACTCGTTGCCAAGGAAATAGCGTGTACACGCAGGCCACCTGCCTACGTTTACAGTCGGCAAATCGCCTTTAATGCTGTCGACTAATCTAAGATTCATTAGTCCGTCAAAACTGTCTAACTACACGTGCTGCAATTTCTGTCGACATTTTCTTTCGTAAATACCAACTCTTAGCTGCAAATATCGTTCGAGCAAAGTGCAGCGCCCTCTATAAAAGGTCGCCGTGTTTTTTAAAAGTACTTATATATGACCTAGACCCCTTTGGTGCCGTATCTGGCACTATCTGCCATATGCGGCGAATCAAAACCATCCATAAAAATTTCGTATAAAAATATCTACGAAAAAATATATTAGAAATAAAATATAGATAGAACAAGCAAGGAAAATTGAATGAAGGAAAAAAAACAATCGAAAAGCAATTAAAAAAACAATTGAAAACAAGACAGCATTTTCGAAAAAAATTCAATTCTATCCTTAAAAGCTCAGAAATAAGTTGAAATTAACGTTGATATGTGAAAAATTCTGTTAGGTCTACATTAAATTGGCTCGCTCCTTATGACTCAGGTCTTTGCTGAATTTTCAACATATTACCTACGACCGCATAGCCAGGTAAAATTTCGCGCCCCAGCACGTGCAAACAGGTAGGCCTGTGTACAGACAGGTATATCGGTCATTCGACACTATCATAAAGGCTAATGACTTCGTTCGTTTAATTTTGCTTTAGGTGTTGATCATATTTGTTGCATCTGCACCTTGCCACATATTGTGATATTTATTTTAGTCTTGTTTTCACACTTTTTAATTAAGAGGACAACACGTACGTGTTGCTCGGCCAGGTTCTCCACGTGTCTGTATTTGACTAGAAATAGGTCCCCTAGGCAATAGTAGGCATTGCAAACAACACAATGCAAAAGAATACAGCGGAGTAGAATACAATACAACACAGCACAATACAATGCAGAACAATACAATACACTATCATGGCGTGTTAATGTATAATATGCTTCACCGTTCTATTTCAGTAGAAAATACCCATTGCCCCATGCACTTATATATGGCACTACAATGCCATTTGTATGCGTCTCCCTTTGGGCAGTGGATTCTATCCCCCACTAAACAACCGGGCTCAATCCCTCCCCTTTCACAGAACTGTGAGCGAACACTCTGTAACTTGTAGAGAGTGTGATAAATAAATTGAAAATAAACACTTTCCCTCTGATTTCACTGGGCTCAACTTGGCCCGCCCTGAATAGGGATAGAAGCCCCTGCCTTTTGGGGTTCATTGGACAGTTTGAATGCATGCTGCATGCAGCTGCTAGGCTTTTTGGTGGAATTTCAAAATGTGATCCTGTCTCATGTTACACGAGTAGCGTGCTCCGTTGGCTCGTTTTCTGAGTTGGAGTCATCGGAAGATCCAGTCGACAAGAACAAGGAGAACGTTCGCGAAGCAAGTCAACGTCAACTTAGAGCACCTGAAGAGAAGATCCGTAAAGAGGACAAGATAGCTTAAACGCACACTTTAAAGATGTTATTATTTTCACTCAGTCGTTCTTCCTACATTTGGTGCGAAAAATTGATTTTTCTTTACGATTACGTCATTTGATATGCGATCCATTGTCGTGATATAACGTTCTTGCGATGAAGACAACGAGGAGAAAAGGTAACGGCGCCAGTCTAAGACATCAAAGAGCCATTTATGTTATGTTCAGCCTCAATTACTTACATGTATATACTATTTTTGGCAATCTATTACAGACCCTGATGGCAGTGGTTCATTCAGGTGGAGACGTGCAATGCCGTGCATGTTAGCCATAAACGTGGCGAAACGCTAAAGCTTAAGCTACATGTGGCTCTGTGGTCCATTCGGTAGCGCGTTTGGTTTGTAATCCAACGATTGCAAAACCGCTCTTTTCAGCCGTGTATATATATACAGTACACATGAAATTTCAAAAATCTTCACAAAAATTCTGATTTTTTTAGGCTGCTGTGGATTGTGAGGCCTTATAAGCTGTAGCTTTATTTGCTTATGCCTAAATCCAGCACTGGCGAAGAGTAGTGGAAACAGCAACACTCGGGAGAGAGGCACACCATTGATGATGATGAATTGTAGTAGGCCTATACAGACGGTTGTCTGTATGAGTTTTAACCAAATGGAGATAGGGCCTACCCATTCGTTTCAATACACATATTATCCTTCATACCTGCTCTAAATTTGTTGGCTGCAGGAGCGCCTGTCTGGTACCATCCGGATGAATTTGTAATTGCGGATGTAGTGGGAGTTGTTAATATACTGTGATTGTAATTGTAATTAGTAACTTCTATTGCGCCGGTGTCTAATGCACTAGACATCAACCGATGGCATACCAAAACCAAGCCGTAATCAGATCAATATCCAGAAGATCAGTCCGTATACAAGACAGAGAGGCAGCCTATGGTGGATAAGCAATTTGAACGAGGTAAGTTTAAGTTGAGAACTGTTATTGTAGTTCTGAAAGAACACTAATTGTGTAACGTCTCGCGAGTACCTCTAAGACCTGTCAAAAACATGGCTACCAGCAGAAGGTTTCTCATGACAATCAAGACCACGCTCTCTAAATTGCCCCTAACTGAAAATTCCTGAGCCACCCCATCCACCTTCTCATTGTCTACCTGTTCGACTCTTGGAACTCCATCTGGAACCGAACTTGCTCATACCTGGCTTATTGGGTTTGTTACGTAAATATCCGAAATCTCTTAACGCCACGCAAATTCCGAGTCTGTGAAACCAGCTGATACACCGGTGCTTAATCAAATTAGGTCCACAAGAACCAAATGTGACTACAAGCGCCTGTTGCTTCCACAACATTTCTTTTCCGGTGTTGACGAAATACGGAGATTAAGAGTAAGGATATACGAATAAAGCGATAGAGTAATTAAAGGACTTTGTCCTCTTCAAAGGCTTACCGTTGTATTGCTCTTTTGCGGTGGTGAACAGTGTTCGTTAACGGGTGATTCGATCGGTCCGAGGGTCCGAGATTCAAGGGATGATGAAGTGTAGACCAAGTTGAACTCAGACTGTGCTAGAATATCCCCAGTGCATAAGCTAACTCTCCTCTGTCTGTCTGTCTGTCTGTCTGTCTGTCTGTCTGTCTGTCTGTCTGTCTGTCTCTCGCTCTTCGTTACGCTGCCTTTGGTTCCGTCCCCGTCCTCCTTGTTCTGTTCCACCAATATTTCCACCAATGGAACTTATATACGTGTCGATGCATCTGTCTGTCTCTGTATGTCTGTCTGTTTGAATGTCTGCGTATCCTTCTGCAATTGTCTGAATGTCTGTTTGTCTGGAATAGAAATTCTTCGGTTGAATTTAATCGGTCTCCTGATTTGCATTTGCTTTAACGCTGCATATGTTGTTCTTCGTCACGGTCTTTAAATCAGAGCAAATTCTTTAGGTAATTATATATATATATATATATATTATATATATATGTATATATAATATATATATGTATATATATATTGTTACAAGGTCCCCCTTTAATGTATCTAGTATGACTAGAAATGCTCATCTAGGGTATGATAAAAGTATTTTAATATTTACTCGATAATGTACAATTATACCTGCTCGAAGCCAGAGCGAAGAAAACCAACACCAAGCGTCTTCAACAGTAGAACTACTCAGAAGAAACAAACGTACTAACATTAGCTCTGCACCTTACGAATATGGTCGCAGGCATGAAACAGAAATATTAAAAGAAGTAACCCGCAAAGGGGCTTACTCTTAACTAGACAAGCGAGACCTGGTGCCCTAACAAACAAGTGATCTCGTCAGATCCTATAGCTAATACCAAGCTCTCCGACAATCCTACCACAGTCTCTTTTATATAAATCACATTACCGCCAGACGGCGTTAGACTCAGTGAAAACTAGTCAAGCAGAACTAAACGAGAATGTTCCATCTCGACACTCCTACAGAGTACAATGCTCGTCCAGCAAACCTTAACTAGAGATATCTAACTATATATATGTATATATATATATGCACACATATATACACTGGCGTAAACATGTCAAAAATATTGGGGGGGGGCATTTCCCGAAAAATTTATAAATTTCGACATGCTGAATAATAATCCATCAATCTTTTTGGGAATTTCATCTTACAACAAAGTTTATGACCTTTTTTTAGTCATTCGCCTCTTTTCTTTTCTTTTAGGAGCTCATAACAGTGTCCTGACCTTTTTTGAGAATTCGTCCTCACACCACACTCGACAAAATTTCATTAAATTAAATATACCTTCATATTTGAAGAAATTTTCATCTCGATTTTGGGGGGCATTGCCCCGGCTCCTCAATTATTGGGGGGGGAACGTGCCCCGGCTGCCCCCTCAGAGTCTACGCCTATGCATATATATATATATTTATATTATATATATATATATATATATATTTATGGCAAATTGAGGGGTCGTGGTGTGATACTGTCCATGTGGCTTACAGTGTCTTATATATTAATTAAAATCCATCGCTCAGTCGTTATGTAGGTCATATATATATATATATATATGTGGTGTGCTGTGCGTCGACTCCGTCTATTCTAGTTTAATATTCTGTTCTACGTCGTTTAACTCAGTCATAGGTCCCTCACTTTGGAACCGACTTCCTCCTTCTGTCCGCACCACCATTCTCTCTGGTAGCGTTGCTTCTTCCTTTTCTCACCTTAAATCCTGCTTTTTCTCTCGGGTCTCGCGCACTGGGAGCGCCTCTGAATGGTTTATACCGCGAGAGGCGCTTTATAAATGCCCATATACAATACAATACAATACAATACAATACAATACAATACAATACAATACAATACAATACAATACAATACAATACAATACAATACAATACAATACAATACAATACAATACAATACAATACAATACAATACAATACAATACATATATATATATAACGATTGACGTATATGTATTCAGTCATTCATTCATAACGGACACTTATATAGCGCCTCTTCAAGGAGAACTACTCAGAGGTGTTCGCGACTCCAGCACGGCTGAATAGAGCGGTCTTAAGGCGAGAAAAAAAACGTGGAAGGAAAGGTTCTGGGAAGCAAGCGAAGCGATAAGAGAAGGCCATTCCAGGTTAGAGGGCCCAACACCGACAGAGTGCGATGCTGCCTGGTTGAGGTACGGGCAAGAGGAACAGAGAGCAAGGCCTGCTCAGACGAGCGAAGAGATCGAGAGCCCCGCCTGCTGAATACCGGCGGCAGAGCTCGCGGAGATAGAGCGGAGCAAGGTCAAGCAAGCAGCGCCAGACTACAGGGCAGCCAACCTATACGCTGCTCAAGAGGGGGCCAGTGGAGAATATCAAGCATGTAGCTCGAGACATGACCAAATTTGGGTATGCGACCGATAAGGCGGGTTGCGGAGCGTAGGACCCGGTCCAAGCACCTCAGACGGCTAGCAGAGAGACCAGCATAAAGTGAACAACAGTCAAGTCTAGATGTAACAAAGGAGTGGATAAGTGTGGATGTAGCAGAGAGAGTAAGCGAGCAAGCGACAGTTCGCAGCTGGCGAAGTTGGTAGAATCAATCACGGTTGAGGTGATTGATGTGGGGAGCAAAGGTGAACTCTTGACCTATAAGGTGACACCAAGGTCACGAACAACAATGGAGAAGGTGAAGCATCATTGAGGGCAGCCACGTCCAGCTTAGCCAGTTGCTGCCTATAATATATATATATATATATATATATATATATATATATATATATATATATATATATATATATGATCGATTCGTGATTTTTATATATGTGTAATGTACGTATACGTGCGTGTGAATGCAAGGGTTTATAATCTATATATAGTTTTATACATGCACGATGTATATTCGAAATGGCGTACATGTATCAGATTGTAGCCTGTGATGTATATAATATATATGCATTGAACTGGAGATTCTGTTGAGGCTGAAAGGATGCAGACACCTTTGCTCTGCTGCATTTCTCATAAATTATCTGACTGAACGGCGAGGCAGACGTGGCCGTGAACGTAAGGCTACAGGTGATCGCAGAATACTAAAGCATGCATTAGTCCACTGGTTGAGTAAAATGTAAACTTCCCATGTCCGTTAATGGAACACCTTCTTTTGCATGGCAGTGTTAATCCCAAGGCCTTGGACAAAGGTCTATAGTGCGCCGCAAGACTTGCAGTTCACTTTCCCGCTTATGCCGGTGTCAGAATATAAAGTCTCCCCAGAGTCTCCCCAGAGACTCCCCAGAGTCTCCCAGACTGAAATAACGTCTCCCGTTTTTTTCTCAGTTCCACTCACAAATTTCCTGTCGTTATATTGTAACCAGGGGTGTAGTGGTAAAATTAGAGGTGAGTATACGCTCCCCGTGAGCAGCGGCGTTACTAGGGCTGGTGTCACCCTAAAAAAATGTGAAGACCTTTTTTTAGGAATTCGTCTAAGAAAAATTTAGGACCTTTTATCAATTCTCTGAATTTTTTTTGACTTTTTACGATTTCGTCTCTGAAAAACTTGATGACCTTTTTTTAGTCATTCGCCTTATAAAAACCTTTCAAAACCTCTCTTTTTCTCAAAATTTCGTTCCTCAGTGGCTATAAGGGTCTCTAGAGAGGTAAGTATACGCTGTATACCCGCATATGCCCTCGTCCAGAGCCATGAGTATACATGTACAATCTCAAATTTCTCTAGAGGTGAGTATACGCTGTATACCCGCGTATACCCTCGACTACAGCCCTGATTGTAACACTAAATAGATTTACAATAGAGTTAGAAAATCCAGCTGCTTGCAATTATCATTAACTTTAAACAAATGTAACTGTATTTCTTAAACAGTAATGTCTCCCGGAGGAGAGATTATTTCAACGGAGGATCACATATTTTCTTTCCCGAGACTTTTTCTGAAAATGGTCTCCTGGGGGATGGGGGGAGGGGGAAATTTATTCTGAAACAGATCCTTCGGTGAGGGGAGGAATCTGTTCCGAAATAGACAGACTTAAGGAGGGGACTGTTTCGGGTACAAATTCTACCCTTTAGTGACAGAGACAATTAGTATGTCCAAACAACTTGTTACGGGTCACGACGCAGAGTTCGCTCAGCAGTCTCGAACCCGCAATCGTCATATTACAGGCCCATCGCGCTACCGAATACATAACCTGTCGCATTAGACTCTCAGTATAAGAATGTAGGCTAATGTATGGTCTATATTTATAAGCATGCAACTAAATGCAAAATTAGAAATAAGAAACCTCTGGGTAGGTATCTTTAAGGGGCGCTATATAAATTCCTTGAATGACTGAATAAAACTTTCGCTATAAGTAAAATAGTAGGCAAGCGTAAGACACACAGGATGGCTATAATATTATTTTAGTCTATCCAGTTGATAATGAATTGCCTGGTGCGTTACTAACTATCTGTGGCAGGCAGTGCATCAATTTACTTCAGGACCACTGACTCCAGCGACACTGGTGCCTCTATTGACGTTCTAAGGCATCATTCAGCTACCGTTTATTCAGCTGTCTATTCAAACATGTATACTGTATCATATAAATTATATATTATTGTTAAATTATATATATATATATATTCACACACATATGTGCAATTGTGTATACATAAATGTGTATCCACTATCCACTAGGGCTGTACCAAACATTCGCTTCGTATTCGCTTCGGGGCCGAATAGTGGGCCAAACAGCTATTCGGTATTCGGCCGAATAGTATCGGTCGGACCGATTACGAATAGTGGTCATGGAACGATTGGTGTTCTTGAAAGCTAACGCAGCATTCATGCGCTAACTGAGCTGTAAGTGACAATTTCTAAGTTTAGTTAAATCAGTTCCATTCCTAGTTTACACAGACTGTCAGAAGAATGCAAAATTTACATATAGTTAACTGTTTACTTTTAGTTTATGTATTAAATTTACTGAATTGAAATTTTTTCTTACATTTGAAATTGTGACTGTTGTCGGTAGACCTATTTTGTACACTATTCGTATTCGTATTCGCATTCGGCCGAATAGTTGGTCCAAATATTCGTATTCGGCCGAATAGTGATAATCACCTATTCGGTACAGCCCTACTATCCACATACATACATACATACATACATACATACATACATACATACATACATGCATATAAATGTACGTTCATACATACAAATACATGCATGCACATACACTCTATATGCATACATACCTATATGCATACATACACGCATACATACACAAACAGGCACACACACACACACACACAAACACACACATATATATATACAGCCAAATGAGCCTCTGCGACACAGAATAACTCCAATTGTCTACACTTACCAGACACCACGTTTAAAAGAGTATAAGAATGTTGGCCATTTTCTGTCAACGGTTTCCAGTCTCTTTCTGCGCGTGCTCACGACTACACGTTTCTCATTTGTACGGCGCTACTTGGGCTAATAAGTGCGACGAAAATGAAAGGCGGCGGCGCCCTCTTGTGTTCTCATTTGAAAATGGATCCTCCCGCGTGTATAGGCTATCTGATTTCAGGAGGACCCATCAGCGTTTGTATAACGAGCTCAGATGTTGTTCGGCGCTATATAAATTATAAAGCATGCATACTGTAGTCTACAGAAACTGTCTACACAATAGTAGATAACCAGATCAGACGTCGTCTCCAGCTGCATCCCTCCTCCCGAAGAAATGACCAAGTGATTAAAGTTAAAGCACATTCTGCGGTAAGGGTTAGAGCGTTTAGGGTTGGGAGCTAGGTCAAGACTTTTGGTAGGCCTACAAAATGCTTTTTAAAACAGTACTATGTAACTATGGTTGATGAAGAGTAAACTTGTAGAGACAAAATATCAGTTAAAATAATTTGATCGTGCAATGGGTCATCCATAAAGGACGTCCGCAAAATATCACCTACCTTGGACCTATATCCTCCCACTTGTCCGCATTTGTCCGCATTTGACCTTACCCTTCACCCCCTTTGCGGACGTCCGCACGCCAAAGCCAATGAACAAAAAAAAACATTGTGACTAACGTCATTAATAAGCTACTAGTTCTATTTTATTTAAAATCATCTTACTTAAAATGTCAACCAGTAGGCCCTACATCTATATAAATAAAGCGAGAATTCTGTGTGTGTGTCTGTCTGTCTGTTTGACCGGGATTAGCTTCTACAATTTTGCACCTTTTCACTCGAAACCTTCGCTACTGTGTCGGCCTCGGCATCGGACACCCAGTGGAGGGGTTCGCGTACCCTCTTTTCACCGCTAACATGGTGAAAATCCCCCAAAACTCTACCCAACCGACCGTCGCTCACGCCCCAGCTCGCCGCTTCCACTGCAAAGCGGTTCTATTTATGGCGCCGGTATTCCCCAACGTCATTACTAATGCGCATAACGCCCAGCTCGCCTCTTCCACTGTCAAGCGGTTCTATTTATGGCGCGGGTATTCCCCAACGTCATTAATAATGCAAATAAAGACGTTGTTTACTTTCGCACAAAATTTAATTACGATCGATTCGAACTATATTCATCGTTTTACAGCAAAATTGTATGTTTAAAGACTCTGCTTTACTAAGGGCAGTTACGGCTAGATTTCTGGCGTTTTCTTTAACCCGCCAACGCCGGGTTCACCCTCTTTGACTGCGAAGCAGTCAGTCCACGGGAGACTGCGAAGCAGTCGTCGCCACAGGGCGACTGCGAAGCAGTCAGTCGACGGGAGACTGCGAAGCAGTCGTCGCCACAGGCGACTGCGAAGCAGTCAGTCCACGCCTAGACTGCGATGCAGTCTCCCCCACAGGTCGCCTAAATTTCTTCCTTATTCGCTACACGGATTTAAACTTATACCTAAATTTGTTGCTTATTCGCTACAGGGATTGAAACTTATAACCCCGGGCAACGCCGGGTAAACCAGCTAGTGCTATATAAAATTGAAAAGTAAGCCCATAGTGTTTTAAAGTTCTAGTACACGGCATGGGTTTTAGGCAATCACCTCACTGACGTTTTCGTCACTCGGGGAAGGTTGAAACAAGGAGGTGTTTAAAACTATCAAATTTAGAAACTTAGATGCGGACGCCCGCACTGGTCATAACCCCTCTCCCCTTGTCCGCATTCGAATGACCCCTACCTTCCCCTCGTTGCGGACGTCCTCTATAGATGACCCTAAGGCTATATAGGCTTAGAGTTGGGGTTGATATTTTATAACAAATTTCAGAGTTCACGTTAGGCTAGATGACTTGAATTATGTTACGTTTTAGATCAGGGTTAATTATGCTGAAGGGGTAGGCCCCTATTTAGAATTAGTCAAGGTTTAGGGTTGGATTACCAACCTAAAGGTTTAGGATTACTTTGGCTTAGGGTTATAACAAACTCTTATAAATATATGCCTGCATTATTAATTTTCTCTCTAGACCGATCGCCTAACCTCGATCTGCCAAAGCCAAAAACTGCGCGACGCCACGACTAGAATCTAAAAATCGTCCCCCAGAGCCTCATACATAATTGGCCAAATTAATGAATTAACCTCTGCATAATGAAGCTTCATTGTTATTAGTAGGCCTGCCTATTAATGGTGCATGCGATTTGCGCTTGAAAAAAGTGGAGGAAAACATATAGGGTAATTGGGCAGAAGTGAACTGGGTGACACGGTATAGCCTATTGGTTTGGATGTTCGACTTGTAACGCACAACGTGCGGGTTCAAGCCTCCTCTGCAGATGAGTGGGTGGCTGACTGTATAGGGCCCTAGTTTTAGCTGTTGACGAGAGAAAGATTGAGGCGGTTCAGTGGGCCCCTTCTTAAAGACCCAGCAGGCTATAATTGTAGGCCTATGTAATAATAGCCTGGACTTAGTCGCGTGTATACGTGCGTGGTCCACTTGTGTGTATACGCTATGGTGAACGTTGGCGCTAACTGGGAAATTAATAAGGGCTTTAGAGAACGTGGTAGGCCTATGGTGGGTTAGGTGACTTAGGTCCTCAAATCGAGATATATTTTGCAATAGGCCTATTGCTTTCATCGTTCGTGGCTAATGAGGCAGTGCCGTCTTAACAGCATTTTAGGCCCCGGGCAATGCACTGCCGTGCGTGGAGGTCACGTACACATTAATTTCTGGGTCTTTTTAATTTGGGGGCCTGTAGAATCTTGGGACCCCTGGCGTCTGCCCAGCTTGCCTGTGCCTTAAGACGGCACTGTAATGACGGTCAGCAGACGAGTTTCACTAAGCAGAAGGGACATTTTGCCGAACTAACGCGCAGAAGTTCCGGGGCAGGAGAATATATAATAGACGACGAAACCTATTCTAGCTGTGCTATTATATCATTAATAGCCTATGCCTCAGTTATTAAGCCTGCGTTTAAGCGATATTTTTATGCGTCGTTTAGACTTATTCACACTTCTGCTAATACATAGACCTACCTTTCTCCGGCAGATCCTCGATCAGGGTATCCTGGGCTGAGAGCAAGACAAACGCGTGGGCGTTGGAGCAGTGGCGTCTACCAATGGTGGAGTGTGGAGAACGATCTCCATCGAACTTCAGAAGTGGGGGGGGGGTTGACATATTTTGACTGAAAGTGGGGGGTTGCATTTTTTCATGATAGCTCTTTTGTCCCGTGTGATAATATAGCCAAATCCAACAAAGCAAAAATAATAAAATCCCAAAAAGGTCCCAAAATTTTTTTCGAGCTTACGCGCGATTATTCTTTTCACTCTCTTTGGTCACTCTCGGTTTAGACGTAAAGTCAGCACCTATTACATTTTAAAACATTCACCTAAGTCATCCATTAATTCATTAATCTGTAGGCCTACCTGTCTCAGAATGACTGATTAATTCGTTTATTTTACGACGCCGTCATATCAACGATGATTGGCGTCTCTCTCCCACTGCAGAATCTCAGAAAACATCAAAATGTGTATTTCAGGGGCAAATTTGGGGGGGTTGATTCTCCATTTACTTTGGGGGGGGGGGGGGTTAGACGCCACTGCGTTGGAGACTGATAAAGGAGTCTATATGGATTAATCAAGCACAGGAAGCGTTCATATTTTGGGCATTTGTTGCGGAGGATAACCCAAGTCACTGCAGTTACTGGATAAAGAGCTCAAGGAAGATTTAACATGGCATCGATTGATAGGAGAAAGTCGTGGACAGGATTATTATTTGACCGGAGATTGAGGGAGACAAGAAAAGAAGTGGATGGAGCAAAATTGTCTTTGTTGTGGTCATTCCTCGGATGGAGGACGGTTGGATACAAGACAAGACAATACCATTTTCTCATACCATTGTGCACCTAGCCTATAGGTTGTATTGTTGTTCAGCCTACTTTTCTTAAGCTTTAGTACACACCTACGCAGGCACACCGAGACACACACCTACACACACATACACACCTATGCACCTACACCCTTATATATAAGAGGTCGTTGCCTACACCTATACACACACGCATACACAAATACACATAGGGCCTAACACACACACACACACACACACACACACACACACACACACACACACACACACACACACACACACACACACACACACACACACACACACACACACACACACACACACACACACACACACACACACACACACACACACACACACACACACACACACACACACACACACACACACACACACACACACACACACACACACACACACACACACACACACACACACACACACACACACACACACACACACACACACACACACACACACACACACACACACACACACACACACACACACACACACACACACACACACACACACACACACACACACACACACACACGAGCTTGATGCATCGCGAGCTACTGTAGGAAGCTTTTTGTGAAAGCAATAGCTGGTCAGGTGTTTCTTCTGTAGACTGAGAGATCTCTATCCTCGCACATCCAAAACCCTAAACTGCTTATCTTCTTAACATGCGTCCCAGAAAATGAAGAATTAAATATGCATTAGAGCGATGTCGTATCTGTTCCCAGCGATTTAATGTGGCTGCTTTTAACGGCGCATTGACAGGTGCTAGGCTACTGCTGGCAGCGAAATAATAGCTCTATATAATCCGCTTGTTCCTATATTCGGATTCAACTGTTAATGGTAAAGCATTTAGGCCATTGGATACATTTATATCTTCGTGCAAAAAGTTTACGTGGAGTAAATGATATGTAAGCCTAAGTACAAGCATATTTTTGTTTTATTGTGCAAGTACAATGTAGTAGTGATGGACTGTTTTGGATACTGTCACATTTGCAACTCTGCAAAAGCTGTAGGCTTTGTTATACTGTACCAGTCCCAAGCTGGTATAATGGCACTGATAGCCTATTGTAGTGATTATTACAGACACATGTCACATGTCGCGTGTGACACATGTCACATGTAACAAAATATGCCACATTATGAGTTTAGGATGCCAGCGGTTTACTACTGAAATGTGATTTCCGACAGCATAAAATAATAATAGATACCTTACTGAGCATTATATACAGTGGCGCTATAGAAGTTCTTAGAGTAAATAACGCCGTTTTTCGCGTCCTGGACCCTGAATTGCGACCTGGCAATCCCATCCTATCCTGATTCCTTCTCTTTCCCTTACCTCCCTCGATCTGTTTCAATTCAATTACCATCGAAATGTAATGTAATGTAATGTAATGTAAATCTCCGAAATTTCTCAGCGCCACATAAAAGCCACGTCAGGGAGGCCAGCTTATTCACCGGTGTTATATCAAATAAAATCCGCAATAGCCATGTCCGCCTTGTCCGTTCCAGTGCCAGGTCAGAGTCCATCCACCATGGCATCCACCTTAGTCTTCTGACTGACCCCTCTGAATCTTGACCTGGAACCGATCTCCCGCCTATCGATTTTGCTTTGGCTAAGCGCCCTCTGAATAAGCTGGCTCCTTCAACTTCGATTTTTAGGGCGCTGTAGAATCTTGAGTTTACGATTACGAGCGTATACTGTCTACGACCTCTTATAATATATTTTACTGTAATTATATTGGCTCTTGCTGAGCTGACATGATATAGCGCCCGTATTAAGCGGGTCTCTGTAGGCCTATCTGTGTCACTGTGTTGTACTGAGAAATTTCGAGAGGAATGCTACAAAAACTGCGCAAGGTGAATGAATGGTTACTTACTTGTTAGCATTCTGTTTAACAATACCTCGCTTGTGCAAAGTAAATAATATATAATATACACACAGGAATGGAAAAACGTGAAAATTATATATTCGGTTGTATTCTTACCTACAGATGTCGCCCCACTTAATTTTTATGCCTGATTTTAAATATTATTTTGAATTTTCGTATGTTTTGCTCTGAAAATGTAATTATCAGCCAATTTTCTGACATAAATAATTATAATAAACTGAATGCACTTGTTAAGTAGCAAAACGCAATGCCTTTCTGTCCGCTAGAGGGCCGCGCTAAATAGTCAAACGACGTTAAAATAGGGTTTTTTCTGTCTTGTGTGTGTATTTTGGTCCTTGGCATCATGGTCCTTGGGTCGAAATCAAAGATTCTATATTAGAGGATCGGTTATTCTTGAAAATAATGTGTATACCCGTTTAACTCACCCACAGATGTCGCCCCATTTTAAATTTTGTTTTTGACAGTTAATGTGGTGTTTTAAATTTCCAATGACAAGTTTTACTTCGTAAACATAATTTTTCGTCGATTTGCTTTCAAATATAATTAACTTAATGTATTTTTTATGTAAATAGGATGCACAATTTTCCTGACATCGATTATCGCTCAATAACTAGGCTCACGACGTTTTATATATAAGGAGTTTCTAGTCTTTTGTATAAAAGGTCCTCGGGTCGAAATTAAACCGGACATTTGCCTCAGATGATCAACAAAATGTTTATCCTCGGCGCCGTAGTGTTTATGCCGAATTTCAATTGAGGGGTGTCATGTGATAGGGGTTTGGTGATTACATTTAGTAAAGTTTAGCCGTAGAAATGGCTGCGACAGTGATAGGGTCGCTGCAGTTTGGTAGCACCATGAGAATAATTTTCGGGTTTTTAGTCTTGCTTTCTTTTGGTTCTTCGGACCGTCTCGTGTTTGCAGCCAAGGCTCCAAACATTGTTTTCATTTTAACCGATGACCAAGACCTGGAAATTGGCGGAATGGTTAGTGGGCGTGTTTTGTCTATTTACATACGTGCAAGTTCGACGTCACTGACATGTATTAATAGTTATTAATAGTAACTATTAAATGCAAAACACAATACCACTCTACATTACTGATGAGCTCCACCATACAAGCACATACCTAACAAACTGGTGACCCCATCCACCATGCAGAGAAGACTTGTTTATCCTGGAAACCACTACTGGTTAGTGTAGACACTGTTTCAGATAATTTGTTTTTAATTGACTATGTATTTACTAAAACTAATGAGTAAAACCTTGATTGTTTTATGCAGACACCTATGGTGAAAGCGAAGACACTGATTGGTGATGCTGGAATAAGCTTCAAAAATATGGTAAGCAGTTATAATAAAAGAGTTAGTAATGAATGTACATCATCGTATTTGATATGTTTTGCGCAAAGGGCCATATCAGTGTCCACATTCAAACTTACATACATCGTCTTTCGGTTATTATGAGCTCGATTGGTAACTATGGAGTCCTAAAATATGATCAAAGAAGAATTTTATGGACATATGGGTGTCCATTTTTGTAGGGGAGTGTAAAAGCTTTGTAAGGGGGGAAAAATTTGTGTAAGGGGCAAATGATGTTTTTGCATATAATAGCTATTCATGAACACAGAACACATGACAACCTAAAAAAGAAATAATGGTCAAGGACTTTACCTAAATAATTAAGTGTTTTTTGCATTGAAAATCATGTTGGCGGTGTTGTAATATTCATAATAATTGAAGGATTTTATTTTTGTAAAATATGCACAAAATCCAGGGAGGGGGACATGCCCCCTTCCGCGCGGACGCCCATGTATGGGCATTTAAAAGTAACAGAAGCGTTATTTTACTTTTTAAATTTGTTTGGTTAAGTTATCCAATAGTTATCTAGCAATATGTATGCAGCAAGAACATTTGCCAGGCTTCATGTCTAGGGAATCTAGCAAGTGATAAGAGTTGAATGTAGCAACAAATCTAGTTGAATCTAATCACATATGCTGTCATCTAATCTAATCTAATCTAATCTAAAGACTTCTCTAGCAGAGTTATCATAATGCATAAGGCCTCAATCAATGGCCGCTTCAAGTGAAATCTTAGTTGAGAATCACAATCCATTGGGGAAGCACGGGCGAAATCCTACTGGTCAGCACATCAGAGAATTATGGTATGGTGGGTAGGTGAGTTGAAAGAAGTGAGTCTTAAGTTTAGACCTGAAAAGCAACAAAGAACTGATAAAGTGTGTAGAAGGGGACACTGAATTCCACAGCTTTGGACCAGGTTCTGAGAACACCTGGGAGCCCAATACAGTTCAATATTTGCTTTTATATAAGGATTGAGCAAGGAGCAGAGATGGGTTGACTGATTTAAATATAATGCCTTGTTCACAGCAATGACACAGATTTCTAACTGGATTCTTTGCTCAACTGGTAGCCAGCGCAATGAATGCAAGATGTTCCTGATATGTTGATATATATCTAGGAGTCTTTGTTATGGCTTTAGCCAGAGAATTTTGAGCCATCTGTAGTTGTGCAAATCACTCTTGGTGATGCTGATGAAAATTGGACTATAATAATCCAGTCAGCTGGAAACCAGGGCATTTGCCAGCGAAACTAACACAGTTTAAGGCATGCTAGATTGAATTCTACAAATACCCTGTATGCAAAAATGGACCGATGTGATGGAGTTGAAGATTATCCCCAGACAAGCACTCTAGTTGTGCTCTAGACATTACAGCAGATTTCAACTGAAATAAAACTGCAATTGGAGTCACATCTGGCCCATATTTATGTCTATCTATCTATAATAAACTTATATAGCGCCCCTTCAAGAAGGGACGCTACATATAAAGGTTTTTCTACTTAGTGGCGCTTCCGACCCAGGCTTGGTCAAAAAGAAAGGTCTTAAGAAGGCCATAGAAAGTACCTGAGAGGTCCCTAGGGAGGGAGCGATGTTTGTATATCATTAAATTGGTGCATAAATCCTTTTCATTGCATTTAATTTTTTAATTTAATCACTTTTCATCTGTTTTTCAGTTTGTGACAAGTCCTCTTTGCTGTCCGAGTCGATCGTCAATTCTGACCGGAAATTATGTTCACAACAACGGCGCGGTCAACAACTCCTTGTCAGGCAACTGCAGCAGTCGTGCCTGGCAGGATACCTCCGAGAGAAACACATTTGTGACACATCTTAAGCAGCAAGGCTATCTAACATTCTATGCTGGAAAATACCTCAACATGGTATGTATGTAGGTGTATGTATGTGTGTTTGTATGCATGCATGATCATTCTGTTTGATCTTTGTTTCGTTATGTTAGGTTGGGAGTGCCTCTGTTGAGTCTCTTGAAGTGGTGCTATATAAATTTGCAATTGCATTTAAATGCATGTACAGTTGCACATCGTGTATAATATGTCTTTATTTATTTGTGTGTTAATGTATGCATTTTATGTGTGTGTTAATGTAGGCATGTATGTACATATTTATTGCTAAATTGTTAAATAGTAACTTGTATCACTCAATTGTCTAATGGCAGAGGCATCAAGCAATGTTACACCAAAACCAGACTTTAATTAGAGAGAGAGAGTTTCAAAATTTTTGTCCGGTTACCAAAAAGCTTGTTCACCAAGAACAGTGAAAGTAGTAGGCATGACCAGAGAAATCAGATGATGTGGTTGACTAATGATAAGTCTGAGGAATAATTATTGATTTTAAATATTTTAAATGAATATTGTGGTTGGGCAGCGTTTCTTGGGCTCATCAAGAGTCACAACATCCATTGTGTGATATCTGTTTCTACGAGGGGTGAAAATTGAACAGAGATGGGTTGGTTGGTTAAAATGTACTTTTTGAACTGAAAGGCAGATTTTTTAAATGAATTGTTTGCTCAATGAGCAGCCAGTGCAAAGATTGCAATGTGGGCATAGCATGCTAATATTTATGGGTCTTTAGTATGTCCCGGGTAGGAGAGTTTTGAACCATGTATAGTTTATACATGACTTGTTGAATTTATAGTTTATATAGTTATGGATGTGAGTTTGTTGTATAATGTTAGCAAATAATCTCTCAACTTAAAATTGTCTTGCAAGTTTAGTTGACAAGCCTCACCCTGATCATTTTGGATGGGAACATAGTGGCATAACCCCAAGACGATCAAGTGTGGACATAACTGGATCTGCCTTTACTTGGTTGATTGATTGCAGTTTCTACAATGTTGACTGATGATTGTTTTGTGCAGTATGGCCACCGTTCATCGGGTGGAGTGGAGCACATACCACCTGGCTGGGATGAATGGAACGGTCTCGTGAGTAGTTTCCAATTGTTTTAATAAACTGGAACTTGCATGTAACGCTAGTTTTGTCGGCCGTACCAAATACAGCATAGCAAGAGGTTATGTTGTATGAGGTGATGAAGCTGAAATTAAATTTAAACTCATGTTCCCACTAGCATCTATGTGAGATTCTTCAACACCTTGTTGAGGTTCTTAAATTGAGCTGTATTTATGTTCAGTTACATTCATATATAATACATGCATGCATGCATAGGCGTAATTTACGGGGGTACAAGGGGTACCAGCACCCCCCACTTTTTGGACTGGAAGGTACCGTACCCATCACTTTTCATGCCCACTGTTTTTGCCCATTATTATTTTACCTGAGGAAGCCCTCAAGATTCAAAACAATTACCAAGCATTATCATCAGTGTGATCACATCATCATCACTCTCATTCTTATTATTATTTTTCACTCTCATTGTTATTATTATTTTTTTACTAAAAGAGGTGGCAGTATATTATCTGTGAAATCACAATGCAATTATTACAAGATGTTGCTATGGAAATATACCCTGTATGAAATCACGATGCAATTATTACAAGAAATTGCTATGACAATTATATATCCCGTATGAAATCACAATGCCATTATTACAAGAGGCTGCTGCTGCAAAACATCTAATATGAAATCATTTCATAGAGGGCATGTTGCCATAGCAACCTCTGTTAACTTCTGGGAATAATTGCATTGTGATTACACAGAGGATGTTTTGCAGCATCAGCCTCTTGTATTAATTGAATTGTGATTTCATTGAAATCACAATGCAATTATTACAAGACGTTGCTACGGAAATATAGTTTATATGAGATGACAATACAATCATTATAAGATGTTGCTGAGGCAATATCAACTTACATAATAACCGTTGTACGTCTGTCCCGTAAACAAACACTATTGTGACATCACTATACTGCCGCCTTGGCGACGGTTGTCTTGACGGTTGTCTTGACGACGGCTATAGGCCTATAATATGACGTTATTGTTATCACTGTAATAATAATTGTTTTTTATATACCGTGATTTTTCACGGGTTTACAGCTAGTACCTATATAAAATCACAATGCAATTATTCCCAGAGGTTAGACAGTCGTTGCTATGGCAACATGTTCTCTATGAAATCACAATGCAATTATTACAAGAGGTTGCTACGGAAACATAATACTGTGTGAAAACACAATATAACACGTCCTCTATGAAATCACAATGCAATTATTCCGAGAGGTTAGAAGAGGTTGCTAAGGCAATGATTTTTTATATCCTCTATGAAATCACAATGCAATATTATTCCTATCAGTACTGTAGCAAGCTTGAAGCAGTATCCTCTGTGAAGTCACAATGGAATTATTCCTAGCGGTAGCAATATCCTCTGTGAAACCACAATGCAATTACTTGTAATACCTACTGGTAGCAATTGTATTTTATTTTATTTTTAGTTCGGCAGCCAAACATTTCAAGGATACACAAAACATATAATGCTTATAATCAATTAACATAATCTGGCTACACAGGAGACCCAAAAGGGATCGTAGACCCTGCTACCAGGGCCACCTGTGTAGTAATAGAGCATGCAATTTGATGGAAAGCAGTCAATCTAACATCATTAGATATGCAATGGTAACAGTATACTTAACTAAAGACTCTATAGCACATCTTGAGGTTATAGGCTTACTGTGTGCGCTCACTGTATTTCAGTTGATTAAACTGTGGGGGTGTTAATTAGTGTCCCTCGAACATGGAAGACCATAGCTTTTGCTTAAACGATCATAGATTGGGTAGTTGCTGAATTAATGGCGAATTAATTATTGTCGCGATTATTATTATTATTATTAGTTGTAGTAGTAGTAGTAGTATCATCATCATCTTCATCATCATCAAGCCTTTAATTATTATTATGCTTGTAATACAAACGATGGCGTTATATTTATTTAACAGTCGTGAAGCTGAAACAATGTGACATTTGGTACCCCCACTTTCTAGACCAAAGTTATGCCCCTTCATGCATGCATATCAATCAATCAATCAATCAACTAAGCATATATATAGCAACCCTTCAAGGAAACTATTCAGAGGCGCTCCTAGCCCAACCCCGGCAAAAGAGAGGAGTCTTTATAGCAGAGAAGAAAGCGGTGGACGAGTCTCGAGGAAGAAACCGCAGCTCAGGAGAGAGCCCATTATAAATTGTGGGTCCAGCCATACATACTTGCATACTTACACCATGTTATTTTGACAGTGCAATTTACTGCAGCTATAATATATCAGTAAAATGATTGCAAGGTAAGCCACAAACAAAGCTGCAAATGTTGAAAATGTTGTTCTGGTTATACAAGTCTGTTTTCTTGTAGTGAATATGAGATGTGGTTGAATGAACTTTTAAATGCAAAAGGTGTTTATGTCTTTCTTCATCAGTTTTCATTATATTATATTAATTTGCACAGGTGGGTAATTCAGTCTACTACAACTACACTCTTTCAGTGAATGGTAAAGCAGAAGTCCACGGTGATAAATACCCTGATGATTATTTAACTGACGTCATAGTAAGTACGAGATTTACAAACATCTTCTGAACAACCACTTTGGTGCTGTGATCATGGATTATTATGACTGTTGCAAATTTTCATCAGCTTTGTTTACTATTGAGGTTTAGGAAAAGCGAAGTCCTCTAAATTAAAATGACTGTCTGTGAATAAGTTGATGGTAGACGTGTACTCTGTAGAGTACAGCTGGAGTTTTGGCCTGTATTTTCCACGCTTTAATCAGAAAGCAGAAGGCAGAAAGCTGTTGATAAATGCTGCTCCACTTGCATCCCCTAGTGAACTCTGCTGTAAAATGAGTACACTCACCGTTACACTTTGTTGTGAATAGGGAATAAGTCCTTCCGGGGGTCCATTATAATTGTAATTGTTATTAGTAACTTCTATTGCGCTGGTGTCTAATGCACGAGGCATCAACTGATGGCATACCAAAACCAAGCCGTAATCAGGTCAATATCCAGAAGACATAAGAACTTACATACCGCAGTGCTCATGCTCCCCTTTAAGAACCTTAGCTACGATATGTAACATAGTGTGATGTAACCAGACAAATGTGTAGTAAATTACCATAACAGTCGCTATGTTGAATGATTTTCTGTGTTTAGGCAAGGCGTGCAGAACAGTTCATCCTGAGTAAGCGAAGTGAGTTTCCCCCTCGGCCGTTCTTTATGATGTTGTCAACGCCCGCCTGTCACGCCCCGTTCACACCGGCTGACCAGTACAAAAAGAGCTTCGAAGATGTAAAGGCACCGAGAAATGGTAGCTTCAACCAGTACTCACCGGTTGGTTTACAACCTTTCTCACACTTTCGGTCTGGATGTTTATTTTGAGTGAAAAATTTTGGCTCATCATAGCATTCGTAACCATCTCTTCAAAATGTTATTGCATTCAGTGCAATAATTCTTTACCATTTTTAAGTATATTTTATTTAGTGCTATGTATGAATGACTGGTGTTTGTGTGTTTGTGTTTGTTTGTTTGTTTCTTTATAAAGAACCTTTTAAGAACCATACAGAAACACTGAAGAGTCTCACAGAGGCAATGGTCAAGTTGTATGCATGTAGTGTCACTGGTCAATCAGAATAATTTGCTTTCAGTTAATAACTTAATGTGTTGCAACATGTGTTATCCCTTGGCCTTGTGGATTCATCACATGATGGATTCAAGCACATTTACAAAAATTCCATTCAAATTTATTATGGGCATGTTCATGTTCTATTTCCATTGCACCACTTTACCAATATGTGATCCAAGTTTTGGTCTTCATTCTGGGAATGTTGAAGTTCTATGACAAGGTCTGTCTAGACCTCCTAAAAACTTTTTAATAGTTCTTTAAACTTTTTCAACCAAGCTACTTGCTACATCAAGCACACAAAAGCCGTTAAAATGCTCTTTGTCGTACGCAGTCGAACTGCCATTGTATTTCCATAGCAACTTGCTATACATGCTATACATGGTTCAAATTCTTGAGAGGTCACAGTTCTAAGAGGAAATCTCTTTATATCTCGTGAAACTGAACTTCTTGTACTGGAATCTAAAATTTTTCAGTCCAAGGGTATCAGATAACTACGAAAACACGAAGCAAGAAGGAGTTAAAATGCGATTCATGTAAGTAATTTCGGAAATTACGATGTTAGTTTAAAGTATAGTAAGTCACACTATCATTCTGATGTGATGTTGTCTTTAGAACCGACACTGGCTACTGAGAGAGGCAAAGCATCCTCTTGGAGATGAATCCATCAAGGTCATCGATTCAGTTTATCGAGATCGGTAAGACCTTACTATCAGACAATTGTTGTTATGTTGTAATGCTTTATGGTTGATGTATTTAATAATACCTTCTTTAACATTTATGTTGGTATGCATGCATGCATATATATACTATATACAGTGCTGGCCAGGGCATTAGAAACACATATAAAAAACACTAAAAAGTGTGTGAAATTACATTTTCAATGCTATGCGCTATGCTAGTAATATCAGGGTTTTTTGAATTGATTATATCTTTTGGTTATAGGTGGAGGTTAGTTTTAATTGGAAAAACCCACCACTAAGCGTTCCTTGATCGAATGCATAGGCCTACTGCAAATCTGGCATCATGATCAAGACATCCGCGACATGTGTCCACGCCTGATACAGGGGGTGCCGAAGCGTGTGGCTGAAGTCATTAGCAGCAAGGGTGGCTACACAAAGTATTGAAGTTAACATTGACAACTGCGTTTGGTAGTGCACACCCCACTGCATAATGATTAATGACACACTTTGAAGGACATGTACACGTACACATGTACAAATGTAGTTTCGTACATGCACATTTCATGTATTTCGGCTGGAAGCTATCTATAGTGTCTAAAAAAAATTTCGCTGATAAAAAATCATTAACTAATGACAGAAGACACTGTTTTATCTTATAAGCAACTTTTAATTGCTCTTCGAGTGTGTTCTGGCTAAAAATAAGCATGCTAATTGCTAATTAAATTTATTTTCAGTGTTTTTTCATGATTTTTATATGTGTTTCTAATGCCCTGGCCAGCACTGTAGGTATATATGCATGTATGTATGTAGGAAGATACTAGATAGTTATGTATTAAAGCAGTTATATAGCACCTTTCAAGTATACATAGATACATACATGCATACATACATACATACATACATACATATAGGCATATCTATCTATCTATCTATCTATAATGAACTTCTATAGCGCCCCTTCAAGAAATCTACTCAGTGGCGCTCCCGACCCAGGCCCGGTCAAAAAGAAAGGTCTTAAGAAGGCCATAGAAAGTACGTGAGAGGTCTCTAGGGAGAGAGCGAAGGGAAAGAGGGAGGTCGTTCCAAGCGGTAGGACCCACCACGGAGAATGCCCTACGCTGCGCCATAGCAGTACGCGCATAGGGGACAGCAAAATCACCCCGGGAGGCCGAGCGCAAGGCACGGCGCCCCGCACAAGCGGAAGTTAAAGTAAAGAGCTCGCAGAGGTAGGCCGGGGCCCGCCCTAGGACACAATGCCACGCCATGGTGGAGACCCTGTAATGAATGCGATGCTGGACAGGAAGCCAATGGAGAACGTCTCGCATAAATTCAGAGACGTGGTCAAACCTGGAGATACCGCCAACCAAGCGTGCAGCCGACCTCAAAACCCTCTCTAGACAAACAATGCGAGTCTGAGGAAGTCCAACAAAGAGAGAGGAGCAATAATCCAAACGATTGACAATAAATGCATGTACCAGAGTGGAAGCCGCGGAGAATGAAAGAGAGCGGGATACGACACGCAGCTGGCGCAGTTGATAGTAGCAAGCACGAGTCAGTTCATGAATGTGCTTAGAAAAGGAGAGTTCTTGGTCAAGAATGACACCTAGGTCACGAACAGAAGTAGAAAAGGTAAAGGAGGGGAATTCAGTGGCAAGAAACGTCAAATCAAGCTTGGCCAGCTGTTGACGAGTGCCAAACCATATGTACTGAGTCTTCGAAGGATTGAGACGCAGACGATTAGATGACATCCAGGCATTAAGGGTGGAAGTAGCATCAGACATAAGCTGAACAGCAGCAGCAGCCTTAGTTGCAGAGCAGTGAGTGTAAGATTGGAGGTCATCGGCATAGCTGTGACTCGAAAGCGAGCAGGATGCAAGAAGAGAGCCTAGATCAGCTGTGAAGAGAATGTAAAGTAGAGGACCAAGAACAGAGCCTTGGGGGAGGCCAAAAGGAGCTGGAAGCCAGAGGGAACGAGAAGAGCCAAAGACAACAGAGGAGGAACGATCAGAGAGGTAGGATTCGAGCCAGGCTAAAGGTAAGGCCGTGATTCCAAACGATAAAGAAAGGCGGCGCAAGAGAATATCATGATCGACGGAGTCGAAGGCGGCGCTCACGTCGTAAAGGGCCAGAAGAGTAACCTCGGATCTGTCAATGGCACAATAGATATCAGAGAGAAGATGAAGAAGAAGGGTCTCAGTAGAGTGCCCCTTGCGAAAGCCAGATTGGCATGGAGGGAGTAGCTTGTTAGAATCGAGATAGTTAAACAATTGCCTAGCTACCAACTTTTCAACAATTTTAGATATAAAAGTGACATTTGCTATAGGCCTATAGCTAGATGCCGTAGACGGGTCAAGACCCGACTGCTTGAGAGTAGGCGTGATGATCGATCGTTTCTGCGAGGCCGGAAGAACTCCTTCGCGAAGGGATGTATTGCAGAGAAGAGTTAGGAACGGAAGGAGAATGTCGATCGAATCGTGGATGAGGAACGAAGGTAGAGGATCGAGCTCAGAAGACTTAGGCTGAGAGGCAAGCACCAGGCGACGCAGGTCTTGCTCAGTAACGAGCTCGAGAGATGACAGGCAACAGCCAGTCAGGGTGAAGTCCGGTGGAGAGGAATCATCGGTGTCTGAGCGGACGGAGAGGATCTTGGAGGTGCAGTAGTTGGCGTATTCGGTGGCTGTAAATGGAGGGACAAGCGTCGCAGCGACAGGTTGAGGCCGGCCTAGGAGATCTTTGAATGTAGACCAGAGGCGTCTGGTGTCCCCGGAGTTGGAGGAGATCCTGCGCTCCCAGTACTCACCCTCCTTCTCCCTATGGCGTCGATGCATTTCTCGGACGAAGCGTATCCAGGCAGTGCGGTCTGTTGACAAGTGCGTGCGCCTGTAGGTGCGTTCTAGCCGACGAGCCTGGCGACGGAGAGAGTGGCATTCGTCGTCGAACCAAGGGGAGAGAGGGTGTGAGCGAAGCTTGGCAGGGTGAGCCGGAAGCAGGCGATCCAGTATGTCCACCATTGACTGTTCGTAAATGTCAAAGAGTTCGGCAGCTGACTGATCACCCAGGCTGCTCGGATCGGAGAAAGCAGGAACATTCAGCAGAGCCAGCTCAAAAGCCCTCCTGTCCAAGCGACGCCATCCCCGTATTTGCCTGACCGCGTAGAGTGGTGTCGCATGAAGGTATGGAATACAGGCGATGACGTGTCCATGGTCGGAGATGGCCGGAGGGTATACGACGACCGATGGAGTGCAGTCGTCCCTAGTAATAACCACGTCCAGCCACCCTCCAGCCCGGTGCGTCGGAGATGACACATGCTGTGTCAATCCAAACTGCTCGAGAGTCTATGTAAGGACGACCGTCGAGTGTAGAACTGTGTCTTCAAGGTGAATATTGAGATCGCCGAGCACAACCAGTTGAGTGTTGTACAAGGCGAACTGTTCAAGAACGGCTGCGAGTTCAACGAAGAACGCTGCAGTGACGGGAGAAGAACCTGGTCGATAGATGGCAAGGATTGTATGCGGACCATGAGCCGACGAGACGGAGGCAGCGAGTACCTCAAATGTAGTAGGAGAAGAGGTGAGAGCGATCTTCTTTAGACGAAGACTGTCTCTGTAATAAATAACAATGCCTCCTCCGCGGCATACGTCGCCTGAGGAGGTTGAGCGCGGACGATCCAGGAAGGAATAGCCAGGTGGGATCGAACGAAGAACTGATACGTCCGAGGATGAGTGATGCCACGACTCAGTAAGTGCGAGAAGATCGAGATCGTGGAGTTGAATTGTATCAGCGATGGCGATGTACTTCTCACGCATGGATTGTACATTCCAGGTAGCCACACGAAGACCGTGATGAAGTGAAGAGGAGGCAGGCGGAGACTGTAGGGAAGATGGCTCAGGAGAGGAGGTTGACGACGGCGTCGGCGATAGCTGTGGTTGAGGTAACTGCGGCGAAGCGAGGCCAGACGGGCAGATCGGACGGCTTCGACTCCATAGGAGGCAGGTGGAAGGTCTCCACAGCCCGACAGCGAATAAGGCCTTTCGCGACGGCCGAGTAATACGATGTTTATCCGAGCAGAACGACCAAAGTAGGTCACTTGAATAGGTAATGAGGGGCGTACCCATTGCGTGTTGATAGCCAAAACATAAACGTCGCCCAAGAATGTAGAAAACAGTATCTATGGCTAAACAAACTATGCATCCGACAGAAGAGACAAATTCCAAAATATCCGAGCGAGTAGAACACAAAAAGAACACTTAGTAGAACGAAAAACTAGACTAAGTCCAGAGCCGAACCGAGTCGGTGTTTCACGCCGAAGCGCCACCTAGCGCCACTGCCAATGTATGTATGCATATGTATGTACATGCATATGACTTATGTATGTATGTATTTATGTATGTCACATACTTGGCACACATATAGGCATATGTATATGTATGTATAATTGTATATGCATATGAGTTATGTATGTATGTATTTATGTATGTATGTATCAACATTTTTATAGTTCCTTTTAGGGATCTAACAATGGTGCTGAGGTTATAATTGCTTATAGTGATAGTCGAAGCTATCTGTTCCATCTGGAGCTGTCCGTTTCTTCCGGTTGTGACCAGTAGTTGTGTTTATGTTAGATGGAGGACGCTGCTGTCTGTTGATGACCTTGTTGAGAAAATCATTATCGACCTGGAAAAGACGAATGCCTTGAATGACACTTATGTTGTGTTTTCCTCCGACAATGGATACCATTTAGGTTGGGCACAGTTTCTTGAAGAAATATGCATCTTTTTCAATATATAATTAGTTGGATATCGAACGTTTCATTCAACAATACTCCACAACTTATGGTTCTATGACATGAGGATTTTTTCAGAAAAATTCAGGTATATCAGTGGATCTATGGTTTTGTTTTGTTGTGCAATTGACCGATGTCATGTGCATTAGACTCCAACACTATATAGAGGATGTTAATTAATTTTATTATACCAACAGTAACCTTACTGTACTTTACAAAATTTACTTTGTGAGTGACAGCTACACCTTTGGTTCATGTGTGAAATTGATCCATCATTGTTAAAAAACGTGTAACTCACATGCTTTACGCCACTCGCTGTCTGCCATATTGCTTCTGCTCTAATGCATGCAATCATGTGCTCGAGAGTGGACTCTGTTATTGCCATTAATGCAGGCCTCTCTCTTTCTCCAGGGTGAGAATTGTCGGGGGGGTTGGGGGTGTTCAACCCCCCTAGTCTTTCTTAGGACCCCATAGTAAAGTCTTCATTGCACACCCAACTCCACATGAATCAAGGTCTAACCCCCCCCCCCCAGTCTTTTTTCCACAATTCTCATACTGTCTTTCTCAGATTACGATAAGCAACTTCAGTTTGTTTTAAATGTTGCACGGTGGCTGATAGGTGGTATTTTTCAAATTTTGGTCATATATCTAACTACGAGTGAGATGAGCTGCAATGGTTGCCAATGTGAAGAGTTGTTGAGTTTAAGGTTGTTATGCTGATGTGCAACTGTTTGTTTGGTCAGTTGTTCTCCATCGTATCTCAGGTATCCACATATGTAGTGTCACCTGTACCAGTTCTCTTCACTCTACAACACATTTTGATCTTTTAGTCCCTCTTCCCACTTCCATAGTGCAACATGGAAGCTTTACCATGGTCAGCCACACATTCTGGAACAGGCTTCCCTGCAAACGGAGACTTAAGCCTCTCCTTTCAGTTGAAGACCAGTCTGTTTGATCATGTTCGTGTACTGTTATGTTGGGAACATCTGATGTGCTTTCTTGAAGAGGCATACTATACGTAGATGTGCACTTACAAATTACAGATCACAAAAGCAAAACTGAGAAGCTGTAGAGCCATTTGCTGGCATTAAGATGGAGTTGTTGTGGTCTTTAGGTCAGCTCTCAATGCCGTATGATAAACGACAGATGTATGAGTTCGATGTCCGTGTGCCGCTGATGATTCGAGGTCCTGGTATCAAACCGGGTCAAGTGAGGTCGGTAAGTAATCAAACTCTTATCAAACCAGGTCAGGTGAGGTTGGTAAGTAATCAAACTTATCAAACCAGGTCAGGTGAGGTTGGTAAGTAATCAAACTCTTATCAAACCGGGTCAGGTGAGGTCGGTAAGTAATCAGATTCTTTCATCTGGAAAATAGTTTTTCACTCTGTTTTGCGGTTTTAGCTTTTGACATTCCAACTGTGTAATGCGTGAGTAGGATGCATTTGAGAGAAGCCCTGAGTTCACTGCTGCCCTGTGCTTTTGGCAAATGGTTTGAATAAGTGAGTGAATTGCTCCTTTTTTGCATTTAAGAAAGGATTGCAGACTATGCTGCTATGATTGTCTCCTTCCCCCATTCTTTTGGTCTGTCTCATTTCCAGTTTTCAAGGTGAACTGTTGAATAGGAGCTATAAAATTTTGTTAGGTAATGTAAGGTAACGGTTGATTTACGATACACTTGCCTTTTTCAGCTCGTAATCATCAGAGGCATTGTCCTGAAGGTTGATTGATAATTCGGCTGAAGTGCAAACATGTCAGCATCAATCAGTAAACTGGCCAAATCAATCATTGTCAATCAGTCAACTGGCTAAGCTTTCTTTTATGCTTTAATGACGATAGTGTACTAATAGCGATTGGGAAACCAATGCAGCTTGTCGTTAAAGTGTTGAAGGTTACATGGCTTGTCAGTTTCGTAAGACGCACAATGATTTGAACCCCAAATACGAAGGTGAAAGGTTAATGCATTTGCACAGTGTGATCATGCCACTGAGTTATAACTATGGTAGTGTTTTCGGGGATTCATGTTAACAAGGTGGTTTTTGATTTGGCAGGAGACCATTTTGAACATAGACTTTGCACCGACATTCCTTGATCTTTCTGGCCAAAGTCCTTCGCCGAAGATGGATGGCGAGTCTTTCAAGAAGCTGCTTTTCAGCCCTAGCGAGGTTGCCTGGAGACAGGACTTCCTGATAGAACACGAGGGTGAGGTGCAGGATGTGGTAGCCGGGTGTCCAGCACTCGACCATCAAGAGGTTTCCGTAAGTGACTTATCTCTCTGGCCCAATATCAGAATTTAGTGTTCAAAATTATCAGTAATGTTTGTATTGTTTCGGTATTTGAAAAGTATGACTTCAAGCTTCCACTGTGAGTCACTGACTTGCTGTGTAAGAATCTTGACCAGGTCCTTAACTGAAAATTGCTTAGCACCAATTGGCAGTGCAGTCATAATGTAATAATTGTAGTAGTGATAATAATAACAGTAACAATAACTGCCTGTACAAACTCTGTCACTGTCCGTACTCTGGTAGTGCCAGTCCCAAACCTGGAGAAAGGAGGAGGGTGACGTTTGTCTCTATTGCTGTTGAAACTCTTGGCCCTTTTAGTGCTCAGAAAGCAGAAGTTGTCTTTGAGCTTGGCTGTCAGTAGTCAGCTGTTGCTGAAGATAGATTTGAGGTGCACTAGATCAGGGGTTCTCAAACGGTGGTACGCGTACCCCTAGGGGTACGCCAGGTGTCGCCAAGGGGTACGCGAAAAAAAATTGAAAAAAAGAAATTTTTTATGAGTTTATTCCCATGTTTCTTTGATTAGCTATTGACTTGAAGTCACTATTTTACGTCCACCATACGCTTCGTCTTTAAATTTTCTGAGTTTATGCCCATCTTTCTTTGATTAGCTATTCTACGTCCGCCACGCTCTTCTTTTTCTTTAAAGTTTAAATTTTCCATGAGTTAAAGCCCATCTTTCTTTGATTATCTATTTCATATTTGTAATGTTGAAACCCCACAGCCGCGACATTTATTTTTTTCATGATAGGCCTACCATGAAATAATTATTTTACAAGTAACTACAATACTGCAAAGTAGCATTATTATTTTAAAACCAACAATGGATAAATGGTTGAAAAAACAGCTTCAGACGCCAGTGTAGACCCTAACGAGGACGACGGCACTCGTACGCAGCGTAAGATTAGACGGTATGACGAGAGTTATTTATCCTTTGGATTTACGTGGTGTGGTGATGAAAATGAACAGAAACCTCAATGTGTCATCTTCAGTGAAAAACTGTCAAATAATTCAACGAAACCTCTACTTCAGAGATATTTCAATACAAAACATCCACTTCTTCAAGGTAAACCACTTGAATTTTTTAAACGAAGAAATATGGAAATTTTACAAAGTGAGAAAAGTTTAAAGTCGTTTACTGCAGCTAGCTCACAGGCATTAGATTTAGAAGCATCTTATTTGGTCAGTGTGCGAATAGCTCAAACAGGGAACCGCGCACGATTGGGGAGAGTCTTATATTACCTGCTGCCAAAGATATTGTGACTTGTCTGCTGGGACAAAATGCTGCCAAAAAACTGGACATTGTTCCTTTGTCGAATAGTACTGTTTCCCGACGCATTCAAGATTTAGCTTCTGAAGTTAAGAAGATTCTCATTCACAGGACCAAGCAAACCAAATTTTTGCGATTCAGTTAGATGAGAGTACATATGTTACCAACTTTGCTCAATATTGATGGTGTATGTTAGCCTAGATATGAACATGAACAGGCCGTCGAAAAAGAATTTTTTGCTGGGGGTACGCCAACACTCGATTTTTCTACCTGGGGGTACAATAAAAATAAAGTTTGAGAACCCCTGCACTAGATCTTCCAACGTCTTTCCATCTGCATCCAATACCACAATGCTATTGCTTTCAGAACCACTTTCTGGATGGTCTTGGGACCATAATTTTTTAGAAATAACATTTCTACCTCGTAGTATATTTTTTTCATGTCTGAGGGATCATTATTACCTTGGATAAAATAATTGCAATAGTCCTAGTTTACCGTAATTAAAAACGAGAAAGTTTTTTCATGCTTTGATTTCTACTGGCAACATCAAAGAGCTTTGAATGATAGTTCTGTCATTCTGTTCTCCTAGAACTGTTATCCCGACTGCGTCTGTGAGGATGCCTTGAACAACACATTCGGATGCATACGAGTGCTGTCCAACAAAACGAATATTGTCTACTGTGAATTTTCCGACAGCGAGGTAAAACTTTGGGTTTCTGAAGTTCCACTTAGAGTCGATCATCGACTAATGTCTTGTTTATTACAATCATGACTTTACAGAGGATTCAAGGTAAGATTAGTTATGTACTGAAGTCCTAGACTGGGAATCGGTCAGCTTAGCTCTATGTAGAAACTGGGGGCTACTGTGGAAAGGATCGACATGTTGCTCGTTATCTGAGCACTGTCTTGCTTACTGATGAATGCTTAGCGGTAAGTGATCTTTAACACTAGTTAGGCTAGCATAGGCGGCACTTTTGAAAGGTAGCTGAAGGCGCTGTATTAAGTGTTTAGATAACTATTTAATATGTGCTTTAAAACACACATGCTTAATATGGCCAGTTAGAGAGACATGTGCATAGCACTAAAGCAATTTTCTTAAAAGGCACTATTATAATGAGCATCTTTATACAATCATACGTCCATATATACACACTTGTATACATACATTGTTACAATTTACATACATATATACATACACACATACATGTATACATACATACATACTCACATACGTGCATATTATTTGAGTGAAACTGAATTTCTTAAGGATCTTTTTTATGAAGATGGTGAACAGAACAACTGGTGTGCTCTGGTCAGTGTTCGTGAAGGAAAGGAATGACTAGATATATATCTCATTATCTACATATCTATCTTTACATGTGTATTATGCCACAAACCCGCACACTTTGGGGTCATGGGGTTGTCCGTAAAGGACAAAAGATGAGCTACTGTGGACTTCTCCCTCCCCATGCCTGCATTTGGCATCACCCTCCCTCCATTCCCCTGTGTCATTGTCTCCACTCTAACAGATTACCAAGGACTAGATCAGCCTACCTGTTGATGTTGTATGGCTAACTGTGCTAAGGGTGGGTAACTGCAGACTGGCTGTGTCCAGCAAAGGGACTCTAATTAGATCCAATGCAGAATAGCCTGTCTTCCCTCTGATGGTGTTTACGACACGGGCTGTGCTGAAATAAATATTTACCAAATTTAGATGCAGACGTCCACAATGGGAATAAACCTCCCTCCCCTTGTCTACATTTGGGTGACCTCCCTCCCCTTTTACGGATGTCAATACTGAATGCTTGATGAAAGTAACGGCTGGCACGTACAGTTGCTAAGTGTTTTTCTGCAGAACTATGTTGAAGTTTACGATCTGAATAAAGATCCGTATCAACTGGAGAACATCGTCAAACAGTTGGATCCCAAGGTACACCTGGAGTTGAACCAGCGTCTTATGAAGCTGTCAATTTGCTCTGGAGCCAGTTGTCGGGTTGTCCATCCGTATTCCTGATAGCCAGAAGCATTTCCAGTTACCACTTGCTAACACTTTCTAACGATTCCGTATTGTTTTGTTTTTTTGTTGTAAACTCTGGATCTGGGAAACTGGAAGCATCCTTTAAGTATATTGTCACAATATGGTGAAAGGATCTGGAGTTACATGCTCTGCACAGGATTCTTTCAAATTATAGTTTACTTGTTTGTGATAAATGTGGATAAGCATCAAAAGTAATGCGGGATTGTAGGCTGGATGCACTGAAGTCTTTGTTGGCATGTTTTTTGTGCAATACGTCAAAGAGAAATATGTACAGGCATACTGATTTTCAATTGACAGTGTAATTTCATGTATACAAGGATGACGCCTATTTCTGCGTTGTAATGTGTATAAAGGTGAAGCTGTGAAAATTCTTGAACTTTTTATAGCACTGCTTAAAATAAAAGTTGGATGAAGAGATTCAGTTTTTTTAATATGCTAAATCTATAGTTCTGTAGGTTAGGCTTCTGAAATATGACCTGTTTACAGCTAATTATTTTTTAAAACAAGACTAAGGATTAATGGTAAAATACGCAGAAAATCGATATGAACCAAGATAACACAAAGGTTGATCATGATTAATTTATAATAATAATGATAATAATATTCTTTATTATTTCAAACCGACAGACGCAGTAAGATCATTGAAACATGAAAGTACAATCAATATCTTAATTAAACATACAGTTTGGCAAATTGGCAGCCATGCATGGCGCCGTCCTGGAGGGGGTTACGGGAGTCGATCCGCGTACCTTATGCTCTCCTCCCCATGAGTGTTACCACTACTCTATCCCCCTCCCAAAATTTATTACTAAGAGGTATTACATCATGCATTTTGTATTGGTTAGTCTATACAGCATAAAGTGACAGTTTAGAGTTCCTCCCTCACCCTTGTACCCATTTGGCATTTCTCTGCCAGCCCGATCCCCTTACGGATGTCATTGAATGGAATACCAAGACCTAGATCGGGCTACCTTTTTTTTATCTTGCAGGGATAGCTGTGTATACGGGGGTGGGTAGGCTATTTCGCTCAACCTCTGTTCTTTTAACACTTATCCGCCCTTCCGTCACCTCATCACTAAAATTTGCAAATCGATCCATAGCCGTAGTTAAGCTGTTCCGCCTGTCTGGAATAAAGACTCGCCAGAATTCCGCACATATAATCTGATCCATCCTACGAACAGTGTTTTCATTTATAGTGAAAGACCGTCTTTCACTCAAAACTGAAAACACGTCTCTTTCACAAGTCCCATCCCGATTCCTTTCCTTCCCCTAATCGCCGTTTCAATTCTAATAGGCCTACTTATTCTTCTGTTTGGAGCAATCGTAAGTTCGTAACTATAATTACGTAATCTCTTTGTTTCAAGACAATCGTGACCATGGATTTACTCATTCTCTTTCTCTGAAAACAGTCTTAACCATTTATCTAGGCCACGTATACTCTGATTGAAACAGTCGCAACCATATTGGGGCCTGTCTCTCTCTCTGAAGACAATGGTAACCATAGCTACGTATTCTTCTGTTTGAAGACAATCGAAACCATAATTATAGGGCCTATTATATTGTTTTCAAACAAAGAATACGTATATTATACGTATTCTTTGTTTGAAAACAATCGTAACCATGCACATAGGCCTAATCTACGAAGGCCTATTCTCTGTTTAAAAACAATCATAACCATCGGGCCCGTAGGCAGAAGCAAAATCAAGACGAGGCAAATCCCGTCCCTGCCGTCCCCTCCCGTCCTCTCCGCTTCCGTATCCTTACCCCTCCTTTTCCCCTCCTCTGCCCATCCCTGCCTTCCCTGTCCCGCCCTATCGCCACACTACTTCCCTTTTCCAAACTTTTCCCATCCCCTCCTCATCTTCCTTTTAAGTGGGGACTGTGGAGCAGTGTTTAATCTAGTCCCCCTCTTCTGGGGGAGAAACAAGGTTTCTGGGGGACCAAAAAATTTAGGCCTACACAAGATTTTTTTCTAAAATTTCATCCATCTTGAAAAGTTTCAGACTTTTCCTAATTTCATCTTCAGAAAAGTTGATGACTTTTTTTAGTCCTTCGTACGATTTTTTAACCTTTTGTACAGCAATTACCTTTTTTTTTAGGAAATCATCTCTCTGGGGGAACCATGTATCCACATGTATCCTGGGGGGAATTATCCTGCCCTAAAGGTCTCTACATTGTAATATTGCTGGCCTCTGGGGGGAAACATCAATACTGGGGGGGGACATTCCCCCCAAAGACGTCTAGATTAAACACTGACTGTGGAGGTCCGGGGTATCACCTCCGGAATTTTTTTATTGTAGACCATCGTAGGTGAGTTTTAGAGCATTTTAAAGCCAACAAAAGCAGCATTTTGTAATGCCTAAGTGAGTCATTTTCCGGTAATATGTCACATTCACTAATTGAAGAAGCCAAAAAAATTTTTTGGCAAATTACATTGATTTTTGTTTGAAGCAAATCTTGAATATTTCTATTTCACTAATATATATTTGGTTTTGCACTAATATGTAAAATTAGGAAGTTTTTAGCAGAAAGAAAATAGCCCTACGAAAAACGGAGTGGAATGTTTGTCCACTCCGTTACCAAAACATATGAGCTATTTATATATAGTAGACAGCTTCCTACTGCGTAGTTTGACATGCCAATATGTTCTTAGTATTAATGTTTATAAAATAAATATAAAAGAAATTACAATACAAATGATTATTTAATTCCATCACATTTTAAATTTTGTTAAGAAGTTCCACTCCGTTACCGAAAGAAAAATAGGGAATCTAATCAACGTAAAGTTGACTGTATTTTTTTTGGCCAAATAACAAAATAAAAATCACTTCAGCTAATCATTACCAGTGATCAAATGAACAAAAAAACATTAAAATATTTATGATGTTGTCTTAAAAATCTGCTCATAACATCAAAATTACATAAAAAATTACCATAAAAAGTTCCGCACCGTTACCATTTGTCGAGAATTGAGCACAGAATGTGAAAAGTGAACTTAAAAAAAAACAGTCTGCCGAAGCAAAAATTTATTTAAAATGTCATATATTGTTATTTAAGTTGTATTAGAAATGATAATTTAAGTAGACGACTTATCCTGACAGTGGAATAAATTTTAGTAGGCCTACCTCAAGGGTCACATTTATGGTAACTGAGTGGACAGTTAACGGAGTGGACAAATTGTGTATCAGCACGGTAAATATCATATTATCTCTCATGCGTCCACATTAATCGTCGGTACACTCATTATATAGCTTATAAACGTTATATTAAAAATATTATTTAAATTATATTTATTCATAATCATTGCAAAAATGCAGTAACGGAGTGGATGTATTATGAAAAAACACATGAGGTACGTAATAAATGAAAATTTGTAAGAAATTTGTCTTAGCATTCAGATCCTGTATTAAGACATACTTACTTACATAGATCTTCACAGAAGAGATGTGTTAAGTTGCGGGACCAAAGAACTGGAAGGGTTGTGAGATACGAGATAATTTTTTCATTTTAACGGAGCGGACATAATTTTCCGGGGACAAGTTAAAATATATTTTAAAAAATTATACTGAAGTTGTAAGTTTCTAAGTTGTATTTAGAAATATGCAATTATGTTTATTATAAAAGAAACAGTCACATTTTTTGGTTTAATGCAAATCATTTTGAAATTGTAGACGAAAGCAATATGTACTATAGCCTAGGGACGGTAACGGAGTGGAACATTTTAAATTCAAAATAAATTGTAATAAATTATTTTATTGCTCTGAATTACTTTCAAAGGTCTTAAATTGTTGACTGATCAATAACGTTTTAATCTAATCACTTAGCATGATCAGACTAGGCATTGTTTTCTTAGAAATGACCGGGGACAGCTGAATTGTCAATTTATGCATTTACCGGAAAATGACTCAAGTATGTTTTGGAATGTTCTGTAAAAGCCTGTCTGCAACTGTGATCATACCTGAAGCCAAAGCAAGTTTTTGAAGTAAACATTAGGCCTACATTTTATGGATTTTTGCAGGACTTCAATTGTGTTGTTCAACTTGTTTTAACTTCTAAGATGTATTAATTCATTTCATTTAACTACATAACAAACACTATTCAAGCTGTGTTACACAAAAGAATGTAATGTAACAAAATAAAGTTAGTTCTTAATATTCGACAATAAAAAGCAGAAACGTAGTCGTTTTATAGGTTGTCGACTCATCATGACCTTGTCTTGTAGTCGACTAAGTCTAATCCTAGCTTATTTGAAGTTATTTCTTAAAACTTAATTCGTAATAGGCCT
This sequence comes from Allolobophora icterica, assembly GCA_963556255.1. NCBI lineage: Eukaryota > Metazoa > Annelida > Clitellata > Crassiclitellata > Lumbricidae > Allolobophora > Allolobophora icterica. The sequence goes on along the minus strand of OY744609.1, from coordinate 21,355,879 downwards.
AACTAGGTTTTAAAAAACAGTTAGGCCTAGCTAATCTTTTAATTATGTTCGATTATCGGAACCTAGACTACGAAAGAAAGCAAAATGACGATTTGAAATTTTATAGGCTGGTTCCATAGTTAGCCTACCTAGAATATTGTGTGTGCACACATATATATGGCCTAGGCCTAAAGGTCAGCAGAGGTGACTCAGTAATATTATTTAGACCAGACGCTTCAACTGAAGAAGAAGTCAGACAAGGTAGGCCTAATCGTAATCCTAATATCCAAACTTCTAAAGCACCACTCGAAGTCCAAGCGCAGGGCACCAGCCTATTCACGAGCGCTACATCAAATCAGAGGAGGTTTTTCCAGAGAGTGGTCGAAAAGAGGTCCGAGACTGAGATATGAGGATGATCGGTAGGGGCGGATTGTCTGGATGGTGAAGAGATCACGGAAGTACTTGGGCTGGGAATATTGTAGGGAGTTGTAGGTTAGTGATAGGACTTTGAAGTGGATTCGCTCTGGGATATTTAGCAAATGGAGTGATTTGAGGATGGGAATGATATGATGATGCATGGGCGTTCTATAGTGACAGTTTTGGATAGTGAATTTTGGATAAGTTGCAAACGTTGATTTGGGTGGATTCAAAGTTGAGAAAGAGGGAATTGCAGTAATCAAGCTTTGAATGAACAATGGAGGTAGCAATGGTGGAGGCAGTTTGAAGGTCGAGCATGGGCCGGATGCGTCAGAGGCCACGAATGTGCATGAAGCAGGATCGCGAGAGGTTTGAGATGTGGTTAGAACAGAGGCGTAATTTTGGTATAGAAAGTGGGGGTTACCAAATTTCGCATTGTTTCCCCTTCAAGACTGTTAAAAATTATAATGGTGTCCAATGAATCTATATTTGGCGCCATTTATGCGCAATTCCGAATAATGATGATGATGATGATGATCACTGGCATAAACTCCAAAATATTGGGGGCATGGGGTCTGGACCAAATGTGTAAAAAAACAAGTTTTTTCAAGATGAAATTTTTTTTTGTTTTCTTTTGTTTGTATGATTTTTGCTGTTTTGCTTATTTCTTTTTAAGATTTTCAGATTTTGGATCATAAAAATCATGAAAATGGCATGAACAAGAGCTCCAACTCAGTTTAATTCAGTTGCGATTTCCGAAAATTAGAAATCATTAAATCAATGTGTTTAAAATAACTTCTACAAGAATAAGAAATTTATTTAAAAAAAACAAAAATTTGTTGTGGTTTTCTTTTTCTTGTGTTTTTTACACCAAAAACCGAAAAAAAAAACTTTTTTCACCTCTGGACTGGACAATCAGCGAGCCTCAGAGGCTTCCGGTGTTACGTAATGCGTTTGAAATTTGTTTCATATTGAAGATATTGAAGATAAAAATAAATAATTGTTCTCATTGTGAATTTGATAGTATTTCAGTTCTGTCTCTGTTTTTCTGTTTCTGAAGAAATTTGTCAGTGGTAAGTTCGGCGCCTTGTGACCGGAGGGTTGCAGGTTCGAATCCCACTCTAGCCGCTGCGTACGGACCTTGGGCAAGTCCTTCACTCGCAATTGCTCGTGGCGCTTCGGCGTGAAAATTCCGGCACAGTATCAAATGCTGTAGTCGGGAGCGCCTCTGAATAGTAGTTGACTTCGAGAAGCGCTATAGAAATATCCGAAATAAATAAATAAATAAATATTGAAACATGATATTTTAATATTTGAAGAAATTCTCCTCTCGATTATTGGCGGAATTGCCTCTCCTCCTCAGTCATTGGGGGGCACGTGCCCCGGCTGCCTCCAGAGTCTACGCAAATATGATGATAATAATAATGACAATAAAAATAAATATGATAGGCCCTTAATATTGATAATAAGCATAATAATAAATATAATAACAATAACAATAATCTATACATATAATATCCATATAGTGTCCGTCCGACGATAAACGCTACGTCACAAACAGTTTATGTTCTATTTGTCTGTGACGTCAGTACTGCCGTCTTGACGACGACGATCAGAGCATTTTAACCAACGATACATATAGGCCTATAATATGACGTCATAATATGACGGGCAAATACAATAGTAATTATATAATAATAATGACAATAATTGTAATAATAATTTAAAATTACTAACAATAGACGTTTTCATTATTGAAGAGACATGTTTCGATCATAATTGAAGTGACGTAACAATAGGCCTTCATTCTCTAAATTTTAACTTAATAACATTAGGGCCTATATAGAATTTTTCATAATTGAAGTGACGTAACAAAGGCCTTTATTGTCTGAATCTAGAAATTCTAATTATAGGCGTGTTTTTCTTAGTCGAAATGACGTCGGCCTACGTAACAATTGCTAGTCTTTTATTCGCTAACTTTAAACTTAATAACAAACTTTTTTATAATTTAGGTAACGTCACCAAGGCCTTTATTCTTGAAATCCGAGATTAAAAATAATAGACGTTTCAACAATTAGAATGACGTAACAATAAACCTCAATTTTCTAAATTTAAAGTTGTAATAACAGTAGACGTTTTCATAGCTGAAGTGACGTAACAAAGGCCTTTATTCCCTAAATGCAAACGTATAATGACAATACACTTTTCGATAATTGAAGTGACGTAAGAAAGGCCTTTATTGCATAAATCTAAAAATTACTAAATAATGTGCTTCATAATTGACGTGACGTAACAAAGGCCTTTATTCCATAAATGTACACTTATAATGACAGTACACTTTTCGATGATTGAAGTGACGTAACAAAGGCCTTTATTGTATAAATATAAAAGTTACTAAATAATGTGTTTAATAATTGAAGTGACATAACAATAGGCCTTTGGTCTTAAAATTGAAATTTAGCCTATACAATCAACGTGTTTCATAATTAAATTGACGCAAAAATGGGCCTTTATTCTTAAAATCTAAATTTACTAGCAAAAAACGTGTTTCATAATTGAAATGATGTACCAATAGGCCTTTATTCCAGGGGCGCAACTTTGGTCTAGAAAGTGGGGGTACCAAATTTCGCATTGTTTTAGATTCGCGACTATTAAATAATTATAACGGTATCGTTTCTATTACAAGCATAATAATAATTATAGGCTTGATGATGATGATGATGATGATGATGATGATGATGATGATGATGATGATGATGATAATAATAATAATAATAATAATAATAATAATAATAATACTAACAATAGTAATAGCGACAATAATAATAATAACAATGAGAGTGATGATGATGGTGATCGCACTGATGATAATGCTCGGTAATTGTTTTGAATCTTGAAGGCTTCCTCAGATAAAATAATAATGGACAAAAAGAATGGGTTTGAAAAGTGGGGGTCGGTACCATCCAGTCCAAAAAGTGGGGGTGCGGGTACCCCTCGTATACCATCCATAAATTATGCCTATGGGTTAGAGAAGGAGAGGTGTGGATCAAAAGTAATACCAAGATTGCGGAGGTGAAGGCAAGAGACCACGAGTTAGTCGATATATGTGCATGGAAGGGTAAGGGATTTTCTTGATTAGACAAGGAAGGTCTAGGATGATGAATTCTGTTTTGGAATGGTTAAGGCAGAGGAGATTGGATGACATCCACTGTGAAATTAGGTTAACCACGTTGAGTAATTGTGTGATGGGGGTGGAGAAAGAACTTGCGGAGAGGGATATGCAGAGTTGGGTGTCGTCTGCGTAGAGATGGTGGTCAACAGAGGAGGATTTTATGAGATGGTTTAAATGTGTGGGTAATGGGTATACAGTAGCAGGATGAAGAGGAGTGGACTCAGGACGTAGCCTTGAGGGACAACACAAGAGAGAGGGAAGGGTTGTGAGCAGTGGCTGGAGGCTTTAACAGAGAAGGATCGGGAAGACAACTTAGACAAGTTAGACTAGAACCAGAGTAGAGAAGTGCCAGAGACGCTAAACCAAGAAGATAATCGTTGAAGGAGGAGGCTGTGAATGATGGTTTCTAATGCGGTGGAAACATCGAGAAGACAGAGGCATGAGACTTGCTGATGGCTGACGGCAGAGACTAGTTTATTGCACAGAGGTGCAACTAAAGTTTCTGTGGAGTGGTGTTTAGTGAAGCCAGATTGGTGGGGGTTATGAAGTGAATCAGAAGAGAGGTAGTCGTTTAGCCGTGCAAGGACAACAATTCGTTTCAGTTAACTTAGATAGAAAGGAAAGATTGGAGATGGGACGGTTAGATAGGTTTTCCTTGTCAAGCTTTGCTTTTTTGAGGAGGAAAGTGACTAAAGACTAGAGAGTGTTTAAACGCAATTGGGAAGTTGTCGGTAGAGAGTGAGAGATTGATAATTTTGGTGATTAAAGGAGCGACGACAGAGGCACAGTCTTTTAGAAGAGAGGTGGGAGATATCAAGTTCGCACTGCTTGTTGGGAAGAGAGTTTAGGAGGAGTGATACTTCTGCATCGTAGGCGGAAGAGAAAATTGGGAGCGATAAATGAGAGGCAGTAGGAGTAGGGTTGAGACAATGGGGTGAATCAGTGCTGGAGGAGCCAAGAGGAGTGTGTGTCTAGAAGAGATTGAAATACTCTATTATTTTTTACACGATATCTTAATTCTCATGTCGAAGTAAGACGAGGCATGTCTCGTAATTCTCAAGACGAGGCAAGACGACGAGGCATGCCTCGTCTTGCCTCGTCTTGAGAATTACGACGAGGCGCTCGCTTCGTCTTGCTTCATACTGGCTACGGGCCTGGTAAGTTGTAACCATATTTCTACGTATTCTCTTTGAAGACAATTGTAACCATATCTACGTATTATCTTTCTATGAAATCATATAGGTCCCTACGTACGTAGCCATAATATATGTAGGCCCTATTCTTCTATTTTAAGACAATCGTAGGCCTAACCTTGTCTACGTATTCTTCTGTTTGAACTTTGAAGACAAATAGTAACCATATCTATGAGTCTTTATTTGCAGATATGTGTAGGCCTAACCCTAGGTATTTTCTTTGTTTGAAAACAATCGTAACCATATCTACGTATATTTATGTTTGAAGACAATCGTAGTAACCATATATCTATACGTATTCTTCGGCTTGAAGACAATCGATCGTAACTATATATAGAATCAAACAACATAATAACGGTTGTACGTCTGTCTGTCCCGTAACAAACACTATTGTGACGTCACTATACTGCCGCCTTGGTGACGGCTGTCTTGACGACGACGGGCATGACGACGGCGTTTAGAGCATTTTAACCAACGACGGCTATAGGCCTATAATATGACGTCATAATATAACGGGGAAGTAAGCTTAATTGTTATCAATGAAATAATTGTTTTATATACCGTGATTTTTCACGGGTTACAGCTAGTTAGTTCATAAAAATACTTTCGATTCTAAGCACCATCCATCTTAGTCTTCTGACTGTCTGCTTTGGATCTTGACCCGGAAACCATTATACCAACCCGCCCATCCATTCTGTTTCGACTAACCGCCTGTGAACAGGACTGTAGTCGAGGGTATACGCGGGTATACAGCGTGTACTCGCCTCTAGAGACCGTATACTCATCTGACAAAACATATGTAGGCCTACTCACCTCTAATTTATTTCGGAAAACTAACCGGTAGCGTGTACTCACCTCTAATTTTACCACTAGGCCTACAGCCCTGCCTACGAATGAGCTGGTTCCAGCGACTTCGCTCTTTTGGGCGCTGTAGAAATCTCGAGATTACGATTATTTTACGATTACGATTAGTTCTAACGCTTATTCTTCTGTTTGAAGCAATCGTAAGTTCGTAACTATAATTACGTAATCTAGCTCTTTGAAGACAATCGTATCCATGGATTTACTCATTCTCTTTCTCTGAAAACAGTCTTAACCATTTATCTACGTATACTCTGTTTGAAACAGTCGCAACCGTAGGCCTATATATTGAGGCCTGTCTAGCATCTACATAGGCCTATTCTCTCTGAAGACAATGGTAACCATAGCTACGTATTCTTCTGTTTGAAGACAATCGAAACCATATAGGGCCTATATATACATATAATATCCATATAGCGCGTGTCTGTCGGACGACGCTACGTCACAAACGGTTTCTGGTATCTATTGTGAAACATAAACTGTTTGTGACGTCAGTACTGCCTTCTTGACGACGGCCATCAGAGCATTTTAACCAACAATAATAATATAATAATAATGACGACAATTTCTAAGGCGCCGTAACACAGCACATGCCGTTACAAGGGCACCTTGACAAAACAACGATACATATAGGCCTGTAAACACTGTCGTCATAATATGACGGGCAAATACTCTAGTTATATATACTAGTGTATTTGCCCGTCATAATTATGACGGGATTGACGGCAGTGTATAGGCCCTATCGTTGGTTAAAATGCTCTGATCGCCGTCGTCAAGACCGCCGTCGTCAAGACGGCAGTACTGACGTCACAAATATATATATATATATATATATATATATATATATATCATCTAGCTAGTAGACTAGTAGTTACCTACGATCTGGAGTCCTGGACTATGATTACTACTAGGCCTATATATAATGATCATCTAGGCCTAGTTATAGTAGCTGCCTATGATCTGGACTATGATTGCTGTTAATGAGATGATGTATGACCTTATTTTGGTGTCTGTGCATCATCAGACGTGTCTCGAATACAACGCTTCGGATGAGCTTTACCTACGGCTGCCGCTAAAGCCGTTCTCCGCCATTTGCATCTTCCCCTCACCCTTCCCAGAACTCATCCATGTCTTCCCTCCCTCGATCCAATCCCCCACTTCAAGCGACCTCACAATGAATTACGCGCCGGCGGCAATATCATATGTGTCTATTTTCTGCATCCGGTCCGCGGTTATGAAACAAGTCGCAGCGGAAGTATTTTACGCCATTTGTATGGCGTTGAATATGAATGAGCCTCGCGTCCGCATCTCTTGCGCGTTCCACCCCACGTCACCCGTTGCCCCGTACGATGAACCCCTCTCGTCCGCTCGCCGGCATCGAAATGGCGAAATTAGAATCGTCCCATCTCCAGAAGAAAGCGTTTTTCGAATAGCAATGTTTTTATGGCGACGATCGCTCAACGCGTTATGATCCTAATATTTGTTGTTATCGAGCGGTGGGCCATTGGACTGCAGCTGTGATAATGATGTAGCGACTGGTGCATGGTCGCCTCCGTGAGTGGCGTTCCAAGTGGGCCTACTATAGATACTGTAAAGGGTTCGAGAGAGGAATTGCGATGTCCTCCAGCAACAAATTCATGCGGATCTTAGGGAGAAAATCCTCTGTCTTATACCTAATCAGACTTCGTCTAATCTTGTTTTATTTTATCTCTGACTAGAATATTTGCCCGTCATATTATGACGTCATATTATGACGGCAGTGTAGCCTATGTAATTATGTCGTTGGTTAAAATGCTCAGATCGCTGTCGTCAAGACCGTCGTCAAGACCGCCGTCGTCAAGACGGCAGTATTGACGTCACAAACGGTTTCTGTTTCACAATAGAACAGAACAACCGTTTGTGACGTAGCGTCCTACGACAGCACTCGCTATATGGATTTTATATAGATAGATTGACGCGTTTTGTTCTTACGTTTCTAAAAGCAACGGTTGTTTTGGTCTTTGTGTCCTGCTCCGTTTTCTGTGGTTGCCTATCTTACCTTCTGTGTCCTCCTGCCTTGTTTATTCCTGTCGCGTCCTGCTTTGCATCCTATCCTTTCCTGTTCCTTCGCGCTGTGCTGTTCTGTGCGGTTTATGTTATTTTTTGTCTCTGCTGCGCTGTCATTTACTGATATGCCTTCTGATGCTCAGTTCTATCCAGTTGTGTACTTTTTTCTTGTATTTTCTTGTCCATTTTTGACGCCATTCTGTACTATGGTCTTAGTCTGTGTTGTCTAAAGCTAACGTTGTTGCTTTTCGTATCCTGTTCCTGAGACTTTTTGTCCTGTTTTGTCCTACATTGTCTTGTCCTCTGCTGCCCTACTCTGTCTTGGGGTCATCGATTAAGGACGTCCGCAATGAGGGGGAGGGAGGGTCATTCAAATGCGGACAAATGCGGACAAAGGGAGGAGGGGTCCAAAGTAGGGGACACATCAGAACTGATCTGGTCAAAAAAGAGGTCAAAAATTTTTTCGCGCTCATGCGCCAAAAAACTGTTCACCTTGTTTGATGTTTCTTCAAAATTTGGGGGCCCATTTATGGTGTGTCCCCCACTCTTAAAGGTGGGGTCTTGTCCCCACTCGACCCACCCCCCGGGATCGCCGCTCATGGTTGATCCATGGCTGCCCTGCTGCATGACCCATATTCTATTGTCCACAAAAAACAAAAGCCTTGTAAATGGACCTTTCTCATGTACTTTGTTCTGACAATGATAATGTGATGATGGAACATTACTGCGTTGATGGGCAGTGATAACGACAATGCGATGCGCTGAAGTGATTAGCATCAGTCTAATAACATACCAAGACCGTCTGTCTGTATGTCTCTGTGTGTGTCAGTCTGTGTGTATTTGTTTGTGTGCGTCTGACTGGTTGTCTGATTCTGTATGCAACCATGATGCGACATAATTATGACGATTATTATTAGTTCTAAAGCGGCAATGGCCTAATGGCGAGAGCAATTATAGGACTGCTTAAAACTAATCTTTTAGATGTTATTGTTACAGCGGCAGATAGTCTATAACCACTCGATGGGTTTCGGCGTCATCTGCGAATAGCAGAACAACAAATGAGACTTTGTCGGGTGTTTGTCGATTACTGCGCAGGTGACATTCGAAGGACGAGGGACAGACGTCGGTCGCTGGACGATAGACTCTGCAGGAATGCCATAATCGTAAGATCTGCATAAAAGACGGAGGTAGGACCCAGCGGATAAAGAAGCCCCGCAGACCGGACGAGGAGAGAGCGAGGGAGGAGTTTGGAGGCTGCGCGAGATAGAGGCGGGAGAGAAGGCGTAGGTGGGCTACGGGACTACGTATAAGGGGAAGTGTTATTATTTTGGGAGCAAGGGAGCAGGGAGTAGAGGTCGAGAGAAACTATACTGGAAGATGAGAGGTGCGTGTGGTTGGGTGAACTGAAGGAAGAGATGATGGATGAACGGACGGATGGGTGGATGTATATCTGTAGGCGTGTATTTCGTTGTATGGATAGATGAAGAGATGGATGGTTGGATGGATTAATGGGGGATGTTGAGAGGGATAGATGGTCGGATTTTTTGGAGCAAGAGAATAAGGACGAGAAGACAAATGACGTGTAGTTGGGTGTTAGTTGAAGAGACAGAAGTAAGAAAAGAGAGCAGAGGGTCGCATCGAGGGCAACTAGGCAGAGTGAGTGAGAGAGAGACAGAGACAGACAGACAGACAGACAGACAGACAGACAGACAGACAGAGAGCAAGCGAGAGACAGAGACAGAGGGAGTCGAACAGACCGTAGAGGAGACACGGTATCGGCAGAGGCAGAAACGAGTTCTAATCTGTTCTCATCCTCGATGCAACGTGGTCCAGGAACTCCGAAGTTAGTGTCGTCGTCTGTCAGTTGTGGATTGGTTGGGCTTTGGTTGGGCTTTGGTTGTGTGCGGAATCAGTCACTAGTGACGTCTCTATTTATACGAGCAACACTTTTACTGATCCGTTAATCAATTAACTCTTCTTAGTGGTGGCATTTAACAGCGTTTATGGACACGTAGGGGGCGCTTCTGATTAATTATTTCTCTTGAAGTGGGCTGTAGACATTTCTAATTATAATTGATCTAATATTTGAACTATAGAGCCGTTATCATAATGGACCAAACATCAATCAATGTTCGCTGCTTCTAAGCAGAAGCATAAATTAGGACAGTCGGGGTTCGAAAGGAATCCATAATGCGGAGAGGGAGGAGAGATTTAATGAGCGGTATTGCGGAAAGGATGGAAAGGAAAAGAGAACAAGGGAGTGGAATTGTCCAGAGGACCGATCGAAGGAGAGAACGGCTACAGAGGGAGCGACGGGAGAACGTAGGGGGTAACATGGTGCGTGAGGAATTACGGCAGAGCGAGAGATGAAAGGAGCTATCTGGAGTCCGTGTTGGCGATTTTGTTGTGATGGCATGCCTCGTACGTCGTCTTGCCTGCAGCAGCAGCAGCACCACGACCACCGTCATCACCAACAGCAGATGGTGCTTTGTCGCATCGCTAGTCGTTTCGATTCGGGCGGTTGAGCCTGCTTTCATCCGATCCATAACCAACTCACAGAGTCTTTATCTCGTGCTTTACTTGGCGACCGCAAATGGGCGACCAGCGTAGGGAGGCCTTTTGAACATCAGCGGAGGGAGGTCTTTGGAACACCAGCAGCGGCCGTTGAACTCGGTGTGAAGCCAAACGTGGCCGAGCGAAAACAATTCCGAGAAATATGGTGATTAGTGTCCAGGACACAGACATTTGCTGTGAAAACATCGGCCTTCTGTTGGCTGATGCTTCGTAAAAAATCATATTTTCCCTTAATTGCGATGCATCAGTACAGACCGATCCATCCGGTAATGAGGCAGTCGGCTGCAGAACACGCCAACAATATGTGGGGCGACACAATCGGGGGAGAGGTGGAGGTCGTCACCGATCTAGACTATGCAGATCACGCTTCCCTTCTGGCGCAGATGGTGGAAGTGATATGCTACTAGCGCTGAACGTCATGGGCAGGGAGGCAAAGACCTTAAGATTGAAGATCAACTATAGGACAATACAAGATCCAGAGCACCACGGATTGTCCCTTGCCAGGCACTTTCAAAGACTGCAGGTAATATGGGGGAAGTTTTGGACGCATTCACATAATGACCCAGCTAGCTGTATTGGTTAGAACGTACGTCCCATGCACCGCTGTGCGAGAGTGCGTGCGAATCGGGGCTCGCATACAGATCGTGGCTTTGTTTAGACATTTAAATCTCGGACTAGCGCAGTGCGTACACGGGAAACTTATGGCGTGGCGCCTATTCAAACAGACATGCGATGGTGAAGGATCTCACCCGATCAATTCACTGATAACTGAGCAGGTTCGAGGCCATACCGTCGCTATAGAAAAACGTGTACATTTAGAAACTAAACCGGCTGCAACGAGTACCGAGTGGACCTAGCGATCAATGAATAGAAGACAAAGCGTTAATTACCATCGCCAGATCTTGCATTGCGTCCTTGTATCAGAGCATTTGACGCTGCACGATTGAGCAGAATACGAAGCCGCAACTCTGTAAGTTGCATGTGTTGCCGATACTACACACTACAGTTGCGAAACTTGGACGACCGCAGAGGTCCTAAACAAGAAGCGTGACAGCTTCAACATGCGGTGCCTCAGTAAGATCCTGCAGATTTCTACAAAAGCCCTACATAGACATGCCAGTAATACGACGTTCACGAGAAGAACGACAGCAGTATCAGTCTCTGCTACAGACCGGAAACGCAGACTGAGCCTTTCGGGCACGTTGCACGGATTCCGAAAGGCAAAGACTACCGAAGAGCCCGGTGGACCGCGGCGAACAAGCTCCTGGAGAACTGTAGAAGCAAACACGTTCGCCCTAAAACCACATGGACTAGAGTTGCGAGGAAGTTTCTGAGCGCCCGGAAATTGAACCTTCATACAGCATTGATGAAGACTAGAAACAGAAATAAGTTGGTATCGCATCGTTTGACACAGTTACGCTCAGAAGAAGTAGCCTACAGATTGGACGACTATTTTTCCAATGACTAAAATATTGTTTCTCATCAAATTTTGCCGTCAACGCAGCAGCATATACTTTAAAATTCGCTTCACGATTTGTTGCCAAAAGTGGGCGGAGTTGGAACCGCTTTCGCCTCAGAACCGAAACGACACCACACCTTCAGCCATCGACTAACCCCCTTCGAGAATTCGACACCTTCGGCCATCGATCGACGCAGTGTTTGCCAGATTCGGCGAATTCAAGCGGAACGAAAGGTTCATTGAAACCGGCGCCGAGGGAGAACGACAAAGACAAGAACGCCGGCGATCATTAGTGCGTGGAAATAGATTGTTTAAGGCGACGCACTTTAGACGCCGGCGAAGGTCATTGAGTGTGAAAATTGTGGGAGGCAGAAGTGATGCTTTGAAACTGAACACGACTCTCTGGTTTCAATAACTGGACCACGCAAACTGCAAAGCTTCCGTCCGCCTGTAAGCTGTGAGAAGAAGTGTACCGTTTAACTAACGCCTATTTGAAGAAGAAAAAGAAAAGCAGTCACTTAAGCTTACCGCTAGACATGGACATGAAGTTTAGCGACTTCGTTTTTCTTAGCCTCTGCTCTGAGCGCAAGTTGCCAGCGCCGTCAGCTCTTTTCTACCGACAGTGTGTGGTCAGTGTAGGACTACTGGTCACTACTTATTGTAGCTGAGTTGGGCAGAGGGTTCAAATTAAGCCGAAATCTAGAAATACATTTTAGCCCTGGCGGGGATTTGAATCTCTGACCTCTCGATTGACAGTTATCACGTACTCCACTTCTTCAAACCAATTTGTTAAGCACTGTTCACATTGGCCTTTGTGAGACTCTTTGAAAGCTCCGTATAAAGAGCTGCATACACACCCACACACACATTATTCGTATCCTCTTCGTTCCTCACCAAGAGACATGTGATTATAATTACCGCTTACGTAGGATAAGTCGATAGAAACCATTTAATTGCTAATTAGAAAGGGGACCGAGTCTTGCATAGGCTGGACGTTTTGATTTGGCTCCATTCCACTATCGCCGTGGACTTCTCATTTCTTTTGTGTGACGAGTTCCATTGTTATGGCTTCCATTCGTTCGCTCATGAAAACGAGCCCAACATAGCAGTCGCAATAACAACAACAATAAGAACAATAGCAGTAAACAAAGAATCGCAATTGTATGTAAGCTTATAGCAGGCCTACAAATTAGGCCTATAATAATCACCGTTAAATTTTGATTACAATAATAGCATTAATAATTTATGATAATAATAGGCCTACTAACAACAGTAAAACCAGCAACAACAATAATACTAGTAGTCAGCGGAGGTGGTGGTGGTGGCAGTAGTAGTAGTAGTAGTAGTGGAAATAGTAGTTTCTGTTTAGCGACGATGCTATAGATGCTGATTGATGACGTCATCTTGTAAAACAAAGACTACTGATGACGTTACATCCTTTGCCAATGGTAACGTTCGTAGGGTTTTCGATATCGACAGATGTACGTTTAATCATGAACTCTATATCCATTATACGTATATTCTGTTGAAACGACAAGCTTGTTGTTCAGGAATAAACGATCGACAAGGTGATCGATGTAAAAATCTTTTGTAGACCTAATCGAAATATTCGAAGGAGAGGCGCCGACCTGAAGGACTGTGAGAAAAAAGGACGACATTATTAGCGCTGAATGGTTAACTGTGATTTCTTTCGATGATAGCCTAATAACAGATCTACCAACAAAATAATGAATGAATAAAGAATTAATGTGTTTAACAGAAATTAGAATTAATTATTTGCCTAAATAATTTGACCAATGCAAAGAAAAGCAGTCGTAAGACCTGTAATTGTATTGTCACCTTGTCACCTTGTGCTGTCAACTCCTGGAGCTCTAGCGATCGTCATGATAAACATTCTCCATTGCTTCCTATTCGAAGTCAGGTCCCTTAGTTCTTCCAGATTCATGCCAGTTACATCGTGAATCTCATCCATCCATTTCTTCCTTGGTCGACCCCGTCTTTTTTTCCCTCACCACAAGCCAACATCATTTCCTTTTCTAGCCCATCAGATCGCATAACATGACCAAAGAATCCTAGCTTCGATCTTGTCGCCTTTTCTCATGACGATGTTCTTGGCATATTAACAGGGGTGGTTTGCCATTGCCTTCCCCTGGTTTTGCCTGCCGTGCCAGTTCGTTACCCTTCCAATGGAAGGGTACTAACGGCCCGCACCACGTGAAGGTGGGCACGGAGGACTTTGGTTCACCAGCCCAGGTCGGGTCCGAGTCTACGCTCCTAAGAGACGTCGGTCAGGTCGCCTCCCTGCTTTACTCTGAAACAGAGTGACTGGTGAACTTTTTGCGGCCAATTGTATTGTATTGTATTTAAACATTTATAAAGCGCCTCTAGTAGCGTGAACCGTTCAGAGGCGCTAATCGTAATCGTTTCATAAAATAAAAAGACGCTAATTCAGTTATACAGAGTTTTGCATAGACCTATGCACCATACATATAGGCCTATATAAAAGCACACAGAATACAAAGATACATATAATGCATAATGCATTTATGTATATATAGACAATTTTTCAGTGTTTTAGCTGTCGAAAAAGATCTGGGGTCGACAATTTTGCAGATAACCAAAGTATGTGATAATGCGAATGCAGGTCAAAATCTAAAGTTGTTTATATGTTGCACACGAAACAACTTACGACTCATGGGATATTTTAGTTTCTTTAAATTTATTTACAAAACAAACACGAATGGCCTTTCTTGCAACTTCGCCCGGCATGCCATCTTAAACGACCGACTTAGTCAAGTTAGTCTGTCCAAGTTTTGCTCGCGCTGGTGTTCCCGCGATCAGAACTGACGGAAAAATACCTGACGGGTTCACGCTTTTCCCATGGCCAATGATCGTAGTTTGATCTGGGATGTCACCCTTACTACAATCTTAGCTGCTTCATATTTGGTTGCTACACCTTATTCGTCAACTTCAAAGTAAAGCTTAACACAGAAGACAACACAAACGATTTATTTTATTTAAGCTTAGTTAGTGTATTGTTTATAGAAAAGTAGGCCTACTTCTTTTTATTACTGCTGTGGACAATGTTAATAATTATATTTTGCCGATGATAGTTAACATTGCTACATCAAGCTGCTGCTTTCTTAGTTTAATGAACGGCAGAACCTTTTTTTATGAAGATTTAATCTACAGACTTTTTTAATGGAGATTTAATTCGATGATCTTCGGATCATCGTCGGAGAAGACGGACGATCTGGATAGTCGAACAGAGATCGAAACATCTCATCGCTCGGAACACGGTGACTGCATCGCTCTCTTGTATTTGAGTGTAGACCTTGTAGAGGTCTCCTCTGCTATCGTTCACTATGAACGACGACGTGAGGCCCCTTTTCACAACGACTAACTTCGAGTCAGAACTGGATTTTGAATTATATCAGAGCATGCGAGTGCGTGAACCAAGCAATGTAGGCTATAGGCCAGTATTCAACATTCAAAACCCACTATTATGTAGCACCACCCACTCGCTGTTATTTGTGTTTGTCGCTAAGTCACGTCGCCAGATTCTGCAAGACGAGCCAGAAGTAGCGTTGGCGAGCACAGACACAGGCATGTGGAAAGAGCAACGAACCAAAGTACGCAGCCCGCGGCAATCCACACTCGGCAATCTCAAGCTCTTGTCCACAGTACGTGCTGGCAAAAACCGCGAATGAGATCAGCGTGTAGGAGAAGATTGTATTCGCGGTTTCGGCCACTGCGCCAACGCGACAGGAGCACGTGAGAAAACGCAAGCGCCCTGGTACGACCAACGGACAGGGTGAACTACAGATTACAAACGCACACGCCCCTGGTGTGTCATGTGGACAGAGGACGACCCCGAGCATGAACCGGAACTCTGAATGAAACCTCCATCTTGACTCCAGACATGGAGCACTGCTGTTTGGATGTCTGGAGTCGAGACGTCTGGAGTCGAGATTGAGGTTTCATTCAGGGTTGGGGTTAATGTTCGGGTTCGTCCCCGTCCACGTGACAGGCCTGCTACTCAATCGGTGCTGCGCTTACGGACAATCTCAGCTCTTCTTTGACAGCGGACACGATCATGGAGTCGTTCTTAAGGGGCTTTCACCTGAACTTCGACATTTCAATTGAGACAATCGTCTCCAGAGCCAATGGCGCCCTGAAAGACGCTTCTTATGCCGAGAACACAACGTTAACATCAATGGCTTATATATTCGTTTATTGAGAAGAAAAGACAATCTGACAAAAACGCAGAAATGCTTACATGAGTGATAACAGAAAATTAAAGTTCATTAGAAAATTTTAGAATAAACTAGTAAATATTTTTATATAATGATCTGGGAATAAATTGAGAGTTGTCCTTGGGTAGGAGAGTATGGTTGTGTGCTCTTGGTCCTCTCGGTCACCGCCTTCTCACCCTGGGTCCACTGCTTCATTTATGGATGACGAAGACGGACGAAATGAAAAAGGAAGAGGTAAAGACGTTCGGAAAAAGAAACGAAAAGCCAATAACCACTAAGCCACCTATAGCAGGACACAGATAATGAATATTCTAAACTAAAACCCACAGGGAAAGACAATAACCACTAAGC
Source organism: Allolobophora icterica (assembly GCA_963556255.1). Classification (NCBI taxonomy): domain Eukaryota; kingdom Metazoa; phylum Annelida; class Clitellata; order Crassiclitellata; family Lumbricidae; genus Allolobophora; species Allolobophora icterica. The sequence continues at coordinate 21,339,571 of OY744609.1, read as the reverse complement.
ACTAAGACTTTCATCCTATAACCCACACACTGAACACGCTAGACTGAAAATTTCTCCAGGGAGGATTCTCGCCCTTCTGAAATGCAACCAAGGCAGGGGAAGGGAGCAAACCCAACTCTGCTGCGCGAGCACTGGGAACCTACCTCAAGTCATCCTATGAGGTTTTCTGGTTGGGTAGCCGTAATCAGGTCACTAGCCAGATGATCATATGTCCATGAGAACCCTCTGCGGAACGAGAGGGCCACAGCAGCACGTGTGCAGCTCGCATTGGCATTATTGCTACTGCTACTACCACTACTACTACTACTACTACTACTACTACTACTACTACTACTACTACTACTACTACTACTACTACTACTACTACTACTACTACTACTACTACTACTACTACTACTACTACTACCAAGCCTACTACTATTACTACTTCTATTATTACTACTACTAGACTCTAGAGGCTTGCCCGTCCGAAGACGGTAATCGGCGCTACTTCATATCAAGTCGCTGAGACGGTTTAAAAACAATTTGAAAATGTATTTTCGCAGTGTGCGAAATAAGCTCTGTTGTGAAGTTGCTGTTGAATAATTTAGTCAATCGTTAGATGGCCTATAGACTATATTTGCGGAACATAATGAATATGTTTATGCGTCTAAGACTCTAAGTAAATTCGCAACGTAAGTATGAAAGTTTAATCCCGTTTGAAGCCGCGCGGCCTAAGTTACTTGGCCGTAAATTGGGCCTTTTGAACCCGTTAAGGTCTTTAATTTCAGCGTTTTATAGATCTAAATAAATTAGCTTAATCTCGTTTGTACATAGACGCTATATCAAATCAAGTCGCTACTTGCCATTTTGGGTCGGTTTTCAGTTCATTCTTTATATTTCTGGCCCGTTTAAACTCGTTAAGCTATTTCTTTTAAGCGTTTTAGCAACATAAGTAAATTATTTTAAGCGCGTTCTGAGCCGTTAGTTTAAAAGAGCAGCCGTTTACGGTATATTTTGAACGAAGTGATCGTCCCGTTTGAATGTGGCTATTTTGTAAACAGTGACGTCATTGGTCATGAATATTAATTAGTTGGAAGCAGCCAATGAGAGGAGCGTTACATTTTTTAATGACACACACACCTACACACCTACACACACCTACACCTACACACACACACATACACACACACACACATACACACACACACACACACACACACACACGATGACATTTCTCTGCGTCTATGTTATTAATTAAGATGCAAACAATTCCTTCATCCCTCCAAAAAAGCTCAAGCAACGCGGATATGTGCTACACCGTAGGCCCCATTAAAAATTTCTGCGGGTGTCCATGGTTACTACGACAACAACGGACACGTAACGCCTAATTAACTCTGAATGCCTGCTTAGCAATGTATGGACGACGGCTCTATCTGCGATCTTCATCGGTAGTCCTTGTTATGTATGACGTCATGGGGGTTGTAAGATAACTTTGTCGTGGTCTCTAAGGCGCTTTCATCAGAATACAATGACAAACGAGACCTAGCCAAACGCACACACACACATACACACAAGCACATACACAGGGCCTGCAGAGGTACCTAAGTAGCAACGGCTATCGACCAGGTCATTGTTTTGCGCTGCGCGATCACAATGGTTCATTTTTAAGCTCGGCTATTCATCAGACTCGGAGCGTTTAACAGATCGGTCTGGTATAGATGCAGTCTCCTCTGTCTGTATAATGTTAGTTTCGAAGCTGAATAACTTGTCTACAGAGTGGCTTCGAGAATTAGTCTTGGCTGTAGGAAGAATTGTCTACCATGTCGTCCAACGGCAAAAGCCTATGTCTAATATCTATAGTCTAGTCTTCAACCGTCCTCGAGCCAAAAGCTGGCCACATAACAGACATGTATATAGGGATTTTAAACCGCAGTGTTATCATTATTGTTTAAATAATAATAATAATAATAATAATAATAATAATAATAATAATAATAATAATAATAATAATAATAATAATAATAATAATAATAATAATAATAAAATAATAATAATAATAATGATAAATATTATCATTAGGCCTATTATTATTTAGCCCCGAGGTAGTAATAATGCCTCAGGTTCTTAAAACAACGACAACAATAATAATTATTAGTAGTATTATTATTAGCATCATCATTGTTGTTGTTTCATTTTGACCAAAACAATGATAGTTTGTCTATAGTAATGTTTATTATTGTTTACCGTTATTACACAAGTATTAACTTTTTAAATAATAATAATATTATTATTATTATTACTACTACTACTACTACTACTGCTACTACTACTACTACTACTACTACTACTACTACTACTACTACTACTACTACTACTACTACTACTACTACTACTACTATTAGTATTACGGTGGGCATCGCTGTATTCTAGTGGCTAACGTGCTGGACGGTCAACCAAGAGGTGGAGGTTCAAATCCACAAAGTTAAAAAGATGTTTCTAGAACTGCTGCGTCCCGTACTTAGCTAACTCAGCTAATCAGCTGCGTACAATGACAGTACAATGGCTGTGGAAGATCAGGAACCCACAAGTGCCGAGTCCAAGAAAACGAATTCGTTCACACTTTTTGTCCAATGCTGCCTCTCGTGTATAGCTGAACGTACTGCTCTTCTTTTTCTGTGTAGACTATAGATGGCAAATAAATATGAAAGTTGCAGGCGACGGCAATCTCTACTGAAGCATAGGTTTCCGAATTCGGTTAGCAGCATGCACCGTCGCAAACTTGCTGCCGTCGCCTGCGATTTAGTCTCGCCGTTCATAGTGCCATGCGCAGTTCACACACCTAGCCAAGTCGCCGGCGGCGCCACCACAGCGCAGCCGCTTCTTCTGTCGAACCTTTTGTCGCCAATTGATCGCCTGAGGCACACAAAACACCGCCCTACAGAGGGCACCAGAAACCAGCGCAAAACTCCAGAACATGGCTGCAGTCCGCCAAACCTGCCCCCGTTTGTCAGTCTACCCGTGCGTCTAACTACGTCCGCTTGTACCCGTACGTCCCTTTGCCGCGAGGCTTTTTCCCGACTGCATTCGTGCTTCTGGATCCATTAGGCGTATTCCTAGTGCGCTGGCGTGTGGGGACGCGGCGAGTGTTGTTAGGGACCATCGTAGGCGATTCGTCCGTCCGCAGAGCGAAGGGACCGGTGAGGCGAAACAAAAGCGGGTCTAACCCAGGAGACGAAGAGAAATTCGTACGTACCTGCTGTCGAGATAGTTCTTGTCGCCTTTTCTCTCTCTCTCTCTCTGCCTGCAGTGGATGCGTCGTAAGTAGAGCATTGTTCGGCGACTATTGAACGCCGATGCTCGACCAACGATCTCTACTATAAACGCTCAGACGACGATAAATTAAACGTATATATATATATATATATATATAAACGTTTATTTAAGTGCATATATAACTCATCTATATTTTATGCATATATATATATATACACACAACATGCGTGTATATAATATATATATAGACCTACTTAGACGTAGCCTATATGCATAGGCGTGGTTTAGTTTTATAAACTCCTCTATAGCTATAGGAATACGACGTGTGTTTAAGTGTATGCTCATCTATGTGTGTATATATATATATATATATATATATATATATATATATATATATATATATATATATCTATGCAAAATACGTGTATAGGGTATATATGCATAGCATTGCATACCTAGACTCATACGTACAGCTATGCATACATATATATATTTATATGCATGTGTTTATGTATAAGAATTAAACGGATACGTATATTCATACACGTAAGCATCGGCGCACCTGCAATTGTGCGGCAATTGTCGATCAATAGAATGCGCGCGCAGGCCACCTATTTGGTCTCTTTTTCAGTTATAAGCACATCGATCGAGTTATTTTCGAGGAGGAGGACTTGGGAGGCCATGGGATATCGGTCGGGTTGCTTCGGCCGGTCCTGGTCGGTGGGTCGGGTCGGTGGGTCGATCGGGTCGGTGGGTCGATCGGTGGGTCGGTCCGAGTCGGTCGGGTCGGGTAGGTGGGTCGGTCGGTCGGGTATATAGGTGGGTCGGGTCGGGTCGGTGGGTCTGTCGGGTCGGGTCGGGTCGGTCGGTCGGCCATCCCTCAGAATCGCAGCATAATGCCTCAAATTTCACGGGCAGTCATGACACAATTGGTGCGAGATAGATTAGACCAGAAAGACTCCTAACGCAATAGATTCACATTTCTTTGTGACTACAAAATAAAATATTAATAACAATAAATATATTATTACTATCATTGATAATAATGATAAAATTAATAGTAGCAGTAGTATTATGGCCTAGTAGTAATAGTAGTGGCAGTAGGAGTAGTGGTGATAGTGGTAGTAGTGGCAGTTGCAGTAGTATTAGTAAGAGTATGAGTAGTAATAGTAGTTGTACTGTAGCAGTAATAGTAGTAATAAAACTAGTAAATACATCCACACATGTATACATACATAGTTACATACGTGCCTAGTTACCTCTACATGTTGATTTCACCGGAGCTGTTCTTCAATGACGAGGGATCATAAAGTGCCTTCGGAATTTTTTTATGAAAAGTAGCAATAACAAAATGACCGCTATATAAATGTTTGACTAGTCTAGACTAAAATTTCGACCCTGGGAGATATCATCAGAAAAACGGCGATATAAATATTCTCCAACGCGTCTGCAGATTAATGATTCGTTTTTAGAAATGTCATATTATCAAAAAGACATTCCACATTACCATGACAAATAAAATTAAGCAACGATGTATCCGGATTTCATATAGCGCCTCTATCGAGAGACGCTTTTTCATCGCCTACATTATCGTCAATAATTAATTCCCTCCGTGTCCTTGTCATCGATAAATACCATCTCACACCCCCAACACCAACCCCCACCACCACCACCACACACGCACGCACACACACAACATCGTCATTAGAAGCATAATTTTTATATTATTTCCCTCATCAACTACATTGTTCTCAATTGTTTCTGCGACACCGTTATTAACTTCATTCATATTTCAGCAACATGTGTATATGTATGTACGCATGTGGGCAAATATATATATATAATTAGGTACGTATGTAGGACTTTGTATGCACCGGTATATATATATATATATATATATATATATATATATATATATATATATATATATATATATATATATATATATATATATATGAAACTGCATGCATGTACGTGTACGTACGAATATATGTCAATGCTAGGATATTAAGAACCTTCTAAAGGTGCTATGATATTATATTCTGCAAATATCATAATCATCCTCGTAGTCACCATCATGATCATGATCATGATCATCATCATTATCATTATAATGATCATGATCATCATCATGATCATCATCATTATCATCATCATCACCACCACCACCACCACCATCATCATCATCATCATCATCATCATCATCATCATCATCGTCATCATCATCATCATCATCATCATCATCATCGTTAGTTATTAACCCGACAATCATCGCCATAACTCTGTCGACATAATGGTCACCTGATCGTCGTGTTTTCGGTGCGTGATAACTTCGTGGAATAGGAAGTGGCAGAGGAGGAAGGAGGAAGGAGGAGGAGGAAGGAGGAGGCTGGGCACGAACAGCTGCGGCTGCAGAGCCTGGTGGGTGGCGCAGCTGCCTCTGCCTGTTTAGCTGATGATGGCGATGATGATAATGAGGCGCGTTTGCTGTGATTTTGGCGAGACGTGAACGCATGAGTGAACACAACCATCGTCAAGTTTGACCATAATTTATACTCGCATTAGGATGCAGGAAAACAGCCGACGGAAGGAATTAAACACAGAGTCGTAAGCACAGACGCACAAGGACAGATACACGAACAGAGACGGACAATTACACGGACAAAGACAGACAAATATACGGACAGAGACGGACAAATACATGGATAGAGAAGGACAAATACATGGACAGAGAAGGACAAATACACGGACAGAGACGGACAAATACGCGGACAGAGACGGACAAATACACGGACAGAGACGGACAAATACAAGGACAGAGACAGACAAATACACCATCAGGACATGAAAAGACTCAGAATGAGACGAACAAAGACACGGACAATAGTAGAGGAAGAATGACATAAACAGACGGAAAAAGACGAATCGAAAGAGAGACAGAGACGGGCAATAGCAGAGCGAGAGACAGATGAACAGAGTGTGAGAGACTGACAATTTGAAGGACAGGAACGGACAAAGAGAAGCATAAAGACGCAGAATGGCAGAGACTCACTGGAAGAGAAAAGGAGACAACAACAACAGCGACGCAGACATCCATTAAACCATACAACAAAGAAAGGCAAGTGTGAAGACAGACAGACACATGAATAGAGAGACACAGAGATAGCCAGCCAGCTAACGAGCCAGACAGACACCCTGCCAGCATGTCCATGGGCATTAAATGGGACTCCTGTGGGCTCCATATGTCAATTCGGTATGGGAACAAGGTCCTATAAGGGCTGCATATGAGTATATATCCATCCATCCATCCATCCATCCATCCATCCATCCATCCATCCATCCATCCATCCATCCATCCATCCATCCATCCATCCATCCATCCATCCATCCATCCATCCATCCATCCATCCATCCATCCATCCATCCATCCATCCATCCATCCATCCATCCATCCATCCATCCATCCATCCATCCATCCATCCATCCATCCATCCATTCATCCATCCATCCATCCCTCCAGACAGACAGACAGACAGACAGACAGACAGACAGACAGACACACAGGTGTTTCCAGAAGAAAACGAAGAAAACGTATATGTCCAATATCATCCTAACTACACAAATGGACGTCCGGAGGGAAGGGGGTATTTGGATCTCGGATTTTGCACATATTACAAAAAGAAAATCTTTTGATTATTATGATCATTACAATAGTCCCAACACAATTTTCAATGCGAAAAAAAACAATTAGTTAGGTATTATAGTCCTTGACCATTATTTATTTTTAAAGCTGTCACATGTTCTATTTTCATGAATAGCTAAGCTATGGAAAAAAGTCATTCCCCACACACAAATTTTGCACCCTCCAAATATTTTTGCCCTCTTTCCCTACAAAATTCCTGCGAATGCACATGATTACACAGGAAAATATTGAATACGCTAACTTCACAAAAGCGTTGTTGAAAATTCCTCAATTACTCAACCTACTGACACTGATTTTTAGGTATTCTTTTAAAGAAAATCTTCCAAACATTCTCTTCTGGTCCTAGTTTAATTATTATTATTATTAAGGCAGTTTTTATAGCGCCCCTTCAAGAATGCCTACTCAGGAGCGCTCCCAGCCCAACCACGGTCGAACAACGCAGTTTTGAGAACAGTGAGAAACAAGGTGAAATGACACATCGGTATGTTAATGTTATGTTAATGTTAACAATGCCAAAGACCTGTGATATCCTGGTTTAATTTTAACAATCCCAAAGATCAGTGAAACCTTGATTATAATTATAATAATAACAATAAATTATAAAGATGATGATGATGTTGTTGTTATTGGTGATGATGATGATGATGATGATGATGATGATGATGATGATGATGATGATCATAGTTCGAGAATTCGTGACTTTTGGTTTTAAAATTCGTAAAAATTCGCGAATTTTTGGTCCATTTTAAAATTCGTTAAAATTCGTAAAAATTCGTTGGGCCATTGTTGGGCCTTTTTTACATTGAGAGTGGCGTTTTGCAAAAACAGTGTAGGCATCAACAACAAATGTGACGTCATGATTTGTTGTGTAAAGCTTCTGCTTAGAATTTAATGCAAAATTCAGTGTAAAAGTTTATTACGTAACGAATTAATTTAGTTAAAATCTAATTTCTTAATGATAAAAGAACATGGACCAGAATGGAAGTATGTATAGTACGTAATTTTGGAGGAGAAGGAAAGGGTAATATAAAAATACAGTGTTGTATTTGTGACAAGGAATTTCTTGGTTTGTTCTGCCCGAATTCACGATCATTTGCATGGCGAAAATACAGAAACCAGAGTCGAGTGGAAGCAGTGGGCTGTTCCTCACTCAGAATCAGAGAACAATGAAGTAGAATACATAGGCCTAGCTCGGTGAAAGTTGCCAACCCTTTTTAACCATGTTTGGTTGCAAGCTGTGTTAGTGACTGACTGGTCACATTGGAGCTGGGCACTGGTTTTTTCCGTTCTGCTGACTGACACTCACAGTCACACACCCGGACTATGATAGACAATAATCGAAGTTCAAGACTCCAAGTAGAACAGTAACTGAGTATCAGTACTATTGTGTTGCTAGTCAGCTATCTTTTACGGCTGGTTGATTGATTGCCTATGACATTGACAGTTACTTGCTTAAACAGTTGAAAAGAAAACAAATAGTAAAAATCGTTGCTATGGCTAAGAATTCTATTATTTTATTATTTCACGAATTTTAACGAATTTTAAAACTGCAGTTTTAAAATTCGTTAAAATTCGTGAATTTTTAAAATTCTTAAAATTCGTAAAATGCGAATTCTCGAACTATGATGATGATGATGACAATGAATAAAAATGAATAATCATGATGATGATAATACAGATCATATTCCATCTCTTTTCCATTTGCTAAGCGTTGCAATTCAATCGCATTCTGAGACACTTTTGCCAACTCCAAGCGGCATAAAGAGTCGTCCTTATAGATAATTTATTTACTAATACCCCAGATAAAAATAATATTTCAATTACATTTTATGGTAAAAACGTAGTTTGTAATTATAAAGGTCCTTAGGTCCTTTTCAAGTCGATATACTCTGCGAAATTGAAGCAGATACGTTGCGAGACGAGTTACTTAATCATTAGTCGTTATGATCGCTAAGAAGAAAAAGGCGATGGATGAGGAAAAGACAGAGAGAATACGAAGAAGAAGAAACCATAATTACGAGGTTAAGAGGAGATAAGAATGATCAAGACAGCGAAGACGGGATTTTGGGAAAGGAGAGGGAAGGGGAGGGGAAGGGAGAGAGTAGAGGAAAGTGTACGACGCGATGGAATACAATGTAGCAGAAGTAGGAGAGAGAGAGAGTAATAAGCTAGATGGAGGAGGAAGACGAGGATAATTAGTAGAGGGAGAGTGAATGGGAGTAGGATTGTTAAGATGAGATTATGCGAAGGCGAAGAAATAGAAATGAGATATAGAACGAGGAAGGAAGGTAGAGGGCAGAAAGGCTAAGACAGGGTAAAGGAAGGAAGATAAAGGAGGATAAAGAGGAAGGGAGGTGAATGGGTAAAATGCGAATAAGAGAAGGAGGGGAAGGAAGATAAAGGAAGAAGAAGGGAGACAAAAGTGAGGAGGACGCATAAGCCGAGAATACTGATGGAGAGAGAGAGAGACAGAGAGAGAGAGAGAGAAAGAGAGAGAGAGAGAGAGAGAGAGAGTGAGAGAGAGAGAGAGAGAGAGAGAGAGGCAGAGACAGAGACAGAGACAGAGACAGAGACAGAGACAGAGACAGACAGACAGACAGACAGACAGAAAGCGAGAGAAAGAGAGAAAGAGAGAGGGAAAGAGAAGAGAAAGGGAGATTGAGTGTGAAAGAGAGAGAAAGAGAAACAGAAAGAGAGAGAGAGAAACAGAAAGAGAAAGAGAGAGAGAGAAAGACAGAGAGAGAAAAAAGGAGAGAGTGAGAGATTGATAAGTGAGAAGGACGACGATCAAGTGGAGACGTAAGAAAGGAGAGATTGAGTGATAGGAGAAAGAGTACGGATGACGTACAGGCGACGGATGCAATGCCACTGAATTCGCTGCTGAACCAACCAGTGATAATTCAATGTCAGCCGGGCGCAGCGACCAGCGCCGCCGCAGACGCCGCCGCCGCCGCCGCAGCAGGAGCGACTGATGCGCCGCTGAAGGGAGAGGATCGCATCTGCTGCCGTCGGTCGGTCGATCAGACTGAATGGGAGACATGCGACGAACGACGAGTGCAAGAAACGAACTGACAAGAAAGGCTGTCCATAATTTCTCCTTCGAAAGATCGGTCTGTGTGTGTGTAATGTGCAGCTTCTTGATCATCCGTCTCGTCATCTTTGGTCTGATTGTTTAGCAGAAGGTTAGGCGGTCGGTCGAAGCGAACGACCAATCATCGCAGAGTTTAAACTAATTCGCCTCGAGGCGCGATCTGAAGAAACTTCTTTCCTTTTGTAGCGAGACATAAATTCTTAAAGATTTATTTGAGGTCGTATAGAAATACGTTTTTCTTTCAGGAATGGCGTTTCAAATGTTGTCCGTGGTGCGGAAATATCTCCGGTTGCGTTGACATGTATTAACGATCAACGAGGCGTCTTCTGATCTTGGAACGTTAACGATTGTTAACCATCGAGTAAATATTGCATCGTTTGCATTTTGTAGCCATTAAAGAAATATTTCTAGGTGCGGTAATATTTGCTAAAAATTACAAAACCAGCCTCTGCGACAAGTACGGACATCTACGAGTTTCCATAAAGTTGCTGGAGTTCTGTTAGCGACCCGAGTTTAAGAAAGAGGAAAGAAGAGGTGTGGAAGGAGGAGAAGGGAAGAGAGTGAAGAAGAAGAAAAGGCATACGAGATTGTATACGAGCGACAGATTGTCCGATACAAGATGAGGACATACACCGATCGGAACCTAGACAATCTAGTCCACTCAACCGCCGGGCCATGGTCCCTATGGTCAGCAAGGTAAGGTCAACATGAGTCATCCGTTTATAAATAGCAGTAGGATGACGTCATTCTTACGTAGATCATGATGCCCCGTAGCGGAAGTTCTTCGTTAGTGCGAGCCTCGTCCGAGCGCCAACTAGGGGTTGCTCATCATCTGCATGGCCCGACGTCCTCCGGTGTCGGCGGGGTCAAGGACGCGGTAGGGACGGCGGCGACGATCAACCTTGAAAGGTCTCGGCTACTCGCCTACAAGAGTACAGCCGTCAGCTACGTGAACGGCAGCCACATCCACCATCGGCTGCTCCCGAGTGGCTCCAACACCGTTTTTCCATGCGGCAGTTCCGTCTCGCTCAGCCTCTACGCACCTACCTCGGACAGCACCCCGATCATCGCTCAGGACACCCTCGTTGGCCCAGACGTCGATCCTCTAACGCGAAGGCAACGACTTCGGCGCATACTACGCAGCCAGAGCAGCAGCGCCGGCGAGGCTGCTGCTGCCGCTGTCCCACCGACGTCGACTGCGGCTGCCACGGGGTTTCGAGGTCAGGTCACGGCCACGACCAGCGAATTCACCCGACCCAGAAACCGGGTCACGACGACAGAACGCATGCGGATCAACGTCAGCGGTCAGTACTTTGAAACTCAGCTCAGCGTCCTCGATCGACACCCAGAGACACTCCTGGGCGACCGCGAGAAGCGGAAACAGTTCTTCGATCGCCGGAAAAACGAGCTGTTCTTCGACCGGCACCGACCCAGCTTCGAGGCCATCTTCTGCTACTACCAGTACGGAGGCCGGCTGAAACGACCCCATCACGTACCAGACGACGTCTTTCTCGAGGAGCTGCTCTTCTACCAGCTGGAAAAGGACGCCGTCGAGGAGTACAAGCGCTCCGAGGGCTACACGACGGAAATCGTCCATCTACCGACTCACTCCCTCATGAAGCGAATCTGGATGCTCTTCGAATATCCGGAAACGTCTCGCGCCGCTTTCGTAATCGCCGTCTTGTCCGTCTGCATGACACTCATATCGATCGTCCTGTTCTGCGTCGAGACACTTCCGGTGTTTGCGCAGACACATTGTGTCGCCGACGAAATGCCCAACTTCCTCGATCCGTTCTTCATCATCGAAACGGTCTGCACGATGTGGTTCACGCTCGAGGCGATCATCCGATTCATCGCCTGTCCCGACAAGCTGGCCTTCTGGCGCGACTTCAAGAACATCGTCGACGTGACTGCGATCATGCCCTACTACGTCACCCTCTTCAACGTCCTGTCGACGATGAGCTGCGAGGGAGCCAAGTCAAGCGCCTCGCTGGCCTTCCTCAGGGTCATCCGACTGATCCGGATCTTCAAACTGACCAAGCACTCCGTCGGACTCCAGGTCCTCATGCTGACGTTCCAGGCGAGCCTCGAAGGACTCGGACTGTTCCTCGTCGCTCTCTGCGTTTGTCTACTCGTCTTCTCGAGCGCTATCTACTACGCTGAGCTCGGCATCAAGGACTCGCAGATCGAGAGCATCCCCGACGCCTTCTGGTGGGCAATCATCACCATGACGACGGTCGGATACGGAGACAAAGTACCCGTCGGATACTGGGGTAAGCTCGTGGGAGCCGCCTGTGCCATCACCGGCGTTCTAACCCTTGCCATTCCTGTGCCAATTATCACGGGTCATTTCAATCGCTTCTACGCACACAAAACTGGACGCGGCCGACATATATAGCGCTGTACGACACGCATATAAAGGCGCTACGCAAATAGCGATGTAAGAGAATATATTCGTAGCTCAATCGACTAAATTTGCAAATATCGGGTAATTACTGTGAAACGGGTTGCCTCGTTACGTGTGATCAGACGTGTCTGGAGTTTCTTAAGGCGACACTATAATGTTCCTAAATCCGTCACTAAGTCTGCTTTTCGGCTCCGATTTCCTCGCCAGGTGAAGCAATTAGAGGTCGCCACAAAAGGAGAATTTGAGACGGGATGTGCAGCTGCTGCTTGTCGTTATGTTATCTGCTGATTCCCTGCAGGGATTATACGCACGTGGCGGCGACTAATTTGGATTGATAGGCTAGATGCAGATGAATTAGATGGCGAGAGACGCGTAGGCGAATTTCTTAGGTAAATGTTGCTATGGCGACCGATTCTAGCAAGTAATTATTGTTCGACATGTATATGGCTGCAGGTGTCAGGATTTAAACGCGGATTGAACGTGGAAGGTAATGATAGGTAAGGCTTATGCTTATGCCACATTAGAGCATGGTTCTTAGAGAGTCTCTAAGGCTTAACGATCTTACGACTGAGGCACAGACACGACCCCAGCAACCAAACAACTGAACAACCATTTCCAAAGTAGTTGCATGGGTCAACAACGAATGGTCGGCTTTGTTGCAGGACACCCTGGGAGTCGAACCTGAACGCAGAGCTGAAAGCAAAGGCATTCGCACTGTGCCACTGCATAATGATTAGGACGCCATGTTGGGGCCTATCTCTAGTTTATCTGACGATGAAGATGAAGATAAAGGTCAAGCATGCAGGGCGCTTTGACCTATGGGGTAATGATCACGTGACCTATGGGGTAATGATCACGTGACCTATGGGGTAATGATCACGTGCACTGCGTCACAGATATGTTAGGCGGGACAAGACTCATTGTCATCGTTTCAGCATTTTTCTCTCTACGTGGTCTCAATTTAATCAAAATAAAATGTGTGTCTATCGATAATTATCTGCTTCGTGACACATCGTTACGTCCATTGTACTGTGTTGGTCAATTAACATGTATCTTGGCTTCTATAGAGCGCATTTCTAGAACCTCTCAAAAATCGTTACTGCAGACCTACTTGACAGTGACATAATAGATCAGCTAGTGTAAAGTAGGTTGATGTTATATGTTTCATATTGCATTTCCCACAGCGCAAAAATACGTATAAGCGCCCGATGATAAACAGACTAAAGAGTCAAAGGTTATTGCCGCCATCAATGGTTTCACGTTAAGCAAGGCAGAAGGGTCGATGTACTGCATATGAACGTGGAGCTTTTGATATTACCCACACTTGAAAATAATCCTTAACATATTACTTTCTTACAAATATTAACTGCTTCTTCTAGCTAGAGTAATGCACCATGCATGCTGCAAGACTGTGTCTTGGACTCTCGTACTGAGACCACATAGAACCCGCTCTTCGTTCTCTACGCTGGGTTAATGCATATAAACCTATCACATTCTTCAAGTGATGCACAAAACACGTGCGAAAACATTGCCATCCTAGAGTTTACCCCATGGAATGCCGTTTGTCTGAGTCGAGAGGCGTCTCCAGCGAGGAACTCCGTGGTTCATCCTGTCGTCTCCACCGGAGTCCTGCGAACTCGACCCCTACCACCCTTCCTTGTGCAGGAATTTGTGGAGGATCTTCTTCCATTCCTCACGCTCCTCTGCAACCGTTCGCTGGAGGAGGGTGTTCTGCCAGTCTCCCCAAAACGCTTCCTTCCTTGAAGAGTGAGGGACTTGATCCAAGCGATTTGGTCAACTACCGGCCTACGTCTAATGCAACATTCATGTCTAAAATCATTGAGAAAATTATAGTCTGTCAAACAACACTATATCGGATTCCAATAACTTGCTCCCGTTAAATCCGTCAGGCTTTAGAAAAACCCACTCTACATATTCCTTATTGGTTCGCCTACTTTCGCCACAGATATGGCCTAAGTTTAACCCTTCTGCCTCCGTTTGATGTCTGTGCGGAGGCCTTTGATATGGTCGACCACGGTATTCTTATCCATCGTCTATTAGTTTCTTGGCATTTCTGGTAAGCAGCTTGACCGGCTTTTCTCGCTAGTTTTTGGATGGGCGCGTGTCCTGTTCTATCTTTGGGTCCACTCAGTCTCATTGGGTCGCCACTCCTTTTGGTCTGCCGCAGGGTTCTGTTCTCAGCCCATTGCTATATATTTTGTACACTGCTTACATTGCACCTGTCTTTGCTTCCTGTGTTGTTTTCAGTCAGCTTTATGCCGATGACTTCAGGCTCACCTGCATTGTCCAGTGTCCAGTGCTCTGACTGCAGTAGCCACAATGCAGTGGGTCATGAAGGCGTTTGACAATAATTGGATGTCGTCCAATCGTCTGCGCCTCGACGCATCCAAAACGCAATTTATACTGTTGGATAATGGGCAGCAGCTGAAAAATAGAGCCTCTGGCTATTCCTGGTGGCTTCCTTTACCTTGTCTTCTCAACATCTGTCCGCAATCTTCGTGTTGTCCGGCATTGTAGTCTCAACCCGGAACTTCGTTTCTGAACACCTAAATCTCTTACGACGTGTACTTTTTTCAGTTGCGGCAATTGCGGGTCATTTCCGTTCACTTTCACCCAATGCCGCACTTGCCCTTGTTCATGCGTTTGTTAGCAGTAGAATTAACTACTGCAGTGCCATCTATGCTGGCCTTGAGGCGCATTGAAGCAGCTTGAGCGAATGCTGCGTGCCGCTGCTAGGCTTGTTGGTGGTATTTCAAAATGTGATATGTCTCGCATTATATGCGTTATGTGCTCCATTGGCTGCTTATTTCCTAGCTCACTGTATTTAGGATCTCAGTCTGGGTCTCGTGATGTCAGTTATAAGGAATGCCCCTGGCAATTCGCATGAGGTCTTTTGCCCCACTTCGGGTCTGGTTGGCCGTGGAAATATTCGTTTTGCATCTCGAGGTGAAATTGTTGTTCCCTTTGTGCTCACTTCGAAGATGCAGCGTCTTGCCTTTCCAATGGTTGGACCAAGCACATGAAATAACCTTCCTTCAGATCTGAACGTCTTTTTGACTAGGAACTCAGCAAACACCTTTTTCAAGCACTTAAAAATTGTTCGTTGTCGCCGGTGTGGTATGAGAAATTGTCCGGCATGAAGATGCGTCCTGCTCCGCCCACTTCTGGCAGTAGATGTTACAGACTCCGCCCACTTCCGTTGTCAAGACAGTATTTCCAAATCTAGGCTGGGAGCGCCTCTGAGTAGATGTTTTAGAAGGGCGCTATATAAATCCTCTGGATGAAATGAAAAACTTATCTTCCGTGGTTACATCTTGTAGCTCTGAAAAAAAACCGATCCTCTCTTCGATCAGCATCTGCTGGAAAGTATGTTGTTCCTGGTATATATATATATCATGGCCGGTGTTCGTTCACACGTAGGCCTACAGGCAGCTCTATCTGGAACTCTCTACTTCATCATGTTCGCGACTCTCCTATCTAACTGTGTTTCGCTCTAAACTCAACAATTACCTCTTCCAGTCTATTTATGGCTCTTAATGTTTGCCAGGCTTTAATGTGCACTTCTGAAATTGTATTGTATTGTAATAGATTCGATGTATTGTTGAAGCTATAATCCCGGTTACATATAAACATTCTATCCATGATTTCAGTGCATACTAGCTTTAGACGCCTTCTCATTTGTGCATTTTATACCAGTGTATACAAGACCATCGCCACTCAAAGTCACTTAAAATTAAAACGTGGGTTATTAACATCTGTTACCATTATCGTGTGTGCTTATGTATACCAGTTTGAGTCAAACAAGGACGAGACAAAGCAATGTGGTTTCTTCTTCCACTTTTAGCGTTAGATTATATTAAAAGATATCTTTGTCAGGAAATACAAAGAGCATGATGTGTTAGGAATTGTAGGAAGCACGACAAAAGCTTCTTCTACAGGAAACCTCTACGGCAGAGGTGGGCAAACTTTTTGCACATGGGGCCACATTAAACGCCAAAAAAATTCGGAGGGCCGGATAACAAATGTTTAACTTTTAATAACGACTAACATGAAAAGAAATTTACTTATTTATAATATATTAAATACGCTCTGGCTCTTACTAATGAGATGTATGTGACTGTGAACATGCATGCATTTAATTAACAAGTATCCCATAATCCGGATTGATTGCGCTGGTTTCAAATCACAGTTTTCGTTCAAGTTTAGATCACTTAACTGCGACCGGTACTTGGATTTGTTTATCTTCATAGTTGTAAAGTTATGTTGACAGATGATAGTGGATGCGAATAACACAAACATTTTTAAAGCAAAAGTTTGTAGATTTGAGAATTTTCCTTCCTGAACGAAGAAAAGAATGTTATCAGGTCTGATCCTTTGAGCTGTTCTTTGAGAACAATGTCACGTTGTGGGTCAATTAACTCCAGCTGAAGTTCCGTAGGGCCTATATGAGCTAATTATCAATGTCAAATGTGAAGGGTATAGCATAGTATAGTAAGCACAGCCAATTCAGTCTCAATTGATTTAAAATCCGCAAATCGTCTGGAGAATTCTTCTGTCAAACTTGACAGCTGAAGGCTATATTTTCCTACCCTGCAGTTTGCAAACTGCAGTTTGTTCTTTCATCTGCTTTGAAAGCAAAATTAGCTTTACTTGAACGGATTTCACTTCTGCATATACAGATCATGTACAAAAACCTCTGCAGGGAAGTGGGGCAGATGGGCAGAGTTAATGCATAGAGTTGTTATTAAAGACGAGACCGGAATAGAAAGCAAGAGAGCAACGCCACTTGAGTAAAACGAAGAAACTTTCACGGTCCGAATTTTTTTTTATTTTCTGAAGAATTGTGGGGCCGGATAAAAAGTGTTGGCGGGCCGGATCCGGCCCGCGGTCCGTAGTTTGCCCACCTCTGCTCTACGGAAAGGTGGACGGCATGGAAACCGTTTCCAAAGGAACGTACACGAGTAGGCTCTGGCGGCGCGCGACAGAAAGACGTGATGATGACGAAGACTGATGATGACGATGACGACAATGACGATGATGACGACGACGATGACGACGACGATGATGATGTTGATGACGGTGATGATGATGATGACGATGATGGCGATGATAAAGATGATGATGACTGTGATGATGACGATGATGATGATGATGATGATGATGATGATGATGATGATGTTGATGACGATGATGATGATGATGATGATGATGATGATGATGATGATGACGATGATGATGATGATGATGATGATGATGATGATGATGATGATGATGATGATAATGATGATAATGATGATGACGACGATGACGACGACGATGATGATGTTGATGACGGTGATGATGGCGATGATAAAGATGATGATGACTGTGATGATGACGATGATGATGATGATGATGATGATGTTGATGACGATGATGATGATGATGATGATGATGATGATGATGATGATGATGATAATGATGATGATGATGATGATGACGACGATGATGATGCTAAACGTGAAGGCCCGTAAACCCATAGGGACCCTGGTCATTTGCACTTCTTATCCAGTGTGTACCAATCCAAGCTGTTTACGCCTCCCAATTTTAATGTTACCTAACATTAAAAGTTTCAGTTGCTGTAGCCATCAACCCTCATCTAGTCCATGCAGAACCCGTCTGGGTCTTCCTCTCATGGAGGGAAAGGATGCTGCTGGACTGGACGATTGTAGATGGATACTGCAAACTAAAGGAGGAAGCGCAGCATCGAGAGTAGTGACGTCACGTGACGTTCGAACCTGTTTAAGAACAGAGAACTTGAAGAGAAGGCAATAACATTTAAAATGCAGTACAAAATAATGACAATTTCGCACTGCTGAATCGTACATGTTTCTGTCCGATGGGCATTACTGACACAGCACTGTTTCTGCTCCACCGACAGTAAAGGGCCCTTGGGCGTGGCAGTGAAGCAGTATACAATAGACTCTTTGAGTACACGATATGATCAATAACCATTTCCGCTATAAATTTTCCGCATATTCACAGCGTCACTATCACGTTTGCACCTAAACTCATGGCACTCATCCAAAAATGGGGGAGAGCGAACGTGAGGAAGTGCGTCGTTAACTTTAAGGGAAGAGACGCCTATGCAAGTAGGTAAGAGGCTTTCTGAATATTTAATGATAATAATAATAATAATAATAATAATAATAATAATAATAATAATAATAAATGACGATTATAGCGCCGTAACTCAGCATGTAGCTAGGATATTTTGCGCCCGAGGACGAACTATGAAATTAGCACCCCTCCCTGTTTTATTTATTTCACATTTTCCAAATAGGCCTACATGGAATGGCAATTTAAATTTAAGGAAATAAAATATGAGAAATACAGACAGTATATGGTGCCCATTAATGCTCAATGTGGCGGCAAAATCATACCTGATAATTCGTTTGTAAGTAATGAGGATTTAACTGGATATTTTTGGGCGCCAAAATTAAGTATTAGGAATTTATTTGGGATAAATTAGTTAAAATTGCATCAAAATTAAGAGTAAAATTATTTATTTTAACCCTCATTTTGGCGCCCTCTTAATTTGGCGCCCCTGGACACATGTCCCCCTGCACCTACTAGCTACGCCTCTGCCGTAGCAGGACCAAGACCGAAGAAAAGGTGCTGTATATGAGTAAAAAAATCAATGACATTTTTATGATACATTAAAAGATAGGTCTGGAGCTATGATTTGGATGTCTCCGGAGGTGGTGCATTCTTCGCATGCCAGATTGCATGTATTGGCAGATTGCACGTCCAAACCAACCTTTTCAATTGTTCACTTCAGTCTGCAACGAATTGCCAATCGCGCCGAAATTAATTGATGTGTTAATGGAGATTAACAATCGCTAGCAGAAATTAGTTCATTGTTTACAGAAATAATAGTGTTAATAGATATTAATAATTGATAACGGAAGTGCTTCCATTGCTAACAGAAATCGACCATTGTTAATTAACATTAACAGTTGTTTACAGAAATAATTGCGGTGGATGCAATAAACTAAATCGAGCCTCATGATTAGTTCTCCATAGAGCTCGTCATTAATAACTGCATTCCGTTGGGACTGCGGTTGTCGTGTCGCTCCTACCCTCCGAATATACTTGGAAATGAGTTCTCCTTCAGTGAACGGAAATGAAGGATTGTGTAGACTAATTTCAGTGTTAAATTTCTGTTCAGTTATCTTACTTATTCCAAAATTAGAATTCTTCAATGAGTAGTTGATTCTGTACTTATGACACTTAAAATTAAATTTACGCTTATAAGGTTATTATGTTCAAGTGTTTCTTTATTTATTATGTACACATATGCATACATACAACATACGTACGCACGAACGTACACACATGTATACATACATACATACATACATACATACATACATACATACATACATACATACATACATACATACATACAGACATACATACATACATACATACATACATACATACATGCATACATACATACAGAGTACATACACATATACACAGTACATGCAGACAGACATACATACATAGATACATAAATACATACATAGTACATACATACATACATAGTACATGCATACACACATACACATTACACACAGAATACATACATTCATACATGCATACGTACGTACGTACACACATGCATACATAGTGCATGCATACATACATACATACACACATACATGCATACATACGTACGTATACACATACATGCATATATAACGGATAGTAATGTTTCTGTCAGAACACAGTGCTTTCCTTCCGTTGGGTAACAGTGGTTGGCTATTATACGAAGCAGTGTATATATCGATGGGTTTTTATCCGCAGATGACCTATGGCGTCTGCAGGATGACGCAATGCTTTACTTTTCCTGGAGATTGGCTTTCGTTATTCTTATTAATCCCAGCCGAGTCCTTTCGTCTAAAAGCTCTTGAGAGATTACTCGCTGTTGAGATTTCGATCTGTTCTGCCTACTTTCTGCTTGCGTCCCTCCTCTATCCCGTCTGACCGGTGTGCATGGTCAGTCAAGCTTCCATTATGAAATGGATCGACATGACATGTATTCGGTCAATCGCGGCTGTCAATACATGAGAGAAACCATCTGCGTGAAAGACGTATGAAACTTTCTGTCCTGTCACTGCCTTTGTATGTCTGTGTTTTCCTAATCTCATTCATATGCCGCGTCTTCTGTCCCTCTGTATTTGCCTGTACTGCTGCCCCGTTCTGTCTCTTATTTTCACCATCGACGCAGGAATTTTCCCCTGGGGACCAGAAAGTATTAAGTTCGCAACCGAAGAGCGAAAAGCAGACAAGCAACACAGAAAAAAGAAGAAAGAACATGGAATAAAGAAGCAAGCATGGGCGTCTGGAGGGGGAAGAAAGGGGCATTTCCCCTTGGGTTTTGCGCATATTTAAAACATGAAATCTTTTGATTATTAAGATTATTACAACAGTTCCAAACACGATTTTCTATTTATTTTTTTAAATTGTCACCCGTTCCGTGTTAATAGATAATATACTGCCTATTTAATACAGAAACGCAATTTTGCCTCACGCCCCATCTCCCGTTACAAAAATTTTGCACCGCCCGTAGAAGCCAGAAGGAAAATTTGAAAGAAGTCACACAGAAGCAAGAAAGAGAAAAAGGAACTTAGAGCGACAGTGAGACAGAGAGAGACAAACAGCGAGAGACAAACAGAGAAAGACAGAGGGTATACTCGTAACCGTAAACTTGAATTTCCTAAAGCGCCACTTAAAGCTGAGCGCAAAGCACCAGCTTATTCACGAGCGCTGCGTCGTATCCGAGGGGTTGTCCAGAGATCGATGTCTATTGGAGGCCTGAGTCCGGTTGCCAGAGAGACCAGAACGAGGCAGAGCAGCTGTTGAGATAGGGAAAAGGAGCACATAAAAAGAAGGAATAAAATAGCAAGACACACAAGAAAGAAGCAAGAAAGCAGTCAATCACGCGAGCAATTAATTAGTTAAATTAATCGGCAAGCCAGCAATCAGTGCGTGCGTTGCTGGTTGAGTAAGGAAGTAATGTAGATGTTGTAACAGAGAATGGATTTTGCACAGGCCACGGTTACGACAAAACGAGACATTACATTACACAACTAACATCACATTACTTCGCATAACAGTACATGAGACACGTCGTACTACATTGCCGGAATCACAGTCGCCAAGCTGACGACTGCCAGAATGTCAATGTTAATTCTTCATAGCCAATTCATCGCTATGCGAACTGAGTTTGCATTACCAGATGAAATGTGACGTTAAACGGCAGAATAATGCGATTCAATGTGACTTAGCCTGATGTGATGTGACGCTGTCATATTACGTCATGTAACATGATGCAATCTTTTCCACTGTAGGCTTTCTCCTCCTCCGCTTTCTCCCCCTTCCGACGGCTTGCCAGCACTGATTAGAAGTCGCTAATTAGCAACCATTAATCATGTTCGTTACGCAACGTAACATGATGCAATGTGGTATTATAATTATTGTGGCGCATTTCGTAACTGTTGACTGCGGTCTCCATAGTCCAAGTCGAGAAGCTACCCGATAAGATCCATGACCAAAGAAGAAGACGGTGGGGCAGTTTTTACTATCTACGTAAGGTTTGTGTATCTTTCTATGTATGGTCTGTTTATCAATCTATGTATGGTCTGTTTATCAATCTATGTATGGTCTGTCTATCTATCTGCATAGTATGTGTATCTATCTATCTATGTATAGTCTGTTTATCTATCTATCTATGTGTAGTCTGTGTAAATATCTATGTAAGGTATGTGTATATATCCATGGTCTGTGTATCAATCTATGTATGGTCTGTCTATCTATCTGCATAGTATGTGTATCTATCTATCTATGTACAGTCTGTTTATCTATCTATCTATGTGTAGTCTGTGTAAATATCTATGTAAGGTATGTGTATATATCCATGGTCTGTGTATCAATCTATGTATGGTCTGTGTATCTATCTATGTATAGTCTGTGTATAAATCTATGTAAGGTATGTGTATCAATCTATGTATAGTCTGTGTATCTATCTATGTGCGGTCTGTGTATCTATCTATAGATCTATGTATAGTCTGTGTATCTATATATGTATGGCCTGTGTATCAATCTATGTCTGGTCCGGAGATATCCAGATCAAGACCGGTGAACAGCCATATTTTACGAATCGTACGGCGACTAAAATCAATCATGCCAAAGAGGCGTCGTTCGCAGTCGACAGCCACCGTCCTGCACGGAGGAGGAGGCCCAGGCAGGACAATCGACCGCTCGTCGGGCGGCGGCGGCGGCGGCGGCAGGCCGAGGGGAGACGGAGACCCGATGGATGGCCGGAGGGCGTGCCGGACGCCAAGACGAACGTGAACAGCGACCGTATGTCAAAGAGAAATCATATTCCAGACAGCATGGATCGGAACGCTGATCAAAAAGATCGACCACACTTCGCTGATTGTATACGCTTCAAGATTGCATAATGTGCATGTGCGTACGTACACGTGTATGCATAATTGTACATCCAGCTCCTTTGTGATGGGTTTACACAAAATACGTTCTCAGATGCATGCATACACACATACACACTAGTCTTGCGTACATACATGTAAACATACAAACATACAAACGTGCATGTGTGTGTGCGTGTGCGTGTGCGTGCGTGCGTGCGTGCGTGCGTGCGTGCGTGCGTGCGTGCGTGCGTGCGTGCGTGCGTGCGTGCGTGTGTGTGTGTGTGTGTGTGTGTGTGTGTGTGTGTGTGTGTGTGTGTGTGTGTGTGTGTGTGTGTGTGTGTGTGTGTGTGTGTGTGTGTGTGTGTGTGTGTGTGTGTGTGTGTGTGTGTGTGTGTGTGTGTGTGTGTGTGTGGCGACGTCCCCGCACGAGGGATCGGTTTGCTGTCCTTAAGGCTTTGTATAAGGAAGTAACGCACTTTTCGACACATAGTTGAGTACCGTACTCAGTCTGGAGGCTTCGCTTAGGTCAGTCCAACTTCCTGGAATGGGTTGCCTGGCAACTCTCTACCTCCTCATGTTCGCAACTCTCTTAGCGAGACTGCGTTTCGCTCAAACTGAACGTTTACCTCTTCCATTCTACGTATGGCTCTTAATGGTTGCTCCGTTTCAATGTGCACTTCTGAACTGTGTAACGGGCGTTATCAAATAATAGTTGTATTGTATTGTATTGTATTGTATTGTGTTTTATAGCATCTTACGACACGAGTTCTTTGGTCTTTCTTAACCTAAATTCCGCAAGTGGTTGAGAACCATTGTGTTCGATCCTGGCTTTGCCGTTCTTTGGTCGGGAGCGCCTCTGGTGAGCCTCTCTTGAAGAGGCGTCATAAGATTTGTGATTACGATTCGAACTCCGACAAACTGTGGCGTTGAATAGAACTCGGGATCAGTGGGGTAGAAAGGTTTGTGCAGAGCTTCGATGATTGGCCCCTTGGACGCTTTTCGATT
>OY744609.1:21258108-21310608 GCA_963556255.1 Allolobophora icterica | reverse complement strand
CACTTTTTCCTGAGATCAGCTCAATAGTCACAGGTGCAGAACTCTCCAGAGGCTAATAACGGCGCTGTGTCAGTTGTATCGAAAAGTACTTAAGGCGCGATCGTTGAGGGTTCAGTTCTGTATACAGCGATTGCGTTCTCAGTTGCTTATAACAGGATCGCAAAAAGTCAGCAAATAGAGTAGTCTAATTTTCTATCGACATCTTCTTCCATGTCAATTGTAAAGCCAGATGCTAAACTGCAAAACCAGATGTTCAGGACTTTGTCATCCATCCTTTGCCATCTCAGAACCTAAGGACAGGGTATGAGCCACTTCCAGCGCCAACCAACGCTGTATTGTTGACCATCGCCTTATATAGGTAACCATTTTCAAAGATTGAATTGTCGGGGTTGGGAGGGTTCAACCCCCCAGTTCATTTTTCAACCCTTCCAGTTAATTCCCAAACATTACATGGGGAGGGGTCAGTTAAACCCTCAGCACAGCTTTCAGTGGTTCAGTGTATATATCTTATTTGCTTAATTAATGAAAACTACTACTTTGTTTTTTCTCTCAGTTTTCATTCAGACCACTTCAGTTGTTGTCAAGTCATAATTTTTTGCTAGAAATCTTCTGTAAAAACTCAAGAGTTTTCCAATAAGTATTCTTCATTGTTCGATTTTTAGACACAGGTCACACAGCTAAGGATGGAGTACAACCACCCCCACTACAGTTAGCATGGATAGCAGTCGGGACATGCGGACATGAAGAATTTTTCATTCTTCCCCGAGTTCAAATTTGACAAGTCAAACCCTAACCATTTAACCCATATTTTATGGGTGACCATTATATTATCATTTTTCCCAGAATTCAATTATGTGATAATCCTTAACGAATTCTGTTTCTGACTATTCTAATAATTGTATTCTCTGGTTTACCACATTCTACGGATGACGATCTTTGCCACATTCTGTTGGTGACAATTTTTAAGCATAATCTGTTGGTGGCGCATTCTACCGTCGCCGGTAAGTGAAGATGTCTGCGCATTCTATTGGACGACTTTGCCTTTCTTCACCCCGTGCGGTTGACTTATTAACAGGAAAAATCGCACTGATTCTTATGCAACGGCGTGCGCATTTTCGCCGATCTGTCGCGCGATTGGCTGCCACGTGACGACTGCCATTTCGAGATAGTGCTAACGGCGCGAAATGATGCATTGGCGTCAACCGACGCCCGATTATATAAATTTGATTATAATAATGTGATGTAATGTAAACGAGCATAAAAATATTCTGGCCAACTCTTGGAATCGGGATGTCGTAACAATTGCGTCAGTACACATCATTAGGCCGGCGCTGTGCGACTTCGGCAGACTACCTCAGACACTGGACCGACGCGAGGCCTACAAATACAATAGTATACACAATACATAGGCCTATTACAATACAACTGCATTTGAAAATGCCTTCCCTCTAAATTTCAGAAGTGTACACTTGACTTGTGGGGCGTGGTGGCTCAGTGGTAAGTTCGGCGCCTTGTGACCGGAGGGTTGCAGGTTCGAATCCCACTCTAGCCGCTGCGTACGGACCTTGGGCAAGTCCTTCACTCGCAATTGCTCGTGGCGCTTCGGCGTGAAAACTTCGACACAGTACCAATGCTGTAGTCGGGAGCGCCTCTGAGTAGTAGTTGACTTCGAGAGGCGCTATAGAAATAGAGAGAAATATCCGGAATGAATACGACAGAACATCGATGGTGCTGAGCAATTGTCCGTGAAGGACTTGCTCAAGGTCCTAACACATTGAGCTCCTTGAGTGGAGGCTCGAACCCGTACTCTTCGCGTAACAGGCCGAGTGCTCTATCCATTCGGCCACCGTGCCTCGCAAATGAGCTGAGAGGGGGACATCTACAAGGGAGTGGTGGATGGTGAGGCAGTCGTGTGCCCTGTGTGATGTAACACGTCGCCATCTATAGTCTTCCCTGATCCTCGATGAAAAGCGGTCTGTTAACTCTGAACATTGTCATTTGTCGTCTACCCTGGATGGGTATCCGTGTGTATATGTATACGTTAGTGGGTGTGTGTGTGTATTGTGTGTAGGTGTGTGTGTGTGTGTGTGTGTGTAGGTGTGTAGGTGTGTATTTGTGTGTGTGTGTGTGTGTGTGTGTGTGTGTGTGTGCAGGCCCGCCGAGAGGGAGGGGCAAGGGGGGGAAATGCCCAGGGGCCCGGCGACTTTTAGGGGCCCGGGCCGGGCCCGCAATCAACTTATGAAAAATATAGTTTTTGATTTATGCCTTTTTAAATATTTTATCTGACGCTCAACTACAATCAGTTTAAACTTCAAGCATCTGAATAAAATTCTAGTTGTATTTGTAGGCCTATATATAAACCGTAACTGCTCTGCCTAAGGGCCCGTGAGTGTTCTGCCTAGGGGCCCGCGACTGCTCTGCCTAGGGGCCCGGAATTTCTGTCGGCGGCCCTGTGTGTGTGTGTGTGTGTGTGTGTGTGTGTGTGTGTGTGTGTGTGTGTAGGTGTGTATTTGTGAGTGTGTGTTGGAGCTGCCACCTATGACTTTTCTAGTAATATTTAAAACGTTTCCTCGCTGATGAATTTCTGTTCGTCGTAATTAACTGTAGCATCATTTACACCATCTAGCCTAACCAAGAGAGTAGAGATCGCCAGAGATTAATTTCTCTTGAAGAAGCGCCACACGCGTTTAGTATTACAAATGCAATACGGATAGAAAAATGTTAGGGAGGAAGGAAAGGGATGAGGGAGAGACGAATAGAGGGAGTGAGTGAGGGAGATGTGGGAGGGATAACCGAAGGTCACATCTTTGAAGGACAGTGCAGAGACGAACTGGTGCTGTCAAATGAACATGCTGTGAATTGATGAACTGGGAAATAAAACGGAGAGCAAGCTGAAGGCGATCGTGGCTAATTGGCTCAGTCACGACTCATCGACAACTTTCTTGTGCCTTCCCGTAACCATGAGAATCAGGTTAAAGACTTCATCTCCTTTCTGCTGCTATGGCGATCGATCTGATCTTTTACGCAACTCATCGTGGCAACCATGCCAATCAGAATAAAACATCCCCGCATTTCTTATGCTGTGGAAGCGTATTTATGACGTAACTCTGCTATAAGCAGGTCATTCGTATTTTTACGTCATCGCCAAGGTGTTGCTGTGACATCGTATATATTTATGACGCAACTCGTTGTCATCACCAAGACAATCAGGTTAAATAGTTCATGGCCGTTCGGATGCCATAGCAATCAGGTTTAATAATAACGTAACTCGTTGTAGTAACCATGTAGCAATCAGATTTATGACGTCATCATTTTCTATTTCCACACGATTGCATTTATTATTATTATTAAAGTAGTTTTATATAGCGCCCCTTCAAGATTGCCTACTCAGGAGCACTCCCAGCCCAACCACGGTCAAATAACGCAGTTTTGAGGACAGTAAGAAACAGGGTGAAATGACCAATCGGTAATTGACGGAGCTTGGTAGGAAGCCCATTCCAGGTCATGGGGCCAGCCACAGAGAAGGCACGGCGCTGCCGTATGGTTGTCCGCACGCGGGGAACAACAAGTTCAGCCTGCGCAGCTGAGCGGAGAGAGGAACGGCGCTGCGAGCATGAGGTGGGACAGCAGAGCTCCCGCAGGTATGGAGGGGCCAAACCTTCAAAGCACCGCCGGACCAAGGCAGAGATTCGGTAAGTGATGCGCTGTGGGTAGGGGAGCCAGTGGAGGACATCCCTCATATACGCAGACACTCTGCCAAACTTGGGGATGCGGCCTACAAGGCGGGCAGCAGTACGCAGGATTCTGTTCAGGGACTCAATCCGGCAGGCCGGGAGTCCATCATATATGGCACTGCAGTAGTCCAATCGAGAAACAACAAAAGCATGGACAAGCGTGGAAGCTGCACCGGGAGACAAAGAACGGGAGATCACCTTGAGTTGCCGGAGCTGGTAATAGCAACTGCGGGAGAGAAGATTTATGTGCCGCGTGAATGCAAGTTCCTGGTCCAGGATGACTCCCAAGTCCCGGACCGAGGTCGAGAAAGCAAGGTGTGGGAATTGCAAGGCAAGAGAAGACAGATCTATTTTACAGAGCTGCTGGGGAGTGCCAAGCCATATAAACTGCGTCTTGGCGGGGTTTAGCCGCAGGCGGTTTGAGGACATCCAGGCCTGCAGGGACTCCATGGCATGGGTCATGGTTTCCACCGCTGCAACAGCGCGGACAGCCGGGCAGTGTATATAGGCTTGCAGGTCGTCAGCATAGGACTGGCTAAGGACCGACCCAGCCGCCAGCAGGGACCCTAGGTCGGCAGTGTAGATTATGTAAAGAAGGGGGCCAAGGACAGAGCCCTGAGGC
The DNA here is from genome assembly GCA_963556255.1 of Allolobophora icterica. NCBI lineage: Eukaryota > Metazoa > Annelida > Clitellata > Crassiclitellata > Lumbricidae > Allolobophora > Allolobophora icterica. Next base: position 21,306,252 of record OY744609.1, on the reverse strand, counting down.
AGGCCAAATGGAGCAGGGACCCAAGGAGACCTAGTGGATCCGTGGACGACCATGAAGGAGCGGTCGTGCAGAAAGGAGGTAAGCCAATCAAGAACATTGCCAGAGAAGCCAAAAGAAGTGGATAGGCGCTGCAAGAGAATGTCGTGATCAACAGTGTCGAACGCGGCACTCACATCAAACAGCGCAAGGAGAGTGACCTGAGATCTATCAATGGCTCCATATATGTCAGATAGCAGGCGGACCAACAAGGTTTCTGTGGAGTGGCCCTTACGGAAACCGGACTGGAAAGTGGGGAGGAGACCATTTTTGTCAAGGTAGCACATGAGCTGTGCGGCAACAATCTTTTCAATTATTTTAGATAAGAATGAGACATTTGCTATTGGCCTAAAATTAGTTGGCTCAGTAGTGTCGAGTCCTTCCGCTTTAATCACTGGAACCACGATGGACTTCTTTTGGCTAGTTACGACGTAACTAACATGAAAAAACTTGTATTGTTAAAATGCTTTATTCATATTAACCAGAGAATGTCAATTTCATATGATGTTTGTACATGTACATCAGAATGAGGATTAGCAGTTGGTATAATTAAGAAAATACTTACTTACTTACTTTAAAGTTTTGCTTGGAAACAGTAGACACTAATAATATGTAAGCACAACGATCATGGACATCATCAACTGTTTGGTTACAAGTCATATTGGGGTTTATGATGGCTTTCGAAGTATATGTAACTTGGCAAAATATGTCAGCGGTTCTCAAGTTTTTTACTGCTGTGACCCTTTCATGGGCGACGATCCAGGGGTCGAGGGAGACAAGACCCCCACCTTTAACAGTGCGGGTGACACAGTATATAGCTGTCCCCCAAATTTTGAAGAAAGACCAGAAGAAGGTGAAAATTTTTCGCCTCTTTTTTGACCAGATCAGTTAAAAAGTGTCCCTTGTCCCCCCCCCCCACCTGTCAAGCAAGATTGCCGCCTGTAGACCCCTTGATAATATTTCCAAACTTGTGGCGACCCCAAGAATAAAATTGATTGGGTTAACCCCCTTCACCGCATGCTTGCTACCATTATGATGCATTTCACTTCTCACCATTGGATAGGCCTACTACAAACGCAGCCAAACTTGAAAGATTAACAACAAAAACGGAGGCCGACAGGTAAAACAACTATCTTTGAACGTAATACAAACTTTGAGCACCACATAGGCCACTACAGCTTCCATCCTAGACGAAGACAGGTTCAGCTCTTGAAACTAGACGGAGGCATTGTTCCCTTCGTGACAGGTTGGCCACGCACATGCAGTCTTATCCTCTGCGTCGAACGCAAGTATGGGACCCTCACAGCCAAAGCGAGGGACGGAACCTGCCAAGGCCCGTCTATGTCATCGTAAATCGCGCATGAAACCCGGGTTTGAAAGCGTCACTTTCATCGTCGGTCCAAGCAGCAGATAAACCTACTGTGGAAGAAAGCTACACAATTAAGTGCACGTGCACCTAATAACTACACAATGCTCTGCAGTAAACAGTTCTCACAGAACTCCACACTATTGTATACATAGGATAATTCCACAGCAGTGTTGTCGAATGACAATTGCACATAATTGCGGAAGAAAGTGTGCAAGAACCGCCTCACTTTCGATGTCAGTGCCATAGGTGCGACTGAAGATATGTATGCCAAATGCTGTCCAGGGCCTACTGACTTTTGCTGAACCGCTAAGCCGAAGCTGAGTAAAGGTTGCAATTTGCTGTCAGACAATCGTAAACAGTAAATTTTATGCGATGTGATTTCTGCGAACACGTTTCGATAAGGTACAGTATCGTCATAAAAACCCGCCTTCAAGCCCAACGCATAGGTTCGTTGACGCTTAAGCCTCATCGCTGATCAAATTTGGGCTACGAAGTGGAAAATTATTCGCATCCTTAGCAACGCCTGACACCATCAGCAGATTATAAACATTGCGGCAGATGTGTATCGAGTCTGCACATATCGCCAATGATTGCAAAAGGTCGCCTAGAAATAGCCCAATAAATCCGTTTCTAGAGCGGAGTTTTCTGCCGGTCACTATGTTAAAAACAACAAAATACGACCGAAGCATGCACCGTGTGGAAGAGTTGACCTTTTCGTACCTGGCCTTAAACTTTCGATGTCACTGAAGTTAATTTCATCTCCTGACCTCAACATCTGACCTCGGCCTCAACAGCTTTCAATGTCTCATCAAATTTGCATCTTATCTAGAAAGGATGTAGGCGCTAAATAAATTAAGCGTCTTATTCACCGCATCTTGTCTGCATCCGATGGCCATTCGGAACCTCACAAAATTTATTTTCACTTTCTTTTCATGTTTAAACTACTAAACTATTAAACAATCACATAAATTACGGATATTTATTATTAATAATTGTAATATCGTTATAATAATAATAATAATTATTATTATTATTATTGGGCCCAGGTTAGCTGCAGTAGTAGTAGTAATACTGGTGTGATGATGGTGGTAGTAGTAGCAGTAGTTGCAGTATTATTAATAGGCATATATCAACTGAAGAAAGAACAGTACTGACTAATTCTTCAGCTACATTTTCGTATTCAAAACATCAAATTTTCACCATAAGTCATTTTGAATCAAGTAATCGGAAAAATTAAAATCCAGTCAAATCTGTGGTAGACACCAGAACAAGCCTGAAACACAAAAAAACTTGAAATAAAAAACTTTTGCTAAATGAAAAAGCACAGCAAAAAATTAACATAGATGTCCATGTCGAGCAAAGAAACTTATGCCACATGTCGCAATTTTCAGTGGCATACTTGCATACTTGCTGTAAAATTAGGCCTAACAAATTGAAACTAGGAAACTTTTAACTAATCTTTTTTGTCTTTTCAAGCAGAGTAACTTAAAAGGTGCTTTCAAATAGTTCAAGAAATGCATCTTCCTGTGGATCCTCACAGTAGTGATTATAACAATGTTGCAACATGTGTTTTCATATGGATTTTGAGATTATCTCTTCTTGTAAATACTTTGACATAAGCTGCAGTTGTAGGGTTTTTCTACAGTGTGGGTTCTTGCATGGCGGTTCAGCGGACTCTTTAATGCAAAGGCTTTGTCACATAAGCTGCACTTGTATGGTTTTTCCCCAGTGTGGGTTCTTGCATGGGAGTTCAGTGAACTCTTTAATGCAAAGGCTTTGTCACATAAGGTGCACTTGCATGGTTTTTGTCCAGTGTGGGTTCTTGCATGGCAGTTCAGTGGACTCTTGAATGCAAAGGCTTTGTCACATAAGCTGCATTGGTATGGTTTTTCCCCAGTGTGGATTTTTGCATGGTTATTCAGATTAGCCTTTGATGCAAAGGCTTTCTGACATAAAATACACATGTATCGTCTTTCTCCAGTGTGGGTTATTATATGGTCATTAAGATGGGTCTTTGATGCAAAGACTTTCTGACATAAAATACACATGTACGGTGTTTTTTCTCCAGTGTGGGTTCTTATATGGTATTTCAGAGCACTCGGTGATGCAAAGTCTTTCAGACATAAAGAACACATGTATGGTTTTTCTCCAGTGTGGGTTTTCGTATGATAATTCAAATAAGTCTTCCCTGTAAAGGCTTTCTGACAGAAGCTACACTTGTATGGTTTTTCTTGAGTGTGGGTTTTTATGTGGGAATCAAGTACACTCTTCGTTGCAACTGCTTTCTCACATAAATTGCACTTGTAGCACTTTTCTCCAGTGTGGGTTGTTATGTGGGTTTTCAGAGAATATTTGCGTGCAAATGCTTTTTGACATAAATTACACTTGTATGGTTTTTCTCCGGTGTGGGTTCTTACATGATTTTTCAAAGTAAATGTCCCTGCAAATGCTTTGCAACACAGTTTGCACTTGTATCGTTTTTCTCCGGTGTGGATTCTTCTGTGGTATTCCAGGTGAGTCTTCCTTGCAAATGCTTTGTGGCATAAATTGCACTTGTATGGTTTTTCTCCAGTGTGGATTCTTCTGTGGTATTTCAGGTAACTCTTCGTTACAAATGCTTTATGGCATAAATTGCACCTGTATGGTTTTTCTCCAGTGTGGATTCTTCTGTGGTATTCCAGGTACCTCTTCATTGCAAATGCTCTATGACATAAATTGCACTTGTTTGGTTTATCTCCAGTGTGAGTTCTTAAGTGGATTTTAAGATAATAACTTTGTGCAAATGTTCTGTTACAAAATTCACATTTGAATTGTTTTTCTTCGTTATGGGTTCTTGCTGACATCTCAACATCTTCAACAGAATATAAAATAAAATGAAACTAGGCTTTTCTGAGTTATCTACATTACTTTGGTATCTATTAGGAGTTGAATGGGTAGATATGCAATTTTAATTGGACTTTGGCAATGAGATTTGTGAACTTCTAAAAATGAAGATTAATATCACTGACTTCAATTGCCAGATTGATCTGCTTAATGGGATGGACAGAAATAAAAAGATGAGAAATTCTTATATTTTATTAATATCAACCTCATTCAACTGTGTGTCATGATGGCTACTATTAGGAAACAATATTCTGAGGTCAGTCAAAATAAAACTGATGATAATAAGCGTATGAATCTAAGGTAAAGAGATCAGTTTGGTGTAGTGATCATCACGGACTTAGAAGTAATGTTTGGTATGCAAAGTGGCTTCCTACAAAACTTACAATTAAAAATGGAGTTTATTGAAAAGAAGAAAGTTCTTTAGAGAAAATTATTAAGTATCAAAGATGAATATAGTCCACATAATTATAGATTAACTAAATCCTAAAGAATTGCACCAAGAGAATTGAGTATTTTGTTATAACACAGGCACAGTCGCAGATTATCAATCCAAGTGTGTGCACTACCAGAAAGAATTGGACAGACGAAGTCTAGTTCCACTGTGAGAGTAAAAGCAGAAATAAAGAATGGTTTGAAATGACAAAGAACAATTAAGGGTTCTCAAGGTTATAGATATAATTTTATTACAAAAACCAACAGTATCTGGAGGGAAGAAATTCTTCAGTGCAAGTCTTTTAGAACTATGGAATAGCTTTTGCTGATGGAACTTTGAGTAGACACAACCATAGCTTTGAAGAGGAACTTAGGAGAAAGAGGTCATGGACTGAAGCATATAAGATATAGCAATTCCAACCAAGCCAAAGATTCTACTCAACCACTTAAAATCTATATAATGTTATGTAACTTATTGTTAAACATCACACGGTTAAAGTAGCCAATGCCTTTACACCTTAATTGTAGTAATACTTTTCAGCATCTGGCAATTTCTGTCAGAGGTCAACTGTTTGCTGTGCTCTGTCATATGACTGTGTCAATTGCAGTGATATCGCTACACTCAAATATGGTTATCTATATGATGCTCATATTATTTTCTATTTTCTTCTGTTTCTTGTTCTTGTTCTTCGTCTCCTCCACCTAAAGGGTAGGAGACACCACAACCTTCTTCCACCTACCCCACTGCCTCTTAGATAGGCCTACGTAATGCCAATTGTATGACTTCTCTCGCCCGAAAATTGTTCAGTATTGCGGCTTGTCAGTGCGCAGCAAGCAATGCCTTCGCACTTCTTTCCGACCACTAACTCCTCCTCCTCCTCCTCCTCCTCCTCCTCCTCCTCCTTCAAGAAGAGAAACAGGACAAAAACGCTAGTACACTTCTGAAAAGCTGACCCCAAGAAATTTTGCACCAGTGATGCATTCCTCAGTATGCGTAATAGTGGAATGGTTATAATCACTAGCATGAACCGATAAGGTAATGGTAAATTAATGAACACCTTTATTACGCCATAAACGGCAGCAAACCAAACAGAAAAGATGAAAATATACAGCATCAAAACCAACCATAGATCAGCTCAAGTTACAACCAATTCACAGAATCCCTATTAAATAATCATGCATTACAGATTAATATTACGAATCCATTAATACGTCAAATGGCCAAAAATAACCAAAAGAAAGGACACATGACCATATAACACCTTAAACGACCAACTGAATTAATAACAGAAGAAAATAACTCACGTGAACCAGCATAATAATAACAAAACTGAATCTTCCTGTCTACAAGCTGAACAAAATGGCGTTGAATCAAAAGAAAGCGTAACAACTAGAAGTTGGATAGAATAGAAACCACACTTTGGTGTGGCGCTAGATCTCAATTCGTTTGCTTTCCACACGCAATTGCTGCACGGAAACATGATTGCCATTCAGGACTGTAAGACTTATTGACGACACCTTGTGCGAGCGCGACTAATTGGAGTTTTCGAACCATTTTAAATACGAAATCTGATGTGATTTATATTTCTTGTGGTTATAACAAATATTTCCATTCCTTAAAAACAGCAAGTGGCGTCAATAACTCAATTTTCCTCTCCCAGGTTTCCTCCTTAATATTAACTGCCTAATTGTATGCTTTAATGCTTTATGCTTTATGCTTAATGGTAGTAGTGGTCAGTGATGGGCAATAGTTAACTAAAAAGTTGCTAACTTTTAGTTTAACTAAAAAATTTAGTTAAGGATGAAGTTTAACCAAAAAATAGTTTAGTTAGAACCATAGTTTAACTAAAAAAATTTAGTTGCTAACTAAAAAGTTTAATTTAAAAAATCAGCAATACGCAACTATTTTCCGCAATGGCCCGGTAGCGCATTGGATAACATCTGGCGTAGAGTGCGAGAGGTACAGAGATCGAGTCCCATAGGCGGACATGCTTTGTAGGCTGCAATTTGCGCCGTGTATTGCAGGCTGTCTGTTCTGTTAGTAGTTAAGATTTATCGCATAACATGTACTGATTTGTAATCATACTGCGTTGTTGTCAGTTTGAAGATATTAAACGAAGATTATTATTATTATTGAACACTGTCAACAATTCAACGCGAAACTTATTGATTAACACTGCATGTTTTCAGCATTAACAGCCTGTGTTTTCAAATTCATACACTAGCCTACTTAACTGTAACTGTATGCTAGAACAGTACACATCGCATAGTTTGAAGGTGAAATTGTCATTGACGCTTTGCATTATTACAGTTCACCTAACCTCTGTTAATGTGAAAATGTTTGTCGTAAAAGTTGGAAAAGTTGGAAAAAGTTTAACTACTTTCTTTTAGTTTAGTTAACTAATTTCCAAAATTAGTTGCCAACTTTAGTTAAACCTTTATTTTTTTAGTTGGAAAATAGTTGTCATATGCATTAATTGTGGGTAGGTGTTTTGTTAGGCTATAGAGTGGGTAGGCGTGGTTTATATGTAATTATGTATATGCTTGTATAGTTTAATGACACTATATATAGGTAAAGAACTGTATTAGGATTGGCCAATGTAGATTTAGTATAGTGCATGTGGCCTTAGCCAATCGCAAGAGTTGTATGTGCATGCCTGTGTATGTATCCTGTATATAAAAATCGTAGTTGATAATATTAAAGCAGTCATAACTTGTGTGTGACTCGTTGTTAGTCTATAAGGCTGACATTTTGGTGGCAGCGGTGGGATGCGAATATCCCTGGCTACGCAACAGTGCCGAAGAGACTGTTTGTGTGTGACCAACGTAGAGAGATAACTACAACAAAATAGTTATCTGTGTCTGAGTGGTCGAGTGGGCCTATCCACAAGTCGAACTCGGACGGAAATCAGCGGTTGGTTAGTGGATGCGATAAGGGCTGATCATATTTAGGTCTAAGTTGCATTCGTTGCCTCCTGCGTGACTTTGGTACAGCGGAGCAGGCCAAGCTGATTCGGAATCAAGGAAATCAGACGAAGCCAAGCAGTTCGGTATCCAGGTCTACAGTACACGCGGTGACTGAAGCGGACGATTTCTGGTGCCGTGAATTGGAGAACAAGCCGTGCAACGGATCGACAGGCGAAGTTCTGGATCGACAGACGGTGAACAAGTCGGAGACAACCGGATCTGTTGGTGATTTCAACGATAACGGAAAAAAAGAAAACCGTAGTTGAAGATAAGTTGAATTTGTGTACACAATAGCTTGACAATTATCACTTTTGTGTGTAATTTTGCTTTGTGTACTGATTATTTGGTTCTTGAATAACGTGTCAAGATGGAGCGTCTTTCAAGTGAAAGACAAGCTCAGTTGAAGAAAATGTCGACCGAGAGGGTCAGACAAGCGTTGGTAAGGTATGGTAAGTCTGAGGATGAATTGTTGTTGCTTGACAGAGAAGCACTTTTGGAAGAGTTGGCTATGGCGTGGATTGCAGAAGAAGGAGAGGAATATGAAGGAGCGTTTGCAAAAGTGGAAGAAGAGAGTAGAGAGTTGGAGGGGAGAGGCAAAGAAGGATGAGTGAAGATCGAGAGGAGAGATTGAGAATGGAGGATGTGGCGCTGAAGAGGGAGGAGAGAAGAGAAGCATTGGCTTTGAAAGAAATGGCTTTAAGAAGAGAGGAAATGGAGATGAGAAAGGAGGAGATGGCTTTTCAGAAAAAACAATTACAGATGCATATGGAGAACATGGAGACAGAAAGATTAAAATGGAGAGAGCGTGAAGAAGAAAGAGTAAGAAAGAAGGAAGAGGAGGATAAAACGCCTATTGTGAAAATGAAAAGGCTAGGTGATGCAATGAAGCATGTTTTACCTAGGATGCCTGCTGATTTGGGGGACATACCCCTGTATTTTGAAACGGTTGAAAATGCTTTCAGAAGCTTTAAAGTCGAGAAGGCGTTCTGGGTAAAACTGCTCTTACCCTTAATGACATACAAAGCAAGAGCAGTGTTAAACAGATTGGCTTTCCAGGATCATGATGATTATGATCGGGTCAAAGATTATATTCTCCGAGAATTTAAACTCACTGCCCGTCAGTACAGATCGAATTTCATTGAGGCCAAAAAATTGCCTGATGAGACTTTTACTCTGTTTAACACCAGATTAAAGAACATTTTTAATTATTATTTACGCAGCAGAGATGTCAAACAGAGCTTTGAAAAGCTGGCCGATCTAATGGTGGCCGACAGGCTAAAAGAATCCCTGGGACCGGGACCTCTACAGTTTGTCATAATGAAAGAGGGAACAGATTGTTTGACATCTGATGTAATAGCAGATCTGGCCGATTTACATGTGAATAATAAAATTGGTTATTTGGGTCAACCGAAAACATTTTACAGTCAACCAAAACTGCAAGAGAATTATCTTCAGCAGGGCAAGGTTCAAGGTAATGGAGGCATGAAGGACATGTCTGTTAAGGAAAAGGTGTTTCCGAGTAATTATGTAAGACCTGAAGAGAAGAAAGGTTTTGCAGCAGAAAAGAGTGAGAGAAGGTGTTGGGCTTGTGGTGATAAGTCACATCTTTTGAAGAATTGCTGGAAAAAGCAATCAAAAGAAGTTTCTTCTAGGGCGTGTGCATTAGAAGAAATGGAAACACCGCTTATACAGGTGATTAACAGACCAGAAAGTGAAAATGTGGAATCGACTGAGATTGAAGCGAAGGTCGTAATGAAGTGTGTAGTAGAGAATGAAAGAAAGACAAGCAGGGCAGAGAATGAAAGAATGAAGGAAGAAAATTTTAATTGCCCCAAGCGTGATGTGGTTCTGAAAAAAGCGATTTTACAGCACGTAGGAATTGAAATCAGACAGAATGGAAGTGAGAATAGACGGATAAATTGCCTGGTTGATTCGGGAACAGAACTTCCAGTCGTAAGTAAAGAGGTAATTCAAGGCATGCCTGTGGAAGAAATGGGTAGGGTAAGCCTTCAGTGTGCAGCGGGAAAACCTGTTTCGGCTAAATTGGTCAAGCTTGAATTGAGAATGGCGAATGAGGAAACGGACGAGGACAACAAGTGGTTAAACACTGGACCCTTTTTGCCTGTTATATGTGCAGTTGTTGAAAACATGACGGGAAAAGAAAACTGTCTTCTTCACCCACAGTTCATTGCAGAACTAAAACAATTGCTACAAATTCCTATTTTGGACGCACAGGTGCAGTCAAATGTAATGACAAGGGCACAAAAGAGAAAAGCTGAACAAGAGATGAGTAAAGAAGTAAGCCAAAGTGAAGAGGCAGATAATTTGGAGAAATCTGATACAACAGATTTACAGTTGGGTAGTCTTTTTGACACAGAGAAAACTGAAAATGGTGTAGATAATAATGCATTATCATCACAACAGCAATTACCATCATCACAGCAACAACTACAACAGCCTGTAGGTTTATCAGATTCCGTTTTGTTTGGCAAGCAACAACAGGAAGATGTGTCATTGCGGAATTGGTTTGATAAGGCGTGTGAAGGCAATTCTGAATTTTGTTTGTGTAATGGTCTGTTATATAAAAGAGCCATTATAACAGGGCAGATAGTATTTCAGTTGGCTGTGTCAGAGGAAAGGCGGAAGCAGATAAAGAACTTGGCACGTACATCAGTTTTGGGAAAGCATTTTGCCCAACATAAAACCCGAGAGCGGATAAGTTTATCTTTTATCTGGCCGGGAATCAGACATGATATCAGTGAGTGGTGTAAGTGCGGCGCTGCGTGCCAATTCAAAGCTTTGAAAAGTCCTGATATACAAACTCAATTAAAACAATATAGGCCTACCCATCAGTACGATAAACATGCCAAAAAGAAATCGTTTGAACTGGGAGACACAATTATTGTTTTGTTCTCCACTTCATCTAACAAATTAATGTCTAGATGGCATAGTCCTTGCAACATTTTGCAGGAAAGATCAAAGGGCTCATATTTGGTTGACATGGGCGATGGTAGTAGAAGGGTTGTGCATGTCAATAAAATAGGCCTATGCAGATTTGTAACAAGAGCATTATCATGTGGCCTGGTTGTGGACGAAGATGAAGCGTGTGGAAAGATACGTGAAAGGCCAGTGAAAACTGAAACCGAAACTAAGTCGTTGCAAATAGATCATAAACAAATTGATCATTTGACTGTTATACAACAGAAACAATTGTTGAATGTTTTGCATAAATATTCTGATCGTTTTTCTGACAAATTTGATTTCTGTACTGTGTTAGAACAAGAAGTTAAACTGCGTCCTGACTGTGTACCGAAAAAGTTGTCTGCGTACCGTCTACCACTGATTTATCGATCTGCAGTCGAGAAACAGATCGAAGATCTGATTTTCATGGGAATCGAACCGTCGACCAGTCCTATGACTGCGCCATGGGTGACAGTAAAGAAAAAGGATGGTTCGCTTCGATTGGCTTGTGATGATCGATATGTCAATAGTTTAACAATTGAATGTCAATATCCGATGTCTATTGTTGATGAAATTCGTATGAAAGTTGGTTAAGCTAATGTCATTTCAGTGTTTGATTGCAGTGTTTATTGGACGCGTGATTGGTTAGGGTCATAAGAAAATGGACCCTGGCAAACTGAAGACAATGACAGAGATTATTAGACCATCGAGTAAGACATAATTGAGACGTTTGATGGGTTTGTTTAGCTATTACAGACAATTCATAACAGACTTTGCCAAATTGCGAAACCATTAACTGATAAAACTGGAAAGAAAACGCCTGGAAGTGTGTGCTGGACAGAAGATCATCAGAAAGCATTTGATGAATTAAAACATTGCTTGTGCCATAATGTTGTACTTGAAATATTGCAGTTAGGTCAACCAGTAAATTTATATTGTGATAGCATGTGAGGCAGGTGTTGGTAAATCCTGCCCAGCTACATCAGTATGTTTCTGAAATGGACTATTTGGGGATAACTCATGACAGATAAAGATTTAGTTGTGATCCAGACAGTCAGAGCTATTCGTGTTTATTATTAGCATTGTTTCTTTTTATTAGTATAAAAAAATGTGCATGCGTAAAGAGGTACAACAGTTCGAATCATGTGTATTGGTGGCCAACAAGTTATTAGGTTGTAGACTTGTAGTGCTATTAGATATCATCGTGGCTGGAAGCCAGTGTGTGAAGGAGTAGTTTTTGGGTGTTGCCTTAAGATAAACATTGAATTTGATGTTCAGAGAGCGATTGTATGCTCTCTGTTATGACAATCCTGCGCAGTAAAATAGATAGTGGAGTCATGTAGATTGAAAGACTTTTAGTGCCGACCGTATAACAGGCCAGATTATTTTATCAGTCAGAAATTGACTGCTAGCCAAAAAATGGGCAAGAAGCATATGCCGTTGTTTGGGCGTTGTCCAAATTAAGGGATATAATTCTGGGCTCCCACATAATGGTATACACAGATCATAATCCTCTGACCTACTTAAGCACGACCATGTCAAAATCAGCCAAGCTAGTACGCTACAAGCCTTTTGATTTAGAAATTAAATACAAGAAGGGAAAATTGAACGTGTAGCGGACTGTCTTTCTAGACTTTAGATTAAGGCCTAAAGTGTAATGTACATATGGACCCAGGGAAAACATATGTAGTGTATAATCTTTGTGTTCGTGTGTTTTTATGTGTTTTGAATTATTTTGTGTTGATAATTGCATTGTATTCAAGTTTGCAAATTTATATGATTTGCAAACTTGAAAAAGAAGGATAAGAGGTACGTCATATGCATTAATTGTGGGTAGGTGTTTTGTTAGGCTATAGAGTGGGTAGGCGTGGTTTATATGTAATTATGTATATGCTTGTATAGTTTAATGACACTATATATAGGTAAAGAACTGTATTAGGATTGGCCAATGTAGATTTAGTATAGTGCATGTGGCCTTAGCCAATCGCAAGAGTTGTATGTGCATGCCTGTGTATGTATCCTGTATATAAAAATCGTAGTTGATAATATTAAAGCAGTCATAACTTGTGTGTGACTCGTTGTTAGTCTATAAGGCTGACAATAGTTTTCGTTTAACTAAACAAAATAGTTTAGTGCCCATCACTGGTAGTGGTAGTAGGCCTAGTAGTAGGCCTAGTAGTAGTAGCAGCAGCAGCAGTAGTAGCAGTGATAGCAGTAGTAGTGATAGTAAGAGTAGTAAAACTCGTTCTAATTGGTATCGGTATTACCATTTTTTACTAATATTATAATGGACTGTCCCTTTTTATGAACTAGGTCAAACAATCCATAAAATTTTGAACACGAGAAAAGGACTCGTTCGCTGTAGGCCCTATTTTTACAGAAGTTAATTATTGAGTTTCTAATGGGCATTAGCGTTCTGTAGGGGCCTAAATATACCTTTGAAACCAGTTATAAAAAGCCAATATAAACATTTTTTCTGTTTACTGCAAGACAAACTTTTTGAAATTCGCAAGAATTGAGTACCCACCATACCCATCAAAAAGCTACATGCTTTTCACCCGCAACCATCCTCCCACCCATTCCTACCGCTCCTCGGTATACCACCGACTGACACCTTGTAGGTTATATATCTTGAGGGTTATGACAACAGCCTATTCTATACAAGTATATGATTCATACCATTTCATGCAATACTTTATTATACTAACCATTCCCAAACTATGCTATACTATACTGAAGCACACAGAACTACACTACATTATACACACTACATTACACTATGCTACACTATACTACAAGACGCATATTACACTACACTATGTTACACTACATTACAATACGCTGCATTGCACTACACTACATTACACTGTGCTACACTGCACTACTCTATGCTGCACTACACTATGTTGCACTATGCTACAATATACTACACTACATTACAATGCACTACACTACATTAAGATACACTGCACTACACTACATTACAATACACTGCACTACACTACATTACAATATACTACACGCATACTTCACTAACTACACTATGCTACACATACAACACTATACTACACCACCCTGTAGCCAAAGCTACACTATACTATACTACATTACACTACACTACACAACACTGTACTACACATGCTACACTACACTACACTGTACTACACTAATCTACACTATGTAACACTGCACTATGGAACACTATACTACACTACACTATGCTACACTAGTACACTATGCTACACTACACTACAATACACTACACCACACTATACTATGCTGCACTACATTTTAATACAATTTACTACATTACAATTCACTGCACTGTACTACACTGCACTATAGTCCTCTATCCTATTGTCATCCTCCTACCCATCCCTCTTCCGCCACCCTCTCCCACCTCTGTCCCGCCTTCCACCCACTCTGTCTATCTTCAGCCGTTTTGTTGAATCGGCTTTAATCCCGCTTCGCTGACTTTCCTCTTGTCCACTGATTCGATTACCCGCAGCGCCTTTTCCTGTCTCTGAAAAAGCGGAAGTCAGATCATAAAACGATCACGAAGTCGACGAAACAGGTCATCAACAACGCCTGACAATACCCTGGCTCCCAATCCCAATCCTTCCCATCACTCCCTCCATTCTACTTCCTCTGTCTCACTCTGCCTCTTTGCATGGCTGTCCACATGTCCCCATCCGTCCTCCTGTCCTTGCCATCTGCCTGCCTGAACGCCTGCATACCTCCATCCGTCAGTCCGTGCCTCTCTGCCATTTACCCTCCCACTCTGCCTCCATCCTTCCCTGTTCCACCGACGTCATCTCGATCATAAACCGCCTCATCAACCCCTTTCTATACGCAGCTGATATCAATGCATTACCCCATCCAATTTTTACACCTCTGGTTTATTAACAGCGACGACCGACCCGCATATATATATATATATATATATATATATATATATATATATATATATATATATATATATATATATACGTCCATTCGCACTTCTCGCCAAGTTTCGTCTAAGTCTCGTCGCCGCCCCCTACCGACAGATACCGTCCGTCGTTCTGACGTCATCATGTTAGCCGAGACCGCCAGGCGTCGCCACTAATAGGCACGTCATTAGACGAATTAGCACTACAAAGAGACGACGAAACTCCACCAGCGACCACCCCTTCTGTCCGTCAGCTTGTCTGTCCCTCTGTCCATCTTTATGTATCCTTCCTTCTGTCTGTTCGTCCGTCCGCTCCTTCCTCTCTGCTTCCGCCTCGTAATTCCGAGTCCATTAGGAATTTCCGATATATAGGCGAATTTAAAACAAAGATCACGTCATTTTTTTAAAACTCCCATTTAATTCGTCTATTCGTTTATTAATTCATCTATAATGAGACTCCTAAAATTTTATATATTTATATATTTTTATAAATGAATTTATGTATATATATATATATATATATATGCACTGTATATATATATATATATATATATATATCTGTCTTCCCAGCAATTTATGTATGTAGCCTATAGACATTGCAATATACGACGCGCCGTCTATCAGTTTGTAAGTAGGCCTACACTAGTGAGTGGGCGCTGATAAATTGTCGCAATTGGTGAAGCAGTCGTCGAGTAATAGGAATGACACAAGGCTCCTGCACTTGTTGTCAAGTAGAAATTCCAACTTAGTCACTGTCGACCCATCGTGTGAAGCCCCTGTTGAAGGGAGGGTCTGTCCACCAATCGAACCATCGTATCTAATGGAGTGTGACAAGACATTTGTGTAGCGCCGCCTTGGAACCTCGAATGGCTATCTTAACCGATGTATAAACAAATGCGACATGTACATGTGAACAGTAAAACTACGTTCAGATGAATCAATTGAAACAGTATTATGCATAACAGAAAAGCCCGATGTCCCGGAAGTTCCGGAACAATACCGATCCACGTAGCGGAATGCTGAAACAAATTCCTCCGCAGAAAGCAATGCAGTGCATTGAACATCACATATATTCGGATATTTGGCGAACCACCTGTTCGCCGTTTGTCTGAAGACATCATAAGCTTACATAATGAATAACCGCATCTCAACGACTCTACACCCCCGCGGGTCGCAACGCTGCCAGCAAGCATTAGACCTAAAATTAAAAACAGTACCGCTCCCACGTCCTATAGAGGGACGTAGGGAATTCAAGGCGCTCATTTCCTGTTCTCCAGCCATTGCCCTGGCAATGGACGAATCTTGAGGCCCTTGATACGGTGGCCAGTGTATCGTAGGCCTTGCGTCTCTTCTGTGTTGCTTACAAAGCGTAACTTCCTTATTTCATACAATCTAATCTAATAGTTTTTCATATTGTCGTTAATATGATATTTATGCATCAATCGATGATCGCTCCAAATAAAGTAATAATTAAACTTTGCTATCCTTGTCATTGAGAGGCCAGGATAAGTAAGACAAACTTGCCCAAGGTCCTAACAGGAGTGTGATCAGCAGGCTCGAACACGCAACCGTCAGATCACATGCTCATCGCGCTACCGATAGCCCAATGCGTCGCAAACAACAGGAAATAGGGTGTACAAACACCCGACCACTTCGCCAAGCAAGTGGCAGAGGAGATTAATGAAGCACAGGAATTACTGTACAAGAGCTCTCCTTTGAAATGAATGGGGGCAGTTTTTTCGACAACTTTGGCAGGTCCGCGGATGTTCCAGGACGAGTAATCAGAATGGCAATTTGAAACCTTCTGGTTAACTGTTGAACCTGATGACGTCATATATGCATATTCACTTACACCAGGCCTAGTAATTTAATTTCTGAAATATTGATTTCAAAGTGTTTTTGAACATATTTAAAATAAATCCTCTAGAAAAGTATTCTAAAATACAAAAAAATATATATATGATATTTCAAAAATAAAATTAGTATTTCCAAAACAGTAGGCTATTCTGTAAATTACTGATTTAAAGGCCCCTATATAGCTGTTCAACGTCACCCGTATTTTGTTTATAATATTATATATCAGATATAACAGTGACTTGTGTACAGAATACTGGATATAATGGAAATGATATAATCAGATATAGGTCACAACAAAATTCTCTGCTAAGGTTTTATCTAAATTAAGCTGAGGAACTTAACAAATGGAGGCCTTGTTTTGTTTTATGAATGCGAGCAACGCCGAAATACAATCAATCAAATCAATCAATTTTGGCTTATTCATCATACAGTTGTCACAGACGCAACTATAACACTTAATGCAGCTGAATGAAAGGATCTGATGAACGTTGACGAACATTTGATTAATGGTCGTTTGCACGATCACATTCATAATCAGATTCGGTTCCATTGCGAAAAATTAAATGTTTATCAGCAAATGAAGGAACAAGCACAGTGTATACGATGGAACATCTTCAATATAATTATCCTGCTCAGCATAGCTGGAAATGAGACTAGTTCCGCTGCAGTGCTACTGCCAGCGATGCCAACTGATGGACAGAACCTTTGAAAGCAGAGACAGATGCCAGGAAATCCTCATCCGGTTCCAGTCAGCAATACGGATCCGTTATTCCGGACCAATACAAGACAACCTCCGATGGAAACGCTTTCCTTTTAGTGGACTGTAGACTCTCAGACCAAAACGGACGCTAAGCTTTGAACGTCTGCAAACCTGCAATTATACCATCGCTTTCCCAAACTGGTTTATGAATGGTACCTTCAAAAGGGCACCGTGTTCGAGCAATTTTATGTTTTTAAATTTAGCAAAACCAGTGCTTTTTCTGCTGGAACGCTTCGGAACGGCGTTCAGGCACCTTTTTCAGCTATTAAAAATAATTTAGTTATTTTAATAAAAGAAAAATTAGTTATTTTAATTTAATGTGACGTTAAAAATTTCCTTGGGGAGAGTCTCACCGAGAACCCTTCCCAAAACGCCCCTTGTTTCTCGGGCTTCGCCCTCGACTTAGCCCTTCCATTATCGCTCAGTTCCGGAACCTTTTTTCTAGAAAAAGGCACTGAGCAAAACAATTATGTTTGCAAGAACGGAAATACGACCATTTCCTTCATCTGTTTACTTGTTTTGGTCGTGAGTTTTAAACTGCAGGTGTGTAATTTTCTTGGAGTTATTGACCGGGGTTATTGACCAGGGAGTTTTCAGCCGGGGGTTATTACCCTAGAACCATAGTCAGACAACAGTGTCTGATTACTTAGCGACCTAAGGGTAATGTAAAGCAAAGTAAGGCAAGGTAAGGAAAGATAAGACAGGGTAAGGAAATAATAACAAGGGAAATGTATAGTAAAGCAGGATGAGGTGAGATAATGCAAATTGAGATATGGTGAGTTAAGAGGACAAAGTAAGCCCAGACAATGAGACAAGATGAGATAAAAGAAGATAATATTAAGTTGGACAAGATACAATACAATAATACAGTAAAACTGTAATGCCTTCCTTACAAAGTTAAGAAGTGCACATTGAAGCCAGGCAACCATTAAGAGCCATAGGCAGACTGGAAGAGGTAAGTTTTCAGTTTAGAGTGAAAAACAGTCTCGCTAAGAGAGTTGTGAACATGAGGAGGCAGGGAGAGCCCAGATGTCGAGACCGACAACTGTGAATGAACGCTGGCCAAAGACAAGACATATACCAGGAACAACATACTTTCCAGCAGATGCTGATCGAAGACAGGATCGACCTTTAACAGAGTTGCAAGGTGTTACCATGGACGATAAGTAGGGTGGCAGATGATCTGCACGACGTGCTCTTTACACGAGGAGCGCCAGCTTGAAGCGGACACACTCATAGACAGGAAGCCAGTCTAGAAAACAAAAAGCAGGTGTGATGTGGTCTCGATACGAGAGTCCAAGACAAAGTCTGGCAGCCTAATGCAGTACTCTAGTTAGAGGGAGCAGTCAGGGAGACCATAATTATAGAATTGCAGTAGTCAAGTCGCGTCATAATAAGGCAGTGTTACAGTGTTTTCAGTGATGCTGAATTCAGAGTAGAGCTAAGATGTCGGATTCTTCTGAGGTGAAACAGGCAAGCCCGAGAAATGGCTGTTATTTGAGGTTTTAGGGAGAGTGTTGCATCAAGCATGACTCCAAGATCTAGAACAGTAGATGATAGGGAGACTATGGAAGAGGATGTAGGAAGTGAGAGTTCAGTACACTGTAGGAGCTTATAGGGGAACGGTCAAACCAGATGAGCTCGGATTTGCCAGGGTTAAGTTTGAGGTGCATAGACAGACTCCGCAGCATGATGTCATCAATGCAGGCACGAAGTCTCTTTGTAGCATCTGATGCAGTAAAAAAACTAAGATAAGGCTGTGCAAGAGTAAAATAAACTAAGGCAAGGCGAGTTGAAGTAAAACAGGATAAGGTCAGGTACAGTAAATTAGACAACATAGGGTAAGTTAAGACAATTCGCGACAAGACTAAATAATGTAAGCTACTCTAATTAACTACACTCTCTTGTTAACTAGTCCTCAGAGGTGTGACAGGCCCTAGTGGGGTTGAAGCAAGAACAAAACAACAGGCAACCAACAACCCAACAACTGGAAGACAAATTTTAAGGCCCTAACAATGAATTGTTCGTTTCACAAGAAAAACGATACGGAATATGAATCCAATTCAGAGAGGCGAATGCAACCGCATTAGCAATCTGCCATATTTCACAGAGGCGGATATAATGGCTGACAGAGAGAGACAGATGCATGCAGGCAGACACGTTAATAAAAGTACTTGCGACTAGGTGGTGCACATGAATCAACGCTCAGGTGTACGCATTCTGAATGGGAAACCAAGGCTTTAAATAAACAGCGACAAATGATTTATGAACTGCAGAGCAGTTAATGCAGATTCATTGACATAGATAGATATGTACAATCGGACAGAAGCACCCGCACGCATACACGCAAGGATATAGGAGAGGCAAAGAGGAGAGGCAGACAGAGGAGAATGGCAGAGGAAGGCACAGAGACAGAAAGACTGACGGATAGACAGATACAGACACTAAGAATGAAGCAAATGCAGGCAGACAAGCGAGCTGACATTAAGTAGAGAGAATTAGGAGAATCGATGTATCTCTCATGGTTCTTAATCTTTTTTTCTCCGCGACCTATTTCTTTTTTTATAGCCTTTCCCTTTCCACCCCTCTATTTTCTCTCCTCACGTCTCTCCGACGGTCTGCGTCCTTCTCCTCCTCTTCCCACTCTGACCGCTATTCCGCCTCATCTACTGCTGCCTTCCATTCTTCTCTTATTGCTCCTCGTCTTCTTTCCATTATTCTTTCCCCCTCTTCAGTATGAGAATTGTAGAAAAAAGAATGGGGGGGGGGTTAGACTTTGATTCACATGGAGTTGGAGTGTGCAATGAAGACTTTACTATGGGGACCTAAGAAAGACTAGGGGGGTTGAACCCCCCCCCAACTCACCAGACAATTCTCACCCTGCCCCTCTTTCTCTCCTCTCGCACTAGTCCCTTTATTCCCTCCTCGTCTAACGGTTCTTTCCATTTCTTCTATTCTTATTCTTCCTCCTCTTCTTCCGTTTTTCACTTTCATCATCTTTCTTCTTTTTCTTATATTCGTCCACAGTCCTCAACTCCTTTCCCTTTCCTCCCACTTCCTCCTCCTCCTTCTCCTGCACCTCATCCTCCTCTGTCACATTTTTTCTCATTCTCTTTCCTGTCCTCCTCCTCCTCCTCCTCCTCCTCCTCCTCCTCCTTTCAATTTCGCCATGCTCTCTCCCACCGCACCCTCTTATCCCTACCCTCCTCTTACTTCGCTCTTCCCCCTCCTCCTCCTCCTCCTCCTCCTGCTCCTCCTCCTCCTCCTCCTCGTCTTACTCCCCCCCGTTTCCTCTCCGTTCGGTCGATCAACTCCTCATCAATTGGCGATCAGTGGTTAATGAATAGTAATGCCTCTCTAACGGAATTTACCGTCAATGGCCAGTCGTGCATGGGGCTCAATAAAGACACCCACCCCGATTCATCTCTGGTCCCTCTCGCCCACTCGAACATTCATACCTGCTGGAGCCTTCTGTCAGCCCACCGTATCTGGCTGAGTTGCAACCACACATGCACGGACGCTAACTAAGGCATACACTCACCCATACACTCAAATGCATACGAAAAGAAATACACGTATAAATACAAATAACTAAGGATACACACAGGCGCACATGGGTACACACATACGCACGCACACACACACACGCACACGCACACGCACACGCACACACACACACACACACACACACATGCAAAGATAGGCAGACGCACTCACACAGACATGCATAAAAGTACATGTGTTCACCGTGTGGTGTTTTCCAGGGACGTCATTTCTCCGGGGGCACTGGGCCACTGGCGGCGATCTTCTTTGACAGGTGGGGGGACATAGGACACTGTTGAACTGCTCTGGTCAAAAAAGAAGTGACATTTTTTAACCTTTTATTGTTTCTTCAAAACTTGGCCAGCTTGCCCCATTTGTCTCATGGTAAGTACATCACTGTGTGACTATAAATGTTCATAAGATAGGTTCTGCAGTGCAGGCCTACACCCTTCAAATGAAGTCCCTGCATTTTAGTATCTTTTTTCTTTTTTACCCCTTTCTTCTTCCTACTTTTCTTGTTCCATCCTTTTTTCTTTTTTTCAAAAATCGGGGGTAGATGCCCTCCCCTTCCCAAATGACGTCCCTGCTGTTTTACCCAAAAAATCCACTGACTGATCACAGCACAGGCTTGACGTTTTCCCGCGCGACAAATTGTGCGTCAGCCGACGTCATACCATGTCTGCAAGCCTTCGATGCATGGCAGCAAGACGCACCCAGCAGCCTGGCAGCAGGCCAGGGCATGTGATCACTGCATGTCAACTAGGTACAAAAATAGACGAGATAACTTATAGGTATGACGTCATAGAAATTTCCAATACAAACGCGCGCTTAAAACCTGCTGAATAATTTGTGCAATGTATATTATTCGCGGAGAGAAAGACAAACAGAGGGTGAGAGATAGATATAGGGCCTATAGAGATATAGATAGATAGATAGATAGATAGATAGATAGATAGATAGATAGATAGATAGATAGATAGATAGATAGATAGATAGATAGATAGATAGATAGATAGATAGATAGATAGATGATAGATATAGATAGATAGATAGATAGATAGATAGATAGATAGATAGATAGATAGATAGATAGATAGATAGATAGATAGATAGATAGATAGATAGATAGATAGATAGATAGATAGATAGATAGATAGATAGATAGATAGATAGATAGACAGACAGAGATAGTGAGACAGCTAGATAGAAAGATCGATAGAAAGATAAACGAATAGATGGACGGATAGATAAATAGATGAATAAATAGACGGATTGATTGAAAGATTGACACAGAGAGGGAATAAGAGGAGGGAAGGGCAGAGACGTACAGAAATAGAAAAGATTGAGTGCGAGAGACAACAAATCAGAGTGACTGTGTTAGAGAGACGATATGAAAGAGACAGACATGCAGAAACATACGGAAAGACATATGCAGAAACAGAGAGGACGACATAAAGACAGACATACAGAGTTGAATTCGTGAAATATGTTCGCCGACCGATTACGTGCCCTGCTTTCATTAGTCGACTCGTGAATCGCGCCAAACAGTAATCCACGCATATTGTACATTATAACGACTCTATAGTCAGTGGCCACTGCATGCTTCGACCGTCCTTAGATGTAGGCCATGCATATTCAAGCAGATAGGGACACAATTATGTATTTGTATATGCATAGGTAGATGTCTATGTAGTCATGTTTTGTTGCGCATGTATGAGTATGAGTTACATCCATCGGAGTCTACATGTCACCGTAGCTGGTCACTGACTTGGTAGTTTTTTTTAATAACACATGACATGAAATGCATATATTAATATAGGCCTATACTACTGTACGTATACAGGTAAAACAGCATCTACAAGTATATACATCCAACAAACAGTGACAACGACAAGTCGTTGGTTAATTATGTTTAATTAAGCCTGCATTCTACACTATCCTTGGATTTGTTTCAAATTGCGGCTCACGGTTTATAAAACATTGAACTCCAAGCAGACCACAAATAGGTCTATAGGTCTACTATAATTTTATCATCAGTTCTGATTCCCAAGACTTATCATAATTTAACCAAGTCAACTGATTTTCTGTCTCTGGTTCTTCCTAAACCTGGAATAAAATAGTTCTTGATGCTTGAGGTTTTTCAATGGCTGGACCTAGATTCTGGAACTCTGCATGGATGGATGGATGGAATGCATGGATGGATGGATGGATGTATATATGGATGGATGAATGGATAGAAAAATGGATGGATGGAAAAATGGATGGATGGAATGCATGCATGCATGCATGCATGGATGGATGGATGGATGGATGGATGGATGGATGTATGTATGTATGTATGTATGGATGGATGGATGGATGGATGGATGGATGGATGGATGGATGGATGGATGGATGGATGGATGGATGGATGGATGGATGGATGGATGGATGGATGGATGGATGGATGGATGGATGGATGGATGGATGGATGGATGGATGGATGGAAAAATGGATGGATGGATGGATGGATGGATGGATGGATGGATGGATGGATGGATGGATGGATGGATGGATGGATAAATGGAGGACGGATGGATGAATAAATGGATGGAAAAATGGATGGATGGATGTATGGATCTGACTATTTATATAGCGTCCTTCTAGATCCTCACAAAGACGCTACGCTGCCTGTAGGTTTAAAAAAACAGATTCTGACTGACTCTGTAGCTAGACTGCAATGTTGTATTCCGATCTCAAAGAATCGTCAGATGATCCTCCAATCTGTTCCATTCTTCTTTAGGAAATTCCTAGCAATTTTCTGTACGGATCAAATCTGCCGCTGGTATCGCTCTGCAGCTGTTTGCTGCCTTCGTTTTCTTATTTGTATGTTTCTGTATGCATAGGCTATGTATGTCTCTGTATGCATAATATTGCATATGTATCTTTCTGGAAGCATGTGTATGTTTCTGCATGCATATGCATGTATGCATGTATGTTCCTGTATGCACATGTGTCTCGTATATGAAGGCCGTCTGTGTGTTCTGACTGAGCTGGCAAATGGAATTGTCGAGCTGCGAAGCTAAGTCCGACGTTTGGACATTCATCGACATGTCTAGCGCTATCGACATCCAGAATGCCGGAACCTTTTCTGATTAAATTGTTCCACACGTCGAGACAGAGAACGGAAAGAGCCTGGAATGAATAGCAGGCGGAAGTAGGGAAGGAGGAAAAGGTGGAGTGCATAAGAAGCAGCGAATTCTGAGGACGAGCTGTGGGAGGAGGATCACTCGTTCGTTCTGTCGTGGCAGATATGGAACCCGACGATAATATCAGAGGGGGGGGGACGGGGGATGAAAGAAAATGTCGACTGAGAGAAAGGTCGAAGAGTTGGACAGAAATTTTACTAATGGAAAGTGGAAAGGCATGAGAATAATGGTTTCAAAGAATACAGGAGATGGTGACACAATGGACAACAGCTGAAATATGATGATGCTACAACATGTGTTCAAAAAGGTTCTCTGAAGCTATGTACCGGGTAACTGGAAGCAGAGAGAGAGAGAGAGAGAGAGAGAGAGAGAGAGAGAGAGAGAGAGAGAGACAGACAGACAGACAGACAGACAGACAGACAGACAGACAGACAGACATACAGAGATAGAGAGAGAGAGAGAGAGAGAGAGAGAGAGAGAGAGAGAGAGAGAGAGAGAGAGAGAGAGAGAGAGAGAGAGAGAGAGAGAGAGAGAGAGAGAGAGAGAGAGAGAGAGAGAGAGAGAAAGAAAGAAAGACGAATACAACTGCGTTGTGAAAGATCTATATATATATATATATATATATATATATGCAGCTAACTTGGGTAAGAAGTAGATTAGTTAACTAAGAATCGTACATGTAAGTAAGTTAGGTGATAGGTAGGCAACTGTATGTGTATGCAGGCAAAGTTTGCCAGTACGTTTTCAGATGATAGATAATGTGACAGAGGAGAAGTAGGCACAGAACGAAGGATCCTCCCTTGCAGAATGCAAGGGAGGATCCATACGCACTTCGGCCTTGCCTCATTAGATCTGGGAGGGACATACCAGTGAGTCTCCCAACACTGGTTAAGAAGTGTAAGCGTATAATACCCTTTAATTGTCTAAAGTACATAGGTCATCGTAAAACAGGGATACTACAGTAGCTGGCCAGCAACTAACATTACCAAGAAAAGGTTATGAAAAATCCTGGCAAAAATTAAAATCCGTTTAAATCAATTTATTAATAAACCTTTTAAAATGTTATTCAACAGCTATACGGTTGATGGATCCACACCATTTCCGCATTCAAGGCCACTGGTGCTCGGACTGCAACGGGCCTATAGTATATATAGCCTACGGGCCAACAGAAAGGCAAATCGCCGTTATAAGGCCATTAACAATATAATTAAGGCAGAGTCGTGAATAAAAGGCTATTCACCATTAAATGAAGACAAAGGCGCCGATAATAAAACGTCCACCCACCGTAAAACGAATGAAGAGCTTCGTTAATAAAAGGCAGTCACTGTAAATTTAAGCAAGGAGCCGTTAATAGACAACATATTGGTCGTAAATCTGAGGCAAAGCACCGTTGATAAAAATCCATTCACCTTAAAATAAAGGAAAAGCTTCGTTAATAAAAGGCTATTAGCCACAGAATTACACCAAAAATGCCCTTAATCACCGTTAATCATATCCAATAAAATTATACAAAATTCCGTTAATAAAAGATCGTTCACGGTAAATTTGGGTCTAAGGCTCATCTAATTAGGCTAAATGTACAATGTAGGTCTAAAGCTAATCTTAAATATAAAAGTCAGGCCTAAGGGTAAGCTACGTAAATTTCCTAAGGCTAATCTACGTAAATCTGAGGCTAATCGCAGGGTGAGAATTGTCTGGGGGTTGGGTTCAACCCCTAGTCTTTTTAGGACCCACCAGTTAAAACTTCATTGCACACCCCAGGGGATCGTTTCCAACTCCCCATCCCAGTTGTGGTAGTGTGATTATATTGTGCATTTTCTTTCACAATTCACCTTGTGGGGAATTGTTGGTTACTAATAAAGTACTGATCTGGTTCATTGTGAGATTTGCGACCATGTGAATTGTAATAAATAAATTTAGTGGTGTCATCACTATAAAAGTTTAAGCTTTCTATTGCATTTTTGAATTTTCTTAGTTTGCAAAACACGGATAAAAAATATCCAACTCCACATGATCAAACTCATAAAAGTCTGACCCCCCCATCTTTTTCTACAATTCTCACACTGAATAATCGTAAACAACGGACAGTCCGTAGGCTAGACCCCTATATGAGAAAACCGGATGCCGTAATTGCACGGTGTAAGCAATTCTATTGACGTCTTATCATTAAGGAGCTTTTATATAGCGCCCCTTCAAGGTGATCTATACTTCGGAGTCTTGTTACCCGTTAAATTACAGTTTTTACATAGCGCTGCCGAAGAAGCATCGAGCTTCGCCTCCAAGTCTTGGTTAGCGTCCAGCATCTATACATATAGTTTCCATATAGTGTCCGTCTGTCGGGTGGACGCTACGTCACAAACGGGTTCTGTTCTATTGTGAAACATAAACCTGTCGTCTTGACGACGGCGATCTTGGCGACGGTGATAATCAACAATACATAATTATAGACCTATAATATGACGTCATAATTATGACGGGCAAATACACTAGTATATATATATATATATATATATATATATATATATATGAAGACAAGCAGCATGCACGTATTGAATAGTCAGTTTGGTGTTCAAGCAGATGTTTGTTCATTGCTCCTCCAGTCCCTATAGACACGGCGACACGCGCCACCAAACCGATGCCGTCCAATGCCACAATCTCGCACCTCAATAATTATACGAACCAAGGTAGGAGAACCCATGAACCAAATCCTGGTTTCCTACCACCAGTTTATGTAGCTCCTGATCCGTTGTCTCCAAGGACAGAAGCAGGAATTCTTGCACTTCGGCAACAAGAGCCAAGCACGTCATCAGCATTGTCTAGCTGTCTAGCTGAGTACACCGTTTCAATACAAGCACTTGCATAGGTAGCCTGAGTGAATTGTCTCCTCTGTGACCGCATCTATAGGACGTAGAAAAGATTCTGCGTCAATATCAATCCTAAGCTATTCCGATATTACACCATCAATGCATATCGCGCTTTTTGCTCGTGTACAGTTCCTTCATCAGGCTTAGGCCTATACTACCTTCTCTGGTGTACTTCATCAGGCAGTTGTTGCCTCCAGATAGGAGCACTATCGACTTATAGTGAAAGACTGTACAGAGGTCGACATAGATAATCGAAAGCGACTGTCAAAAATCTTCTAGTTTAAATCAGACTACATGCTCGTGTGAATAAATGTCGATTTCCTGGGTTGAAACCGTTCCATTCGCTTCGTCTCTGCTCCATGCAACAGGTCTCTCGTATAACCATAGACAGGATAAGGAGAAGGAGAGTAAGGACTTGCCGGGAACTGACGGCAGGAAAATGCCTATAGATAGAGCATACAGTCCCAATGTTTTTGCCCTTGGATAATGAGGAAGGACAAAATTCCTTTGGTCCAATCACTCGCTACCGAGACAGTATTGATACGGATCATATCGAATTTAACCGTAAATGTCATATCTTAGATATATAGTGTTTCCACTTAATTCACGGATCCGCCCTTGCCCTTCTCATGACCACTCCTCATGATCCTGTTATATAGGTATTCTTGTCTTGTCTTAACCGCGTCCTCGATTCGAGGATCGGTCGCACCACGGACAGTTTTGTTATATATACATATATATATATATATATATATATATATATTTATTTATATATATATATATATATATATATATATTTATCCGCTCCTGTTTCTTGCCTCATTCAATAATCGGTCGAATGATAATCCAGTCCACGACTATTTGTTATCAATCCATGCCAGTTTAGGTCTTCCTTGAGCTCCTCCTGGTCCAGGAACTGTATGCCTATGGTAATCTCCTTCTCCAGACAATCTCCACTCTTCCGCAGCATGCACATGCCCGAAATAGGAAAGAATCCTCTGTTCAGCATTCACAACATTATAATAGATCGACCGCTTCAAGTTATATCGTATACTATATCCCTTTCACGTCGTATATATATATAACCTGACTGGAAAACCCAGACTTCTATATATACTTATTTGTCTATACTGTATGTAGTTTAATTATAGCGCATACGTGCATGACGTGAATGCATGCATCAATCGCAGGGTGAACGCGCGAACGAACTAATGAAGGAATGAATGAAAGATAAAAAGAAGTAATGGATGAATGAATGAACTAATGAACGAACGAACGAATGAACAGATGAACGATCGAATGAACGAAGGGATTGACGTGTGAACGGATGAACGAGCGAACGCATGAAGAACGACTGAATGAATTAAGAAACGACTGAATGAAGAAACGACTAAATGAAGAAACGAATGAATGAAGAAACGATTACGTCATCATTGTGCTTAGCAGACAAATAATATATGTATACAGTGGGAAGTGGAAAGAGAGGTAACACGAGTCCCCTTCCATACTTAATCGAGATAAGTGTTCCAGTCGCTATATATATTATGCTCAGTCCCAATTTGTGATATATGTACACACACACACACACACACACACACACACACACACACACACACACACACACACACACACACACACACACACACACACACACACACACACACACACACACACACACACACACACACACACACACACACACACACACACACACACACACACACACACACACACACACACACACACACACACACACACACACACACACACACACACACACACACACACACACACACACACACACACACACACACACACACACACACACACACACACACACACACACACACACACACACACACACACACACACACACACACACACACACACACACACACACACACACACACACACACACACACACACACACACACACACACACACACACACACACACACACACACACACACACACACACACACACACACACACACACACACACACACACACACACACACACACACACACACACACACACACACACACACACACACACACACACACACACACACATATATACTCAGATAGGGCTCTATATATGCACAAATATAGGTAATAAGTATCTAAATACAAACATAAAATTATCATACATATTTCGTTGTGTGCAAATAGGTGCGAACATACGTAACATAAGCGCGTCTGTATATTAGCCAACTGATAGCCTTGTTTTCCATGTATTATAGGCCGATGTGAAACGGACGGCTATATCGTATTGAAGAGCAATGGTCGGTGTTTCCGCCGCGGCCGACCATGCTGCTGCGTGGTCGGAATACTGATAGTAGGGAAGTCATTTTCGCGTTTCCTAGTTAATTCAATAGACTCCGTCGTGCTTCGGCCAGGACTCCCCACTTAATCTACGCCTGAGACGTCACTCTGCACCCGTCGGGGTGAGTGGGTGAGTCGGAAGAGGGGGTGGGTGGATGGGACGCCAGAGGAGACGGCTAATGATGCGCTTGCCCTTCGCTGCATCGATCATTCCATAAACTCCTTACGTGCAGCTGCCGAGGACGCTCGAAGCCCTCGGGAAGGGAGTGCGCGCGGGCGGGAAGGGTTTGGAGGGGGCTAATAACGACTGTCGCATTCGCCCTTGCCGTGCTCTCTCTGTCTCTGTCTCTGTCTGTCTCTGTCTGTGTCTCTGTCTCTGTCTCTGTCTCTGTCTCTGTCTCTGTCTCTGTCTCTGTCTCTGTCTCTGTCTCTGTCTCTGTCTGTGTCTGTCTGTCTGTCTGTCTGTCTCTGTCTCTCTCTCTGTCTCTCTCTCTGTCTCTGTCTCTCTGTCTGTCTGTCTCTCTGTCTGTCTGTCTCTCTCTCGTCTGTTTTTGCCACGGCGGCCGGTGGATTGATTGACAACTATCGTCCGTCGCCAACGAATCTGCTGCAACTGTTCGCTGATGTCGGGTGCTTATTAGGCGCCTGTACACAGGTGGCTGCTTCGATTGAGACGGTCGCAGAAGAAGAAGAAGCATAACAACCGGTGATGTTTAGCCTTCGACGCCAGCAGACTCGGATTACCGATAGAGGCAAATCTCACTGCGTGGAATGCCAACCGCATCAGGTGCTATCCGAATAGAACCACTGCTGGAACCAGAATTAGCAATAGTAGCTGATGAAAGACGCTGGAGAAGGACATGCATACCATCGTTATCATAAAGTCTCAATCTTAGCCCAAAGTTACCCTAACCAAATCAAACTTAAACTCAAACTGTCTCCATCAACCACTGTCCTGCCTGGCCTGACCCTGTTTCCAGACATGGTACAGAACCTCGCCGAACAACCTCGCTCTTGCGCGCCACTTGATTTTATAGAGCTCCGTTGAATAAGCAGCCTTTGCTTTATGTTGAGAAATTTCCGAGATTTTACATTCACCATTCATCACCGAAGGCGCAATAAAACCGAAGCAGTCACTCGAATCCAGTGCCATTAATCCTTTCACTGGCGACGGTTTGCATTGCCTGGAGCGTTTTATCGCCATCACGATCCGAGCACAGGTAACTGAATACATGAATGAGCACCATAACAAGCACACGCATACACACAAAGCTTAGCAGCCTGCAGATAAATGCACTAACGCCATTCCCAGGTTAATACATATCGACTACGTTTAGCAATATTATTATCGACATTTGTCACAGGCAACACAACAATAGTCAAAGAACCACGCTGTCTCTAAGGTAATGCGGATATCTGGCGTTGTGGCTACAAAGTAGCTGGCGATTCCATGCTGTTCTAAACAGGCTTCATTTATATGTGCATAATGCAGACAAATAGAAATACATACAAACATACACACAGTCATGCACACATACACACACACACACGCATAAATACATACATACCCACTTACTTACTCACACCAATATGAAGACATACATACATACATACATACATACATACATACATACATACATACATACATACATACATACATACATACATACATACATACATAGTATACATGCATACATGCATACATACAGGCATAATACATACATGCACATTTGCGCTCCTGAGTAGATAATCTTGAAGGTTTCTATATAAAACCACCACTGGCGGTGATCTTATTTGACAGGTGGGGGGGGGGCAATTTTGAACTGATCTGGGCAAAAAAGAGTTTTGAATTGATGTGCTCAGAAAGAGTTGAACAAATTTCTTGATTTTTTTTAGTGTTTCTTCATCATTTGAAGGGGGGGGGTAAATGTATGGTGTGCCCCCACTGTTAAAGGTGGGGGATCTTGTCACCTCGAGCCCCAGGATCGCCGGTCATGAAAACCACTGTAAGAAATAAATGTAATAAATAAATAAATACACAGATGCATACATAATAACATATACACATACATACAAACATAGCATACATGAATACATGCATACATACCTGCATGCACGCATACATACAGTCTGTCTGTCATACATGCATGCATACACGCATTCATACATACATACATACATACTTACATTTATACATACCTACATGTATACATGCACACATACATATATGCACACATACATGCATGCGTGCATACATAGGATACGTGCAAACATACATGCGCACCCACAGGCACTTAACTAAATCGAGGCCATTAAACCAAGTGGGCCCATAAGTTTGGTATAAGGTCACCCTTGCGACTGCTGGGTCAAAGTTCAGCAAGTTGTTTATCGATTAATGTTGTCAGTTTTCAGCAGAAACTTAAGGGCACTAGCGACAACATTGACGGCTGCTTTGGTGCTTGAGTGAAATGGACAAACGAGTAGCAAGTGTCATCGCATGGCTCTGCCAAGGGTCAATCCATTGGGAATTCCTATGCATTATTTACACGCTCTGTGTCAGCTTTCTGCAGATCACAGTGTGGATACAACTGAGAGGATGAAAGGATGAAATTATCTTGTGTCAAGACTCATCTGCTGTTGCCTAATACAAATACACAAACATACAAACATCTTCACAAACATATATAGGTTTTCATACAGGGACAGATGGCTGAGATGACTAGACTTGTCGATGGGAGAGCATGCACATAGAATGTTATGAAAACATGCGTTAAAGAACCTAAAGTGGATGCTCCCTAAGTGTTTGGTTGCATGGCATACCATTACTATAGCAACACTAAACGCAGACTGGGGTATTGTCGTCACCCTCTTGTGTAGGGGGGAGGGGCTACCCGCGCGAACTATATAACCCCCATCAATTCTAAATGCCCTCTGCACGACTAATCCGTCAAAAGCACTCGCCAGCTATTCGTTTTTCTCTCTATATCTGTATGTATGTCTCTGTTTGTCTCTATCTTCTTCTGTCTGTCTGCGTGTCTGCGTTACTGTCTGACTGTCTATGCGCCTCTCTCCATCGCTCCACGCATGTATGTCCCTATCTCTATCTATCCGTCTGTCTATCTCTCTATCTGTCTGTCTTTCAGTCTGTCTGTCTGTCTGTCTGTCTGTCTATATGTCTGTATGTCTATCTGGCTGTCTGACTATCTGTTTATCTGTCTGTTTGTCTGCCTGTCTATCTGTCTGTCTGTCTATCTGTCTCTTTTAGTCTGTCTGTCTGCCTATCTGTCTGTCTGTCTTTCAGTCTGTCTGTCTGTCAGTCTATCTGTTAGTCTGTCTGACTCTCTACATCTGTCTGTCTGTCGTTCAGTCTGTCTGTCTGTCTGTCTGTCGTTCTTTCTGTCTCAGCGCATCTTTAAGTATCATGCAGAGAGTGAGTTGATACCTGATCGTTTTATCTGTCGCTCGGACCATTAACTCCACTGTACAACGATGAATTTTTTTACTAAGCGTTCAATATTAGACCTATCACTGAGGCAGATAATGATTATGACAGCGACGACGACGACGACGATGACGAACAATCACGACGACAACGTCGATGACGTTGATGATAATGGTCGTGGCAATTTTGGTGGTGGTGGTGATGATGATGATGATGATGATGATGATGATGATGATGATGATGATGATGATGATGATGATGATGATGTGATGATTGCTGTAGTGATTCTTCTGATGATGTGAAAGAAGAAGCAGAAGAAGAAGAAGAAGAAGAAGATGATGATGATGATGATGATGATGATGATGATGATGATGATGATGATGATGATGATGATGATGATGATGATGATGTGATGATTGCTGTAGTGATTCTTCTGATGATGTGAAAGAAGAAGCAGAAGAAGAAGAAGATGATGATGATGATGATGATGATGATGATGATGATGATGATGATGATGATGATGATGATGATGATGATGTGATGATTGCTGTAGTGATTCTTCTGATGATGTGAAAGAAGAAGAAGATGATGATAGCAATAAAACTGATGAAGATGAACAAGATGACGATGAAGATATATATTAGCAAGCCAGTAAGCCTATCAGAAGAACGCAACATTCCAGGAGGGTGATACGGAGTTAGCAGTGCAAGAAGATATGATTGGGACGGCAATTAGGGATTTAAAGGTCATGCATGTCATCACAATCGTCCAATATTAAACTTAATACACCGTTCTAAAGGGAGTCAGTGAACCTGAAGAAAGGTGATTTAATGCTTCTGAAGAAGTGGAAGAGGAAGAAGGATGAGGATAATGAGGAGAAGGAGGAGGAGGAGAGGAGGAGGAAGAGGAGGAGGATATAAGGGGAGGAGGGAAGAGGAGGGAGAAGGAGGGGAAAAAGAATAATAATAAGAAGAAAAGGAGGAGGAAGAAGAGGAAGAAGAAGAGGAAGAAGAAGAGGAAGAAGAAGAAGGAAGAGGTTGATGATGATGATGAGGAGGAGGAGGAGTAGGAGGAGGAGGAGGAGGAGGAGGAGGAGGAGAAGGAGAAGAAGAAGAAGAAGCAGAAGAAGAGCAGCTGCTTAAGCTAACGCGAGAGGCAGCCACGGGTATGAAGTACTAGCAACTTGATTTGCTTAGCCTCGGACCCTCAGCTTATGAGGGCGATTGGCCAGTTCTCTCCCTCGCCGTCTGTTCTTTGCATTTTGAGCGTTTCACCAATTCCTTGAAATTACACAAACCGAGATAATAAAAAAAATAATTCATACATAATATTTATTTAATCATAAATTCATTTATGAAAGTCTTAGCGGAGGCAACATTGAGGAAAGAAAAGGTGGAGTACTGGAGTAGGGTGATGGGGAAGGGTTTAGATGGAGAAGCTATAGAGCCATATCTTTTGACTGTTTTCTAAGCCGACACTTGAATAACAGGTTATTTTAATATTTGACTAATGTATCGTAACATTGGACTGTGGGATATCGCAGGGATTTCAAGAATCCAGAAAATAAGAAATGATAACAGTCATAAGACAATCATTAGGTGTCCAAATAACTCAGCTATAGATAAAGCCATTCAAATAAGACTTCGATGGTTTACCATATGGAGAGATATAAACGAGGACATAACATCACTTGGACTAACACTAAGGGGGACTTGACAAAGGACTGAGAACAATGGAGATATTTATTCGTAACGATCGCCACCAAATGGCTGGCTTCAGGAGCAGATAATAATGAAGATATTATATTATGTATGGTAATGTATATAATATAGGCCCCTACAGATATTTTATTTTTTTGCCCTGAGGTACACAGGATCCCTCAGGGAGTTATACATTGATTAAAAGAGCAAAATAACGGCACCTATACTAATCAACGCGTTATTATTATTATTATTATTATTATTATTATTATTATTATTATTATTATTATTATTATTATTATTACTAGAGTATTTGCCCGTCATATTATGATGGCAGTGTATATAGGCCTATATAATATCGCTGGTTAAAATGCTCTGATCGCCGTCGTCAAGACTGCAGTACTGACGCCACAAACGGTTTCTGTTTCACAATAGAACAGAAACCGTTTGTGACGTAGCGTTTATCGACAGACACACGCTCTATGGATATTATATGTATAGATTATTATTATTATTATTATTATTATTATTATTATTATTATTATTATTATTATTATTATTATTATTATTATTATTATTATTATTATTATTATTATTATTATTATTATTAGTAGTAGTAGTAGTAGTAGTAGTAGTAGTAGTAGTAGTAGTAGTAGTAGTAGTAGTAGTAGTAGTAGTAGTAGTAGTAGTAGTAGTAGTAGTAGTAGTAGTAGTAGTAGTATCCATGTAGCCTACATGAGGCTTAGCCAAGTTTTTGTTTCTCCTACCTCTGACAAGTGGTGACGCCGCCTATGTCTTTGGTGCGGCTTTTGCGCAGCACTTTCTTTTAGGTTGCCCGGCAACAACATAGTTTTGCCGTACCACTTTTTGTCTGTTAAAAGCTTCGACCACTTTTCAAATCGTGGCGCCGCCACTGCCTCTGACTGCACAGCTGGAGAGCAGCTGCTACATTGAAGCGAGTCCCACGGGTGATACGGCGCCGTAGTTGGTCGAATAAGACGCCCGCTGTTAGACGAGGTCTCGCATAGAAAGTGAAGGGCAACGCGCCTCTGATGCCCAGTAGCTATACGGGTTTATAAATATGCATGATCTCATGATTATAAATAATGTATGTATGTTTAAAATTAGCTTACCGCATTATCTTCGGAACCTTGCAATTCTTGAAGTCTTTCTATGCTGATAAACAAAATTAATATGCAGCTACATTATAAAACACACACACGCGCGCACACGCGCGTACACACAGACTATCCAACTTCTTGCATTTTTTTCTTGTCGTCCTTCTGCTTCTGCTTCTGCTTCTGCTTCTGCTTCTGCTTCTGCTTCTGCTTCTGCTTCTGCTTCTGCTTCTTCTTCTTCTTCTTCTTCTTCTTCTTCTTCTTCTTCTTCTTCTTATTATTATTATTATTCTTCTTCTTCTTCTTCTTCTTCTTCTGCTTCTTCTTCTTCTTCTTCTTCTTCTTCTTCTTCTTCTTCTTCTTCTTCTTCTTCTTCTTCTTCTTCTTCTTCTTCCCTCCTCTTCCTCTTCCTCCTCCTCTTCCTCCTTCTCGTCCTCCTCCTGTAGGCACTAATTCAAACCAATTTTATTGGTGAAATGCTCAAATGCAGTGTCCAATGTCCATGCATGAATAGCCTCAAAGGTTGAAAAATTGCCCATAACTTATGAATCTTTACTGCGCTGGCAATCGTGTACGATCTGCGTTGAAGACGCTGCGCTGAAGTTCCCGGCGGACAGACACTTCCTCTACAGCTATTCGCTCTCTTTCTTATTCTGCACTCAGGCTGTCAACTCTTCGTGTATCAAGTCACGCATGTGTGAATGTAGCGCTGGTGACATCTACTCTCGGCTTCTCAGAGATCTTGATCCATGATTTCATTATTCAGAGAACTTATTGTACTTAGTGACCTTACTTTTAACCAATTGAAGTCTTTCTGCAGGGGTCGTTTCCGGTCATCTTTGCTTGTGCGTTCGGTATTTCTCGTATAGATCTCCGGCTGTCTTCACGTGTATTCGGAAATCTTTGTCTTCGGGCTTTTATTAAATATCGATCGGAGATAGACGTAAAGGAAGAGAATATAGGTACAGGTTGGTTGGAAGTTAGATAGATATATATAGGTAGGTAAGTATATATGAAGCTATAGAGTGTTAGGTAAGTAGGTAGAAGCTGTATAAATAAATAGATCTATAGGCAGATAAGTACAGATGATAGACAGACAGACATACAGACAGACTGACAGACAGACAGACAGACAGACAGACAGACAGACAGACAGACAGACAGACAGACAGACAGACAGACAGACAGACAGACAGACAGACATAGATAGATAGATAGATAGATAGATAGATAGATAGATAGATAGATAGATAGATAGATAGATAGATAGATAGATAGATAGATAGATAGATAAAGTAGGTAGGTAGGTAGGTAGGTAGGTAGGTAGGTAGGTAGGTAGGTAGGTAGGTAATAGGTAGGTAGGTATGTAGGTAGGTAGGTAGGTAGGTAGAAATATAGATAGATAGACAGATAGATAGATCGATGGATAGATAGATAGATATATATAGATAGATAGATAGATAGATAGATAGATAGATAGATAGATAGATAGATAGATAGATAAGTAGGTAGGTAGGTAGGTAGGTAGGTAGGTAGGTAGGTAGGTAGGTAGGTATAGGTAGGTAGGTAGGTAGGTAGGTAGAAAGATAGATAGATAGATAGATAGATAGATGGATGGATGGATGGATGGATGGATGGATGGATGGATGGATGGATGGATGGATGGATGGATGGATGGATGGATGGATGGATGGATGGATGGATGGATGGATAGATAGATAGATAGATAGATAGATAGATAGATAGATAGATAGATAGATAGATAGATGACAGCGAGCGACAGACGGTTGGACATATATAAAGACGCACAGACGTACATAGCGAACGGAGAGGCAGAAAGAGAGACAGACAGAAAAACAAACGGACAGGGAGACAGACAGAAAACTGATACAACTGGAGATGAAAACGATTGGTATCGAGAGTGTACGATGTCATATATGGATTGCGTTATTGCTAGCATTGCATGGAACGTCCAGCTTGAAACCAATCTCAAGAGGAGAGAGACAAAGGACCAAGTTGGTCGAACATTCTGCCGCCCATGACATTCTGCACACACACACGCATACAGTACTTCAATACATGAGTGACAGACAAGGACAAGCCGACAAAGGCAAGCACAGTCAGGAGCATAATAAGTTTGTACTTCTATACACGAATCCAATGTTATATATATATATATATATATATAACATTATGTCGCATGCAAACATTTAGATAGATATGTAAATAAGTGAAAATAGACAAGTGTGTGCACCATAATTTTTATATTATATGCGTATACGTGAAAGCTAGCATTTTCACTCTATCTGTAATTTTTATTGGTGTTACATAAGCCTATAATATGCAAAGAGCAGTTTCTATATATAGAGGCCTCTATATTTGTGTACATGTGTATCTCAAAGCTATAGAAATAAAGCTTCTTTGGAGAGGTCGCTGTATGTGTTCTATAAATGGTCAGATGTATACTTACATATAAGGACTTATATATATAATATATATATGCGTCATCATGTATATGCATATATATACATATATATATATATATATATATATATATATATATATATATATATATATATATATATATATATATGAGATGCGATTAAACTTTTTCGGCATCCGTGATTCTGTAGCTGCTGAGCTTTATGAGATGGATAGGTCGAAGATCGAGCAAGTCATCGTTCCGCTATGCAACCACTGCAGCAACCGAGGCATGCATCTTCATCTTGGGTCCACTAAAACCCGACACGGAATCAACCAACCGTGAAATTCACAGGCGCATACATGTATACCTCAGATGTATACAACTTTATTGCTACATCGTGTAACTCAGCGACACGTTATATATATATGTATGTATGTATGTATGTATGTATGTATGTATGTATGTATGTATGTATGTATGTATGTATGTATGTATGTATGTATGTATGTATGTATGTATGTGTGAACTGAGTTTTGTGTACAGTCTTGCAGTGCGAGATGTTAGCGTATATATTTAGTGCGTTTACTTTAGTTTCACGTGTATATGTATATATGATAGATGTATAACGTTTAGTCTTAGTGACACGCGCGGCCGGCCAATCTCGGCAGCGGCGCGCTATATGTATATTATTAGATTTCATTTAGGCGCACAGAAGACAGGTTTGTCAAGAGGCGCGAAGAATTATGCTGACTAGAGAAGTTTGAATTCGAGTGTGTTCGCTGTAGTAGTGTGGCTGACTAGTTGAGTTGTAATCGAATTGAGTTCTGTCTGTTTGTTTCTTATTAAACTAAAAGATATTAAACTGTGTTGCTGATTAATTCAGGTTATACTTATACGTAGAATTAGTGTTCAAAAGGTGAACGTTAAATAGGCGTTAAGTACGAAGAGAACAAGGATTTAATCAGAAGGATTGTCAACGGAAGGATTGGGTTGACATTATTGGTGGCAGCGTCGGTGTGGATAAAGACTCACGGTGGAATAGCGTCGGTGTGGATAAATACTCACGGTGGATAAATACTCACGGTGGAATAAATACTCACGGTGGAATAAATACTCACGGTGGATATAAACTCACAGTGGATTAAAATTCACGTTATCACCTCTTTCGGCGGATAAAAGAATCTACGACGGTGATAGAAGAATTTACAACGGTGATTGAAGAATTTACAACGGTGTTAGAAGAATCTACGCGTTGTGTGCTGTGTGACGAGTTTACGATATCAACGACGGTGGAACACGAGAAAACGGTATAAAAATTTCGTTGTTTTCCACGAACAAATATAAAAGAAATCCCGTTTGTTTATCGATTCACACAACAAGAAAAACCGTGACTTCTTTGAAAAGAGAAATCACCAAAGTAAACAAGTAAGATGGAGAAACTAAGTGCTGAAAGACAAGCAGATATTAAGAAGATGTCTACGGAAAGGCTAAAACAGCGTTTGTTGAAAGCCGGTTTTAAAGAAGAACAATTAGAAGGTATGTCACGTGGTGACATGATGCAGGAACTCGCCGATGTGTGGGTTAAAGAAGAAGTCGAAGAAGAAGGTGCCGTTGGCGGTGCCGTAGAAAAGGCTATTGAAAAACCCCCTGCGCCTATGTCTATGGAGATGTTGATGCAGTGGATGATGATGAAAGAAGATAGAGAGGAGAAACGGAGACAAGAAGAGAAAGAACTGAGACAAGAAGAGAAAGAAAGAGAAGATAGACGAAGACAAGAAGAGAAAGAGTTGAGACAAGAAGCAGAACGTGTAAGGCAAGAAGAATTGCGCTTGCAGAGAGAGAGAGAAGATAAAGCAGAACAAGTGCGTAAGGCAGAACTTGAATTGCAAAAGAATCAGTTTGAGATTCAGTTAGAACAGTTGAAAAGAGATAGGGAAGATGCTGAAAGAAGAAGACTGGAGCAGATGATTGAATTTGAAAGAGCTAGAAAAAGTGATGAAGAGGTTCGTCAGCAACAGATTGAAGCAAAGAGAATGCGTGAAGAAGAAAAAGAAAAAGCGCGAACGTTAGAGTTGGAACGCGCAGAACAGATCAGACAGGAAGAACTCAAATTTCAGAAAGAAAGTTTGGAAAAGGCAGAGGCAGAAAGACAGGAACGTCTGAAACTGGAGAAATCAAAATTGACATTGAAAGAAACGCAAATGAGAGAAGAACGGGAAGCAGAAAGAAGGAAACAGCAAGAAAGTGAAACTTTGGTGTCAAAAATTAAGAAAATAGGTGATGCAATGAAGCATGTATTGCCTCAAATGCCAACTGATATGATGGAGGTGCCATTATATTTTGAAACAGTCGAGAACGCGTTTCGCAGTTTTGCTGTGGAAAAGCCGTTTTGGGTGAAATTATTACTACCATTGATGACGCCGAAAGCTCGAACCGTTCTGAATAGATTGTCATACGATGATCTAGATAATTATGATAGAGTCAAGCAGCACTTATTAAAAGAATTTAAATTGACCTCGAGAGAATACAGAGCCAGATTTGTGGATGCTAAGAAGACGACAGAAGAGACTTATACGATGTTTACGGCAAGACTGAAGAACTTGCTAAACTATTACGTGAGAAGTCGAAACGTGAACAGAGAGTATGATACGCTCTTTGATTTGCTGGTAGCGGATAAGCTAAAAGAATGTTTACCGCCAGGTCCACTACAGTTTGTATTGTCGAAGGAAGGAACTGACTGTCTCCAAGCTAGTGCAGTGGCAGACCTAGCAGACATTCATGTAAACAATCGAATTGGGTTTGCATTTCCAAATATAAACAGTTATCCTTCTCAACGTTCCGTAAACCAAAGCCAGAGTGGAAAGTGGAAAAGTAATCCAGGAACAGGGAATCAGTTCATTGGTAAAGAAGTCAAGGCTAATGTCCGTGTACCCAATGAGACCAGAGAAGTGACGTTTGGTCGTCAGGGATTTAACAAATCGTCAGCGCCGTTTGCCAAGAGGGAAGGCAACACATCGTTTACGCAGTATAAGAGATATGAAGGAAATGAACAACGAGGTATGGTGGTGAAGCGTTGTCACAACTGTGGTTCAGACAAACATTTGGTTAAATTTTGTCCAGTTCCAGTGGCAGCAGCTAGTTCTAGCAGAAATCAAGAACACACAAGGGTGAATTTGATTCAAGTGGTTAGTGATACAGGTAATCAAACCACGGGTCAAGAAAACCAAGAGACTGAAGTAAAGTCAGTAATGAAATGTGGTATTCAAAAAGAAATTCTATTGGATGCTGAAATTCAGAGAGAAGTCATAGGAAAAGATGACAGTCGAATATTGAAGAAATCGTTCTTGCAATATGTCGAGGTTGAAATTCGTGCAGTAGACGGTAAAGAGCCAGTGAAAGTCAAAGCACTGAGCGACTCGGGTGCAGAGATTCCGGTGATTAGTGAAGAATTACTGGAAGGTATGAAGGTGGAACAAATTGGAAAAGTGAATTTGCAATGTGTGGCAGGAGATGCCATTCCTGCGAAGTTAGTGAAAGTCGATGTTAGACTGTGTGGTAGTGACGTGAAAGAAGAGGGATTTCCGCGTAAAATTCAGTGTTCACTTACACCTTATGTCACCTTGATGTGTGCTAGTATTGCAAAGATGGGCAGTACAGAAAGATTCTTGTTGCATCCAGAGATAATTGCCGAATTAAAAGCCGTACCACAGATGAAGGTCAAAACGATACAAGGAGATGTGAGTGTACAAGCAAATGTAATGACGAGAGCGCAGAGTCGGAAACAGGAAATGGTAGATGTTGATGAGAAGAGTGAAACTGAAAGTTCAAGTGATGAGGAAAACGAAAGTAATGAGCAACGAAGCTTATCGCGAGATGGTGTAACATCAGAAATGAACGAGCAAGAGATGGTTGCATGCGAGAATGGCACATTAAATGAAACTGAAGAAGACAATGAATGTGATGTGGGGATAGGAGACTTGTATAGAGATGAAGAGATGGATGAAGAACAAAAGGTGCAGATTGCCGATTCGAAGAAGTTCGAAGAGCAACAGAGAAATGATGAATCGTTGAAGCCGTGGTGGAAGTTAGCACAAGAGAAAGAATCTGAATTCTGTGTGATCAACGGTTTATTGCATAAGAAATATCAGATATTAGACCAGACGATATATCAACTAGTGTTACCAAAAGAGAGACGAATTAAAGTGATGGAATTGGCGCATGAATCGGTATTTGGAGGACATCTAGGAGAAGAGAAAACAAGAGAACGAATAAAG
Source organism: Allolobophora icterica (assembly GCA_963556255.1). NCBI lineage: Eukaryota > Metazoa > Annelida > Clitellata > Crassiclitellata > Lumbricidae > Allolobophora > Allolobophora icterica. The sequence continues at coordinate 21,264,177 of OY744609.1, read as the reverse complement.
TTGTCTTTTGTATGGCCAAAGATGAGAAGGGACATTGTGAAATTTTGTAAGTCTTGCGAGAAGTGTCAACTAAAGGCAAGGAGTTTGGTGATGGATAGAGTGCCTATCACTCCGGTCTCAAGAGAAGAGGTCGCCTTCAGGAGAATGACAATGGACCTGATAGACAACCCGAGGAAATGGCACAAGATAATTCCTTTTCACGAAAATCATTTGAAAGAACTCAAAGAAAATACGGAGAAAGCATTATTGTTTGCAGAATCTTACTCTCAAGAAAAGCAGTTGCAATACACAAATCAGTATAACAAGAGAGCAAGACACAAAGGAATTTGCAGCATATCGAATTCCTTTGATTTATCGAGCAGAAGTGGAACGTCAGATCAAAGAAATGTTAAAAACAAACATTATCAAACCGTCATCGAGCAGAATGGCAAGCCCTTTGGTTATTGTTAAAAAGAAAGACGGATCTTTAAGACTTGCCTGTGACTACAGATACATTAACTCATTCACAGTGGATTGTAAATATCCTATGCCGATTGTCAGAGACGTTTTGAACAAAGTTGGAAAGTCTAATGTGATTTCTATTTTGGACTGTCGAAGTGCTTATTGGACTTGTCCTGTAAAACAATCTGATCAATGGAAGACAGCTTTTGTAACACATAATGGACTGTATGAATTTACTCGTGTTCCTTTTGGAATGATAAATTCAGGCCGAACTTTTGTTAAGGCGATAAATTTAGTTTTACAGCCTATAAGTGACTTTGCAGAACCGTATGTTGATGACATTGCTGTGCATTCTGACAATTGGAAAATTCATTTACAGCAGTTAGATGCATTTTTGATGCAAATGAGATTGCATAACGTTACCTTAAATTTGAAAAAATGCATATTTGGTAAGTCTGAAGTAAGGTTTATCGGTCATGTGGTTGGGTCTGGTAAGATAAAGATGAATCCAGACAGAATTGAAAGTTTGAGTAATTTGAAGATCCCAGAAACTAAGAAGCAAGTTAAGCAACTCCTTGGATTTTTTAATTATTACAGACAGTTTATTAAGGACTTTGCACAGATTGCGAAACCGTTATCTGATTTAACTAGTAAACGTGTTTCTGATAAGATTGATTGGACTGTTGAACATCAGCAAGCATTTGATTTACTTAAAGAGGCTGTGCGATCCAAAGTAGTATTATATGTTTTTGAAGTGGGAAAACCATTCAATTTGTACTGCGATAGTAGTGACTTTGCAGTTGGGGCTGTTTTAACACAGATGGACGACAAGGGAATAGAACGCCCTGTGTCATTTATCAGTCAGAAATTAACTGATACCCAGAAGAGATGGGCTACTGTGGAAAAGGAAGCCTATGCTATTGTTTGGGCTTTAACCCATTAGTGCCTAATGTTCCACAAGTGGAACATTCCACTAAAAGTGGTGGCAACGACCTGTACTTTGTTTTTTGCTGTTGTATGCTACATTATATTATTGGTCTATGTTGGTGTTTATAGTTTCATCTATGGTTTACCAAGTTGAGCGATAAATAAGTGTTTTCTCAAATTTTGTAATTATGTAAACGTTCAATTATAAAATGTCATTTGTTTCAATCGCCGGAAAAAAGAGATAAGCTATCCACAACTGTTAGATTTGTTGTAATTTGATGTTTCCTGTTTTATGAGCACTCTCCGTTCAGCATATAATGATTTACAATCACTGGTTTTATATAAACACCGCATGTCTGACATGTTCCACTTGTGGAACATTGGGCACTAGCAATACCTTGGCTGTAAACACAGTTACAGTATAGCCTGCCTGCTAACGTACCAGTCCATGCTGACTTGCAGCTAAATATATTTTTTGAAGTGAGCAAGTATAAAGTATAGAAATGGATATGTTCCGATTTGGCTTCAAAATGTGGAGTCTGAATGCATAAACTGATGGATACTGCTGTCAACTCGAGCCATACCAGGGTGCAGGTTCAGGGATTAAAATTTTGCAGCTTGGGCTTGGTGGATCTGTCATACTTGATCTGGTTTCAAAGCTGCCTCAGGAACATTACCATATCTATGCAGATAATTTCTTCTCATCGCTGAATTTAGTCGACCACCTCACACAATCATCTATCGGCTACACTGGCACAATTCGGGAGAACCGGACCCAGAAATGTCCTGTGATGGCAACCAGAGTTGGCCAAGAAGAAACGCGGGGAATTTGATTTTCGCCAGGATGCAGCAAACAATTTTATCCTAGCCAAGTGGCATGACAATGCTGTTGTGAGTGTCATCAGTAACTGCCACGGCATTGAACCACTCCGAAGTGCAACACGGTGGTCGGCAAAGGACAAGAAGCGTTTGACTGTTACAGTTCCGGATGCAGTGCACCAGTACAACCGCTTTATGGTGGGCACTGACTTGATGGACAGGAACATATCAAACTATCGTATTACTGTTAGATTGAAGAAGTGGTGGTGGTCGGTATTCAGCTTCCTGTTGTCATCGTCAGTCGCCAATGCTTGGTGCATCCATCGGCTAATCAAAGCTGAGAAGTTGGACTTACTCAACTTCACTCGACAGATCGCAATTAGTTACCTCATGAATTACTCAAAACGACCAGAGATAGGCCGACCATCAATGGTGTCAAAGCATGTCATGCGTAGAGTTGTGCCGGATGAAGTTCGCACATCAACTGGACATTATCCGGTCAGCAGCAGCCAGAACCGCTGCAGAGTTTGCCAGAAGAACACGAAGCGTGGCTGCGGTAAATGTCGCATCAATTTGCATGACACTTGCTTCATGATTTTCCATAGCAACTAGACCTATTATAATAGCTTGTTACAGTCATGACATAGCTATGAAAACAGTGTAGTTAACAGTATTATTGAACATCTATTATATACTCTGTTGTGATCATAAATTTTTTTTGATCAATGCGATGTTGAAGTGGCATATAACAAATAATGGGTATTGCATGTGCCCAATGTTCCACAAGTGGAACATGATTTCAAAACCATATTAGGACAAAACTGCAGCAACCCATTCAAAACTGAAGCTATTTTTCGTGTTCTGGCATGGGATTTTACCTTAAATTGTGTTTGAGATCCAAAAAAAAAAGTTGGGCATTAATGGGTTAAACAAGTTAAAAGAAATTATAATTGGATCGAAAATTTTCATTTTTACTGATCACAATCCTCTTACATACTTGACTGAGTCAATGTCTAAGTCTGCTAAACTTGTGCGTTGGGCGTTAGCCTTACAAACTTTTGATGTTGAGGTGAAGTACAAGAAGGGCAGATTGAATGTTATTGCTGATTGTTTGTCAAGGTTATAAGTAATCGTAAAACTGTTCATTATTTAGTTAGATATATATATATATATATGTTTCATGTATTTTGGTAATTTCGCAAATTTTGAAATTTAATTTGCTCAATTCCAGAAAAAGGAAGGAGGTAATGTGAACTGAGTTTTGTGTACAGTCTTGCAGTGCGAGATGTTAGCGTATATATTTAGTGCGTTTACTTTAGTTTCACGTGTATATGTATATATGATAGATGTATAACGTTTAGTCTTAGTGACACGCGCGGCCGGCCAATCTCGGCAGCGGCGCGCTATATGTATATTATTAGATTTCATTTAGGCGCACAGAAGACAGGTGTGTCAAGAGGCGCGAAGAATTATGCTGACTAGAGAAGTTTGAATTCGAGTGTGTTCGCTGTAGTAGTGTGGCTGACTAGTTGAGTTGTAATCGAATTGAGTTCTGTCTGTTTGTTTCTTATTAAACTAAAAGATATTAAACTGTGTTGCTGATTAATTCAGGTTATACTTATACGTAGAATTAGTGTTCAAAAGGTGAACGTTAAATAGGCGTTAAGTACGAAGAGAACAAGGATTTAATCAGAAGGATTGTCAACGGAAGGATTGGGTTGACAGTATGTATGTATGTATGTATGTATGTATATATAACATTGGATTTGTGGTGTTGAAGTACAAACTTATTAGGCTTCTGACTGCTCTTGCTTTGTCGGCTTGCCCTTTTCTGTCACTCTGTATTGAAGTACTGTATCAAAGTATGTATGAATGTATGACATATGTGTATGTATGCATGCATGTATGCGTAATGCCTATGCATGTAATTATGTATGTATGCATGTTTGTTTGTATCGTAATCGTAGTAATCGAGCATTTATAAAAGCGCCACTCAACGACTCTGAGGCGTTCCCGACCCAAGTCAGTGCTATCGCTAACAAATAAAAAGGACTCTTTTAAAAAGAACAGACGAAGAGAAAGGCTGAGGAGCTGAAGCAGCAATTCCTGCGGCAGACAGTTCCAACTTGAGGGGCCAACATAGGCAAAACTTCTAAATTGAGCAGTAGCCCCGTGCATGCGGGGAACAATGAGAAGGCCTCGGGCGGCCGAGCACAGATTAAAGCGTATAAAGGGGATGAAGATATATATATATATATATATATATAAAAATATATATATATATATATAAATATATAAATATATATATATATATATATATATATATAGCGTGACATTGCAATAGTTCCGTTTTGACGCATGTATGTAATGGGATCTTATCCACTAATTTCAAAGTAAAGCTAAACATGGCACAACAAAGCATAAGACAACGCATCTAACATGATGTAACATAATCGATGTAACATAACTCGTATTTATTTATCGCATTTTTCGATGGAAGAAGACAAACTTATGATTTGCAAACTGGCGTGATAATTATTTTGTGTTCTATAGTGTCAGTCTTAACTCTTAAATACGGTTTTCAACCTGATGCAAATTTTACGGCTGTGTGATGTTGGAAGGAATGCGGAATTGACAACCATTGGTTCCACAACCATTTTGTAGGCGTCTGTAATGTACTATTATGCTATGTTATGCAATTCAGTGTTATCTTATGTTTCACTATGTTATGTTATGTAATGTCATGTAAATCCAGGCGAAGCCCGAGCAAAAGGGGGGTGGGATTTGAGGAGGGGTCTCGGTGAGACCCTCCCGAAGAAAATTTGTGACGTCACATTAAATTAAAATAACTAAATTATTCTTTTATTAAAACAACTAAGCTATTTTTAAATAGCTGAAAAAAGGCGCGGGAACGCCGTTCCGTAGCTTTCCGGCTGAAAAAGCACTGAATTTCATGTTAAGTTATATAGTGTCATGTTACTGTATGTCGTGTTATGTTGTCATGTCATGTTACGTCATGTTACGTCATGTTACTTTATGTAGTGTTATGTTGTCATGTTATGATACGTCATGTTACTGTATGTCGTGTTATGTTGTCATGCTATGTTACGTCATGTTACTGTATGTCAAGTCATGTCATGCCGTGTTATGTCATGTAGTGTCTTGCCATGTTTAATGTTAATGGCATGCTGTCTTGTGTTGTCTTGTGTTGTGTTAATGGCATGCAATGTTATTTTACGCAACAATGTGTTCAGTTTTCTTCTAACATCAAATTACATCGCGATGCAGAGTTGAGTGACCGACTGATGGTTGGTTATCCTTCCATGGCTGAAATTGTCTGTGCGCTATAGTATCGCCCTTCGTTGCTGAAGCTGTCCCACCCCTCGTGACCAGGCATGCATGGTTCTCGTTTAATTAGGTCAGACGCTGCGACCTGTCAATCAACCCGACCGCCTGCAAATAATCAGTCTACGCTCTAGAAGCCAATCTGTGCGGCCAGAGTCCCGTGTGACCGCTACCCAGCGGTTGCCCACATGGATTGGGCAATGTGGTTAGATGGGGAAAGAGGGTATGGAGTTTGGGGTGGTGGCGTGGGGTGGGGTGCCGATCTACTGCAGGGGCAGACAACGATTGAAGCGTACAGTTCTGTAATTTAGCGTCCGAAATTTTTGATTGACGCGTCCGACGGAGAAGTATTTTCCGGATACAGATGAAAAGAAAGGAAGCAATCACCATGGAAACGGCTACCGCTCGCTACTTAATACATACACACACACCTACACACAGACACACACACATCAACACCCACATCTACACACGCACACACAGAGACACATACACACACGTACGCACACACACATACACCTACAAACCTATAGATAC
>OY744609.1:21215608-21253108 GCA_963556255.1 Allolobophora icterica | reverse complement strand
ACCTATAAGTCTCCGCACCCTCCCTATATCCTAAACCTACTCTTTTTACTACATCCGCAATTTAGTATTATATAAAATTATTTCTCCATTCTTTCTCATCCTTATACTCCTCAATGGAATCGTAACTTCCTCAAATCCTTTAACTTTACAAGGCTGCATAAATTCTATATGCTCTTCTCATTCCGATCATACGTATTGTATTCCTCATAGTCACCCTAAAAAGTCCTTGTCAATCCTCTCAACTCTCCTCCAACATTTATTTTAATCCTCCTCTTCACGCGTTATGTCGCAATCAATCTTCCCTCTGTCCTCGTTTCTAGCTTCACATTTTGACTTTTCCACCTCACCTGCTCATAACCGTAGTGCTGCTTAATCGAATTGCCTTTAATGGCAATTATCAACCTTTGCTTTTAAGAACGAGTTAATTACTTTTGCTGTTAATAACTAATTATCCACTGGAATTAAAACTCCCGACGCAGTGGTGAAAATATTCTCCGCTACCATCTTTTCCCTTCTATCCTTTCATCCGAATAGTTCTATTTCACCATATCCCTTCTCAGCATTTTACCTGGAGAGCAGGATAAACCATGGCTGCGTTCCGCAAATCTTTCCTTCTCTCTACTCAACGCATCTTTTCCAGATAACCTTTTCCATTGCTCCACTCATTCTTCTTCTCCTCTACCTGTATTTTCTTCTTTTCGTCGGCATCTCTTTTCCACGATTGTATTCCTCTTCCATCCGTGCTTTTCGCTCACGTCTCTTTCCACTCGCTAGTCTTATTGATTCCTTTTCCACCGCTGCTGTCCGCCAATTACACCCGATATAAAATTGCAGCCGGCTTCCTCTGATCCACTTACGAATTGTCGACTGTGTCTGACGAGAGAACGAGACAGACAGACGAACGAACAGACAGACAGATAGACAGACAAACGTACGGACACTTCAACGCTGCGGAGCGTCGCCAACAGTCGCTAGAGGGCGACGCACTAGATGGCGCTGTAGTCACTCCGGTCACAGTTGTTGACGGCGAACAACCCCACAGACACTCACATATAATGCTACAGGATAGAAAACACACGTATACGTCGTGAATACATATATATTCTAACACACATATTCATACATGCATGCATACATAAATATATGAATTTAAAACAGCTTGTGTATATATATATGCATGTATATGTTATTATGTATGCGTGTATGTGTATATTTACTGATGCATGTACATGTATGTATGCATGAACGGGTGCGTGTTTGCACGATGTATATAAATGCATGTATGTATACGTGACACAAGCACTGCACAAACTGCGCGTACACAAGCAGACAGAACATAGAGTTTATGCAGACAGACAGACAGACAGACAGACAGACAGACAGACAGACAGACAGACAGACAGACAGACAGACAGACAGACAGACGAACAGACAGACGGACGGACAGACAGACGGGCAGAGAGAGACAGACGGACAGACAGACGGACAGACAGACGGACGGACGGACGGACGGACAACACCAAAAGCAGAATTAAGGACTGGTTAAAATACAATTATTGTCCTTGTCGACGAAGCTCCAAAGTGCCAGCTGCGCCCATGGACTACGGAGATGTCAAGCAGGTCAGTAGGTATCGCTACGAAGAGCTCGACCGATGATTGAACTATGTGGGTCCGGTCAGAGGAGGGAAAGTGGGAAGGAATCGACGGCATGGGTGGTAGTGAAAGGATGAACTGGGGAATCGGGTGGCGAAAAGGAAGGCCCTGCGAAAGACGATATCCGTTGATAGGACAAAAACGGGAAGTGGAAGGGGGTGGCATATAGGGATAGGGATTAGAACAGAGCGGCGAGAGAGACTGATGGGCTAAGTCGATTTGGTTAGCAGAGAATAGGATCGATATTCCGACGGTCATAGGATTACAGAACCGTAATGCAATCGATACCCGATTCCCCATCTCGCTCGTCCTACTATTGAGCAACGCTTGGAACATCCTCCATTTAGCCAGATATCTTTTATTGGAACCGTCCCATACACTGTTCGGTCCAGTTGCGCGCAATTGAACAGGTCTATGCAGTATAATAGGAAAGACGGCCTCGACCGACATGGGACGTAACGCACACCGACGCAACGATGGATGAACGCATTCCACGTAATGTGTGTGCTGATGATTTACGGATTGATTTATTCGTGAAACAGGAAGTGAGCCAATCGATCGGTAGTCTACTTTGATGTCCTCACTGGGCAGATTAATGGGTTCCATCGATGAACCTTACTTCCGTCAGAACATCTATCATAATACAACGTCTTCCTTCGAAAAGGTGCTATAAAAATGTATGGCTACATGCATGTATATTTACAAACATGCATATATACACACATACATACATACATGTACATCCATACATACACACAAACACACTCGTACATACATACATACATACATACATACATACATACACACATACATACATACATACATACATACATACATACATATATAAATACATAACTACATAAACACATACATACAAACATACATACACACATATGCGAATGCTTGCATATATGAATATACTGCATAGACATATACACACATGAATGAAAACATACAATATCATACCTCATATACCTACGTATATGCACATAAATACACAAATACAATGTTAATGCATACATAATATATTCCTACATATACAATACATGTAATGTTTTCATGTACAGGTCTACATATTAAACATAAATACTCACGTATTCACACATGCAATGCTTCCGTTCGCAAATTCGTATAGCCTATACCCCCTCGTTGTCGTATTACCAGCTTCTCCCTAGCCCTTTCAAACACCCTTCCAGCCTTTATTCGTCCAATGGCCATAGACTTGAAAACGGAAAGACCTCTGAACTCACAAGTCTGTGCTGCCTAGCCCGGAGAAATCACTTCCGGTATCGCAGCACCACCTAGCGGTCGCAGATGTCGTCTTTGTGACAGTAACTGGTCGCGACATCTGGGGAATAGGAACAGCAATTGAGGAAACGCAGAGCGATAGTTAGTGCTATATTCAGACGATACTTTGATGGATAAAGCGCCTATTGAATGTGACGGTCGGATGAATGAATGGTTGGCTGGTCTTCCACGCCCACAACTATTCGCATTCACAGAAGGGAAAGGCATTTGGTTACGCAACGGACGCTAGGATTGGGTGCAGTAATTGATTCTGTGTAAAGTAAAGTAGGTCCTAAGTGTAGAAAATTGAAAGACAGATGTTACTCTTTGACAGGTAATAATAGGAAAAAACAGATGTTTACTTTAAGAACGAACCATTTATTGTCTGAGTTGTAATTCGCAAGGTGTTACTGATTTCTAACGTGCTTGACTATTGCAACTCCCTTCACATTAGTATCACTCAGAGATTAACACAAGCTACAGATGGTATAGAATTCTCTGTCCATAGCCATACCAAAAATCAGATTTGCATCAGCATATTACACCAAGGTCCCTCGCTTTGGAACCGACTTCCTCCTCCTGTCCATTCTCTTTTGTAGCGTTGCTTCTTCCTTTTCTCCCCTTAAATCCATATTTTTTCTCTCGGAGTCTCGCCTCTGAATGGTCTATACCGCAAGAGGCGCTTTATAAATGCCCATATACAATACAATACAATACAATACAATACAATACAATACAATACAATACAATACAATACAATACAATACAATACAATACAATACAATACAATACAATACAATACAATACAATACAATACAATACAATACAATACAATACTGCAGTCATTATACTGGCTGGCTATAGAATAAAGAATCCAAGTTGAAACCTCGTTTACACTGTCTATATTACAGCGATGTGTTGCTAGAATTGTTGCCATAAGCCTTGGTAATGGATACTGAAAATTGTCTGGCTAAACTCAACAGTTTAAAAATTAACTTCATTAACAGGTTTTGAATTTCTCTGTCAATACATGTACTAACTCCATTGTTTATGTATACCGTCGTCAAAACGAACTCCATGTATTGCCCTCAGTCTTTGATGGCTAATTTCTAAACACTTCTGATCGTCACTTCCGCTTCATTTAGAGATGAAGGAAATTACTGTGACGGTTTTGTTCGTAGTATAACAACCGGGTATTTAATAATAAATGCGCTGGTCCGTCAGTTTTGAACGTGGCATACCAGTAGACAGTTGTCAAATCATATTTTTTCAGAGCCAGATACGAATTTGTTAACCACATGTCTTGACTGTTAATTTGATTGTAGACATAGTTCTCGTAGAAATCGACTTGCATAACATTATAGTCATTTTTTTAGTTTCCTTTTGTGTATGGTTGTATTATATTCAGTTGCCAGTAAATGATTGTTCTGTGATGAAGTGTGTTATAGGCGTCGGCACGATGAAACGATGCATGGTGAAAAAATGAAGCAGACACGGACAAAGTACGAGAGACAAACATTCAGTTACCTAAATTTACCTCGATTTATGAAGTAGGCAAATTTATTGTTTAGTAAAAAGTCTAGCGACGTTTCATTGATACTGTAGCTGATGCAAAATGCTGTCTGATAGACTAAATGTCCAAAAGGAATTGAATAAAAAAATAAGCAAATAAGCCTAATTATCAAGACGCAGTCTCTAAAAGTTAAAAAGCGATTTGTAATAATACAGTGCTTTGGCTAGCTTTTATATCGTTGAATGACAAGGATTAGGCAAAATCGATCCGATGGCTACTGGTCTTCATTTGGTCATTGGATGATTCGAGTTTGAGACTACGGAGATAAATGAAGCACACAAAGGAAACAATTTTTACAAGACTTTAAAAGAGTTTCTTGCTCACATCTGGCACAAGTCTTTAAACGATTTTACCAAAGCTTTTATAAATGTTTGCAGCATTACTACAGAAAACTATAAAACATGATGTATCGATCACATAAAGCGATTTTAATTCGCTTCGTTTCTAAAACGATCATAAAACAAAGACTACTAAGATGCATATGGTACACGAACAACTGCTCTAACACATGAGAAAGCCATACAACTTGGTGAGATAATAGCAACCGGGAACAAAGCATTAGGCCAAAGGGCATGGCCATTTTCTACAACAGCATTAAGCTAGATGAGCTCTTCGTGACGTGATTCATCATCTATTATTACTGGAGAGGGTGAAATAAGAGGGTTGGGTGGTTGAATGGTTGGTCACACTCAGTGGTAGCTCGATTACCAAGGGACAAACTGGGGTGGCGAATGCAGTCACTGAAATTTGAATGGAAGAATATAGCGTGTGGGTAAGGGTATTGTGGAACAATGGTTTTTTGGGATAAAACGAGATCCTTTAAACGCGGTTATTCATTCATTCATCCATCAATCCATTCGTTCGTTATTTCAAAGCAATGATATAGCGCACTTTTAAGTATACTGAAAACCATTCAAGCACATCCTAATGCATACACTAATAAGCACGTATGTAGTAATGTTCGTATGCATTCCACGTGTGTATGTATAATATGTAAATATATATGTGTGCATGTATGTATATATGTAGGCTCATGTATAATTATACAGACGTATTCAATCATTTAGAATATTTAAATAGCATATTTGTTCTTTACCCTGGCTCCGCTTTCAAGTGTTGCAACTGGCGTTTCCGGTCAGAAGACAACCGCAGATCCTGCGGAATGCTAATGCGATGCAACTGCCATGGGAAATGTAAACGTGCATTTATATAGCGCGTTCTCAAGATGAAGCTTCCTCAACAGTACTCTCTTCCAGCAACACCATCCTACAATCGTTCAAGGTGGTCTTCAGTTAAAAAAATAAAGGCACAGGAAGACGTTCTTGGTAGATCATTGAAGGCGGTGTCCACTGACAACAAAGCTCCCGAGTTGCTTAGCGCAGTTTCAGACAATTTGTAAAAGTCAAATCGTTCTGTGCGGTAGACGGAAGGGAGGTGCAACCAGGGTGTGAGAAGACAGAAATGCGTAGTTTTCTACGATTGTATAGGTCAATTGGGATAGGTCAATTGCGCCTCTGAGTAGTTGCCTTTGAGGGGCGCTATATAAATCTTCAAATGAATGAATATATAATCATCGAAACAGCTGCACGTGATATGAAAACTTCTAAATTGGTTCTTCTGTTAAGAGGAAGCAAACGCTATTCACGAAAACAGAAACAATTCAAAGGCAACCAATGAAAGGCCAAGTCTTCGCAGAGTAAGTTCCGTTGAAGCTCAAAAATCAAAGGTGAAGTCGTGAGACATGCAACCCATATGGATCGTGTTTGCTTGTTGAAATGTCGACTGCCAGTTCGCACTATGTCGTCCAGCAGAGGAATCCACCGTTAGCCAAACCTGAGAAAAGGCTACAAACCTCCCACAAGAAGGCACACACCTTGGTGATACTGTGAAACCAACATCATCCAATTTATGCGCCTTAGCAATAGCGCTGCGGGTTATTTTGTTAATAATTTTGCTTGCAGATTGCGACATCACGTGTAGCAGTTAACGTATACACGGCGTATAAGCCAGCACTGTAAGTTCTATGCGCTTTGTAATATTATCATTATCATTGTTGTTGTAATTAGTATTGTTGTTGCTGTTTTTGCTGTTGTTGTTGTTAGTATTATTTTTCCCCGAGGTACATATGATCACTCGGGAGTTAAAAAATTAGGGGGCATTGTTCTGGAATGGCTAGACTTCACAGATGGGTTTATTATTATTATTATTATTATTATTATTATTATTATTATTATTATTATTATTATTATTATTATTATTATTATTATAATATTTATTATTATTATTATTATTATTATTATTATTATTATTATTATTATTATTATTATTATTATTATTATTATTATTATTATTATACATTGCGCTGCCACTTAATGACTAAGCATCAGTCGATGGCACTGGGCAATTTTGAGCGAACGACTTGCTCAAGGTCCCTACACAGTAACCGTCTCATGGTAGGCTCGAACCAGAACACACACATAACTAGGCTACCGCTCTAACTAATCGGCTACCGCGTCCCAAACGCTGTGATTATTGTTCTTTTTTCTATTTTGTGTTCGGAAGGCTTCACTTTGGGTGGAGCAGTTACCGAAGCCAATGGTATATCTATTTTTTTTTTGCAAAAGGCGAGGCTGAATTGGGTGGGGGTGGCATAGATGGTGGTAGTGTTGTTGTGGAAATGTCAAAATCACTCAGCCGTGAAGTCGATACCCGGATGTTGCGCTTGGAGAGCATCAACGGTGCTAATGGATTTCTTGTTCTCGTCTCCATGCGATCCGTTACCATAGCTACCGGCGGCGCTGTACTGGCTCTGCGACTTGACCGACGTCTGCTCTCTGAGCAGTTCGTTGTCGTACTGCGACGACACCTCCTGTTGTTCGGCCTCGGCGTCTGCCTGGGTATCTCGCTTCTCGTTCAGCAATAGCTCGTACTGTTTGCGACGGAAGAAGCCACACTGCCAACGAAAACACAACGTTGCCGTCATCATTATTGTCGTTGTTATCATCACATTACTAATATTCAATGCCATCATCGTCGCTATGAGGTTTCTCGTCGTCATCGTCATTATTGGGATAGATGTCGTCATTTTTGTCAATTCATCATCGTCGTCGATGTCATCGTCGTCATCATCATTAACATCACTGTGATGAAACTGGCATTGCCGTCATCATCATTAACATCATTGTTGTAACTGGGATCATCGTCATCATCATCTCAGTCACTTGTCGTATTCCTATGCGTTGCAGAATGTAGACTTAAACCAGTTGGCGGTTGGAAAAGTTGCCAGGTTATATATGTACTGGTGTTGAATATCTAGTTAAAACTCATAATTATGATCCGATTAAATAGCTTGGAACTTCCGCTAAATCTTCTGCTCCTCCTCCTCCTCCTCCTCGTCGTCGTCCTCCTCCTCGCCTTGTATCCCTCCTCGTTCTCCTTTTCCACTTTTTTGTAAATCTTCCATCTCACGCTTCTCAGTCTTCAAGTGCTCTGATCTTGATCAAGTTCGCATTTTGAAATACGCCACTTGTTTAAGTATAGGGTCTACAATGCCCCTACAGCAATTATTCTTTTAATAGGTCTAAGTAATCGTATCCCCACATTCGTATAGCGCCTCTTCATATATACTCAGGTGCTTGATCTCCTCCTCTCCATTCTTCTAATTTTCCTTCACATTCTCATTCTTCGTCATCTTATTCTCCTTCTAGAAGATTCGCCACGTTATATATGTACTGCTGTTCTTCAACTTTTTCCAGTAATCATAAGTAGTTGACATAAGTGTATGAAACAGGTTTCTTACCTTTTTCAAAATCAGAACAAATGCCACAATGTGCAGAATTCCAACGCCGACCCCAACTAATATCAGCCATAGTGGTACGGGGGTTGGTTCCACGCCCGGCCGGAAGATGGTGCTTGTCTACAAATAATGTAATGTAACACAGGAATCATATAACGCCAGAATAATTTTACACCAACTGACGTATACCGACAGTGCGAGTTCGCACGTCGAGTGACAACCTAAACGTCATACCATGGAACCTAACCAGCGCTTACATCAGCGCACGTACATCCGACTATATTTATCTACATGTGTACTCAACCCAGTGAAGTTTACGTGAAGTGGGAAAAATTAAGCAAAAAGTTGACTCCATCAATTCTCCCTTGACGATCCACTTTTTTTCATAACTTATTTTAAGATTCACAGTTTGTGTATCATAGTTTTGCAATTTCCGACTGTTTTACTCGCATGGGAGCCATTATAATCTCATGGCTCTCACCATGGAGCGTTCTTTAACTTAACGTTTGCACAAAGAATAGAACTGTACTTAATTACAATAGTGGAATATATTCAAGGAGCACAAATTTATTTTCACGTACTGATAGTTATTGCTGTTGATGTCAGTGTCAACACTCTCTTCTGTTGACACTGTCACTATATTCTTCCTCTACTGAATTCGCCTACTTAACTGACTTATTTATTTTTCTATATCTATGCATAGATAGCTCAATTAAAAGTATAGCGTAACTGTCACTTCATGAAAACATAGCCCGAACAGTTTTCACAATATTTTCTTTGCAATTTACACACGATATATTTGAAACCAATTTCTCTCATAATGTACACAGTCAGTCTACAGAAACTTAAAACAAACTGTATCAGCAAATCTTTCGCGCGCTCTCGCACGTAAGCCTCCTAACACCTGACTAAGCAACTACTTATATCTGCACTGCCGACTGACGGCCTATCGCACAGCCCAGCGCCTAGCCAAGTAAACACATTCAAGCGTTATATATATATATATATATATATATATATATATATATATATATATATATATGTTACAGGGAATTCGTAAAACCAGGGATTTTGTAAAATGCCTGAAATTTTTAGGCAATTTGTAAAATCCCTGATTCACTCAGGCACTTTACAAAATCTCTGAAAAAAACCAGGGATTTAGTAAAATCCATGAAATCAGACGATCAAAATTTGACAGATTGCCTGAAATGAAAATGACGAACATAATCGAAGTTTATCATGCAAACAAACCCTATTTTCAAAGGTTTATCATTTTTAGGTGGTATTTTATTCAAAGTTACGTTCTCAAGTTGTAAAACCGGGGATTTTGTAAAATGCCAGAAAGTTTATTATGCAAACAAGCCCTATTTTCAAAGGATTAACATTTTTAGATGGTATTTTATTTTAAGTTCAGTTCTCGAAAGCTACAGCAGTTTTTCCGTTTTCACACGACATACTCGAATGACATCGACTGTTGCACTTGACTTATTAATTATTAATCGACAGATTAATTTAGAACTGGCCTAAGCAAAGGAAAACCAGAAATGATAGAGTGCTTGCTGGGTTTTAATTTATAGCAAGGATACTCGTCTGACCACAGTTAATCTCAGCCAATCGGTAGATATTTCGGTAAACTTCTAATTGCTGCGACGGCATATCAAAGAATTATAAGGAAATAGACGATAAAAGTTCACTGGGCGCTGCAAGACAAATAGATGCAAATTTTTCAAAGGGAAAGTGAAGTTGTCGAGCCGTTTTGATAATCCGGCTCGACAACTTCACTTTCGCTTTGAAAAAAATTAATCTGTCAATTAATAATCAATCTCAAGTGTAACAGTCTATGTAATTCTAGTATGTCGTGTGAAAACAGAAGAACTGCCGTAACTTTCGAGAACTGAACTTAAAATATATAGTCATACCATGTACAAAATGAAATTAGGGCCTACTGTTAATCCTTTGAAAATAAGGTTTGTTTGCATAATAAACTTCGATTATGTTCGTCATTTTCATTTCAGGCAATCTGTCAAATTTTCATCGTCTGATTTCAGGGATTTTACAAAATCCCTGGTTTTTTCAGGGATTTTGTAAAGTGCCTGGGTGAATCATGGATTTTACAAATTGCCTAAAATTTTCAGGCATTTTACAAAATTCCTGGTTTTACGAATTGCCTGTAACATATATATGTATATATATATATATATATATATTTTGAGCACTATTTACACTCACATGCTGGCAACTTTCCATCGCTATTAGAAAACGTTTGCTTAAAAAAATTTTTTGGGGCCATTTTCACTCCACCCTAATATATATATATATATATATATATATATATATATATATATATATATATATATATATATATATATATATATATATATATATATATATATATATATATATATATATATATATGTATATATATAGAGGCTGTAGTTCAGTGTGGGAAACTCCATTATTGATTAATCCACTTTGCAGTGTTGTATATATATATATATATATATATATACATATATATATCAATATATATACATATATATATCAATATATATACATATATATCAATATATATACATATATATATATATATATATATACAACACTGCAAAGTGGATTAATCAATAATGGAGTTTCCCACACTGAACTACAGCCTCTATATATATATATATACATATATATATATATATATATATATATATATATATATATATATATATATATATATATATATATATATATATATTAGGATCAAGTGAAAATGGCCCCCAAAAATTTTTTTAAGCAAACGTTTTCTAATAGCGATGGAAAGTTGCCAGCATGTGAGTGTAAATAGTGCTCAAAATATTGTTGATTTTGCTTTGCATCTTCTGCCTCTATACCGGCGGTAAAATAGTTACCCTATAAAATTCTCTGAATTAAGTCAATGTGGTGCATTCTTTTTCTTTTTCTCCAACTGACTGTCTTCGAACGGTTATAATTCATGAAATACACGTTCAAATCAGTTGCGGAAATCGCCTCTGGTGTGTTACAGGATTATATAATTGTAACCAGGGGCGTAACTTTGGTCTATAAAGTGGAGGGGGTACTAATTTCTTACATACAGGAAGCAAGGCCTTGACTGCGATCTCTGGGAAGGCAAAATAATAAAATATTGATTGGCATTGTTCATAAAGTGGGGGTACGGTACCCCAGCCCAAAAAGTGGGGTGGGGTACGGTTACCCCTTGTTCCCCAGACAAATAATGCCTATGACTGTAACGCCTAATGAATGCAGCGACATTAGTGAAAGGAAGAAAATTAGGAGAGAACGAAAGAAGTACCAAAGCTCTGTTCAAGTAGGATGCGCCAGCATATGACTGTGAGTGTTGAGGGGGTTTTCCAGAGAGTAATCCAAAAGAGGTCCGAGTCTCGTTTGGGGGGGGGATCAAAAAAGGAGGCAGAGCAGCTGTGAAGGAGGGTGTCATTTAGGGCAAGAAGAATTGGAAGGCAGAGGATCAAATGAGTCAGGGTAGGAGCAGGCCCTACATATTTTAGTAATATGCTGTTTATCTTTTATATGTAGGCCCCATACCTTATTTAGAACCCCATATGTTTAAACTCTCTAATTGACTGTTATCTATTTATTTTCATTTGCAATTAATGTATCTCTTTTTTAAAGTCTGTGTAATCCTGTCGCGTTTGTGTCGACCGGAATTTTTGCAATAAACGAATATTGATTGATTGATTGATTGATTGATTAATTGATTGAAAAGGTGAGACTTCAGTTTGGAGTGGAAAGCCCGGAGATAGAAAAAGGAACATGAGGAGAAGGATGGAGGACGGGTTGGAATGATGACGGAGGAACCAAGAAATCTGCGGAATTCAAGGGGGAGATCGTTCCAGACGCGTGGTGGTCTGTTGGATATGGCTGGGTTGGAGAACTTGAAATGAGTAGTGATCGGAGATCGAGAAAGACTGAAATAGGAGGATCGGGTGGAGCGGGTTTCCTGGATGGTGAAGAGATCACGAAGTCACTCAGGCTGGGGATATTGTAGGGAGTTGCAGGTTAGTGATTGGACTTTGAAGTGAATTTGCTCTGGGATTTGTAGTCAATGGAGTGATTTGAGGATGGGAGTGATATGATGATGTTTGGGCATTCTCGTGACAGTCCTGGCTAGTGACTTTTGGATAAGTTGCAGACGCTCGATTCGGGTGGATTCAAGGTTGAGGATGAGGGAATTGCTGTAATCAATGAACAATAGAGGTAACAATGGTAGAGACAGTTTTAAGGTCGATCTTGGGCCGGATACGACGAAGGTCACAAATGTGCCTGAAGCAGGAGCGCGAGAGGTTGGAGATGTGGTTGGAGAAGGAGAGGTGTGGATCATAAGTAATGGAAGTACGTAAGTCCTATGTGAAAGTTAAGAAACGATGAGTTAGTCGATAGGTGTATGGAAGGGTTAGGGCTTTTCTTGATATGATCAGGAAGGCCTAGGATTATGAATTCTGTTTTGGAAGGGTTTAGGCAAAGGAGATTGGATGACATCCACTGAGATATTAGGTTAATCACGTGAAATATTGCATCGACGGTAGAGGGCAGATGTCATTTGAAATTTAAAATATTTGGTATGTTTCTTTCTCTACCCAAGTTGCATCTTTTGCCCACTATTAGAATTCATTTATTTAAAAATCATTTTTTCACTCCACCCTAATATATATTGTATGCATCTATAACCAGTGATGGACACTAAACTATTTTCTTAGTTAAACGAAAACTATTTTCCAACTAAAAAAGTTTAACTAAAGTTGGCAACTGATTTTGGAAATTAGTTAACTAAACCTTTTCCAACGTTTTCCAACTGTTTACGACAAACATTCTCCAACTTTTTACGACAAACATTATCACAATAACAGAGGTTAAGTGAACTGTAATAATGCAGAGCGTCAATGATAATTTCACCTTCAAACTATGCAATGTCTACTATTCTGGCAAACAGTTACAGGCATACTTTGTAAGTAGTGTACGAATTTGAAAACACAGGCTGATAATGCTGAAACCATGCAGTGTTAATCAATAAGTACCGCGTTGAGTTGTTGACAGGGTTCAATGTTCATTGCAGAAAATAGTTGCGTATTGCTGATTTTTTAAGTTAAACTTTTTAGTTAGCAACTAAATTTTTTTTAGTTAAACTATGCTTTTAACTAAACAATTGTTTTAGTTAAACTTCATCCTTAACTAAAAAAATTGGTTAAACTAAAAGTTAGCAACTTTTTAGTTGCTGTAACTACTGCTCATCGCTGTCTGTAACATATACGATGACTTTCATTAGACCTGCGTTATTATAATGCATTGGAGAAAAATGTTTCGACAAACCTGCACGCTAATGGTGATTCGTTCAACTTTTCCTTTTCTCCACTCCTTGACGTCTTCGGAAAGTTTCTGCGGACTAAGTTGTATGAAGCTGGTGTAATTCAATCTGTTCAATTTCTGTAATGTAATGTCACAGAATTTAATGGTACCATCGCAAAGGCATACGAGCTCAGAGTACTTCGGTTTACTTATATTTGCGCATGCATAGACTACAGCTAATCGCGCTTCTGGAGTGACTTTATTGACAGGTGCTAGAAGTATTATGGAGAGGTTACTAATTAATTCAAATTGACAAGTATGCAGTAAGATTACATTCAAACATGACAGTACAATTAAGATCTTAAACACACGTTTTGGCAGCCATACAAGGCGCTCGCTCTACAGAGGGTTACTGGTGTCAAACCGCGATCTAATGCTCTCTTGGCCATTAGTGTTACCATTCATCTATCCCCCCTCCCATCACTCTGACACTTACTGACAAAATCTTTTTCTCCCAGGAGTTTAACTCGACACAAAACTACACACAACGTTTTTCTGAGTATTCGAGAGACAATGTACTATTTATCTTGATACATACATACATACATACATACATACATAAAACACACAAACTATTATGATATACATGCACAATTGCACATATATATGCATACAAATATGTACATATATTTGAATACATACATACCGGTGCATACTTACGTGCATTCGTAAGTACATATACACATACATGCAAAAACGTGTAAATTTTTCATGGGGTCAAAAGCGATAGACTAAAACTCCCTCTGCCCTCATCTTTGACTAAAGCATACCCTTGAGCCGAAGTCTTTTGAACAAATTGCTGGGTCATAAGTACCTCGATTTTGGATAGGTTGACAGCTGAGACCTGGACTGTAATGCTGACGTAGACATGGTCTTCCACCTGTATTGAACCGATGTTGTAGCGACTGATTGGTGAACAAGGCCCAGTTGCACAGTGCTTCAAAAGACCACGGAGACAACAAACAACAAATCCATAAATTACTACTACTGCTACTGCTACTGCTACTGCTACTGCTACTGCTACTGCTACTGCTACTGCTACTGCCACTGCCACTGCCACTGCCACTACTACTACTACTACTACTACTACTACTACTACTACTACTACTACTACTACTACTACTACTACTACTACTAATACTAATACTACTAATACTATTACTATGAAAATTTTTAATGCTCAACAAAACATCACAAAAATGTACACAGACGGACGGTGCGCCAAAGAGACATCCAAACAGACAACCAAATAGACAGCTAACAGACAGCTAAACAGACAGCCAAACAGACAGCCAAATAGACAGCTAACAGACAGCTAAACAGACAGCCAAACAGACAGCCAAATAGACAGCTAACAGACAGCTAAACAGACAGCCAAACAGACAGCCAAATAGACAGCTACATGTACACATACAGCAAAATAGACACCCAAACAGACAGCCAAATAGACAGCTAACAGACAGCCAAATAGACAGCTAAACAGACACCCAAACAGACAGCCAAATAGACACCCAAAACAGACAGCCAAATAGACAGCTACACATACAGCTAAACAGACACCCAAACAGACAGCTAAACAGACACCCAAACAGACAGCTAAACAGACACCCAAACAGACAGCCAAATAGACAGCTAACAGACAGCTAAACAGACAGCCAAACAGACAGCCAAATAGACAGCTAACAGACAGCTAAACAGACAGCCAAACAGACACCCAAATACACACCCAAAACAGACAGCCAAATAGACACCCAAAACAGACAGCCAAATAGACACCCAAAACAGACAGCCAAATAGACAGCTACACATACAGCTAAACAGACACCCAAACAGACAGCTAAACAGACACCCAAACAGACAGCCAAATAGACAGCTAACAGACAGCTAAACAGACAGCCAAACAGACACCCAAATAGACAGCTACATGTACACATACAGCTAAACAGACACCCAAACAGACAGCCAAATAGACACCCAAAACAGACAGCCAAATAGACAGCTACACATACAGCTAAACAGACACCCAAACAGACAGCTAAACAGACACCCAAACAGACAGCTAAACAGACACCCAAATAGACAGCCAAATAGACACCCAAAACAGACAGCCAAATAGACAGCAAAACAGACAGCTAAACAGACACCCAAACAGACAGCCAAACAGACAGCCAAACAGACAGCTAACAGACAGCTAAACAAACACCCAAACAGACAAATAGACATCTAAACATACACCAAAACAGACAGCCAAATCGACAGCTAAACAGACACCCAAACAGACAGCCAAATAGACAGCTAAACAGACAGCTTAACAGGCACCCAAACAGACAGCCAAATAGACAGCTATACATACAGCTAAACAGACACCCAAATAGACAGCTAAACAGACACACAAACAGACACCCAAACAGACACCTAAACAGACACCCAAACAGACCCCCAAACAGACAGCTCAGGTGATGGAGATATTATGGCGTCTTAGCAACTGCGTTGTTTAGTTGCTTCCGAAAGCATTGCTGCTGATGAAAATGTTCATACCATGAAGAGTGACTTCTTATCCTCAGTTGCCATGACCGAGCGCAGAAAGTTGTGCATACTGTTCCCATCGTTCTGTTCCGCTTTTGTAGACGCTCGAGTCCCGTTCTCCGCTGGACTGACGGTCGTTGTAACGGTCGGATTTTCGGAGATGGTCTCAGTGCGGTTGATAACGAGTTCAATCTGCTGACCTAAACGCTTACCTTTAAGAGTGACCTACAGCATATCGCAATTACCTCAGATGTATGTATGTATGTATGTATGTATGTATGTATGTATGTATGTATCGTTATCAACCGTTATCAATAAAGATTGATTGAATTGAATTGAATTGAATGTATGTATGTATGTATGTATGCATGTATGTATGTATGTATGTATGTATGTATGTATGTATGTATGTATGTATGTATGTATGTATGTATGTATGTATGTATGTATGTATGTATGTATGTATGTATGTATGTATGTATGTATGTATGTATGTATGTATGTATGTATGTATGTATGTATGTATGTATGTATGTATGTATGTATGTATGTATGTATTTATGTATGTATGTATGTATGTATGTATGTATGTATGTATGTATGTATGTATGTATGTATGTATGTATGTATGTATGTATGTATGTATGTATGTATGTATGTATGTATGTATGTATGTATGTATGTATGTATGTATGTATGTATGTATGTATGTATGTATGTATGTATATATGCATGTGTGCATGTATGAATATATGGATCTATTTATGAAGACACTTAATATAGCGCCTTTTAAGTCTGAGGATCTCGACTGGTTCGGCCGATATAATCCAGAAGGGCCAAGTAAGGAAACCCGTCTGCCTATGACGGATGCCTTGTGCTTTGTGATAATGGCGCTATAGAAGTTTCCAGGTTAGATTTGATTAGAGCTTTGTCATTAATTGTTGTTTTTTGAGATCATGTTTATTGCTACTTCTGTAATTGATTAGCCTTTCAGCGTGAATTAAGAAAAGCTTGATTTAATAAGGCGAATGAAAGGCAAGGCATGCGTTCTCTTGGATGAGTAAATCCAGTTTCGGATGCTTGCTATCTGCTGCTTAACCGTATCACAATTACAATTCGAACCTGATGTACTAGCCCTAGAACTGCGCAATAGTGTTGCTTTTTCAACTCGGCTAGAAAACAGTGCATCGACCGACGACCGTACACTGTCAGTGGGAAGATTAGACAGGGAGGAGAAGATTAGCCACCCATGCCGAGGGTATAATTATGAGGAAAGGTACATCGCGTGCCTGCTCGGCACCAAATTTAGCCTAGAAATATTGAGACTTGACAGTATCATTAAACTGCAAATTAGTTTATTTATGTATCAGTTCACTAACAAAATGCTTCCTTTATTCCCTAATGATTACAGTAATCGCGCAACGGAAGTCCATAAGCATTCACAAGATCTTCAGGAAAACTGCATAAGGCATTTTTTCACACTGACGCCCGACATTTTTCTCTGGTTAGCCTACACTGGACCAACCATATGAAATTCTCTGCCATCTGTACTTAAAGATGTGCCCATTGTGCATCAATTTAAGGAATGCACAATAGGCCTACATAATTAATTTACTTGCAATGTAGTTTTGCTTTGATCTACAGATATAGGCTAACACCAACGCATCAAAATATTAGTATGTTCTTCATTTCGTCTTTATTTCCTTTTTGTTTTTGCACTCATGTAATGATCTGTGCAATCTAATGACATTCAAAGTGATTACTGCTTAGTTATGAAAAAATTTAGATTTGCACCGCACTTATATTGTTACCAAAGCCTAATGAATTCTGAAACTGTTGGAAATGCCGCCATTAAATCTGTTACACAAAATTAGGTGACCGTGTTAGCGGAACTTCTCCATTCTAGTCTCATCTTTTGAAACCTACTAATACTTTTGTTGACTGACAGCAATATCGACTGTTATATTGGTGTTCAATAAAAGGTAAGTTATGTTATGATAACAAAATGAAGTCGCTCACAGTTCGTAACGATAGTTAGCTTCATGAATGATTGTTTCCTCTTGGGTTTCACTTAACGAACGATGGTTCCCTCGCCGTTAGCTTAATGAACGATGGTTTTTCTCTCGAGGTTAGCTCAATGAAAACGATGGTTCCCTCTCGGGTTTACTTTAATGAACGACGGTTTCCTCTCTGGGTTAGCTCAATGAACGATGGTTTCCTCTAGGGGTTAACTTGATGAACGATGGTTTTTCTCTCGGGGTTAGCTTAATGAAAACGATGGTTTCCTCTCGGGTTTAACTTAAGGTACTGTTGGATTAAAATACTAACCGTGACGTCAGTAACTTTGGAAACGTTAAATGTTGAGTCGTCAGGCAGAAAAACATCGACGATTACAGATGGCATGGCTCCTGGTCCTTTGTTCGAGATGGTGTAGAGGTGTTTGAATTTTAGAGTCCTTACGTCAGCTTTCGTTGACTCCGCAGCGTGAGTATTAAACCAGAGTACGTTCTCATTCGTCGACCTATAGATAGTCGCAATTAAACAGGTTACGGCTAATGTAGGCCTACACGTTCTTCTGTATTCGGGAAGTATAACCTTGACACAGCAAATTTTAAAAGATGTATCGGCTGAATTCTTCCTCAACGATTCCACACAGCGTGGGCACCAAAGCTATCCTAGGTCTCCATGCACGGACCGTACTACCTCGAGACACAACACTCAGATATATGGTCCCGATCAGTATGCGTAATGCAGGCCTAACTCTCCTAGATGGTCGTGGTGAAGAAATTAGCAACAGACAGATCAGTGAGATTAGTCAACCGGATCCACTGTCCAAACAGGGTCCAACTGTTCGCGGAGAATTATTCTTGTAAACTTAGAGGCCTGGCAGAGATTGTTGAAATTTACCATGTACACGAATGCGGAGTTAAACGTGGGCCCAAAGGCGTTATTAAAATGACCACATCCTTTTCACCTTCTTTACACTCTTGAAATAAATGTCTAAGGAGAAAACACATATCTGTAGCCTTAAAACCAAACATTGTGTGTACCGTCACATTTCTGTAAGCTTACACTAGGCATTACTTTCAAATATATCGCATAGACCTATACGATAGATATAGGCCTATACTACTGTGATATGATAGTGTATTTTGAGCAATGTAATAATAATAATAATAATAATAAAATTAATAATAATTATAATAATCAATATATATAAGCAGAAATCTCGTGGCGTGAACTTTGCATGTTACGGCCCTTTTTGCCGCAGTCTCATTGGTCGCTCCAACTAATCAATATTCATGACTAATTGCGTCACAATTTTGACCTCTTTTCTTTCCGAATGGCGGATAAAATCAGCAGCGTTTCGACGCGTAAAACTTGAATAAAACAAGTCTAAACTATATTCTCCGTTTTTAAACTAACGGCATTAAAAAAACTGGATTCACTTTAAACTAAAGGGCTTAAATTAGCAGGCTTAACTGGTTTAAACGTGCTGTAAATAATTTACTTTGGCGTCGGCCAACGCGCTACGGGATCGAAAACTAGACGTAGGCCTACGTACGAAAACTTGCATGATAATCGCTCTTAGGACAGACAATTACAATAAATTAACACGCTTAACGGGTTTAAAGTGCTTTAACTAATTTACTTCGGCGTCGGCCATACCGCTACGGGATGGAAAACTCTACACGTAGGCCCCTACGTACGAAAACTGGCTTTATAATTGCTCTTAGGACAGGCAATAAAAAATGTCAGGCACATTGGAAAACACATTTTCAGATTTTTTGAAGGCCGTCTTAACACCGTATTAGGACGGGCAATCAACTAGTAATAATAATAATAATAATAATAATAATAATAATAATAATAATAATAATAATAATAATAATAACAACAATTATTGTTATTATTAACATTATTATTTGTCTTGTTTTGTTGTTAGCTTTTTTTGCTGCTTATTGCTACTGTCACTATTTTGCTATTGTTGGCATTCTAACAGTACTAGCAGTAGTGGTAGTAGAAGTAGTAGTAGTAAGAGGAATGGTAGCATTAGTAGTCTTCTAGCAATAATTGTTGATTCAAAGAGGCACCTACCCCGACGCATCGAGCTCAGCTTCGTATCGGATGGGTATTTGGAAAGGCAGGCTTCTGGTCCCGTTCTGGATGTGACCTTGCGTTCCGACTCGACACTGGAGCTCCATGAAGTCCTTCGGAAAGTCGTTTTCTTCTTGAAAGTTCACTGGGTCGAGCTGGACCTCGAACGCCACTGACCCGTTCGTGTGAATCTGCCTTTCTACGTCGCAGTTCAGTTCTGACATCAGTGAGCTGGAAGTGGCAGGCTCCTTTAGCGACGTGTTGAAGAGTGAACCCGTGACCTGATTGCACGTATCTATCGACACCAACGTCTTGTATAACAGAATCGACGGATGGATGATTTCTATTTTGACCGCGTAGGCTGTCTCTCCGGTGTTTTCGACGTAGAAGAGCAGCTTGAGGAGGTCCTGAGAACCGATCACAAGGCCGCGGCTATGATCTTCCTTCGGGAGCGTCATGTTGACTGAGAGTTTGGCGTCACAGTAGTCATCGTCACCACATTCCTTTTTGAAACCAATCTAAAACAAATGTTCTGTAGTTTGATTGCTGTGGCTGTCTTTGCGAATGATTCTTCGACCACAGAACCTTGTGCTTCTAATATGCTTTTCTATATATGGAGGCGTGCAAACAGGCGTGATACCATATTTCGCATAAAATTGTACGTATTGTAGGTCTGTAGCCTATATAGATATATGCATATATATATTGAGAGACACGGACATGAAGACAGATATATATATATATATATTTATTTATCAAAAGAAAGAGAGTAACAGAGACACGGACACGCAGATAAAAACAGAGAGAAAGAGCGTTAGAGAAAGCGAGAGAGAGAGAGAGAGAGAGAGAGAGAGAGAGAGAGAGAGAGAGAGAGAGAGAAGGAAAGTGAGAAAGAAAGAGAGAGGCACACAAAGAGAGACAGAGAGAAAGAGAGAGACACTCAAAAGAGAGACCGAGAGAAAGAGTCAGAGCCACAGACAAGTACGGTTGCTGACCTGTCCGGTGAACGTTCGGTTTGAGCGACGGCTGAGAACAGGCAACAGTCCATCGAATACGATGTGATCGACTGAGGCTTCATAAACAGACTTCCGACTGTCGTTGGTAAACGATGGGCCGCTTATGTTGAGTTGAAATTTCATCGGAGTTGCAATGTCCTTCGGGTAACTCTTTATTATGCGTGGAAGAAAATACATAGAAAGATTTATTACAGGTCGAATGAAATATAAACGGTTTGGTGATAAACATAATTAAATATAAACGGTTCCATCATAGATCGAATTAAATATAAACGGATCCATCATAGATCGAATTAAATATAAACGGATCAATCATAGATCGAATTAAATATAAACGGATCCAGTATAGATCGAATTAAATATAAACGGATTTACCATAGATCGACTTAAATATAAAAGGATCCATCATAGATCTAATTAAATATAAACGGGTCCATCATAGATCGAATTAAATATAAAAGGATCCATCATAGATCGGATTAAATATAAACGGATCTATAGATCGAATTAAATATAAACGGATCTATCATAGATCGATTTAAATATAAACGGATCTATCATAGATCGAATTAAATATAAACGGATCTATCATAGATCGATTTAAATATAAACGGATCTATCATAGATCGAATTAAATATAAACGGCCCATCATAGGTCGAATTAAATATAAACGGATCCATCATAGATCGAATTAAATATAAACGGATCTATCATAGATCGAATTAAATATAAACGGATCTATCATAGATCGAATTAAATATAAACGGGTCCATCATAGATCGAATTAAATATAAACGGGTCCATCATAGATCGAATTAAATATAAACGGATCTATCATAGATCGAATTAAATATAAACGGGTCCATCATAGATCGAATTAAATATAAACGGGTCCATCATAGATCGAATTAAATATAAACGGATCCAGCATAGATCGAATTAAATATAAACGGATCTATCATAGATCGAATTGAATATAAACGGATTTACCATAGATCGAATTAAATATAAACGGATCCATCATAGATCTAATTAAATATAAAAGGATCCATCGTAGATCGAAATTTAAAAAATCTACGCGAACAAATCTCTTTATATCACTCAAACGTCTTTCTACAGCGCTACTTGAAACACCTCGAAGCTAACTCTTACAAACGCCCCATTTGCTAAGCAGACAGAGTTTTGGTTTAAAGGAATAGAAAAGCGGCGAATTCAATTCAGTTTAATTTGGTAACCACACCTTTCAAACATGCGAATAAGGAAACAGGCATGTGAACAAAATATGCATATCTGGTTACACGGGGGAACCTAAAGGAGTCATAGACAGATTAGATGGTTAAAGGTTCAAGGAAACTGTTTAGACAAATTTGCTATTGCGCAGCAGGCTTAGTATACAAACTGCTGTTTTTCTAAGCCAAGAGGGCTACGATTGTACCGTAGGCCTAGTTGTTGCTTTGGATACAACAACTACAAAATCAGTTGATTGGCCATTATATCATGATAACGCGAAATAAGAGCAACTGTACCGAAAAGTGGATTTTCCAGCTCCTATTCAGAGGTTGATCAAGGTTTTCGACGGTGAAGTTGATTCTCTCCTTCAAACCTCTGACTCCTTCGGGATGTCGGAGGGATGCCCTTTTGTCGCCGTCGTCTATGCGCAGCTCGTAGGAGAGATCTTCGAAGAACATAACAGGGAAGTTAAGGCTGACGTCCGACGAACCGATCCGATCCAAATATGATCGAAAGGGATTGGAACGGTGTACGTCCGCCTTAAGGCATGCAGAGGATAAACGGTAATCTATTAGGTTAGCACTGCAATCAAAGATTATGGTTGCGTTCCTGCTGTCAGTATAGCAAGTCTAAGCAAATTGATCACTCACATGTGACACTATCATATACCAAGCCTAGAATTTGGTATTGAGGTATGCTCGGAAGAAAAACGAAAGTTTTGCGATGCGCCTGTTCCATGTTCAAGACCTTAGAATTCCTTTACTGTAGGGTTACGAGCCGAATATCGGAAAATTAACGCATGTCCTAAGTTGCACTAGAGATATGGGAGCTTTTGTGTTAGTTTATGGCAAGGCGCTGTTTGGTGAGTTTCCTTGAGGGCCTAAACGTGTGCTGCCTATTGTCTTCTATTCATAAAGCGCAATAGTAAAAGGACAATTTCTCGAGATCGAGGAAGGCTCTAACTCTGCATCCAGTTAGCCACACCCTTTCACGTCAGAGGTTTCTTGTATGATTACTTAATTCAATGATGCCATACAAATCATACCCTAGATTCCTGATAAAATGACATAACTTCATTAAATAAAGTTTGATAGACAATAATGATGCACGCCGATGTGCTTGTTATTCATGACGACTTGACTTTGACGCATGCCGACATACCTTTGATGCATGCCGACATACCTTTGATGCATGCCGACATACCTTTTATCTTGCTGACACTCGCAGGCATGTCTTCGATGATTGCCTGTACAGCTTACCTTTGATACACGGCAGATATCTTCCGCGAGTGAAACGGAATTTTGCTCCCTTAGGCTGTTCGCCCGGAACCATCTGCTTCGTCGTCAGGTTTCCATTTTCATCAGACACCATGGGGTGATTAAGCATAGCTGAGCAGTTCATAGAAATGTTCTTGTCATAAGCCATCTCTTCGCTGAGGAGAAAAGAAGCGTCGTTCTTGAAGGTTCCTTTATTCTTCGCCGTGTATCTGTTGTCAAGGTAGAAGTTCCGGTCGAAAAGATACATGTACGTAGCGTAACGATCGGCTACCAGGAAGGACACGCATCGCTTGTCGCTCCGCTTGGCCAGACACGGAACCACGAAGAACTGTATCGGATGTCTGGACGTTTGGCCGTCGGTGAAAGTTATTCTTTGAGTTGGTCCTAGTGAAGCCGACCTTTTCTCATAGTCGACAAGGATGTAGGTGTCCTCTGAAACGGACACGGTTTTCAAGGTGAGACACTACAATAGTGTTTTCTGCGAATGGCTATGTATAAATGGTCCATTGTACCAGAGGCCGACATTATATTGGACCCATGTTCGCACAACATTTGGTAAACAACCTGAGGCCTTTACAACAGAGCTTTCCTGTAAAGTAATGTACGTATATAGCCTATAGTATATTAATCAATGCACTAAATATAGCGCCTAATGGATTTGGTAGAGATCGAATGAAATATAACGGTAGGCCCTATATATCACAGATAAAATCAAATTTAAATGGATTTATAGCAGATCGAGTGGCTGTTTGTAAGGGAAAACCCCGCCTCTGCTCGTACTCTGGCAGTGCCAGTCCCAAGCCTGAAGAAAGTAGCAGGGCGACTCTAATCGTCTTTGTTATGACACAATGTCTTAAAACAGCAGCTAAACAGTGAACTTTGTAATGGGATTAATTGCCAATTTCGCAGAATAATAGCCTGATCTTACTGATATTCGACTTTTCCTCGTCTGGAATCGTGTAGAAAAACGAGATGATGAGAGTCGTCTCGAAGCTCTCATCAGCCGTCTTGGAGCAATTCGGTCTCTGCCAAGAGATAAGGGACTCAGGAAACCAGAATTCTGCCGCGACGTTGTGAACCGGTCTCGTTCGAATGATCGCCACGCTGTCGCTCATGTACGCTCCAACGGACACGTCTGACAACAGAGAAAGTGACGTTTAAAACTTGTGAAGTATTGTCCAGTTATTTAAAAAGCCTGTGTTCTTTTCAAAGGGCAAAAACTTTAGGTTGTTGCGATGAAATGTAGACAGACTGATCTTATTAGTTCTGATCTTTGGTCCTCTCCGATTAGGTCCTTGGCCCTTCGAACTACCATATTGCGACGCAATAGAACAGACCGTGATTGCCTATATATACACTGTGTCCCGATAAAAAGTAGACCCCAAGAAAAAGTGTCATTACTCGGTCAAAACTTTTAGCATTTGCCTGAAATTTTAAAAACAGCAACAGTAGCCATATTACCACGAAATCGTAGAGCCGTTTGAAAAAGTGAGTTTGTCAAGTTTATGAACTTTTGAGCTGCAGTACTGAAAAGGGGAAATTTCCAACATACAAGAGCCATTAGAAAGTGATGTTCAGCTACAGCTGGTGTTCAAAATGTCCTTTTTGTTCACGGACACACGACCATAGACGTGCACACGCCACTGTTTGATGGCCCGGTCGATGATCACGTGGTCAAACAGCTGCAACCCTTCAATCAGACGCGCCTTCAGGTGATCAACGTCATGAATGCGGGAACGAAAAACGCGCTCCTCCAGTACACTCCAGATTTGATAGTCAACTGGATTGACTGTTGGGCGGCAACAGCTGCGGGGATATAAAGTCGGGTGTCTCCCGGGACAGCAGAGCAATGGTCTCACGGGCTCGGTGCGCAGGAGCACCGTCTTGTTGGAATGTGAAGTAGCCGCCCGATGAAAAGTAGACCCTTAAACGTTTGTAAAAATTTGTATGTTGGAAATTTCCCCTTTTCAGTACTGCATCTCAAACGTTCATAAACTTGACAACCTCACCAACATTTCCAAGCGGCGTTAAGATTTGGTGGTAATATGGCTAGTGTTGTTGTTTTTAAAATTTCAGGCAAATGCTAAACGCTTTGACACTTTTTCTTGGGGTCTACTTTTCATCGGGACACAGTGTATATATATAGAGTGCTTTGGTGTTCGGGGGCCAACCATCAGTTATTAATTCTCATTGCATGAGGGATTCTTCCCATCTCCATTTGCTCATGCCACAGTTCGTCTCCTAGGTAAAATACTTTCTCTTGACCCCGAAGACCTGTCAGATTACAAACCAATCTCAACTTTGAATTATTTCTTAAACTCTTGAGCGGACAGTTATAAATCGCATGCAAACTCACTTTTCTTCCACTCGCTAATATGCATAACGTAAGTTTCATTCAACAGAATTGGTACTTCTTGCTGATCATAATGACATCATGTGCTCTATGAATATAATGTGGTCTATGGATAAGGGCGAGGTAAGAGCACCTTTTCTTCTTACTTTTGGCTGTTTTTGCTACGGTGGACCACTGTGCTCGTTTGCGTCGTCGCCATCTCTGGTTTGGGGTTTCTGGACCTACTTTGGTAACCTATCTATCTTATTCCACGCAATCGGTATATATTTAAATGGCAATTACCGGGGTATTCTTCAAGTGCTTTGTTGCCATGTGGTGTTCCGCAGGGTTCCGTTCTTGGTCCTCTTTTATT
This sequence comes from Allolobophora icterica, assembly GCA_963556255.1. Lineage (NCBI taxonomy): Eukaryota > Metazoa > Annelida > Clitellata > Crassiclitellata > Lumbricidae > Allolobophora > Allolobophora icterica. Next base: position 21,226,558 of record OY744609.1, on the reverse strand, counting down.
TGCATTATACACTACACCAATCCACCACTTTTATTTGCATTATACACTACGCCAATCCACCACTTTTATTTGCATTATACACTACACCAATCCACCACTTTTATTTGCATTATACACTACGCCAATCTACCACTAAATTCACTCAAGTCATCTCATTATTTGTAGGCCCTATCTCGTCATATCTAACGCTAGTATTATTCTTGGTGATCGAGCTTTATCTGTTGCTGGACCTGGATTTTGGAACACTGTACCTGCATTTGTGCGTTCTGCTCAGTCGTTTGTATCAGTTCGTTCTCGACTTAAGACACACCTCTTTCAAATTACGTTTCCTGTCTCTCTGTGTGGACCGATATCCTGGATATTGACCTGGTTGCAGCTTAGTTTTGATGCACCATTAGATACCGGCCGATAGAAATTACTGATTAATGATTAAATTAATTATGTCTCCATAACTAACAACATAGATATGTGTAATAGAAGAAATACCTGGATATTTGTTTCCGTCGATGTCCTTGCCAGTGCTGAGTGAGTGGCCGAACGACTTGATAGAACTAAATAAGTGACACTGATCATAATTATTATAAGTGTTACGTTATTGTGGCACAGACAACCGTATCTGCTAAGGTAGGGTGAAGTAAGGTATGGTAAGGAAAGACAACGTAAGGTAAGGTAGAGTAGGATAGGGTAGGGTAATCCAAGACGATTCTTCATAATTATCCGATATGCCTCTACTACCTGGAAACCAGAAGTGAAGTCTAGTCTTAAAAGATCTCTGGAATGTAGCAATTGAGAAGGTTCCTAAAGGCATTATCTACAAATACCGAGCTGTGAATAAGTACATACATACATACGTACATACATACATACATACATACATACATACATAGACATATATACATCCGTATACATTTATGCGTTTACGTACATACGTATACATACACGCATGTTCAATACAAACATACAGACGTAAACACACCCAAACACACACACACACACACACACACACACATGCAGATAGACAGAGAGACATACGCACGGAACATAGGCTAACCTGAGTTCTGGTAGATCGGATGCCGCTATCCGCTGCGAATAGCGATCTTCGATTCCAGAAGGACCGCCGTTGAAGATGTAGATGGCGCCACGTCCATTGTCTTCAAACGGTGAGCCAATTATCACATCTAGAAAATAACATCGAGTTGAATAACTACTACTTGGGTTAATATTTCGCAACTATGGGGCTTCACTCTAGGCAGATATTGCTCTTAAGTCTATATACATAAAGCATCTATTGTTTAAGAAGAAGAAATTGTCCGTCGGTCTGTAGGTAGTTCCCTCACCTCCTTAACTTTCTTAGCAGATATTCAAACTGTTTAGCGAACCCCGAAGAAGTGTTAATCTATTGGGTCACAGTTGGTAGGGTAAAAGCACACCTGGTCCTCTTCATTATCGAGTGGGGGTATTTTCCCTCTTCATTTTCGAGTGGGGACACTAGGGTATTGCCCCAAAGCCATCGTAGGCCCACCCATATATTTGTTTTATAAAATATATTTGACTGAAATAATACATTGCAATTACTTACCATTGAATCCGTCGAAATTGAGATCACCAGTCGAGGCAATAGCAGTTCCAAATCGAGCGTTTCCTTGTCCATTTCCCTTCAGTTCTTTTACCTGATCGAAAGCTCCCTGAAATGCCAGATGAATCGTTTTAAATATTTCAGCAAAGCCCAAGAAGGTCGAAGCCTTGCCTGTCAGGTTCACGCACGATATTTTTCAACTGAGTGCAGGAGGAAGTAATTACATAGCAATCAAACTACCGAATCATCATTCACTCTGGAACTAAAGTTTGTGGATTGCGAGCGCAGGTGAGGCCATTACATAGAAGTGCGATATAAAATGTCCCTTTACATCGAAATACACTACTGCTATCGGTTGTTATTATGCAATATACTGTGATTGAATATACATATATATATATATTCGCCTCTGAATAGTTATTTTGAGAGGGGCGCTTTATAAATTTTTAGATACGATACGATTGACCATGTCCACAAGCAACCACAGCAAACGAAGTCTCTGTCGGGCCGTGTATGATTATAAGGTTATCTGCTCGAGAAATATGTTTCCAAACTTTACAGTTAAGACCCTGTTTTCAGTGCTCGAAATGGACCGGAACGCACCGGAATGCCGTTCCGGTTCGTCAGCGTTCCGTTCCGGTTCGTCAAATGAATTATTGTGGAAAATACTATGAAATTAACGTGAATGCTCCCATATCTTTGACTAGCGTTCCGTTTCGTAAAATTTTCCATTTCGAGCACTGCCTGTTTTCCTGCGTTAATCGGTTCATGCATCTTCTCGTACGACTTAAGTTCAGATTCTGTAAGGTTTATGTACATAGCGCTCTGCTCCATCGTTTCCGTAAAGTTATCCAGGTGATAGCATTTGCCTGGAAAGCAAGTTCTCAGGTTCGACGAGAGTCTGTAAACGCATTCCTCAGGTATCATCTCGACTATTTCGTCATGGAGTGTCAGCCTTGCTTTTCCAGCATAATTTGTCAGTTTAAAGTTCAACAACTCGTGGAATCTGTGCTTGTGGTGCCTCCAGGTAGTCATCCTTGAGAGGCGCTATATAAATGCTGTGAATCGATGAATCAATAAATAGATCGATCAATCAATCAATCAACGTAAGTAAGTGCCGACAGTGTTTAAAGCAGTTCATCGATGGAAAGTCGTAGTACCGACGTCGTTCTCAGCAAATTTCACTGTTTATTTACAACATTGTGAAATTTAATATGCCTTTTCATGTGGTAATTTCGAACCTGATGTTCGATTTTATTGTTAACCAGACGCTTACGAGGCACTAATTCAAGAATTCAGGTCAAACACAGGAAGCTAGCTGGTTCGACTTCGCCCAATACTTGACTACAAGACCGCCTGCACAATAGGCACCTCAATTGTCCATTCCGAACTTGATTACTGCAATTCCCTTTTCTACAACATCGACTCTTCCCAGATAAAACGCCTGCAAACAGTCCAGAATGTCCTCGCCCGCGCAGTCACCAAAACTCCCAAACACCATCAGATAACCTCTGTTTGAAATCACTTCATTGGCTAAAAGTCCCTCAACGCATCCAATACAAAATCATATCTCTTAATTATAACGCCCTTCAAACCTCTCAACCTTCTTACATTCGCCAGCTATTCACCATCCAACCGTCCGGGTCTACTCGCTCATCATCATATCTTTCTCTATTTCGGCCTTCAGTCTCCTCATCTCTGAAATTCTGCAACCGCTCTTTAGTCTATGCTGCACCGGCTCTTTGGAATGACCTCCCAAAAGATCTCCGCCAGTTTGCTCATCCTCCCATATCGCCTGTTGACATCACCTCTCCTCCGCTTGCACTGTCCTCCGCTGCTTTTCACTCAAGACTGAAAACCGAACTCTTCAAGATATCCTATCCTGATTGCATTCCCGCACCACCACACAACGCCATCATCACCGATTACCACCGTGGCACCCTGCTGTCTCCTCGGCTTGACCTCCCGGACTCTGACCTGACACCGGAACGGACAAGGCGGACATGGCTATTGCGGACTTGATTTGATATAGCGCCGGGGAATAAGCTGGTCTCCTTGACATGGCTTTTGTGTGGCGCTGAGACATTTCGGAGATTTATATTTACATTTAGGCCTACGGGTAAATCTTCCAATTGCTTGCGAAATAATTCAGATAAGATATATATGGCACCCCGTCAAAATAGCCCCGTCAAAATAGCCCCGTCAAAACAGCCCCGTCAAAATCGCCCTGCGTCAAAATAGCCCCGTCAAAACAGCCCCGTCAAAATAGCCCCATAAAAACGCCAAAGGCAAGCAGTTCCACAACGGCTAATAAGTTGAATGTTACAAGAAATGTTTTGAATCGCAACAAAAGTATAAGCAATACTTCAAAGAGGTATTTCTGAGAACTTCTGACACATACTGACTAAATACAAATTAATTTGTTAATTGGAAATCTGATCAGTAATTGGAGTAATTGGAGAGCAGATCCTCGCTTCGCCATTTCTCTGTGGAACGTCCGCGAGCGAATAACTCTTGGGTTACCTCGGACGAATAACTCCGTCGAAGCATGGCATCGGGCTTTCCAGTAGACTTTGGACTGCCACCATCCTTCTGTGTATAAACTGGTAGACCAGTTTTAGAAAGAGCTGGACAGTGTAGAGATCGCTATCGGCCGTTTCAATTCAGGGCTTAGACAGCCGGAAGCCTCCAAGGCGAAGGACGTTAAGTTAAACCGCCGGCTGCAAACTGTCAGTGAAACTTATGACGCTACTGCAATTCTGGAATACCTTCGCGCTATAGCGCATAATCTTAGTGTCTAGGCTCTTGCTTAAGACATCGTCATTAACTTTCTTTTTAGATGGTCACAATTATTACCTAATACCTAGAAACTTTTGTTCGCGTTTCGTAGAAAAAAATATAACATTCCATGCTTGTAGTCTGTTTTTTATAGTAGTATCTTTTATTAGTATCTTCTTATAAATGAATAAATCTTGTGGAATACATTTCCACTGTGTTTTCTGTCGTTTAAGACGGGGCTCTTTTGACGGGGCTGTTTAGACGGGGCTATTTTGACGCTGGGCGATTTTGACGGGGCTGTTATGACGGGGCTATTTTGACGGGGCTATTTTGACGGGTCACCGATATATATACATATGTTGAAAGGTTGATGTATCTATTATATTAACCTATCTATCAACTTTCTAGCCCATTTCTCTGTGAATCTGACGTCCATCCCTCCCTCTATCAATTCATCCATTCATCTACCTATATATATTTAACTAACTGTCACAGACATCGGCGCAATAGAAGTTACTTTGTTATTAGTATTATTACTATTATTATTATAATAATTATTATTATTATTAACTATCAAGTTTCCATCTTATATACATATATATATATGAGATTTCTTTTCGCTCTGCATGATCTGAAACAGGGCTCGTAAATAAGTTGACGTCCCTCGCATCGCTATGAAGTTACGCTATAGAAATTACCTCGAGGTAGGCTAATTATTACGACAGGCGATCTTACTCTTGAGTTCCGGACGTAGTAGTGAACAACTCCTTCGTCTCCAAGCGACACGTTTTGGAATGGAGCTCCGACGAACAACTCGTCCGATCCATCCGCGTTAGTGTCCTCCGCCAGAATTGAGGCCCCAAAATATGAACCATACTACAGAAACATAGGAACAATACTACCAGTGGCGTAGTTAACGATAGTGAAGTCCTTCATGTCCTCTACCTTCCCCCTCCAACCTCACAGCTGTGGCAACCTGAGATGTTGGGGACAAGGTATGAGATATGGAGGATTTCGAGCGGAGTGCAGGGCAGGACCCTTGTAGCTAATAAATTCTCCTTAATCTGCGATGCAACAGTTCTTTCGATATTTTCTGTCCTTGGGTAAGAAATCAAACCTAATGGGACACGTCAAACTACATGGGGGGGGGGGATGACCAGCCAATGAGCCAAAACTCATCGGATTTCCATGAATCCCACGACCCAGCCTGAGCAGGGATGGGAGGAGCTGCCCCTTTGACCTCCTCTGGCGACACTAGTTCACATTCATCGTCGTCGTTATCATAAACGTTGACGTTGTAATAATAATGATTAATTAATAATTAATTTGTGCGACACGGTGGTGTATCCGTTTGGTACACGCACATACATGTACATAAATTAAGATAAATGAATAAATTCATTGTGAGAAGTTAAAAAGAAAAGCTGATGAGTTAAACGATGAACTTTCTGCGGGAGGGGCTAAAGCAATTTTTAGCCCCCCCCCCAAGTCCAAAAACTAGAACCGTCACTGCCTGCGAAGCACTGGTCCCTATCCAGGTCCTTGGGATTCGTCCATTGCCGGCTCAAGGGGTGAAAGGGAAGGAACTAAGCACCTCGTCTGTGTTCCATGTGGGATATATATTGTATTTGATCATTACTTTACTAAAGATTAATGTACATCATAGCCAATGGAAGATGTTTACTACGACATGCAACTCAACAACAATTTAACACAGATCCTTGAAATAATGCTTAGATGCATGTAATCAAGACTTGTTTTCTTACGTGTGTCGATACAATTTCCTGCACTAGCCTATGATGGCTACAGTCAGACCTGATTTCGACGATGTAAGCCTGTGCAAATTAGAAAATAACATTGAAAGGTCAGGCAATATACTCTTGTGATGGAATCAGATACCGAGTAAATGGGCAGAAAATGTAAAAATAGCGGGTTGCAAATAGCGAGTAAATAGACGGATAAATCTCAAAACCACTTAGGATTTGAGAATTCCAGCGATTGTCAGGATTTTAAAGTCGACTTTTTAAATGTTCTTTGTATAAAAAGCACGACTATCCAGTGGCAAAGCATCCATCAGTCGACAGTGCTAAGCAACTGTACGCGACAGATTTGCTCAGGGTTCTTACACCATGATCGTCCCTTGGGGAGCCAGAAATAACACACTCCACGTTACATCGTGAGCGTTGAACCACTAGAGGGAGGCCAGAATGAAGGAAGAGAAGAGGCCAACAAATTCTCTGTTCTTGTTCTTGCTTTTATTGTTGTTCTATAGTCTACTCTTCCGACTGTCCTGACGCTCTTACGTCGCGATGTCACGCCATTCTGTCCTTGACTCTCCTAAAAGCTGTATGGATTCCGATATTCTGCGACAATAGATCCCCTTCTCCCAGGACCTCGGTCACGTGGTCTGGTCGACAAAGAAACGAATCAGGAATGGTAGTCTATCTTAGAAATTTCTATAGCGCCGTTATCACAATAAACGAAGCATCATTCGATGGTCGCTTGTAAGAAAACGTATTTCAAAAACATGATCCTTTGAAAAGAACCAGTCGTAATATCTTGGCAGAAGAGACTGGAGAAGAGGTTTTCTAAACTTCGTTATGGGTTTCTTCACAGACGTCCACAGGGCTCTCAATTGAACGAACCTCTTCTTTACGAGTTCTTCGAATACGCCCGAATAGGCCAAGAATCTGACTAGAAATCAGGTTAATAATGTCTTAAATAATGTGATAACATTTCGCATGAATTAGGTGAGCACAAATTCATTGAAAATTAACTTCAACCCACCGCTCCTGTTCCTGTGTATCTTGGAGCGCCACCAGCAAACAGGAATCTGTTACTTCGATCGCTCGCAGGCTTTCGAATTGAGGTCACCGAGTAGCCTGCAATAAATGCATTGAACATTATACGTAACAGGTTATTTTTAAAGTCGGCACCGCCTTTTAATAGTCAAGAAACCCACAATGTGGAGCGCTTGCACAAGGTTGTCTGATATAAAGTTGTGTATGAAGATCAGTTGAAAGCTCTATGTATGTATGTATGTATGTATGTATGTATGTATGTATGTATGTATGTATGTATGTATGTATGTATGTATGTATGTATGTATGTATGTATGTAAGTATGTATGTATGTATGTATGTATGCATGTATGTATGTATGTATGTATGTATGTATGTATGTATCTATGTATGTATGTATGTATTAATGTATGTATATTTAATGTATGTATCAATGTATGTATACATCTATGTATGTACGCATCTATCTATGTATGTATGTGTCTATGCATGTGTGTATCATGCGAATCCGTTTGGAACAATGTTCAACAAAGATGGATCGATGAGCAAGAAGGTACGCTTATGAACTTGCATAAGAATTGTCATGGAAATTGGTAAACGCACGGGGAGCGTGGAACAAGCTCTTTACCACTGTTTCAGAACAGACCATCTGATTTGACAAAGGAACACTGCTTAGTGCCAGACCCTAGCCAGGAAAAGGAAGCAGGGTGACGTCACCGGTCCTGCTAGCCACAATATGTGATTAAACAATGGAAACGTGATTAAACAATGGAGACGTGATTAAATAACTGCTGTATTTAAGCTATATCGACTTCTGAGAATCGCCCGAAGAGTATGATTATTGTTATCATTATTACGCATTCAACAAGCGCCACTATATAATGCCCAAGCATCAATCGATGGCACTGATCACTTGTGAATGAAAGGCTTCTTCAAGGTCCAAATAACCAACTCAGAGGAGGCTCGAACCCGTGCTCTCCGTGTTACAAGTCGAACGCACTAACCAATCGGTTAACACGTCGAAGAAGGATCTTTAATAACAAATGACATCTTTAACAACCTTGAATTTCAGTTGGTACTCTTTTACCGAACCAGAGGGAATGTCGAGCTGAGTTGGCTTATATGGTCCAGTATTCCACAGATGGTCACGCATTCAAGTTCTTAAGCGTACTGCACGTTATGCAACCAAGCGGTTCTTGCAAGAACTAATTTCACAGCGCCATACCGTAAGGTGCGGGTTTTGCGAAGATATCTCCTTTGACTGAATGTCGAGTGCGGCTTCTTACTTGACTTCAAGTTCCGACTTTATGCAACAATTGATACGCAGCTAACAATACAATTGATTCATTTTAGTCTTAATTCGTTACGAATTGCTTTATTATTGTGTAAAATCGCACATTATATTTGGCAACAATGAGAAGTTCAGCAATCTCCAAAGAAGTTGAGTAACTGGGTTACTTACCAAAATAACTGTCACCCAGCGTAACGTTTACTGCTGAGCAGTTTTTATTTGGTCTGTTGTCAAAAGTCACAAATAAGCCTCCTTCAAAGATAATAAACATCAAAATGCAATTTATATGTGTGCATATATATATATATATATATATATATATATATATATATATATATATATATATATATATATATATATATATATATATATATATTTGTATGATATGTGTGCATGCATGTGTGTATTTGTGTTTGTATGTATGCATGCATGTAAGTATGTATGTTTGTATGTATGTATGGTTGGCGATGTCAACTGGGTCTCGCACCAAAATACCTGATGGATCTCTTCCGGCCTGTGTCTGCTTCTCGGACTGCTCGAGTCCTCCGCTCGGTGGGGAGGGGGATGCTATCCGTCCCGTTTGCCCGTACTGCTATCATGCAGACCCGCGCTTTCTCGGTGGTTGGCCCGACCATATGGAATGGCCTTCCCCCTGAGCTGCGCCTACATCCTAGGTCTTCCTCTGGTACCTTCTATGACCACCTGAAAACTGCTCTGTTTCGCCGTGCTGGAGTCGGGAGCGCCTCTGAGTAGTTCCCTTGAAGTGGCGCTATATAAATTTACGAATGAATGAATGTATGTATTCATTCATTCATTCATTCATTCATTCATAGATTTATACAGCGCCTCTTCAAGAGAACTACTCAGAGGAGCTCCCGACTCCAGCACGGCCAAAAGAACAGTTTTCGAGCGGTCACAGAAGGTGTCAGATGTAAGCGCAGCTCAGAATGGAGGCCATTCTATATGGTCGGGCCGACGACCGTGAAAGTTCGAGTTTGCGTGATAGCAATACGGGCAAACAGGACTGAGAGCACACCCTCCCCGCCTATGTTTGTATACATGTAAGTACGTTTGTATATGCGTAGGCTTTTATATGCTTGTATACGTATAGGGCGATGTGTACACTTGAATGGCGCTTTTGCAACAGTATCCTTATAAGTCAACATGCATATGATAAACAGTAGCTCAGATTACCCGTTAACATCATAGATTGGGCAATTTTTAAAATTCAGTCCGATTCAGCTTATCCCATTTCCCCCTTCAGTCTTCCTCCTTTCTGCCAACCATGCATAGATGGCTCCATTTTATAGCGCCTTTCAACGAATGTTGAGAGAATCCAACGACTTGTAACTGTAAGAAATGAGCGCCATATATAGCTAGGACCAATAAGTCGTTGTTCTTACCTTGCCACTGCCACGAACCTGGAGCTCCCATCACGACATGACCCTCCTGGGGCAACAGAGAAAACAGGGCAGAAACAGCATCAGTACACAAGAAATAAAGTCTACTTCTCATTGTTTGAACTAAACAAGTGTTTCTATAACTGCCTATTACATAACGTCGTAATGTAATGAATATATGTTTGTGTGCATGTCTGCCTGTATATATCTATATAAAGAAAGCAAAGACTCTGTCTGTCTGTCCCTCTGTCACACCGATCTTTGACCGGGATGAATTTCTACACCTTTCGACCTCTTCACTCCAAAGTCCAAACCTACACTACTGTCTCGGGGTGGGCATTACACACCCAGTGTGAGGCTTCGCGTCCACCGTTTTCACCGCTTCCATGGTGAAAACTGGCGAAAACCTCTCAAAAACCCCCACTTCTTAAAAATTCGAGTCGACTTATTTTCATTCGTCAGATGGCGCCACCCGAGAAGATTCCGTGTGTTTCACCGAAAATTCTCTGTCACCGGCACGCATTTCTAAAGATTCGCCAGATGGCGCAGCCGTAGAGATTTCACTTCACATTAACTGGTGGTGGTGGTGGTGGTGGTGGTGGTGGTGGTGGTGGTGGTGGTGGTGGTGGTGGTGGTGGTGGTGGTGGTGGTGGTGGCTTATAACCCCGGGCAAGGCCGGGTAAACCAGCTAGTATATATATATATATACATATATATATATATGTACGAATGCATACGTGTATGAATGTATGTGTGTATGTGTGTGGGCATACATGTATGTATGTGTGCATGTATCTATGCATGCATGCATGTATGGATGGATGGATGTTTGTATGTGTCGTAGTCGTAGTCGTAATCGTAATCGTAATCGTAAACTCCAAGTTTCTAAGGTGCTACTTCAAAGCTAAACGCTTAAGCACCAGCTTCTTGCTATGTATCAATAACATGTATGTGTGCATAGGGGCCGTCTATAAATTACGTCACACACCTAGTGGAGGGAGGGGTCCAAAATTTGTGACTATGTGTGACACGAGGGGGAGGGTGTTTGATAAATTAGACGTCACATCAGGTCTACTTAACTAAATTGAGCAATTTAACAACAAT
>OY744609.1:20775608-21210608 GCA_963556255.1 Allolobophora icterica | reverse complement strand
TATTCTCTGCATTATTATGAAAGATTGCATTACAGCTAGGTTACTATAAAATAATGTGTATAATGTTTGTAATGTCTATGCTAATCAATTGCTTAAGAATGAGAAATCAACATTTTCACCATTACTTACGGGATCCAATTAATTATTGGATATAAAAAACGCAATAGATTTAATAATAATGCCTTCAGAACAAACCTAAGCTTATACAAAATTCTCAAATGCACCAGTCAACTCATGAGTTAAAAACTCTTTCCTTGACAATAATATTCCAGCACAGCTTTTTTGGTATCCGTTGCATTCTACAGTTAAATTACGTGAAAATAAACCCGCGTTACACACAGCATGTATTCTTCCACTGTGCCCACAGTAAGCTTACTGTAAGGAACCCATGCGCGGCACTTCGAATGCATCATCGTCAGACATCTCATCAAATTTTAGCAGTTTGTGACAGCTAGAACGAAAAGCAGTATAAAGTTCGTTGTCGGTGAACAATACGAGCTAATTACGGCACCTCTGAAAGACTTTTTGACATCTAAAACCTCTTCGAATGCGGCGAATTTCGACGGCCGCCATCTTTGTTTATAGCCGCTACGCTGGGAATAGCGGACTTACTCCTAGGGTCGATTCGGAGTAGCGTTACACCCAGAGTAAGGCGGTACGCTTGTCTCATGAATACCGATTTAACCAACTACTCCGGTGTAGGCCAGATTTAAGCTGGGAGTAAGAGTTACACCCATCTCATGAATACGGCCCCTGGGGCCGTATTCATGAGGAGTGTAAGGAATATCATCTTATACGCAGTTACCTTGGAAACATGAACTTGACCGGCCGCCATATAAACTTATCGACTCCAAAAGCCTTATTATAGTCCTGCAAAGGTGTCAGCTAAAATTGTCGGCTCTTTCTTCTGAGCTAGCATTTTCCAACTAACCAGTGGAACTTTTCCGACAAATATGTGTAGGCCTACTTGTATTTGTGTGCACAGACCTGCGGCACAAACAGAATAAAACTGAAAAACGTAATCAGTCATCCATGAACTCCTACACAATTTGTGAAGTTCAGTGTTGTATTGTATTGCATTGAATCGAATGGTTAGGCCAATAATGTGTTGTACTGTATTGAATTGAATAATGGTGTGTTATAATGTAAAGTTGTGTTGTATTGTATATTCGAAGTGTTTATGCGCCGTACTCCGTCTGACGTCCCTCCCTGATCTAGACTGGTCTTGTCCAGTGGATTATGCTTTTGTAGTGCGGTTTCTTCTTAGCAGCGACCATCGATTGTTGATGCACAGTGCAATGTCATAACAGCACTAGAGAAGTTTCTATATAAGATTAACCTCTGGTGCAGGGGTGGGTACGTCGGTTAAGCCCCTACTTCCTAAAATCTGACGATCAGTTAAATCGTTATCGCCAAACTACACAACTGGTAGTGCCAATCCCAAGTCGGGATAAAAAGGCGGAAGCAACTCTAATCATATTTGTTATGACTGCAACCATAGTTCGAGAATTCGTGACTTTCGGTTTTAAAATTCGTAAACATTCGCGAATTTTTGGTCTATTTTAAAATTCGTAAAAGTTCGTTGGGCCATTGTTGGGCCTTCTTACATTGACAGTGGCGTTTTGCAAAAACAACGTGAGCAACAACAGATGTGATGACGTCATGATTAGCTGTGTCAAGCTTCTGCTTAGAATTCAATGTAAAATTCAATGTAAAAGTTTATTACGTAACGAGTCAGTTTAGTTAAAATCTAATTTCTTAAAGATGAAAGAACATGGACCGGAGTGGAAGAGTGTAGTAATTTTGGATGAGAAGGAAAGGATAATACAAAAATACAGTGTTGTCTTTGTAACAAGGAATTTGTTGGTTGTTCTGCCCGAATTCGGGAGCATTTGAATGACGAAAATACAGAAACCACAGTCGAGTGGGAGCAGTGGGCTGTTTCTGACTCAGAATCAGAGGTCGATGAAGTAGAAAACACAGCTCGGTGAACGTTGCCAACCCTTTTTGACCATGTTTGGTTGCAAGCTGTGTTAGTGACTGACTTGTCACACTAGAGCAGGGGCACTGGTGGTTTTTCGTTCTGCTGACACTCACAGTCACACACTCCAACTATTTTAAAAATCGAAGTTGAAGACTCCAAGTAGAACAGCAACTGAATATTTATTTATTTATTTATTCCGGATATTTCTATAGCGCCTCTCGAAGTCAACTACTACTCAGAGGCGCTCCCGACTACAGCATTTGATACTGTGCCGGAATTTTCACGCCAAAGCGCCACGAGCAATTGCGAGTGAAGGACTTGCCCAAGGTCCGTACGCAGCGGCTAGAGTGGGACTCGAAACTGCAACCCTCCGGTCACAAGGCACCAAACTTACCACTGAGCCACCACGCCCCACATATCAGTACTATTGTGTTGCTAGTCAGTTGTCTTTTATGGCTGATTGATTGATTGCCTATGACATTGACATTTACTTCCTTAAAAAGTTGAAAAGTAAACAAATAATAGGAATTCGTTGCCTTGGAAAAGAAATCTATTGTTTCATTTTTCACGAATTTTAACGAATTTTAAAATTGCATTTTTAAAATGCGTTAAAATTCGTGAATTTTTAAAATTCTTACAATTCGTAAAATGCGAATTCTCGAACTATGACAGCAACTAACCAATCCTTATCGCAATTTTAATTTCATACAAAAAATTCTCCGTCTTGCTAAAGTGTCTTCCTGATTGAACCAAAGAAATTATTGATTCGATTTAGATCCTATTGTTTAGCTTGGATTGTCAACCGAGAGATCGAAGATTGAAGTTCCCACCAGTAGGCCTCAGTCTTGTTGTCAAGACCTTAAACCTCAAGACCAAAACCAAGACCAAGACCTTGAACCTCAAGACCAAGACCAAGACCTTGAACCTCGAGACCAAGACCAAGACCAAGACCTTGAACCTCAAGACCAAGACCAAGACCTTGAAACTCAAGACCAAAACCGAGAACAATACCCAAAAATCACAACCATATCCAGATTTCAATTCCTTACTAAAAAAATTGTCAAGTCAGACAACTCACTATTTTAATTTAAACACGAATCTTTTATTTTATTAAACCAAAACAATTCCAAATGCAGACTGCAGAGAATTCCGAATTCGTATTTACAGAAGTCCTTCGGGCGAAATTTTATTCCATATGACTGTTGCATTTTATAAAAATCAATTCGCTCAGAATTTTCTGACCAAGACGTGACCTGTGGGTCCTCATAAAAATTCTGCCATGTGAAAAATACGTTCTACAGTTCTGAATTCACTGGCACACAGAGCAGCTTTTCAAGTACCGGATGTAAATGTACAAATTGTGAGTCTGTTTTGAAATCATTACATAGTAACTAACCGGAAGTCAAAATAAATGTCAAAAACAACAGTAAAGCCTCACTCACACCGTGTAAACACTAAAGCAATTGTATTAGTAATTATTGGATAAATTATTAAAATCCTTGCGTTTTGTTAAATGACTCTTTATATTGTTCTTGGTCTTGCAAAACAAGACCAAGACCTTGAACCTCGAGACCAAGACCAAGACTAAGACCTTGAACCTCAAGACCAAGACCAAGACCAAGACCTTGAACCTCAAGACCAAGACCAAGACCAAGACTTTTAAAAACGAACTCGAGTGCACTCGAGACCAAGACCTTGGTCTCGAGGACAACAAGACTGGTAGGCCTACAGAAAGACGTCTCGAAGGTTCTGCTTCACTTGCGTCTAAATAAAACTCAGTTATTGATAGATTAATCGATTTATTTTAAAGTAAAGGTTCGTTTAGTCAGTCAAACATAATCAGTCCTTAGAAATTCACTAGGACGCCATTACGAAAAGGAAAAAGGAAAACATAGAGTAGCTATAGAACCTAGAGTCATGACCTGTAGCCCTCTATCGAACAAAGAGTATATATGCAGTCGTTATAAAGTCTAACAGTTATAAATAAAGCATCGACCGTGCACTATCGTCTGGAAGATCAGACGGCGAGGAATACGACTGACAACCGATGCTAAGAAAATGAAGTTGCTAACGTTCCATACCCATAGCAGCATCTCTTGTTTAGCTCAAAAAGATTGCACCTCTTCTATATCATGTACAGGCCTATTAAAAACAGAACAATTTAAGGACTTTGCACAGGTTACAGAATTCTTTTATCTCTAATTATCTTGTTTAGGCTTCACGGAATGAAAATAAGCTCACCACAAACTCTCCAGTCCTGCTGAAAACATCCATAGCACCACCAAGCCATTGGTTGTACCTATGCGATGTAGAGTCCGTCTTGTCAGCTGTAACGATGTCCATACGGTCACACAATATCATCATATGATTAGACGTTTGACATTGAATGGCAAAGCTATATTGAGTCTTGTAAACACAGACAGTTAATTAAATTCATGAATAATTAATAGTAATTGTTAATTGCCAGCATCTTGATCAGCATCTTAGGGACATAATATAAAGGCATAAAACGCCATAGAAGTTAGGGCAATTGACTGGATGATAACGAAGGTCAGGTATATAGGTAAGCATTGGGAATAACGATGGAAACTGCATGGGTGGTCCAGATTGGTAGCAGTTTTAGATTGATATGACCGATCCTCTGACGGAAAGGAGCAGATTCAGTACAAAGAAACATTCATTTAGCGCTGAGTTGCTAGGAAGGATGCAGCAAATGTATAGACAGGCAGGGGAGAAGGATGGAGGACGGGTTGCAATGATGATGGAGGAAGCTATTTCTGGTAATCTGACCAAACAGTAAAGCGTTGGCTTCAATTTTATTGTTTTGCGCATATTTTACAAAAAAAACTCTTTTGATTATTATGATTATTACAACAGTCCCAACAAAATTCTCAATGCGAAAAAACAATTATTTAGGTGAAGTCCTTGACCATTATTTATTTTCAAAGTTGTCACGTGTTCTGTGTTCATGAATAGCTATGTAAAAACGTCATTTTGCTCTCCTGTAAAAAATCTTTGCCCACCACAATAAAAAATTTTTGCCATCTACAAAAATCCCGCGGACGCCCATGGACACAAAGTAGCAGTCTGCGCTTAGTTGTAGATTAGCGCCTTAGAAATCTCGAGTTTACGATTACTCTCCTTCACCCGTCTGTGGGTACTAGAGATTTAACTTACTTATTCGACTAAGAATAGTAAGCTTGATGCATGAATTAGCCTCCCATACATCCGACTGCTGGGAGTTGGTTACTTTACTTATTTATTCTACTGGACATATTGGCTATAGATAGATAGAAACTGACCAAAATCCATTCTCAGTTCAGTGCATAGGTCTCTCTTTATCGCGTCGTCAGCCAGTCGACATTTGTACACTGTTCCTGGTTCTGTTACATCCGGTTCCCAAGACCACTTGGCTTTCGGAGCACCAACCATCAACCTTTCAATGTTAATACATGATCATACAACTCTAGTTCTAATCTAAATCAAAATATTGTAATATATTCTAAATCAAGTTCAATCTAATCTAATCAAAAATTCCAATCTAATCTAATCTAATTCAGTCTCATGATTCTTATCTAATCCAAGCTATTCTTAGGAAAGAGGTTGATGAAAAAGCTTGGTGAATATTTAATTTATCCATAGACTTGAGAGCAATCTACATAATGCTCTCTTCGTTCAATAGGTTTATACATGTACTCGTCTGTTGTATGACACTAAATCCGCCTTGATGAGGATAACACTTGTCACTTTGGATGTTAAATCCAGTTTTTTGGCTACTGAAAATGTAAACTAAAGGCCTTCTGTGTCTGATTAGTTTCATTAGCCATGCAGAAATGCAAATTTGGTAGATTTAGGCCTATAACTGTTAAGGAGTCAACTTGAGGGCAGCGCATTGGATAACATCTGGCGTAGAGTGCGAGAGGTACAAGGATCGAGTCCCATAGGCGGACATGCTTTGTAGGCTGCAATTTGCGCCGTGTATTGCAGGCTGTCTGTTCTGTTAGTAGTTAAGATTTATCGCATAACATGTACATGTACAGCGCAGTGCGTTTGCAGGCGCTTAATCAAAGAATAAATATTATTATTAAATTGACCAGTGCATGGACCACATTGGAATATAGTGGAATGCAGAAGAATAAGACGAAAATTCTGTGTTGGTTGAAAGGAGACTCTATTTGACCATTCAGCTGAGTAAGTAAGTAAGTAATTTATTTGCCACCAAATGAAACAAACACAGTAATAATACATATACAGTTGCAGTGGCAGGCTACCGGAGAAGTCTTGTAGGACTCATCTCGCCGGTCGCCCAAATAATACAAATCATTATAACACAAAAAGTGAAACCTGCCAGTGGTTATTAGTGGGAGGAAGGTCAGGAAGTCTACAAGGTTCGCCTTTCCCTGGCCTAATCTTATATCTATTACCGAACTGTTAACTCTACGTTCAACTGCGAAGCGATTATGATTGACGGACGATTCCATCTGAATAGGGCACCTGTAGAAACCTTTCCCGCGCCATCGACTAGGCCCTACAGCGTGGGCATCAAAACAAGCTGACAGCCATTGGATAGAGGGCAGCGAGGGCTTTGGGGCCGTCCATAAATGACGTCACGCTATTTTGGCCGATTTTTTACCCCCCCTCTGTCGCAATCGAAGGTCTCCCTGTCGTGTGTTTGCCGTGTGTTGATGTCGACCCTCGATTGCTTGTTCTTTTACTTGCACTTTTATTTAACGTGCCTAACTTTTCTATAGAAGATTCACGACGAACTTTGTTTAATTAATAAATGAATTTAATTAAAGAAACAAATATATATACACTAACTCTACGGGAACTTCCACGTAGTATTAAAGCGTTTAGATATTAAATCGGACTATCTCAAATGTTGCTTCGTACAGCCTAACTACAGATCGTTCTTTCGCGTCAGTCTCTGAATCTGACGGACTAATACTCTGCCGCCCCGCTGGACGTTCCTCCCGATGTTTCTCGCTCGACCGATGTTCACACGTCGCGTTCGTCAGCAGTACAAGTCCCGTGTTCTCCGTTCCCTTCTGTTAAGTAGGAACTCCAGCGTGCATCAGTCAGCCCCCCTCCCCACGTCAAGCTATCGTCAATTAGTGTCAGATTGCTCCTCGATACGCGGGTCGTCGCTCGCCTGCAGCGCGGGCGGTGTCTGGTTACACCATAACCGCGAGGTGTCCTATTACACCTTGGCTGTGTGGTGTCCGATTACACCTGGGCCTCGCGGCCTTCATTGTTGCCCAAGTGGAGGCTGGCTTTCGTCCGTCATCATCCTATCTCGACCAGCAACGACGCTTACATCATAATGATGATGCCCTCTCGTCGTTGTTGTCGATCTCCTCACGCGACACCTCCCTTCCCGGGGGAGGACAAAGCCAGTCATTGGTTCGCCTCCCGGCTGAGAATGATGTCGTTCCCTCCCTCGATTTCCTCCAGACCATGTCCTCGTCGTTCCCATGAAAAATACAAAATATCAGCACAGTTAGAAATATATTTACAGTTGTCGCGGTGCCTTACATGATAGTCCGCCTTCTTCCTCAATCATAGTCTGGACAAAAGATCAGCGGGAATATTCAGCGCCCCAGGACGATATTTAAAAGCGATATCAAAGTCCTGGAGTGCCAGAGCCCACCTCGCAAGTTTAGCACTTGTGGGCGTAGAAGCAGTTAGGAAAGTCAAGGGATTGTGATCAGAATAGAGGGTGGTCCTTGACATAAAAATCCAATTCCTAAACTTCTTCAACGCAAAGATTACAGCATACGCTTCGCGTTCCACAGTGGACCAACGCGCTTGCGTAGCATCTAATTTAGAACTGGCGAAACATATTGGCCGCTCTGTTCCATCGTCTTGAATTTGGAATAAGCAGCAACCGACTGCTTTGTCTGAAGCGTCAGTCGATAAACCAAACTCTCTGCCGTAGTCAATTGTCTGCAAACAAACAGCGTTATTCAAATCGTGCGTAAGTTTATCTAGCGCATTTTGATGTTCAATTCGCCAGGGTATCTTAGCAGGCACCGATTTCTGGGTCAAGTCAGTGAGAATTCTGGCTGTCTCAGCCAGGTTAGGGATGAAGTTCCTAAAATAACTGAAGAAGCCAATTAATCTCCGTATGTCCTTTTTGGACTCGGGTTGAGGGATTTTCCCTAGCCCTGCGATTTTCATAGGATCCGGTTCAATGCTCCCTGATCCGATCAGGTGACCTACAAACGTTGTTTGTCGCCTAGCAAACGAACTCTTCTTAATGTTAAGGGTCAGACCCGACTGTTGAATAGTCATTAAGTATTTCTCTAGGTGTTTCATGTGATCCGGCCACGTCATCGAGTGTACTGCCATGTCATCCACAAACGTCTCAGTGAAGTCGCGAATGGGATGAAGGACCTTTGACATGCATCGGATAAAAGAATTTGAGGCTGACTTTAAACCAAAGGGCAGTCGTACGAACTCAAATAGGCCAGCGTCACATACGAAGGCTGATAACCAACGAGAGTCCTTGTGGAGTCCAATCTGGTAGTATCCTTGACGTGCGTCAAAGCAGGATATGAAGTTTGCACTTCCTACCTTCTGTTACACTTCCTGGATGTCGGGGGTGGGGTATGCGTCACCCGCCGAGAACTTGTTTACATATCGGTAGTCAATGGCCAGTCTTAAACCGCCTTGACCTCCCTTTTTCACAACGCACACAACGGGACTAGCCATTTCACTATGTGAGGGAGTGATGATACCTAGGGCCAAAAGTTCGCGGATCTGCTTCTCCATCTCCGGTTTGAGCAGTTCCGGCACCTTATAGGCTCGCAAACTCTTCGGCCTGAACTCCGCGCTAACAGTGATTGTGTGTTCTAGGACGGGACAGAAACCTGGTTTGTCCGAGAACACATCTGGAAATCTGTCTAACAGACTAAACAGCTGTTTCCGCTCGGGTACCGTTAAGTGTGCAACGGCAATAGGGTCTACTTGTGCACTGGGCCTTGTCTGACTCGTGACGAAGCTACCCACTGCTTCTACGTGACCGAAGTCTTCGTCCTTCTCGAACAGAATGGAGCAATTGTTAATCAATGCTTGCTGTATTCTTTCGTTATATTTGCGAATACGATTTGCATGTAATAAGCGGCTTTTGCCCCCTATTTCCACGATGTATGTGTAGGGCGATTTCACCTGAGCTATGATGGCCGGGCCTTGCCATTGGCCCTCCTTCTTTGCTCCTCGCGCTTCCGGTGATTGGATGATGACTTTATCCCCTACTTCGTAACGCCTGTCCATGCTTCTTAAATTGTAATGAGTAGCATAGCGCTGCTGTTCAATGTCTGAATAATATTCGGCATATAATTTAGACATTTCAAGGTTATCCCTTAATTGGTCCAAGTAAGCTGCGGCGCCTGTGCCCAGACTTAATGGAGAATCCCGCTCTCCCGCCCATTCCTCAGAAAGGACAGATAGAGGTCCTTTAGGCAGGGTACCATACACCAGGGTGTAGGGACTCACGTGGGTGGTTGCCGAGGGGCGTTCCCTTAAGCTCCAAAGCACGTAAGGTAACAGTCTGTGCCATCCCCTCGGGTTTTCTTCTGCCAGTTTATGAATCATGGTCTTCAGTGTGGCATTGCAGCGCTCCACTAGACCTTGTGACTCAGGATGTGCGACTGGCCCAAAGCGTGGTGAGCACCCCATACGATGCAGAAACTCTGGGGTTAATTTGCTGTTGAAATTCGACCCGTTATCGGACCTAATCGTTTTTGGAAAACCGAAGGTCGTGAAGATTTGCATGTATGCATCACATGTCGCTTTTGCCGTTAATGATTTCAGAGGATAGGCCATCGGCCATCTTGAAAATTGGTCAACTACCACTAAGGCGTAGTTGTACTCGGGTTTTGGGCTTGTGGGGTCTACGTTGGTAACTATAGGCCCTATACAATCTGCCACTAGACAGCCGAATCTGGTCTCGTCGTTGCGAGGGATAGGAGTTATGGGGGCCCGCTGCGCCACTCGCAGCGGCGCATGCCTTTGGCAAATGTCGCAAGATGCACAATATTCCTTCACTATATCCTCCACGTTGGGAAACCAGAAATTCAGTTTGATTCGGTCCTTAGTCGTTTTCAACGCCATATGACCTGCGAACGCAGCGTCATGTGCTAAGTTTAAGACCTTGTCTATTCTTTCTTTAGGTAAACACAGTTGTTTTACAGAATGCCCAGCTATTTTGTCTTTATGAAAGAGCAAATTGTCTTCAAAGAAGAAGTTCTTCGCCCCAATTTTCCCGTGGGCCAAGAATGGTGCTAGTGTCGAACATTGTGCTTGTTCGGCCGCCATCTTGCTTCTGCCTACTATTGTGTCTTCCTTGGGTGGGGGTGGTATCTCAGGATTGAAGAACTGCTCTTCAGTATCCGTTTCTTCGGGACTGATTTCTCCTACACTCTCACTGTCTGCCTGAGCGACCGTGAAGTAATCTTCGCCTATCAGCGCCCTAAGTCCCTCTACCTCCTCCCCTCTCTCCTCTTCCTCACTCGTCTCAGTCCTTGCGACCGCCTGCGCTTCTGAAATTTGGTCTATTTCAGGAGCGCTGGCCGCGTGACTCGAATACAACGCTGTCTCGCGCAGCAAGTCGGCTGTAGTGGGCGTGATAATTAACGGTTCATTAAGGTCTTTAATGAGTGCCGCCCATATCCGAACATCAGAGGCGTAATTTACCTCCCCCTCCCTGTCCTCGCCGGCCTGAGACCCCTTTAGTCTCAGCCGCACCACGTCCACAATCATTGATTGCCCGTTCAGCCCCTTCACCTCTATCTGCTTGACCACAGGTAGGTTGAGCGGCCTGATTAGTTCTGCTCGCGCACAATTGTATTCGGCCCCGCTATCTATTAGAGACGATGTCACAGGGAGCCCTGTAATATACACTTTCATGTACTCTCTTGCATAAGTCTCCTCCACGTCAATGCAATCCGGGTTTGTCGGCAATGCATGCTGTTCTGTCTCTTGTATCAATGGTGGCCCGTCTTGTCGCGTCTCGCTTTGTCTGTCTGCCTGTCTGCCTTGAGCTCTGGTCACGGTTGGCTGGACCGCACACGCGCTCACCTGCTTGCTTTTAGTTTGTTTGTTCTTCGAACACAGTTTAGCTCTGTGGTCTGGAGAAAAGCATAGGAAACAAAGGCCACGCTTTCTAATCTCGTCGGGGGTTGGACGTCCGTCTGTCCTGTTATTTGTCTGTGTCCCTCCCGGTCGGTCAGTCCACGTGTCCGTCTGTTTAGCTGTCGTCTGAGGAGGTGCTGGCGCTTTCGCGTAGCGTGCCTCCGTCTTACCCGTGCCTAGACTATGCTTCGTATAGTCATTTTCCCAAGGGTGTGTAGCGACATAAGTGTCAGCCGCTTCGGCTAACTCTTTGTGCCCTAACCACTTCTGCTGCTCTTGACTGAGGATGAAATTCAAACATCCTCTGGGCAACATTTCTTTCATCTTATCTGCAATCAAGAGGCTTGTAACCTCATCAAATGTCATTGCCTTGCGATCTTGCAGATAGTAAGAAAGTAAATTATGCAGTCTCGAAGCTAATGTTGTGTATGATTCATCTACCGCCTTTTTTGCGTTCATGAATCGCTCTCGTAAAGAGACTGCGCTCACTTTGAACTCTTTCAACAAGAAGGTTTTTAGCTTCCCGTAATTATCAAGCTCCTCTTGTGTGAGTCTGGCCGTCAGTGCTCTGGCCTGATTATCTAGACAGGTCAAGAGTAATCTGCTTCGAAGGTCGTCCGGGACAGCGCAAGAGTCGAATAACCTTTCGCAATGCACAAAGAAACCAGGGATTTGCGCATGGTCGCTGGGGAATCTCGGTAAGAGTCCTCGCAAGCTTTCACTATACGTTTTCATTCGTCCTACGACCGAATGCCTCAAGTTATAGTCCCTTTCGTCTCTGAGTCTCCTCTCTGCGTCCCTTTCCTCTCGGACCTCCTTCTCTCTCTTCTCTGCCTCCTCCTTTTCTTCTCTCCTCCGCTTCTCCTCCTGAAGCCTGAGCTTCTCAGCCTCCTCCTTCTCTTCTTTCCTCTGTTTCTCAGCCCGCTTCTCCTCCTGAAGCCTGAGCTTCTCAGCCTCCTCCTTCTCTTCTTTCCTCTGTCTTTCTTCTTTCTCTTCTCTTCTCCTCTCTTTCTCTTCCTCTCTTCTCTCTTTCTCTTCCTCTCTTCTCTCTTTTCTCTCCGCTTCCTCTCTCTCTTCTCTTCGCTGTTTCTCTGCTTCCTCTCTCTCTTCTCTTCTCACTCTTTCTATTCTCTCCGCTTCCTCTCTCGCTTCTCTTCTCAGTTTCTCCGCTTCCTCTCTCTCTTCTCTTCTCAGCCTCGCGGCTTCCTCTCTCTCGTATTTTAAGCGTTTTAATTCGTATAACGGCGTTTGCGCTGCCGAATCGATATTGCTTTCTATGCTACCCGTGCTTACTTCCTCACTTACTTCTGGCGGGGTTTCCCGTCCAGACACAATTATTTCAGCACTCGCCTCTTGGAGTTGGCCCGTACTCATGGAACCCAATTCCTCCTCTCCTAGTCCCATCTTTATCAGATATGCGACTAGTCTGTGACGGGGCATGTTCTGCACCCTCACTCTTTTCCCTACCGACAACTTATCCATCTCCCAACAGTCCGCTCACTAATAGAAAAAGATAAGTAAGTTAGAGGAGAGTCACCGCTGGTCAGAAATCAAAGAAAACAACGTCCTAAAATTCTACCACAAATACAACAAGAACAGAACTGAGCAAAAGGAGCTACGCAAAAGCCTCGGCTATTCGCACACCAATCCTCATCCAGACCTCAACCGCAACCTCACAGATTACCACGACTACCAGTAAGGACTTACCCTCTGATACGTCGAGCGTGTTCCGTCTTTTGGTATCTTGGCTGATCCGCTGTCCTCCGTTGCCACTCCCGTCCGTCGTTGCTAGCGATGGTCGGTCGTCCGTTGGCGCTCTTGTTCCTCGTCCTTGCCTGTTGCTGTCGGTTCCTTCGAGTCCTTCGTCTTCGGAGTCCGGCACTCGATTTCTCCAGTTGCGAAGGGTTGTATTCGCCGCTGGTCCCGATCTGTTGAGATTCCTCTTTTCCGTTTCCGGTTCCGCTCTTCGTCGTGACGTCTTCAGTAAAAAATCCTGTCGACTGCGCCAATGTCGCAATCGAAGGTCTCCCTGTCGTGTGTTTGCCGTGTGTTGATGTCGACCCTCGATTGCTTGTTCTTTTACTTGCACTTTTATTTAACGTGCCTAACTTTTCTATAGAAGATTCACGACGAACTTTGTTTAATTAATAAATGAATTTAATTAAAGAAACAAATATATATACACTAACTCTACGGGAACTTCCACGTAGTATTAAAGCGTTTAGATATTAAATCGGACTATCTCAAATGTTGCTTCGTACAGCCTAACTACAGATCGTTCTTTCGCGTCAGTCTCTGAATCTGACGGACTAATACTCTGCCGCCCCGCTGGACGTTCCTCCCGATGTTTCTCGCTCGACCGATGTTCACACGTCGCGTTCGTCAGCAGTACAAGTCCCGTGTTCTCCGTTCCCTTCTGTTAAGTAGGAACTCCAGCGTGCATCAGTCAGCCCCCCTCCCCACGTCAAGCTATCGTCAATTAGTGTCAGATTGCTCCTCGATACGCGGGTCGTCGCTCGCCTGCAGCGCGGGCGGTGTCTGGTTACACCATAACCGCGAGGTGTCCTATTACACCTTGGCTGTGTGGTGTCCGATTACACCTGGGCCTCGCGGCCTTCATTGTTGCCCAAGTGGAGGCTGGCTTTCGTCCGTCATCATCCTATCTCGACCAGCAACGACGCTTACATCATAATGATGATGCCCTCTCGTCGTTGTTGTCGATCTCCTCACGCGACACCCTCCCCCCTCGTCACACGTCATCACAAAAAGTAACACCCCCCTCAAAAATGACGTCACAAAGCTCTGACCCCCCCCCTAAAAACCAAATTTGCATTCGATAATAAAACATGTTTCAAATCACAGTTATTGTCATTCTAATAATTAAAGTATTTAATGGGGTGCTGAACTCTGATGTTGCAAGGTGAAAGCCAAGTATTAAAAATGCTGTGTTGGAAAGCTGAAATATAGCATAAAAATTAACTTCAAAATATTCAACGTCTAACCAATTACTATAGAAGTCCAGAATATTATTGTAATATTCTGAACATCTGTATTATTGGTTAGACGATGAATATTTCCAAGTGAAAAGTCATAACTATTACAAAATTATTGAAAATGGAGAGAGTAGAATTATAACAATCACATATTCATTCCACTGAATGAAAAGCTCTGGTAGAATTATTAGAATTAAAATGTTTAATAAGAATAATTACAAAAATTTACAAACTTGATGGTTCTCAATTCTCCTATGGCAAAGCAAATGCTCCTTCATGGAATAAATATGGAAGCATGGTTCTCTTCATCCTGTGGTATGGATATTCCATTCAGATCAATAGTACTTACATTTATAATTCTTAATTCAAAACTATCAACCGTTTTTATAACTACTCTTTCAAACATTTATTTCTAGGACTACCACTCTTTCTGACGAAGTATATTATGAAAAGTGAACGTATATTTCAAACCATAACTATATAATAGATTATGATATCACTTAATAGTACTAGGCTATTGACATCTATAGTGATTAAAGATAAGTTTATTTATTTAATATTGAATAAAATCTTAGAGTGACCATATATATAAATATTTAAATAATCAGAAATTAAATTAATAATGATAGTGACCGCATATTATTTATTTAAATAAAATTAATAATGAAAATTACTCAAAATTAGTGTTGTTATTGTTAAAATTAAATTATGAAGACCTGATGTGACGTCACATTTCTTAAACCCCCCTCCCCCTCTTGTCACACATCGTCACAAATTTCTGACCCCCCTCCCTCCCCTAGGTGCGTGACGTCATTTATGGACGGCCCCTTACAGTTGGAGAGCCACCAGCAGTAACAGAGTATGTCTAAGAATGTGTGAGACACGTGTCTGGTTGTCCTTGGAGATCGAAGCAGTGATATTTCGTAAATGCAAAGTAGAATAAGAAAAAATAATTATTTGGTTTTTGTGCAGTAGAAGTAGATGTTGAATAAAAAACTATTTTCAGAACGATAATAGAAAAAGAAATTAAATTAAGACCTTCAGAAGTGAATAAGAATAAGAAGTATAATGATTTTTAGAACTAAAATTAAGAAACTTTTAATTTTTAGGAGTCGTATTTTAGTACTGCAACTGCAGAAATGGGCTAGGTTTCAAATTTCCGTTTCGTGTTTCGATTTGGCGCACATCATCGTGTATAGGACATTTGTCATCCCAGTACTGATGTATGGATCTGAGTGCTAATGCTCACGGAAGGAGGACGAAAGGAGGATTCTAGTGATGGAAATGAGCTGGCTAAGCAGATTATCGGGGAGGACCAGACGAGGTAGAATTCGATATGAGGTTATCTGGATGGAGTTGGGACAGAGGGAAACAAGACAAGATCAGTAAAAAAACTGACATGGTTTGGGCATGTAACAAGAATGGACGACAAGAGATTACCAGCACGGGCATCACATTGCCACGTGGAGAGAACACGGAGTCGAGGAAGACAAGCAAAGACATGGATGGAAAACTTGATAAAAGATCTTAAAGAACAAGACATTGACATGAGAATGGCCCTGGATGCTATCAGAGACAGAAGGACTTGTACGAGCCTCATCGTCGGCACACACCTGACCGAAGAGAGAAGAAGAAGAAGATCGTGCGTGAGTGAATCTCATAGCCTACTTTGTCCACAGTTAGTGTAACATTTCCAAACATTCTTTGTGCCCGAGAGAAAAGGTTTAAAGTTTCGTTCGTTTCTATAATTATCGTTCTTTCACACTGGAATGAGTTTGTCAAGAATGTTGACTGGTCGTAAAAGGGAAAGTGCGGTGTGGAAATATTTTAGTTAGAACCCAGAGATTGGGGAAAAAGGAAAATGCTGATGTATAGTAGTAGGGGCCTAAATGATAAAACTGGAGACAACTGTGGAGTTTTAATCTCAGGAAACAACCTGGAACTGCATTTGCAGCGGAATCACGGTGTTATATAGAGTGTTAAAAAACGAACTCATATTATTGATTGGTATCAGGTTGCGGACTGTTCCAAGAAACTGCGTGTCAGTCATATCTGTTTTTGAGTGTAATTAAAGCTTAGGTCTAAATCAATCAATCAGTCAATCAATCCATTTTTTATTGGTCCAGAGGAACACAACCTACATAAGCAATGCAAAGTCAATATATTTTACTTCGTAAGTTGCATGTTCTAGTGGGCACAAAAGGGGAGGCCAGAAAGGACGAGAGTCCCGCTAGGTTAGGGCCACCTATGTAACACAATGATAAAAGTGGTACTAGCTGACAAGTATTACCTCAATCAGAAATCATTGAACGTAAGTAGAATTTGTAGATAGTCTCGTTGAGGTCAGTAAAATGATTTTATGTTAACTATACATTTTAACCATGGCACATAATAGTTAACATAAGACACAAGATAAGAAAAAGGTTGAACCCAAAATTCTAATTAAAATCCATCAACCAATGTGTAAGCTGCTTCCCGAATAAGTTACGGTTGGATAGGCCTATATATCGAAGTTCATAAGGCGTGGAGAAGTAAAATTATGTGAATACCAGAACTAGAAGTAGAAGTAAAATTATTTGAGAACCAGATGTAGAAGAAGTAGGCCAAAAAGCGCTTCAATAGAAGTGAATAAGATCTAGAAGTTAAACTAATCAGAGAAGTAAAAATATCAATGGATCCAGCTGATGCATTGAAGGCGTGATTTTTTATTTAATGATTTCGGTTAATGAAAAAATCGAGGGATCATAATTAACTTGAAAAAATACAAACAACGAGAGAAAGAGAGAGTGAGAGAGAGTGTGAGAGAGAGAGAGAGAGAGAGAGAGAGAGAGAGAGAGAGAGAGAGAGAGAGAGAGAGACGGACGGACGGACGGACGGAGAGAGGGAGGGAGGGAGGGAGGGAGGGAGGGAGGGAGGGAGGGAGGGAGGGAGGGAGGGAGGGAGGGAGGGAGGGAGGGAGTTAAAAGGAAAACAGAATGTCTGTATCGTGTAACTCAGTATCTCACCATACAGGATTTGTATATTTAATAAACAACCCTTGTGTTGTTTAGTTGTAGGCTGTTGTACAATCGTATCATCACAGTAGGCTTTGCCTTCTAGGCGGAAGCATTGCCCAGTAGGGTTAGGTCATAGATATTCAGGGCATATGGCTAAGCTGTCCATAGTTTCACCATATCCCACTGGCCGTAGGTCACCGCTCTATAGCCCGAGACGGGGGAGCCTTCGGCATCATCCTGGTACGTCGATGCTATACTCCACTTTACCACTTTGAAGTGGAACTTGGAAAGGTAGCCCAAATTTAAAGTAGGCATTCGTCGCACTATTCCAATCGAATCTTGTGTAGTCTAAACTGGTCATTTGGCTCACTTGGAGAACTGTGGGTGGGGTGAGAAGTCCTTCTGGTTTAAGCCTATTAGGTAATTTCAATTTAGATGTCAACAGATTGTCATCACATTCTAATATTTTGGATGTCTGTCGCGCATGACAATAAGAAGTTAAGTCAGCTTGAAACCAGTCAAAAGGTGGTAAGACTGTCGCTATACAGAAGTCACTTAGCTTCATCGCAGAGATCCCTACCAGGCTGTCAGTCGGATCTCACCCCGAGGACTTCGACCCTCAAGAACCCATGGACACATCGATCACTCTCCGTCTAGGCAAAGTCGACGCCCTATCTAATCCATTTGCATTGCGAGAAAACAAATTGCTCCAGTTTTTCGTTATTCCCGCTGCCTGCCTATTTGCCTGCTTCGTTCTCTCTCTCTCTCTCTTTCTCTCTCTCTCTCTCTCTCTCTCTCTCTCTCTCTCTCTCTCTCTCTCTCTCTCTCTCTCTCTCTCTCTCTCTCTCTCTCTCTCTCTCTCTCTCTCTCTCTCTCTCTCTGTCTCTCTCTCTGTCTCTCTCTCTGTCTCTCTCTGTCTCTCTCTGTCTGTCTCTGTCTGTCTCTGTCTCTGTCTCTGTCTCTGTCTCTCTCTCTCTCTCTCTGTTTTACATACAGATCCTGTGTATCTGGTTGTCTGTTTGCGTTTGTCCCATCTACCCGTCGCTGTCTGTCTCTCCGTCCGTCTGCCTTTTTATGTTTATCCTCCAGGCCCTGCATATATTTGCCGGTTTACCTAATTGTGCTGGTCGTGTGAGCATGAAAGGACAAAGCAATGCCTAACAACACTCATTAGCAGCCTTGAAGCAATTACTAATTGGCCAATAACTGAGATATACAAAATTAGGCGTATTATTGGATGTGTACATAATGTGTATATATCATGTAACTTTTGTTTGATTGTCCATGACCATACACAGACATAAATGTTGACGTTCTCTTGAATATTGCTGTGATTGTTGTACATTATTCTAACTTCCCCTTTCCAATTAGGTTTAAACTGCTTCCTACTACCGAAGACACGCTTCTCCATGCATTTTGCTTAGATGCAACAACTACCAACCACACTGTTGTGGCTCAACATTTTGTGTCAGTGAGGTAACCGATCAGGCGTTGCAAAAAGCCAAAGGTAAAAGTTATCCCCTCTATTAAGAAGACCTCTCTGCGAAGAAGAGTCCTCTGTATGAAGAGGAGTATATATGGATTAGGGCTTTATGAAGAAGATACTTATCTGTAAAGAGCCCTCTGATCGAGGAAGCGTCCTGCCTTTGAGGAAGAGTTATCTGAGTGAAGAAGAGTCCTCAGTATAAAGAAGAGTACTGTCTATAAAGGAGTCCTCTCTATGAAGAAGAGACTTATCTATGAAGAAGATTTCTCTCTATTAAGAAGAATCCTGTCCATGGAGAAGAATCCTCTCTGTGAAGAAGAATCTCTTTATGAAGAAGAATTTTCTTTATGAAGAAGCGTCCTCTAAGTCACTTCTTGCAGGTTCCCTTGACTGAAGCAATCCAGCAAACGGAGAACATAATTATCCCAACCGTTCACTCGACTTAAAACTATTCGTGATCACTTTCACGCCACGCATTCGGATTCGAACCAAGGACAATGTGGCGAAAGCCAAAGCATTTCGCCCTATTAAAAACATCAAAATTTTTTAGTTGTCGTAGATTGAAATTTAAGTAAGTAACTACCTAAAAAGTTTTTTAATGCATCTGTCCATGCACGTGCATGAGACCAGAGGCCAGATTTATAACTAAACTAGGTCACCTGGAGCAAACCACGTCAGGCTCTTCTAGCCTAGATAATCTAATCGTAACCAAACCCAACCAAATGTAACCGAATCTAATCTAGTCTAATCTAATCTAATCTAATCTAATCTAATCTAATCTAATCTAGCGTCTATCTTGTGTGGCTCCGTTATTGTAATGAACAAGGCTTCAATTAGACTCACCAAGTGTCATTGTCTTCATGTAGAAATGCATGAGAATAACCGAAATAGTTTCCAGTGACTCTGGAAGATGGCTGAGACGCAGCTGAAGAACGTTGAACAACGGTGACCGAGTAAGGATCAAGATTGAAAGCACCCACTCCACACTCGAAGAGTGGACCAGACAGGAACAAATTTATAACAAGACGTAGCAATGACAGGAAAGAACTTATACCAAGACGCATCAATGACTTCATTCTGTTGTGTCTAGTAAACTAGCTTAGCTTTTGGTTTCTTTTTTATATGGCCGTTGCAGAATTCATTCGCTGGAGTCCTTAAACAGCTTCACGTCCACGTTTGTCTTTCGTCCTCCTTAGTCTGAACATTTACTAAACGCGGACTTGGAATAACGGATGTTGGCGTGAGTCACTGAAGATTGAGTACCAGTGATTTCACTTAAAGGTTATGCCACACTAAATGTTACTGCACGTGCGTACGTGCTTATTGATGTATTTGTGTTTCTATGCACGCATGGGAATATGGGCGTAGACCTATGCATGGGTGCGTGATTTGATCAGATAATAGCATACAATATCCGGCTTGTCTAACCTAAACCTGACTTCTATAATTAGACCAGTTTATCCAATCTAATCTGTGAACTTCTATATCGTAAAGCACAAAGCATAAATTGATCGTCACATTTACGCAAAACCGCTTTCCGAGGTCAACATTAGGTAGTTTTCCTGCAAACGTTCCATGGGCATTTTTTATATGGGACTCACGTGTGTCCCATATAGGAACATGATTCCTATATCCATGTGGTAGCCTATGTTGGTAGGGTTCTGTTTAACGAAGCTGCGTCGTAACAAATATGATTAGCCTCGCCCTCCTCCTTTCTTCAGCCTTGGGACTGGCGTCACCCTAAGGCCGCAGTAGCGGTGTTTCCAAAGCCACAGTCTAATGTATATGACTAAAAGTCGGCTAAATTTCTTTTTAAAGGTGTTCCGAATAATATTTTCCTAGGCTAAATATTAGGGCATATAATTATAGGCTTCTAATAGCTGCTCGAAGTAACTAATTCTTAAAATAAAGAAAGTAGGCCTAATCATAACAAACACAAAAGGTATATAGGTCTAATAACTCAGATAAAATCTATATAAATAAAGAGAGAATTCTGTGTGTCTGTCTCTCTGTCTGTTTGACCGGGATTAACTTCTACAATTTTGCACCTTTTCACTCCAAACCTTCACTACTGTGTCGGCCTCGGCATCGGACACCCAGTGGAGGGGTTCGCGTACCCCATTTTCACCGCTAACATGGTGAAAATCCCCAAAACTATACCCAACCGACCGTCCCTCACGCCCCAGCTCGCCTCTTCCACTGCAAAGCGGTTCTATTTATGGCGCCGGTTTTCCCAACGTCATTAATAATGCGCATAACGACACCGTCCCTCACGCCCAAGCTCGCCCCTTCCACTGCCAAGCGGTTCTATTTATGGCGCGGGTATTCCCCAACGTCATTAATAATGCGCATAACGGCGAAGTTTACTTTCGCACAAAATTTAATTACGATCGATTCGAACTATATTCATCGTTTTACAGCAAAATTTTATGTTCAAAGACTCTGCTTTACTAAGGGCAGTGAGGGCTAGATTTCTGGCGTTTTCTTTAACCCGCCAACGCCGGGTTCACCCTCTTCGACTGCGAAGCAGTCAGTCCACGGGAGACTGCGAAGCAGTCGTCGCCAGAGGGCGACTGCGAAGCAGTCAGTCCACGCCTACACTGCGAAGCAGTCTCCCCCACAGGTCGCCTAAATTTCTTCCTTATTCACTACACGGATTTAAACTAGTACCTAAATTTGTTGCTTATTCGCTAGAGGGATTGAAACTCATAACCCCGGGCAACGCCGGGTAAACCAGCTAGTTAAGTAATAAATGAAAACACAATAATCAATCCCAAAAAAACGAAAATGAAACTAACTTACCAAAACCAAATAAAATGTTCACCAGCCACGTAGCAATCTGATAAGGACATTGTTCCAGCTCTAAGGTCGTAAATCTAGGTGGCTTTTATTCTGGCGTAGCCTAGGTAGGCCCTACAGTGGACATAATTCATCCGGATATCGCCCGATCTGAGATCCAGCAACTACGTCATGAGACTCGTCACCAAAATGTGTTTTGTTACCAAAATCGTTCATATGCATCTTGTTTTCTTCATCTTATGTTGTATCCGAACAGCGGATAGCCAGCATCGATATTATTTTTGTCAGATAGGCTTAGATTTTGCAAATTTCGGAGATCCACCACCTCTGGTCGAGCGATTTAACCACTGCATGGATATGGTCACGTGCGCCTAAATTTGGCCACCAAACCACAAGTGCAGACTCTGGAACACTAATTTGGCATAGACCACGGGGTGGCAATTGTGTCGAATCCAACTGATAAGTCTGACGGCGATGGCGGATCAAACATTAGCGGACCATTACAACAGCGACTGCCAACGCTACATTAGAATACTGTTATGTAGCGCCAAAGGAGACCACTTCTACAGCGCCCGTGTTAGAACTACACCAGATTCGACTAGATCAGATCAGAATAATTTTGATTGGATGGAGCTGGATTAGAATACACCAGACTATATGTTAGTTTGTAATTAAATTTACTTTGTGGCCAAACAATCAACGTCTAAATGACAATCAAGCCCCTTTCCGAGTTTTCACAGAGTCACAGTCAGGGCTGTAGCGGTAGAATTAGAGGTGAGTACACGCTACCGGTTAGTTTTCCGAAACAAATTGGAGGTGAGTATACGCTAATGGTTAGTTTTCCGAAAAATATTAGACGTGAGAACAAATATTTTGTGAGGTGAGCATACGGTCTCTAGAGGTGAGTAATGAGTATACGCTGTAGGCCTATATACCCGCGTATACCCTCGACTACAGCCCTGGACACAGTCCTATTATATCGGCATCGGTTGAAACGTCGTTGAATCTGTCATAGTCTTTAACTGAGGCGTTGTCAAAGGGTTCGTCTGTTCCGGTTTCCACTCTATGCTGTACACCCATTGTTTAGGGCTAGAGTTCGTGTTTGCGGACTCAAGCAGATTAGGGCCGAGGGCGGACGCCGCAGTAGGCTGTAAGATCCTGCTTTAGGTCAAAGTTAGACCGGATACATTAGCTCAACCATATATACGGCCTGCATAGGATTAAAATTAAGGATCTAGGTCTTGACAGGCCATCTATACAACATTAACTGATTTTTATAATCTGCGAATTCATTGGGAATACGATTCTACTGGTAACACGTGGCTATCCACCTACGCTTCTCGCTGACCTCTGCTGGTCTTCCGGGTGGCACATTTACGGGTAGTGGTGGTGAAGGATCCCAACAAATCAATTAATTGAAAAATGAGCAGGGTCGAGATCATGCGGTCGCTATAGAAAGTCTACATCTACGTTTCAAATCCCTAAACCGAATAGACCTATAGCAGTACAGCATGTCCGGCAGGATATTCAGTACTTAAAATGTATAGTTTACTAATTTCGATTTATGTGTTCAATTTTTGATAGTATGTAAGCTGTGAGAAAATCCAATTCAAAGTGGCACCGTGGCACTCGTCATGTACATAGCACACGCAGGCTGTATACCATCCTATCTATCTTCTTTGGTTGTTCCTTGCAGTTCTCTTAAACGGATGTCATTTTACTGATTAGCGGCTTCCGAATAATACATCACAATTCGTACAAATCTTATATTTGACCTGCAGTATATATCACAGTGGCTAGATCCGTTATGTGCAATTATCGTCTGATCTGGACTTAAAGTACCTCTTCTCATTAAGCCTATGGTGCTGTAATGTGTGCGACATGGTAGTCTATCAATTTACACCAGTGGTGCACAAAGTCCGGCCCCTGGGCCACAG
This sequence comes from Allolobophora icterica, assembly GCA_963556255.1. Lineage (NCBI taxonomy): Eukaryota > Metazoa > Annelida > Clitellata > Crassiclitellata > Lumbricidae > Allolobophora > Allolobophora icterica. The sequence continues at coordinate 21,187,278 of OY744609.1, read as the reverse complement.
CCGACCCGCGACAAGTCGGTCATGTGGCCCGCGATGTCCAAGAGGAAAAGCGACTATTTAAGACATCAAGTCCACAGTAACATCAAGTCTACAGCGACTTCGTGGTCATTGGAAAACACTATCAATACTAGTAATATAGAAGTACTACGAGGCCCGTCCCCCTATAACTCTTTATGATTACTTTAATGCGTTTTATTGCGCACGTCACTTACGAAAATTTTGGCACTCATTCATCTGAATTAAGCGGACAGGTGACCCCGAAGGGTTTAAGAAGTCGTTTAGTGGCCCTTGACCGAAAAAGGTTTTGCATCACTGGTTTGCACGCTTGGTCAATGATCATGAGGCTGTGGATTCGACTCCATGTAACGACCCTGGGCAAATTCTTCGCGCACGTGCCTATGTCATTACACAGTAGGCCCTATAATGAATTATTTAGTACCAGTATTATGCAAGGAACATATTCTGTTGTTGTCTTTCTAGATGATTGTTGGCAAAGCGTTTTATCCGTGTAGTTTTCCTACAATCATCAATCACCAGACAGATCACCAGTCGAAGAGGATCGCTATCGGCCACTCACGCACATGATCTTGTGTCAGCTCCGTGTCAATCACCCGGTTTGGAGATGATTGCAACAGGGAGTAGTATATTTCATCAAATGATACAACTGAAACTTAGTTGAGCAAATTCGTTTGTGTTTTAGTGAAATTCGTATGTTGCCAAATTTGAAAGTTTTAACAGGCAGATGCGAGACTTTTTAAATAGATTTAATTGCTAATTGCTCTGCTAATTGGACATATGGGTTTAAGGTACGAATTAGCTATAAAGTTAATGTAAGCCAAAATCTTAAACAAATAAAGTACTTAATATATGAGAATAGAAGTATCCACACGGCATTCAAAATGTTCCCTTTCTACACACGGAATTAAAGTCCCAGCTTTTATGATGATGCCTCCAGTTTTCTTTCAGGTGACCAACCTTCACCAGATATTGGGGCTGCTGTAGACATTGAAAGTGGTTTAATAACGGCCTATGATAGTAACTTGAAAGCAGTAATAGTATTATCTCAATAATAATGTTACTAATAATAGCAGACTCCTCGCGAAACTTTTAATCGTTAATGATTGATTCTACCACATGTTAAAATATTTAATAATTATCATAGTAATAATAACCTAGGTTGACATATTATGGTAGAAGTTTGTGCCAGTCTCCAATCTGCAGAAATGATAATTGCTATTTGACCAGCTAGTACCCCACCCTCGGGTATTAATGACGTCCCCAGAGATGGAGAGGTCATCCAAATGCCGACAAGGAGGTGAGGTAATGCCTAGTGCGGATGTCTGCAGCTGAATTTGGTGCAAGCAGAGCCTATGCCTTAGACAACAACTTCAGCCAGCCAACAGACACTGCGTTGGATCATCATATTATATAGTGGACTTGCTGCCTAAGGTCTGACAGATGGTACTTGTGTCGCAGGACTACCAAGTCACAGTAGTCAGATATTATCTCTTGGAGGGAGACTGGTTCTCTCTAGTCATCAGTCAATAGGCCCTAATGCAGCTGAATAAAAGCAAACAGAGACTGTTATAATTACATGTCTTGATAATGCAGAGTCCCTCTGCTTGACAAGCATTATTGCAGTACCCACACTGTAGCTCAGCAATGAAGTGTCGGCACAAGCAAAGACACAGATACAGACAAGGGGAGAGAGGTATAAATTAAGTAGGTCATGTTTGTCGACATCTTTATATGCGATTCCTTTTCACGTTCGTAACAGCTCACCCTGCATATCATATACTGGGAGAATCTTGCTCCCCTGAACAAGTTTCATCTGCTTGCGGACATCTTCAGCCAATAGCTTCAGTCACTTATGCTAGGCAGTCACGTCTGCAGTACTTTCGCCAAGTGTAAACACTGAAGGTCGTGATGACTAGATCCAGACACCCACCATAAATGTACACATACATGGCATTACTAGCAGCAACACAAAAGCTAATGCAAACGAGAAACGTAAATGTAAAACAAAGCGTTTCAAACATTCAAGACTGCCTTCAAGAGTTTTTTCCAGGATGTCCTACAATTTGTGTAGTTTTCTGCTATGCCATGCGACACATATTAAAATGCTGAAGAGACTCTTAAAATATTCAACTCTCGTTGGTCCGCGATCAGCTAACGAAATCTTGCAATATTATATATGCTCCGCAACAAAACTCTCATCCAGAGCAAAGGCAAAATAAAACAAAATGACAAGCATCTACACGCACATGCGACACAGTGAAAGTCCCTGGGGATAGAGCAAAGAGCTCACAACCATTGAATACGAAACTAGGCCCGTGCCCACGACCGCATAATCCCCCCTCAGAGAACAGCCTGATGCGAAAAAATATTTATTGTTACGATGTTATATACTGTTTAACTGTGTTTATCAGATGTCTGTACACCAAATTGCGATTAGCAATTGGTTAATAAGAGATACACTTACTTATTTTATTTTCATTGTTTATCTACCATAGGCTATCTCTCTGTCTTACGGACTGATCTTCTGGATATTGACCTGATTACGGATTCGTTTTAGTGTGCCATTGGCAGTGACGGGCAATAGTTAACTAAAAAGTTGCTAACTTTTAGTTTAACTAAAAAAAATTTAGTTAAGGAAGAAGTATAACTAAAAAAGTAGTTTAGTTAAAACCATAGTTTAACTAAAAATTTTTAGTTGCTAACTAAAAAGTTGAACAAAAAAATCAGCAATATGCAACTATTTTTCCACAGTGAACATTGAACACTGTCAGCAAAAAAACATTTTAACACTGCATGGTTTTAGCATTAACAGCCTGTGTTTTCAAATTCATACACTACTTACAGTAGGCCAACACATGTAACTGTATGCCAGAACAGCACACATATCATAGTTTGAAGGTGAAATTGTCATTGACGCTTTGCATTAGGCCTATTACAGTTCACTTAACGTCTTTTATTGTAAAAATGTTTGTAGTGAAAAGTTGGAAAAAAGTTGCAATAAGTTTAACTACTTTTTCTAGTTTAGTTAACTAATTTCCAAAATCAGTTGCCAACTTTAGTTAAACTATTTTTTTAGTTGGAAAATAGTTTTAGTTTAACTAAAAAAAATAGTTTAGTGCCCATCACTGGCCATTGGTTGGTGCCTTGCGCATTAGACACCGTCGCAAATCGCAATAGAAGTTACTAATTATAATTTCACGTGTCAGCTGATTTCTGGTTTCTGTGTTGATGATGTTTTGCCAATTTTTTCTGCGCTTATGGTGTTGGGACGGATACTTTTAGAGTTAAATATTATGACGTAATACAGACGTGCGTATCTGCCGTAATCTGTCATTTTTGTTGTAGCGTCGTTCTAGCATTTTGTCGGGCGCGTAGCGAAGTTCTTTTCGTTTAAGAAGTTGGAGGCAGAATAATTTCAGAATAATTCTTATAAGCTCATATTCTGGAATATGAAGATAGTTTAGGTTCTGTTCATAGAAATCCATCAAATATAGGCAGCAGAAATTAATCCCGAACCTGGTTTGTGCAATTTCCGTGGAGAGGGTATAGTCGCGGAATTGGGTGCAAAATAGCAGCGTCCGCAATGATTATTACAATAATTGTGGAGTCAGTAAGCCAGATAACCAGCAATGTTCTGCAAAATGCCAACTTGCCTAGTCACAAATTTTGCAACGTTAGCCGTTTCTAAAATATATAGTGACACCATAGCTAAAGTTAAGATGTGAAAGATGAGGTATGCAGTGCACCACTAGAATTCTTAGATTCACGCTACATTACAAGCAAGATAAGTTGTGTGACAACACATTAGCAATTAAACCTGTAACAGTGCATTTCTCCAAAGTCGGTTTGTCTACGAGTCCTTTCAGTAGGCCTACGTGTCTGTGGCGAAAACTTGGCATCACTCTTGCAAAATCATTACCAAAGGAAATCCCTGGAAATTCATTTATTATAAAGGAGTATGCAGAATGCAGGTCCGCAAAGGTTCACCAGTCACTCTGTTGCAGAGTAAAGCAGGGAGGCGACCTGACCGACGTCTCTCATGAGCGTAGACTCGGATCCGACCTGGGCTGGTGAACCAAAGTCCTCCGTGCCCACCTTCACGTGGTGCGGACTGTTGGTACCCTTCCAAAGGAAGGGGAACTGTTGGTACCCTTCCAAAGGAAGGGGAACGAACGGGCACGGCAGGCAAAACCAGGGGAAGGCAATGGCAAACCACCCCTGTTAACATGCCAAGAAAATCGTCATGAGACACACCAAACCACGCCGATGGTCGCTGCTGGTGGGACTCCCAGGCCGGAGCGCTGATGGTGGGACTCCCAGGCCGGAGCGCGACTCAAGGGCTACTGGGGAAGTAGCAAGACGGCAAAGGAGACTGTGTGTCATGACGATCGCTAGGGCTCCTAGAGCCGACAGCACAAGAAGATGCAGAGTGAAGGATGGCATACGATACACTAAGCACACATTATAAGTTACATTGCGCCGCCACTTAACTGACTAAGCATCAGTCGATGACACTGAGCAAGTTTGAGTTAAGGACTTGCTCAAGGTCCCTAATCGTAATCGTTATCGTAATCTCCAAATTTCTAAAGCGCCACTCGAAGACCAAGCGCAGGGCACCAGCCTATTCACAAACGCTACGTCAAATCAGAGGGGTTTCCAGCAAGTAGTCGAAAAGAGATCAAAGTCCAGTTTCCAGAAGGCCAAATCAAATCAGAAGGGTTTTATACAGAGAAGTCGAAAAGAGGTCCAAGTCCGGTTTCCAGGAGGCCAAATCAAATCAGAGGAGGTTCTCCAGAGAGTGGTCCAAAAGAGATCCAAGTCCGGTTTCCAGGAGGCCAAATCAAATCAGTGGTGGCTTACCAAAGAGTGGTCACAAAGAGGTCCGAGTCCGGTTTCCAGGGAGCCAAGTCAAGACAGGACACAGAGCAGCTGTCAAGGCGAGTGTCGTTTAGGGCGAGAATAATGGGAAGGCGGAGGATCAGATGAGTCAGGGTAGGAGTATTTGAAAAGGTGAGACTTCAGTTTTGAGTGAAAAGTTCGGGGTGATAGATAGAGGAAGATGAGAAGGAGGATGAAGAACGGGTTGCAATGATGATGGAGGAACTGAGAAACTGCGAAATTCAGATCGGAGATCATTCCAGAGGCGTGGTGCTGTGTTGGATATTAGCTCGGTTGGAGAACTTGAGATGAGTAGTGACTGGGGGTCGAGAAAGACTGAGATAGGAGGGTGATCGAGTGGAGCGGGTTGTCTGAATGGTGAAGAGATCACGAAGGTACTTGGGCTGCGAATACTGTAGGGAGTTGTAGGTTAGTGATAGGACTTTGAAGTGGTTTCGCTCTGGGATTTTTAACCAATGGAGTGTTTTGAGGATGGGAGTGATATGATGATGTTTGGGCGTTCTAGTGACAGCTCTGGCTAGTGAGTTTTGGATAAGTTGCAAACGCTTGATTTGTGTGGATTCAAGGTTGAGGAAGAGGGAGTTGCAGTAATCAAGCTTTGAATGAACAATGGAGGTAGCAACGGTGGAGGCAGTTTTAAGGTCAAGCATGAGCCGTATGCGTCGGAGGTCACGAATGTGCATGAAGCAGGAGCACGAGAGGTTGGAAATGTGGTTAGAGAGGGACAGTTATCGATCAAAAGTAATACCAAGATTGCGAACAGAGGAGTCAGAGGTAAAGGTAAGAGACGACGAGTTAGTCGAAAGGTTTATGGAACGATCAGGGATTTTCTTGATTTGATCAGAAAGGCCTAGGATAATGAATTCAGTTTTGGAAGGGTTAAGGGAGAGGAGATTGGATGACATCCACTGTGAGATCAGGTTAACCACGTTGAGTAATTGTGTGGTGGAGGTGGAAAAAGAGTTTGGGGAGAAGGATATGTAAAGTTTGGTGTCGTCTGCGTAAAGATGGTGGTCAACAGAGGAGGATTTTATGAGATGGCTTAAAGGTGTGGTATGCAGGATGAAAAGTAATGGACCCAAGACGGAGCTTTGAGGGACACCACAGGAGAGAGGGAGGGATTGTGAGCACTGGCTTAACAGAGAAGGATCGGGAAGACAAGTAGGACTGGAACCAGAGTAGAGAAGTGCCAGAGACGCAAAACCATGATGATAATCGTTGAAGAAGATTGTCATCAATGGTGTCAAATGCGGCTGAGATGTCAAGACAGAGGCAGGAGACTTGTTGGTGACTGACAGCAGAGACCAGTTTATTATAAAGAGACACAAGTAAAGTTTTCGTAGAGTGGTGTTTAGTGAAGCCAGATTGATTTGGGTTAAGGAGTAAATTAGAAGAGAGGTAGTCGTTTAGCCGAGAAAGGATAATTCGTTCTGTTACTTTAGATAGAAAGGAAAGATTGGATATGGGACGGTAGTTGGGTAGGTTTTCTTTATCAAGATTTCCTTTTTTGAGAAGGGGAGTGACTAAAGATTGCTTAAAGGCCATTGGGAAGTTGCCGGTAGAAAGTGAGAGATTGAGAATTTTGGTGATTACAGGAACGACGACAGAGGCACAGTCTTTTAGAAGAGAGGTGGGGATAGGATCAAGTTCGCATTGCTTGTTGGGAAGAGAGTTTAGGAGAAGTAACACTTCTGCTTCAGAGGCAGGAGAGAGAATTGGGAGCGATGACTGAGAGGCAGGAGGAGTAGGGTTGGGATTAGGGGTGAATCACTGCTGGAGGGGCCCAGAGGGAAGTGTGTGTCCAGAAGAGATTGTAATGTAAAACGAATGGATGAGATTTTGTCCGAAAAAATTGAACAGAAGGCATCAGCAACAGAGGAGGAGGGAACGGAGCTAGGCAGTGAGGAGGGAGATTTGCGATGAAGGAGAGTGTTGACAGCCTTCCAGAGATGTCTCGGGTTTGAAGCGGTGGAATGGATAAGTGAAGAGTGGTATTTCTTTTTGGCAGCAGCGATGAGTTTGTGGTATCTGTTGGTGGCTGATTTCAGGGTATTGAGGGCTTTTGATCTAGTTGCGGGGTCAAAAGTGTGCTTGTAGATGTGTTCAAGACGCCTGCGGAAAGTTTTAAAGGCTTAGAGGTAGGAAGTAAACCAAGGTTTGCTGGTGTGTGAACCGTGTTCGGTGATGAGTGCAGCATGAATGTCAAGGAGGTTCTAACATCCCTACCCAGTAATCTCAGGGTAGGGTCGAACCTGAACACTCTGCGTTACAAGGGTAGCGCTCTAACTAACCAGCTACCGTGTCCCAAGCGCTGTGATTATTGTTTTCTATTTAGTGTTCGGAAGGCTTCACTATGGGTGGAGCGGTTAACAAAGCCAATGGTAAACTTATTTTTTCCACAGAAGGCGAGGCTGATTTGGGTGGGGTGATGGTGGTGGTGGTGGTGGTGGTGGTGGTGGTGGTAATGTGGATGTCAGAATCACTCAGCCGTGAAATCGATACCCGGATGTTGTGCTTGGAGAGTATCAACCATGCTACTAGGTTTCTTGGTCTCGTGCGATCCGTTACCATAGCTACCGGCGGCGTTGTACCGGCTCTGCGACTTGAACGACATCTGCTTTCTGAGCAGTTCGTTGTCGTACAGCGACGACACCTCCTGTTGCTCGGCCTCGGCGTCTGAGGAATTGTCTTGCTCTACATGGCCCTCTCGCAACTTCTCGTTCTTCAATTGCTCGTAATGTTTGCGACGGAAGAAACCACACTGCCAACGAAAACACAACGTTGCCGTAATCATCATTGTCGTCGTTATAATCATATTACTAATATTCAACGCCATCATCGTCGTTATTAGGTTTCTCGTCGTCATCATCATCATCGATGTCGCCATTTTGTCAATGTCATCGTAGTAGTATTAATATTGTATCAATATTAGTATAGTTCTAATTATATTAGTTATAAGGAAAATTGATTGATTGATTGATAGTAGTCATCATCATTAACATCATTGTTGTAACTGGCATCGTCGTCGTCATCATCATTAACATCATTGTTGTAACTAGCATCGTCGTCATCATCATTAACATCATTGTTTTACCTGGCATCGTCGTCATTATCATTAACATCATTGTTGTAACTGGCATCGTCGTCGTCATCATCATTAACATCATTGTTGTAACTAGCATCGTCGTCATCATCATTAACATCATTGTTTTACCTGGCATCGTCGTCATCATCATTAACATCATTGTTGTAACTGGCATCGTCGTCATCATCATTAACATCATTGTTTTAACTGGCATCGTCGTCATCATCATTAACATCATTGTTGTAACTAGCATCGTCGTCATCATCATTAACATCATTGTTGTAACTGGCATCGTCGTCATCATCATTAACATCATTGTTGTAATTGGCATCGTCGTCGTCATCATTAACATCATTGTTGTTACTAGAATCGTCGTCTTCATCATTAACATCATTATTTGAGTTAGAAAAGTTGCCACGCTATAAATGTACTGGTGTTGAATATTTAGTTATAACTCATCATGATCCAATTAAATAGCTTAGCACGTCCGCTAAACCTCCTCCTCCTGCTGCTGCTGCTGCTGCTGCTCCTCCTCCTCAATTTTTGTCCCTCCTCGTTATCCTTCTCCACTTCTTTTATCTGTCACCTCATACTCCTCAGTCTTCAGGTGCTCTGATCTTTTGCAAATACTCCACTTGGTTAGGTAAACAGCATTCTTACTTATACAGCATTACATACGCCTATTCTTTCAATAGGTCTAAGTAATCGAATCCGCAAATTTATATAGCGCCGCTATATGAATTTGGGGAGAAGATAGAGTAATGGTAACACTCATGGCCAGGAGAGCAGCAGGAGAACAGCATGGCTGCCATAACTTGTATTTAGTTAAGATACTGATAATTATACTGTCATGTCTTACTGCGTTTTTATCGGTTTGAATTAGTAAAGATTATTATTATTATTATTATTATCATTATTATTATTATTATTATTATTATTATTATTATTATTATTATTATTATTATTATTTTTTTTTTTTTGCACCCGAGGTAGTTCTGTTCCCTCGGGCTAAGAAACTATGTCCGAAGACTGTGCGGTGGGTATGGTGGTGGTGGTATTATTATTATTATTATTATTATTATTATTATTATTATTATTATTATTATTATTATTATTATTATTATTATTATTACTACTATTATTATAATTATTATATAATTAGGCGCTTAGCCTCCTCTTCCTCTTTCTCCCTTCTTCTAATTTTCATTCTCATTCTTCTACTTACTCTCCTTTTCACCCTCCTTCGACCGTTCTTCATCTTTTTCGCATTCTCTCAGCTCTTCCACCAATACCGCCAATCACTGACCAGTCACTCACCGTCATCTACCTCAGGCTCCTCTACTCATCACCCAACAGGCTTTCCACTCCAAATTCAAGGATTCCTACCCTAATCCATTCCATCCTCTGTCTTCCAAGCATTCTCGACCTCAACAAAACCCACCGTAACAGCTGCTCTGCCTCTTTGATCTCTCTGGCAACCGGACTCGGACCTTCAATGGACTTCGATCTCTGGACAACCCCTCTGATACGACGCAGCGCTCGTGAATAAGCTGGTGCTTTGCGCTTAGCTTTAAAATGGCGATTTAGAAAATTTGAGATTACGATTAAGATTACGATTTTCTAGCAATCGTAAGTAGTTGACATAAAGATACGAAACAGGTGTCTTACCCTATTCAAACACAGAACAAACCCCACAAGGAGCAGAAATCCAGCGCCGACCCCAACTAATATAAGCCATAGTGGTATGGGGTCGGGTTCCTTGCTCGGCCGGAAGATGGTGCTTGTCTACAAGTAATGTAATGTGACACAGGAATCATATAGCGCCACAGTTTTTTACACCAACTGACGTACACCGACAGTGGGTGTTCGCACGGCCAGTGACAACCGTAACGCCATACCGTGGAACCTACGCAGCGCATACATCAAGTTATATTGCAAATAGATATTCGTAACTTAACTAACCTTATTTCGTTTAAGAAAGCTATGAAAATACACCTAATGAAAACTTAGTTACACATATCTTGCTGCCCAATTCGCTATCTTGTCAGTCTTTAGTTAAGATGTACCTAGTTAAGTCTATTTTGATTTGTACCAGTTATGCATTTCTTATTTGTTTCATTGTTTTTTTTAGAGAGAAATGCGGATATAATATAAACTTGTTTGCTATGAGAAAGCCACTCGCTACTGTTACCAATGTATCTATGTTACGTGGGTAACCCTACTTAGTGGGCATATAGCCCTTTTGGGTTACCATTTGTGGCAGAAAATTACCTATTTTTTCTTGTATATTGATTTGTAATTTGGTTTTGTTACAATAGAATTCTTGATTGATTGATTGATTGATATGCAGCAGTAGTTTCAGTTTAAGGACATAAATGGTGTTAGCAAAGATCATATGCGTCGCCCTCCTCCTTTATTGAGGCTTCGGACTGGCACTGCCAGAGTACGAGCAGTGGCGGAGTTTCAAGTTATTTGCATGACCATCTTTATTTATACTCCACCCAGTGGCGAATTCATAAGTTTACATGAGGTGGAGAAAATTAAGCAAGGCAGTAGTAACTCCGTCGATTCTACCTTGACGATCCAGTTTTTAATGAACTTATATTAAGATTCACAGTTTCTGGATCACTGTTTTGCAATTTCCGACTGTTTGACTGGCATGGGAGCCACGATGGCTCTCCACATGGAGCTGTCCCTAACTCAGCGTTTACACGATGTAAAGAACTATACTTAATTACAAGAGTGGAGCAAAAAGCAAAAAGCAAAAGGACCAAAAATTTATTTTTCAAGTACTGAAAGTTATTGATGCTGATGTCAGCCTGACTGACGGTGAGGCTAACTGCAGGGGCTGGTTAAACACACGCACAACCTCAGCATACACACACGCACGCACACGCACACACACACACACACACACACACACACACACACACACACACACACACACACACACACACACACACACACACACACACACACACACACACACACACACACACACACACACACACACACACACACACACACACACACAAACACACACACACAAACACACACACACACACACACACAAACACACACACACAAACACACAAACACACCTACACACCTACACACACAAACACACACTTTTACAAGCAAGCACGCTAAATAGAAACACACAGGTCAAGCACACTATATTATAGTGCGTTTGTCTGTGTGTGTGTGTGTGTGTGTGTGTGTGTGTGTGTGTGTGTGTGTGTGTGTGTGTGTGTGTGTGTGTGTGTGTGTGTGTGTATATATATATATATATACATCGTATTATATATGCGTATATATATATATAGGATAACTTTTATTACACCTGCGTTATTATAATGCACTGGAGAAAAATGTTTCGCCAAACCTCTCGGTCAATGGCGACTCGTTCCACTTTTCCTTCTTTCCACTTCTTAACATCTTCGGATAGTTTGTCCGGACTAAGTAGGATGGAGCTGATGTAAGTCAATTTCTGCAAATCCTGTAATGTAATGTAATAGAATTTAAAGGTACTGTATCAAGGGCATAGGTCAGAGTACAGTATCTCTGAGTAGGCCTACTTCGCTTTACTAATATTCGCGCATGCGTAGACTACATACCTTTCTTGCTACTCGCACCTTTGGAATGACTTTATTGACAGGTGCTAGAAGTATCATTTGAAGTGATGCTATTTAAGGTCATTTCAGATCAGCTCAAACTCCAGAAGGAACAAGAAATATAATTATGGAAGGTAGAATTGATAAATAAATTTAAAAGGTTTTTTTGTTAATGTATGAGTGATCATGATGATGGTGATATTAATACTATTATTATTATTATTATTATTATTATTATTATTATTATTATTATTATTATTATTATTATTATTATTATTATTATTATTATCATTATTATTATTATTATTATTATTATTATTATTATTATTATTATTATTATTATTATTATTTTTACCCGAGGTATCGGTGATCCCTCAGGATTTGGAAAAAATTATTTTTTATTATTGTTATTATTACTATTATGAATAAGAGGAAGAAGACGACGATGATTGTGATTATAACGACAACGATAACAACATTATCAAAACTGATTACTGGTTGACACACTGATTGATGACAAGGCGAAGCATGCGAGTGCGTGAGGTGCTTTTTCGGAACAGCGAAAAAGACATGCTTAAAAGCAATGGCATCAGCGCGGATAGATCTGAGGACGAGAGCACTAATGGATCCAGAACGTAGATAAGCAAGTAAAGAAGGTCGTAGTCTAAGTTGCCAAAATATATCTTGATGATTAAGAGATTTCTTATGTCTTCTGACTTTTTGGTGTCCTAATTTTCGTGGTTCGTGGTTCATCGAGTCATCCCTCTGACACTTAGACAAAATCTACTTTCCAGAGCTCCAAGGACCTCAACTCAACCCAAAATTGCACACAACGCTTTTGTGAGTAAACGAGAGGCGATGTATTAAGTGTGTTTTGATACATATATACATAAAACACACCTAATATAAAATAGTATATCTACATACATACACACTTACCCGGATCTACCCAAAAAATACTTGCAAAGGATGCACTGCTTAAACTTGTTGTCAGTTGGTTACCAATAAAAATGACTGAATGATTGACTTACATAAGCTTGCGCATTCAAAGACGCATATATACATATATGGATACATTCATACCGGTACCTACATTCATGCGTAAGTGCATATGCACAATACACAAAATTACACATGCATGCAAAAATGTGTTAATCTTTTATCTCAGATAAAATCTTTTGAACAAAAGTTAAGTTAAATGCTGGGCCATTAAGTTACCGTCATGTTGGACAGGCTGACGGCTGAAACCTCGACTGTGATGTCGACGTAGACTGTCTCTTTCATGTGCAATGAACCGATGTTATAGCGCCTGATGGATGAACAAGGTCCAGTGGCACAGCTCTTCAGTAGACCACGGAGACAACAATCAAGAGATCCATAAATAATAATAATAATAATAATAATAATAATAATAATAATAATAATAATAATAATAATAAAAAATCATCATCATTATCATCATCATCATCATCATCATCATCATCATCATCATCATCATCATCATCATCATCATCATCATCATCATCATCATCATCATCATCATCATCATCATCATCATCAGCATCATCATCATCATCATCATCATCATCATCATCATCATCATCATCATCATCATCATCATCATCATCATCATCATCATCATCATCATCATCATCATCATCATCATCATCATCATCATCATCATCATCATCATCATCATCATCATCATCATCATCATCGTGAACATTTTATTGCTCAACAAAACGTCACAAAATTGTACACAGATAGACAGACAGACAGACAGAATTCTACGATTCTGCTGAAGATGCGTTACTTAGTTGTATCCGAAAGCATTGCAGGATATGAACATGTTCATACCAAGATGACCGAGCGAGGAAAGTTGTATGCACTGTTCCCACCATTCTGTTCTGCCCTTTTAGATGTTCGAGTCACGTTCGTAGCAGTTGAATTTTCGGAGATGGTCTCAGTGCGGTTGACAACTCGTTCAGTCTGCTGACGTTCACCTTTGACAGTGACCTACAACATATCGCAGTTACCTCAGATGTATGTATGTATATGGGTCATTATCCGAAATGTTACAAAAGTTTTCCCCAAAATTGGTTGCAAGTGTTTTTTTAGCCATGTACATAGTTAAATTTAACTAATTTGAAAGAGATCAACTATATTTTTAATCACAAGTTAATTTTTATCAAAATTTATAAAGTCAAAACTCCTCTTTTTTCATTACAGTCCGACCTTTTTGTGTAATCATATTTAATCACAGGAACCTGAAATATTTGTCTGGTGCTTATAAAATGGCAATTTCCTAAAAGTAGATGATACCAGCATTAAGTAGGAATACAACAGGCCCTTTCCTTCACATAATATATTTGTCTGGTGTCAAGAAATTAAGACGTTTTTCAAAATTATTTTAAAAAGAAATATTTTTTTAGCTGCAGAAAAAATCTGTGCAGCATTAGCTATAACTGTATGTTATATGCATAAGATACAAGTTGAACAACATTTAAGAGTTGCTAGTAAATTCTAATTACATGCAATTTCTTTTTATATCAAATAATTCACAAAAAATACATGTAATTCACTCTTAGCAATGCGTCATTACCATCCATGGCAAGATGCGACTGTCATGAGAAAATAGCAAAAATCTGATATATTCGGATGGTAATGATGAAAAACAACCGCTGGATGTATTAAACCACAGTACATTCTCATTCGTAATGGTAATGACAAAATGATGAAATTTGTGACAGCCGTCAAATATTTTCACTTGAATTACTCTATCAGATAAATAATTTAAATCAGTTCTACAAAAGCGGTATATTAAATTAGTAATCAATGTTATAATCTACCTAAACCAGGAAATACAACACGAGATGGTAATGAAACAGAAATTTACTTTTTTATAATTTGGAACACACAAATTTAAATTTAAATAAAACATTATGAATTTCAGCACAAATCTGTGTGATTCCATTAATAGTTGACAATATCTTGTTCCTGGTGTTTTTCTTTTAGTAAGTAAGCACGTTCTCTGAAAGTTATAGGCTTCCCAAAAATTGAGATGGCTATGATGCTTATTTCTATGGATAAGTATAAATAGGCCAAAAAAGAAATAAATGTTACGAAAATGAGTCTAAATGTTTAATTTTTATTGCATATGCTAGCTACTAATTAATCAAAATAATAGACCTTTGTTACAGGTTGTAAAGGAATAAATTTGCGTAAAAGCTGAATTCAATGCATTGTACACCGTCTCGGACAGAGGATGGTAATGATATTTTGTATACATTTATTAATTTATTTCTAAATTTCCCAAATCTAGCAGCTAAAACAATGAAGGGAAATGTTAATCTGCTCATTCTTTGAAGGATAGGCAAAAACATTTGAAGAAATTATCGAAAAAACTTTAAAAACCCTCATGGGACGTCAATTCTGCACTTTTCGGATAATGACCCATATATGCATGTATGCATGCATGCACGTTTCCATGTATGTATGTATGTATGTATGTATGTATGTATGTATGTATGTATGCATATATGTACATACGTATGTGTATGTGTTTGTATGACATTGTATGCATGTATATATGTATGTATGTACGTATGTATGTATGTATGTATGTATGTATGTATGTATGTATGCATGTATGTATGTATGTATGTGTATATGTATGTTTGTATGTATGTATCAAGACACTTAATGTAGCGCCTCTTTAGTCTCAGGATCTGGTTGGACTTTGTTCAGCCGATTGAATCCAGAAGGGCCAAGTAAGGAAACTCTTCTGCCTCTGACAGATGCCTTGTGCTTTGTGATGATGCCGCTATAGAAGTTTCCAGGTTAGATTTGATTAAAGCTTTGTCATTGTTTGCTGCTTTTGAGATGCTGTTGATTGCTCTATTGTAGAAATAATTGATTAGACTTTCAACCTGAATTAAGAACAAATTTATGGCGAATAAACGGTAAGGCATGGATGCGTTCTATTGAATTTGAGGAAATTCAGTTTTGGGCGCTTGTTACCTGCTACTTTACCATATCACAATTACAATTCGAACCTGATGTACTAGCCCTAAAACTGCGCCTTAGGGTTGTTGCTAGTGTACTTGTTCAACTCGGCTAGAAAACACTGCATCAACCGTACACTGTCAGACAGGGAGGGAGAGGACTAGCTACCCCGTCTCCATATGCCGAGGGCATAAGAAGATGAGCACATCCAAGCGCTAGTTCAGCACCAACTCTTGCCAGCCTAGGAATATTGACACTTGATCGTATTATTAAACTGCAAATTAGTTTATTTATGTATCAGTTCACTCACAAAATGCTTCCTTCAGCCTTTAATCATTACATTATTCGCGCAAAATGAAGTCCATAAGCATACACAAGATCCTCAGGAAAAAATTACGTAAGAAATTTTCTCGCACTAACACCCGACAATTCTCTCTGGTATACACTGGACCAACCATATGGAATTCTCTGCCATCTGTAGCCTACTTAAAGGTGTGCCCATTGTGAATCAATTTAAGGAATGAACATTACATAATTATTTTACTTGCAAAGTAGTTTTGCTTTGATCTGCAGATATATGCCGTATGGTAATAATGTTATCATTCTAGTTGTAAACTTAAATCTCTCCCATCCGCAAATGTGATGTTACCAACTTCCACCAAACAGCACTGCTACATAGGCGGCCCTGTTAGCGGGACTTCGGTCCCTTTAGGTCCTCCTTTTGTATCCCAACTTGATACTAACCTAAAACCTGATCATGTGTTATTGTATTTCTATTTTCCCTTGCGAGCAATGAAAAAACCTATGTTATGTTAGGTTATACAGGCTCATGCCACTGCATAAAAATTACTAGTATGTTTTTCATTTCGTTTTCTTTATTTCCTTTTTGTTCTCGCACTCATGTAATGATCTGTGCAATGTAATGACATTCAAAGTGATAACTGCTTCCCAAGTGCTTGGTTATGGAAAATATTTAGAATTGCACCGCACTTATATTGTTACTAAAGCCTAATGAATTCTGAAACTGTTGGAAATGCCGCCATTAAATCTGTCACAAACTTAGCGGGACTTGTCCATTCATGACTCACCTTTTGAAACCTATTAGTACTATAGTTGACTGACTGTAATAACGAACTGTTATACTGGTGTTCAATAAAAGGTATGTTATGTTATGATGACAAAAATGAAGTCGCCCACAGTTCGTAACGATAGTTAGTTAAAATGAACACTGGTTTCCACTCGGGGTTAGCTTAGTGAACGATGGTTTCCTCTTGGGTTTAGCTTCATGAACGATGGTTTTCTCTCCGGTTTAACTTAATGTACTGCTGGATTAAAATACTAACCGTGACGTCAATAACTTTGGAGACCTCAAATGTTGAGTCGTCAGGTAGCAAAACATCGATGAATACAGCTGGCATGACCCCTGGTCCATTTTCATTCGAGATGGTGTAGAGGTGTTTGAATTTTAGAGTCCTTTCGTCAGCTTTCGTTGACTTCGCAGCGTGAGTATTAAACCAGAGTACATTCTCATTCGTAGACCTATAGATAGTCGCAATTAAACAGGTTACGCCTAATGTAGGCCTACACGTTCTTCTGTATTCGGTCCCTATGACCTAGACCCTGCCAATTTTAAAAGATGTTTCGGCTGAGATCCTTCCTCAACGGTTCCACATAACGTGGGCACCAACGCCAGCTTAGGTCTCCATGCACGGACGGTACTACCTCGAGATACAACACTCAGAAATATGGTCCCGATCAGTATGCGTAATGCAGGCCTAACTCTCCTAGGTGGTCGAGGTGAAGAAAATAGCAACAGGGAGATCAGTGGGATTAGTCAACCCAATCCACTGTCCATATAGGGCCCAACTGTTCACGGAGAATTATTCCTGTAAACTTAGAGGCCTAGCCGCCTGGCAGAGACTGTTGAAAGTTTGGCATGTAGAACAATGCAGAGTAAAACATAGACCAAAAAACGTAATTAAAATGATCCCATCCTTTTCACCTTGTTTACACCCTTGACATAAATATTAATGTCTAAGAAGGAAAAACATATATGTAGTCTAAAAACAGACACTGTGTGTAACCGTCATATTACTGTAAGCTTACACTAGGCATGACTTTCAAGCATCTCGCAAGGACCTATACGATAGACATATACTACTTTGATATGATTTCGCCGCAGTTAGTAGTGTATTTCGAGAAATATCATAATAATAAAAATAATAATAACTATTATTATTATCATTATCATCATTATTGTTGGTCTTGTTTTTGTTGTAATTTGTTTCTGCTGTTATTGTTGCTATTGTTTTTGTTAGGGCCTACTATTGTTGTTATTGTTGGCAGTCTAACAGTTGTAGCAGTATTGGTTGTAGAAGTAGTAGTAGTTAGAGGAATGGTAGCATTAGTATTAGCATTAATTGTTGACACCTACCCCGACGCATCGAGCTCAGCTTCGTATCGGATGGGTATTTGGAAAGGCAGGCTTCTTGTGCCATTCTGGATGTGACCTTGCGTTCCGATGCGACACTGGAGCTCCATGAACTCATTCGGAAAGTCGTTTTCTTCTCGAAAGTTCACTGGGTCGAGCAGGACCTCGAACGCCACTGACCCGTTCGTGTGAATCTGTCTTTCGACGTCGCAGTTCAATCCTGACATCATTGAGCTGGAAGTGGCAGGTTCCTTTAGCGACGTGTTGAAGGGTAAACCCGTGACTTGATTGCACGGATCCATCGGCAACAGCGTCTTGTATAGCAGAATCGACGGATGGATGATTTCTATATTGACCGCGTAGGCCGTCTCTCCGGTGTTTTCGACGTAGAATAGCAGCTTGAGGAGCTGCTGTGACCCGATCACAAGGCCGCTGTTATGATCTTCCTTCGACAGCGTCATGATGACTGAGAGATTGGCGTCACAGTAGTCGTCGTCACCGCATTCCTTTTTGAAACCAATCTAAAACACGTGTTCTGCAGTTTGAATGCTGTTGCTGTCTTTTCAGGTAATACAGGATTTCAAGGAAATTATGATTCTTCGGCCTCAGAACCTTGTGCTTCTAATATGCTTTTTTATATATGGAGGTGTGCACACAGGCGTGATACCATGATTCGGCATAAAATTGTACATGTTGTAGGTCTGTATATATATAGATATACGCCTATATATATATATATATATCAAGAGACACAAACATGGACATATATATATATCAAGACGGACATAGAGAAAAACAGAGAGAAAGAGCGTGAGAGAAAGTGAGAGATAAAGAGAGAGGCACAAAAAGAGAGAAAGAGACAGAGACAGAACCACAGACAAGTACGATTGCTGACCTGTCCGGTGAACGTTCGGTTTGAGCGACGGCTGAGAACAGGCAACAGTCCATCGAATACGATGTGATCGACTGAGGCTCCATATACAGACTTTCGACTGTCGCTGGTAAACGATGGTCCGCTTATGTTGAGTTTAAATTTCATCGGAGTTGCAATGTTCTTCGGGTAACTCTTTATTTTGCGTGGAAGAAAATACATAGAAAGATTTATTAGGCCTACGGATCGAATGAAATATTAATGGTTTCGCCATGGATAGAATCAAATATAAACGGATCCAACATAGATCAAATTATATATAAACGGATCGAACCATCATAGTACGAAATGAATATTCATTTATTCATTCTAAGGATTTGATATAGCGCCTCTTCAAGATACCTGATACCTACTCAGAGGCGCTCCCAGCTCAGCCACAGCTAAAGAAATGAGACTTGAGAGACTTACAGAAAGCAGGCGAGTTTACCAGTGGCAGCAAGCGCAGGTTTAAAGGTAGGCCATTCCAGATGGAGGGTCCTACAACCGAAAAGGCCCGACACTGTCTAATAGCAGTGCGAGCACGGGGGACTAAACGGACCCATTATGGTTGGAATTAAATATAAACGGATCCATCATAGATCGAATTAAATATAAACAGAAAATTAAAATGTTCTCGCGTTGATAGACTTAAATGCAAATGAATTTACATATGGATAAATTTAATTCACACGGATTTATCACAGATCGAAAACCATAAAACGATGTTCTCCCAAGATCGAATTAATACAAAGTTCTATGAGAAACATCAGAATAATCTACGAGAACAAATCTCTTTATATCTCTCAAAAGTCTTTCTAAAGCGCTATTTGGAACATCTCAAAGCTAACTGTTACGAACGCCCAAATTTCTAAGCAGACAGTGTTTGCGTTTAAATTAATAGAAAAGCTGCGGATTAGATAGTTAAAGGTTCAAGGAAACTGTTAGACAAATTTGCTACTGTGCAACGGACTTAGTATACAAACTGTTGGGTTTTTTAAGTCAAGAGGGCTACGATTGTACCGCAGTTATTGCAATAGATTTAAAAACTACAAAATCAATTGATTGGTTATTATATCATGATAACGCGAAATACGAGAAACTGTACCGAAAAGTGGATTTTCCAGCTCCTATTCAGAGGTTGATCAAGGTTTTCGACGGTGAAGTTTATTCTCTCCTTCATACCTCTGACTCCTTCGGGATGTCGAAGGGATGCTCTTTTGTCGCCGTCGTCTATGCGCAGCTCGTAGGACAGGTCTTCAAAGAACATAACAGGAAAGTTAAGGCTGACGTCCGACAAACCGATCCGACCCAAATATGATCGGACGGGATTGGAACGGTGTACGTCCGCCTTAAGGCAGGGGGATAAACGGTAATCTGTAATCTATTCGGTTAGTGCTACGAGTCTGCAATCAAAAGATTAAGGTTGCGTTCCTGCTGTTAGCATAGCAAATCTAGGCAAATTGATTACGCACATGTGACTCTGTCATGTATCAAGCAATAGAACTTGGTACAGAGGTATGCCTGGAAGCAATATGAAGTGTTTGCGAATCGCCTATTCCATGCCCAAGACCTTAGAATTCGTTTACTGTAGGGTTATGAGCCGGAGTGGAAAATGAACGCCTATCCAAGTTGCACTACTAGAGATTTAGGAGCGTTTGTATTAGTTTATGGCAAGGCGCTGTTTGTTGAGTTTTCTTGTGGTCCTATTCATTAAGCGCAGTAGTAAAAGGACAATTTCTCGATCTCGACGAAGGCTCTAACTCTGCATCCAGTTAGCCTCATCCTTTCACGTCAGGGTTTTCTTGTATGATTAATTTATTCAATGATGCCATACAAATCATACCCTAGATTCCTGATAAATGTAAATAACTGTTTTAGGTAAAGTTTGATAGACTTAAATGATGCACGCCGACGTGCCTGTTATGCATGCCAACATATCTTTGATGCATTCCGGCATAGCTTTTATGCATGCCGACATACCTTTGATGCATGCCGACATACCTTTAAAACCTTTGATGCTTGCTGACAAATGTCTTCGATAATTGCCTTTGAAGCTTACCTTTGATACACGGCAGGTATCTTCCGCGAGAGAAGCGGAAGTATGCTTCCTTATGCCGTTCACCGGGAACCATCTGCTTCGTCGTCAGGTTTCCATTTTCATCAGACACCATGGGGTGATTAAGCATAGATGAGCAGTTCATAGAAATGTCCTTGTCATAAGTCATCTCTTCGTTAAGGAGAAAAGAAGCGTCGTTCTTGAAGGTTCCTTTACTCTGCGCCGTGTACCTGTTGTCAAGGTAGAAGTTCCGGTCGAAAAGATACATGTACGTAGCGTAACGATCGGCTACCAGGAAGGACACGCATCGCTTGTCGCTCCGCTTGGCCAGACACGGAACCACGAAGAATTGTATGGGATCTCTGGACGATCGACCGTCGGTGAAAGTTATTCTTTGAGCTGGTCCGAGTGAAGCCGACCTGTTCTTATAATCGACAAGGATGTAGGTGTCCTCTGAAACGGACACGGTTTTCAAGATGAGACACTACGATAGTGTTTTCTGCGATTGGTTATGTATAAATGGTCCATTGTACTAGGGGCCGACATTATATTGGGCCCATTTTCGCACAACATTTGGTAAACAATCTGAGGCATTTACAATAGAGCTTTCCTGTAAAGTAATGTAGTATATATGTATATTGATCAATGCACTTAATATAGAGCCTAATGGATTTGGTAGAGATCGAATGATATATAACGGTAGGCCCCTATGTCACAGATAAAATCAAATATAAACGGATTTGTAGCAGATTGAGTGGCAGTTTGTAAGGGAAATCCCCGCCACTGTTCGTACTCTGAACGAGCCAGTCCCAAGCCTGAAGAAAGTCGGAGGGCGATTCTAATCATCTTTGCTATGACACAATGCCTTGAACACGAGCTAACAAGCCAACTTTGTAAGGAGATTAAAAGCCAATTTCGCACAGAAATCTCCTGATCTTACTGATATTCGACTTTTCCTCGTCTGGAATCGTGTAGAAAAACGAGATGATCAGGGTCGTCTCGAAGTTCTCATCAGCCGTATTGGAGCAGTTCGGTCTGTGCCAAGAGATAACGGACTCAGGAAACCAGAATTCTGCGGCGACGGTGTGAACCGGTCTCGCTCGAATGACCGCCACGCTGTCGCTCATGTACGCTCCAACGGACACGTCTGACAACGGAAAAAGTGACGTTTAATTATTGTGAAGTATAGTCCAGTTATTAGTAGAGCCTGTGATCTTTTCAAAGGCCAACTATTTAGGTTGCTCCGATGAAATGAAGAAAGACTGTTCGTTCATTTCGGCTGATGTCTTGACACTAATACAGTGGCGCTTTAGAAGTTCTCAGTTTAAGACGACCACCCTGCGTTGAAATGACACACAGGTGTGTAAGAAGTTCCATATGGCGCTATGTAAATAACCATATACAACACGTACAGTACGTTTTCCTCCATTCCTCAGTTCTTGGCCATCTACTGTTTGATCGCTCAGGTTTCTAGCAAGTGGTCGTCAGGGTTACTTCTTGATCAGTGACCAATGATCGTGTTACTTCTGATCTTTGGTCCTCTCCGTTTAGGTCCTTCGAGCTACCATACTGTGACGCAATAGAACAGACCGTGATTGGCTATATAAGAGTGCTTTGATGTTCTTGGTCCAACCATCACATCAATTATTAATTTCTCGTCTGCATTTGCAAATGCCACATTTCTTCTCAAAGTTAAGTTACTTTCTCTCGCCTCCGTAATCCTGTCAAATTACAAACCAATCTCAACTTTGAAATATTTCTAAACTCTTGAGCGGGTAGTTTGAAAGCGCATGCAAAGTTCCAAACTCACTTATCTTCTACTCGGTAACCTTCCTAATGCAATTGTATTGTATATTGTATTGTATCTAAACATTTATAAAGCGCCTCTCACAGTATTCGCTAATCAGAGGCGCTCCCAGTGCGAAAGACCCAGTGAATAGAAAGAGGTTTTAAGACAGCGGAACGAGGCACTTGGGCCACCAGCTAATAAAGAGGCACGTGTCAATGGAGGAAGTTGATTCCATAGAGCAGGACCAATGCAAGAAAAGGCTCGAGTTTTGGCCATAGAGGTTCTGGCTCGTGGTACAAGAAGGTCATGTCGATTAAGCGATCGCAATGGACGGAGGGAAGTAGCTGAAATTGGCAGACGAACAATGTCACAGAGGTACTTGGGTGCTAAGCCTGTACAGGACCGAAGGACTAAAGTGAGAACCTTCAGCTGAATCCGAGCAGTAAGGGGAAGCCAATGAAGATGATCGAACATGAAAGAGGAAATATGAGACCAGCGAGGAAGTCGGGCTATTAATCTGGCTGCAGCATTTAAAACAGTCTGGAGGGGGGAAAGACGGACTTTTGGCAGCCCAATCAAAACAGAATTACAGTAGTCAATTCTGGAGCAGATGAAGGCGTGGATGATAGTGGTAAAAACGGAGGAGGAGACAGAGCGTCGGATTGCTCTAAGCCGTCTCAAGTGAAAGTAAGAAGAACGGGTAAGATTAGCAACGTGTTCAGAAAAGGTGAGCATACTGTCAAGGACAACACCAAGGTCACGGACACTAGAGAGAAAAGTGAATGACGGGAATTTCTCAGCAAGAAGTGGGAAGTCTAGTTTGAGGAGCTGTTGACGAGTACCAAACCATATAAGCTGCGTCTTAGTTGGGTTCAAAGAGAGACGATTAGAAGACAGCCAAAGGTGTAAATCACGTGAGAGAGCATCAATACGTCCAGTTAATGCAAGCTGTGCAGAGGGAGTGCCATGAACGAGCGCTTGGGCATCATCTGCATAAAGATGACCAGTTGACAAGTGCTTAGCAAATATAGCGGAAATGTCAGCCGTGTATATGAGGTAAAGGAGAGGGCCTAAGACAGAGCCCTGTGGCACCCCAAATTTAACTCTGACCCAATGGGTTCTGGAGTCTCCGCAGATAACCATTTGCGTACGATCAGCAAGGTAAGACCGGAACCAAAGAAGTGGAAGGCCATGGATGCCACATGAGGTTTCAAGTCGCTGCAATAAGATGTCGTGATCTACCATGTCAAAGGCAGCAGAGACATCAAAGAGTGCTAACAGAGAGAGTTCCGATCGATCAATAGCAGAATAAATGTCAGAAAGTATGGAGAGCAAGACCGTTTCGGTGGAATGATGAGCCCTGTAACCTGATTGACTGGGAGGAAGGAGACTCGACCGTTCAAGGTAAGGGAGAAGCTGCAAAGAAACAAGTCGTTCAAGAGTCTTAGAAAGGAAGGAGAGGTTGGAGATGGGGCGATAGTTTAGGCAGAGGTTAGGATCCAGGTTAGGTTTCTTTAGAGTGGGAAACACAATGGCACGTTTTTGCGAGGGGGAAGATACCCTTCAAGGAGAGACCTATTAAACAAGTAAAGTAAAAATGGAACAAGCAATCTGCATACAGTAAGTTTCATTCAACCGAATTGGTACATCTTGCTGTTCAAAGTGACATGATGTGGTCTATGGATAAGGGCGAGGTAAGAGTACCTTTTTTCTTTTTTACTTCTTGCTGCTTTTGCTACTGTGGACCATTCTCCTCTGCTGCGTCGTCTCCGGCACTGGGTTGGGGTTTCTGATCCTGCTTTAGTACCTATCTTAGTCCACGCACTTAATCGGTGTATATTCAAATGCCATGTGTGTGTTCTGAAGGGTTCCGTGCTGGGTCTCCTTTTATTTGCATTAACACTACACCAATCCACCACTTAACCCACTCAAGTCATCTGATTATTTTTGCAAGGTCATATCTAACACTAGAATTGCTCTCGGTGATCGAGCTTTATCGGTTGCTAGACCGGGATTTTGGAACTCCCGACCTGCATCTGTGGATTCCGCTCAATCGTTTATAAATGCTATTTCGTTCTCGTCTTAAGACTTACCTCTTTCAGATTACGTTTCCACATTGGCTGCCTCTCTACGTCGACCGATATTCTCGATACTGACCTGATTACAGCTTAGTTTTGGTGCACCATCTGTTGATGCTTAGCGCATTTGATACCCGTGCGATAGAAATTACTGATTAATAATTAAAAACATCTCCATAACTAACAACATATTTATATACACACACATATGTAGAAGAAATACCTGGATATTTGTTTCCGTCGATGTCCTTGCCAGTGCTGAGTGAGTGGCCGAACGACTTGATAGAACTAAATAAGTGACACTGATCATAATTATTATAAGTGTTACGCTATTGTGACATAGACAACCGTATCTGCTAAGGTACGGTGAAGTAAGGTACGGTAAGGTAGAGTAGGATAGGGTAGGGTAATCTTAGACAATTCTTCATAATTATGCGACATGGCTCTATTACCTCGAAGCCAGAAGCGAAGTCTGCAGTCTTAGAAGATCTTTGAGATGCAGCACTTCAGAAGGTTCCTAAAGGCGTTATCTACAAATACCCAGCTATGTACGCATACATGGGTCATTATCCAAAATGTTACAAATTTCGTCTCCGAAAAAAAAAATATTTCTCCAAAATTGGTTGCAAGTGTTTTCTTTAGTCATGTACATAGTTAAATTTAACTAATTTGAAAGAAATCCACTATATTTAAAATCATAAGTTAATTTTTTTCAGAATTTATAAAGTTAAAACTCCTTTTTTTCATTACAGTCCGCCCTTGTTGTGTAATCATATTTAATCACAGGGACCTGAAATATTTCTCTGGTGCTTATAAAATGGCAATTTCTTAAAAGTAGATGATACCAGCATTAAGTGGGAATACAACAGGCCTTTCCTTCACATAATATATTGGTCTGGTGTAAAAATATTAAGACATTTTTCGAAATAATTTTAAAAAAGAAATATTATTTTCAGCTACAGAAAAAATCTGCGCAGCATTAGCTATAACTGAATGTTATATGCATTAGATACAAGTTGAACAACATTTTAAGAGTTGCTAGTAAATTCTAATTACTTGAAATTTATTTTTATATCAAATAATTAAAAAAAATACATGTAATTCACTCTTAGCAATGCGTCATTACCATCCATGACAAGATGGAACTGTCATGAGAAAATTGCAAAAATCTCATGTAAACGGATGGTAATGATGACAAACAACCGTGGACGGTAAATGACATAATAATGAAATTTATACCTTCTGTCAAACATTTTCACGTGAATTACTCTATCAGATAACTAATTTCAATCATTTCAACAAATGCGGTAAATAAAATGAGTTATCAATGTTGTAATCTACCTAATCCAGGAAATACAACACTAGATGGTAATGAAACAGAAATTTACTTTTTTTTATTTGGAACACAAAAATTAAATTAAAAATAAAACATTATGAATTTCAACACAAATCTGTGTGATTCCATTAATAGTTGACAATATCTTGTTCCTGATGTTTTTCTTTTAATAAGTAAGCACGCTCTCTAAAAGTTATGGGCTTCCCAAAAATTCGGATGGCCATGATGCTTATTTCTATGGACAAGTGTAAATAGGCCCAAAAAGAAATTAATATTAAGAAAATGAGTCTAAGTGTTTAATTATAGCATTTACTAGCTACTAATTAATCAAAATAATATACCTTTGTTACAGGTTGTAATGGAATAAATTTGCGTAAACGTTTGATTTAATGCATTGTACACCGTCTCGGACATAGGATGGCAATGATATTTTGCATACATTTAGTAATTTTTTCTAAATTTCCAAAATCCAGCAGCTACAACAATTATGGGAAATGTTAATCTGCTCATTCTTTGAAGGATAGGCAAAAAATTTGAAGAAATTATCGAAAAAAACTCAAAAAACCCTCATGGGACATCAATTCTGCACTTTTCGGATAATGACACACAAACATACTTGGACCTATATACATCCGAATACATTTATACGTTTACGTACATATGTATACATAAATGAGTTTACAATGCAAACATAGACGATTAGACGTACACAAACACTCACCTGTAGACGTACATACACGCAAATACACACAGATACATGCAGACAGACAGACAGACATACGCAAGGAACATAGGTTCACCTGAGTTCTGGTAGATCCGATGCCGCTATCCGCTGCGAATAGCGATCTTCGATTCCAGAAAGACCGCCGTTGAAGATGTAGATGGCGCCACGTCCATTGTCTTCAAACGGTGAGCCAATTATCACATCTAGAAAATAACACCGAGTTGAATAACTACTTGGGTTTATATTTTGCAACTATGGGGCTTCACTCTAGGCAGCTGTTGCTCTTAAGTGTATATAGCTAAAGCATCTATTGTCTAAGAAGAAGAAATTGTCCATCGGTCTGTAGGTAGCTACCTCCCCCCCCTTAACTTTCTTAACAGATATTCAAACTGCTTAGCGAAACCCGAGGAAGTGTTAATCTATTGGGTCACAGTTGGTAAGGTTAAAGCAGACCTGGTCCTCTTCATTATCGAGTGGGGGTATTTCCCCTCTTCATTACCGAGTAGGGGTATTGCCCCAAAGACATCGTGCACATGTATTTGTTTCATAAAATTTATTTGGCGGAAATAATATGTTGCTATTCAAAACAATAAATTTCAGCATATGACAATACAGTTTACTGCAATTAGCTTATTACCACGTAATAGGCCTAAGTTGTGGCCTACGCATCCTTTAGAGCTTAGGCCACTGCGGCATGAGATGACATTGCAGTATTATTATATGAAAAATGCAACATTTTAGTTAATTGGACTTTAACAGCAGATGAGCATATAGATGTGATGTGAGCATTTATGTGATTTCTATGGTGTGAGCAGAAAATGATTTCAGCATTTATATAACGCAAGCAATGCACTGGGACAAACTTTTGTAAGATTTTTACAAGGTACAAACGCGCGGGGTTCGGTAGCATGCAGCAGTGGCGTCACTAGGGCTGGTGTCACCCAGTGTGGTAAGTCAAGGTGTCACCCTCATTAAAGGTTCACAAAAGTAAATTAGCATAGAGTTTCAGAAAAGAAGTGAATTTTGATGACTTTTTTTAGGAATTCGTCTGACAAAACATTATGACTTTTTTAACGAATTCCTCATCTTAAAAAAATTTCATCATTTGGTGTCACCCCCTCTGAGAGTGTCACCCGGTGCGGTCCGCACCCTCCGCACCCTCCTCGTGACGCCACTGGGTAGCAGGCCTACTATAGGTAGTACTTACCATTGAATCCGTCGAAATTGAGATCACCAGTCGAGGCAATAGCAGTTCCAAATCGAGCGTCTCCCTGTCCGATTCCCTTGAGTACTTTTACCTCAATGAAAGTTCCCTGAAATGCCGCATGAATCGTTTAAATATTTCAGTAAAGCCCAAGAAGGTCGAAGCCTTCCTTGCCTGTCAGGTTCACGCGCGATATTTCAACTATACAGTGCAGGAGGGAATAATTAAATAGCAATTGAAAACCAAATCATACTTCACTCTGTAACTGAATTTCGCGGATTGCGACCACAGGTGAGGCCAATATATGGAAGTGCGCTATTAATTCATTCATTAATTCATAGATTTACATAGTGCCTCTTCAAGAGACTTATTCAGAGGCGCTCCCGACTCCAGCACGGCCAAAAAGTATATATATATATATATACTTTTTGGCCGTGCAGGTATATATATATATCAGCCTTTCAATCTATTACAACAACCTATCTATCAACCTATCAACCAGCTTTCTATCCCATCTATGAATCAAATCATCCATCTACCTATCTATTTGACTATCAAATTTTCTATCTGTTATATCAATCAGATCTCTTTTCGCTCTTCATGATCTGAAACAGGGCTCGTGAATAAGCTGACGTCCTTCGCATCGCTCTGAAGTTACGCTATAGAAATTACCTCGAGTTAGCCTAATTATTACGACAAGCGATCTTACTGTTGAGTTCCGGACGTAGTAGTGAACAACTCCTTCGTCTCCAAGCGATACGTTTTGGAATGGAGCTCCGACGAACAACTCGTCCGATCCGTCCGCGTTAGTGTCCTCCGCCAGAATTGAGGCCCCAAAATATGAACCATACTACAGAACAATAGGAACAATGCAACTATACGTTCACCTTCACCGTCGTCGTTATCGTAATCGCCATCGTAATAATACTGTTCGAAGGTTAATGACTGCGACACTGTGGTATATTGGTCACGCCGCGGATCAAGCGGTTACGGGTTCGAATCCGTGTAACGAACTTGGGCATGTTGTTTGCGTACACATGTCTCTGTCACCAAGTCAGGCCCGCATTAAGGGAGTGCTAAAGCTGCTACAGCACTCGGGTCCGCAGTTTTGTGGGCCCGCATTTTCGGAAGTACACTAATTTTTTTATTGTACTTGTAATTGGGCCCCGCGCTGCAGGCTATTTAGGTAATCACAGCACCCGGGCCCAATCTAGTCTTAATGCGACCCTGCACTAAGTAGTATAATTTTGTGCTGGCGTAACCTGGGAAGTAAACGGCAAGTATTTCGATGCACTGGCCTCTGTCCAGGTCCTTGGGACTCGTCCATTGCCGGTTTCAGGGGCCTAGTAAAGGAAATGACCACCTTCCCTAAGTCCCACAAGGAGTAGTGTACACCACAGCCAATGACATACAACTCAGCAACAATTTAACACCGATCCTTGACAGTGCGTTTAGATAGATGCAATCAAGACTTTTTTCTCTTACATGTTGCGATACAATTTTCTGCACTGTCGTTTGGCTACAGGTGGAGTTCATTTCGACGATGTAAACCTGTACAAATTTGAAAAAACATTGCAAGATCAGGCAATTGATGGGATCAGACAGCGAGTAAATAGGCAGATAAATGTCAAATATCGGGTAGCATATAGCGGGTAAATGAGCAGATATTATATAAGAAGGGATAGTAGGCGGAATGAAATCAGGTGTTTCAGTCTATCTATCTATCTATCTATCTATCTATCTATCTATCTATCTATCTATCTATCTATCTATCTATCTATCTATCTATCTATCTATCTATCTGTCCATCTATCTGTCCATCTATCTGTCCATCTATCTGTCCATCTATCTGTCTATCAATCTGTCTATCTGTCTATCTGTCTATCTGTCTATCTGTCTATCTGTCTGTCTGTCTGTCTGTCTGTCTGTCTGTCTGTCTATCTATCTATCTATCTATCTATCTATCTATCTATCTATCTATCTATCTATCTATCTATCATCTATCATCTATCTATCTATCTATCGATCTATCGATCTATCTATCGATCTATCGATCTATCGATCTATCTATCTATCTATCTATCTATCTATCTATCTATCTATCTATCTATCTATCTATCTATCTATCTATCTATCTATCTATCTATCTATCGATCGATCTATCGATCTATCGATCTATCTATCTATCAGATTTATGTAGCGCCCTTCGGGGAATCTACTCAGAGGCGCTAATTAGATGAGCACAAAATTCATCGAAAATTAACTTCAACCCACCGCTCCTGTTTCTCTATATCTGGGAGCTCCACCAGCAAATAGATATCTTCCACCTGGACCGTTCGAAGTACGTCGAATTGGGGTCACCGAGTAGCCTGCAATAAAAGCATTGAATATAATATACTAGCACGTTATTTTTTTAGTTAGCACCGACTTTTTTAATAGTTAAGAAACCCACAATAGCGCTTGCACAAGGTTGTCTGACATGTAAGTTATGTCTGAAGATCAGTTGGAGCTCTGTGCATGTATCCATGTATGTATGCACCTATGTATGTATATTTTATCTATATATGTATGCACCTATGTGGGTCATTATCCGAAAAGTGCAGAATCGATGTCCCATGCTGGTTTTTTGAGTTTTTTCGATAATTTCTTCAAATTTTTTTTGCCTATCCTTCAAAGAATGAGCAGATTAACATTTCCCATCATTGTTTTAGCTGCTAGATTTTGGAAATTTTGAAAAAAATTACTAAATGTATACAAAATATCATTACCATCCAATGTCCGAGACGGTGTACAATGCATTAAATTAAGCTTTTACGCAAATTTATTCCATCACAACCTGTAACAAAGGTATATTATTTTGATTAATTGGTAGCTAGCATATGCAATAATTAAACATTTAGACTCATTTTCATAATATTTATTTCTTTTTGGACCTATTTAAACTTGTCCATAGAAATAAGCATCATAGCCATCCCAATTTTTGGGAAGCCTACAACTTTTACAGAACGTGCTTACTTACTAAAAGAAAAGTATCAAGAACGAGATATTGTCAACTATTAATGGAATCACACAGATTTGTGTTGAAATTCCTAATATTTTATTTTTAATTTAAGTTTGTGTGTTCCAAATTACAAGAAAAGTAAATTTCTGCTTCATTACCATCTAGTGTTGTATTTCCTGGTTTAGATATATTACAACATTGAAAACTTGTTTTATATGTCGCTTTTGTTGAACTGATTGAAATTACTTATCTGATAGAGTAATTCACGTGAAAATGTTTGACGGCTGTTTCAAATTTCATCATTTTGTCATTACCATTCGCGGTTGTTTTTCATCATTACCATCCGAATTCATCAGATTTTTGCTATTTTCTCATGACAGTCGCATCTTGTCTCGGATGGTAATGACGCATTGCTCAGAGTGAATTACATGTATTGTTTGTGAATTATTTGATATAAAAATAAATTGCAAGTAATTCGAATTTACTATCAACTCTTAAAATGTTGCTCAACTTGTATCTAATGCAGTTATAGCTAATGCTGCACAGATTTTTTTCTGCAGCTGAAAATTATATTTCTTTTTTTAAATAATTCAGAAAAATGTCTTAATTTCTTGACACCAGACTAATATATTGTGTGAAGGAAAGGCCCATTGTATTCCTACTTAATGCTGGCATCATCTACTTTTAAGAAATTGCCATTTTATAAGCACCAGAGGAATATTTCAGGTTTCCGCGATTAAATATGATTACACAAAAAGGGCGGATTTCAATGAAAAAAGAGGAGTTTTGACTTTATAATTTCTGAAAAAAAATTAACTTGTGATTAAAAATATAGTGGATTTCTTTCAAATTAGTTAAATTTAACTATGTACATGACTAAAAAAAACACTTGCAACCAATTTTGGGGGAAAAAATTTTTCTGTTTTTCGGAGACGAAATTTGTAACATTTCGGATAATGACCCATGTATGTATGTATATACGTATACACCTATGTATGTATGTTGTTGCATGTAGATGCAGGTGCTAGGCTAGGTCCGTAGGTTGGTGGGAATCTTATGCCAATGAAGGAGTGGCCTTGTCTATAAATAAGACTGCCGTCTTTGTTCTTGAGCTCATTGTCTTGTGTTGGTTTGACGTTAGTGGAGCTCATTCTGTTTTTCAGTATATTTCGTCTGATTAAGCTACTCGACCGTGAGTGTTGACACGTATACTATTATTGTCTCCTTTCATGGATGACCGTTTGTAAAGTATTTAGTATTCTACTCCTTGTGGAGTCCGTTCGTTTCGACGAACTTCGTGGCGTTCGTCGTAATGTTTATGTCGTCGTTTACTGTCAAGCATCCGCTTCTGAATGTCGTTACAAGCGTGGTGCTTTGGCCTCCTGTACCGTTTGAATTGTCTTATTTCGTGAGATTGGTATATATCGCATTTCTACTATATTAAATCCTATTTTATAGAACTCTGGGCGTGCATTTCTGTAGATAGCGAGAATCATTAACTATAGAAACATGCCACAATGTATGTAAATCTAAAAATGTATATAATATTATCCATGTATAATTGTATACATTACTGTAATCAACTTATATTGGACCACCCACCTTTGATACTGTATAGGAATCATAACGTGCAAAATAGGAAGTGACTTAATATCCTCATTACAGATGCAGTTACCAGGTGCAGTTACCAGGACAAGCGATCTCCTAAACTATAAATGAACCCACAATCAACTTATATTGGACCACCCACCTTTGATACTGTATAGGAATCATAACGTGCACAATAGGAAGTGACTTAATATCCTCATTACAGATGGATGAACAAGAGAGTACGCTTATAGAGTTGTATAAGAATTGTCAGAGGTGTAACATTGATCTAAAAAGTGGGGGTACCAATTTCTTACATACACGAAGCAAAGTGGAGACTGCGATCTCTGGGAAGGTGCAATAAGAAAATATTGATTGGCATTGTTCGAAAAGTGGAGGAAACGGTACCCCAGTCCAAAGAGTGGGGGTACGGGTACCAGTGCATATTTTAAGGAATTTTGACTACTGGGACAAAATCAGACTTTTTCTACAAATTCATCTCCCAAAAAAAGTTGATGACCTTTTTTTAGTCATCACCTTCTTTTACAACTTTTCTCGGGTCTTTCAACCAATATCATTGAACAATAATGCCATACCTTTCTCGTTTTGCTACTGGGACAAATCTTTAAATTCTTGCAACAACAATTCTTGCCCCACTCACCTTGTCACCTTGTGCTGTCAGCTCGTGGAGCTCTAGCGATCGTCTTGGTTAACACACTCTATTGTTTCCTATTCGATGACAAGTCCCTTAATTCCGCCAAATTCATGCCAGTTACATCTTGTATCTCATCCATCCATCTCCTCCTTGGGCGACCCCGTCTTCTCCTCCCCTCACCGCACGCCAGCATCATTTCCTTCTCCAGACCATCAGATCGCATAACATGTCCAAAGAACCTTAGCTTCATTCTTGTCGCAGTTTGTTTTAACGACTCTTCATTCTCAACTCCAATCTCCTCTCGTATTGATTCGTTCGTTCTTTTCTCAGTCCAAGATATTCTCAGCATCTTCCTCCATATCCACATTTCACAAGCGTTAACCTTATTTTCCATGTTCTTTGTCATTGTCCACGTCTCGCAACCGCACAGTACCGTAGGAAAGATTAGTGCTCTCACGAGCCTTTTTTTTGTTTCTATGCTCACATGTTTGTCTTTCCATATCTTTTCCAGTCCGGTCATTGCAGCTTTCCCTATAGCAATCCTTCGTTTTATTTCTGGATCACACTTTCCCTCCTTTCCAACCATTGATCCTAGGAATGTGAAGCTTTCTACCACCTCTATTTCCTCTCCGTCTATCTCAAAACTATCCCAATCTGCTGTTGTCATGACCTTTGTCTTCTTTATGTTGAAGTAAAAACCAGCTTTTTCACTTTCTCTCCTGACCCTTCTTATCAGTTCTGCCAGATCCTCTTTTCTTTTTGCCATTAATGTTGTGTCATCCGCGTATCTGAGGTTATTCAGTGTCTTTCCAGCGATTTTTACTCCCTCAATTGCCCCCTCCAGTTCTGCCTTTCTCATTATTCTTTCAGCATATAGATTAAACAGGAATGGAGACAAGATGCATCCCTGCCTCACCCACTAGTTATACTTTATACATACATTGCCTGGGACAAATCGGTCTGACTACTGGAACAAATCCTAAGACTACTGGGACATTAGTCCCACTAGTTGTACAGTTAAAATATGCCCTGACGGGTACCCTTGTACCCCCACAAATTACGACTCTGAGAGTTGTCATGGAAATTGATAAACAGAGTAGCATTGGGTGCTAATAGTCATAAGATGTGGTTAAACACTGGAAACACTGCATTTGAGCCATACCGACTTCTGAGAATCACCAGAAGAGTATTCTTATTCTTATCATTATTACGCATTTATTAAGCGCCACTATCCCATGACCAAGCATCAGTCGATGGCGCTGAGCACTTGTGAATGAAAGGCTTGCTCAAGGGCCATACACAATAATCGTCACAGAGGAGGCTCGAACCCGTACTGTACGCATTACAAGTCGAACGCTCTAACCAATCGGCTACCACGTCCCAGGAGGATCTTAAATGACAAATGATATCTTTTTATAACCTTGAATTTGCGTTGGTTCTCTTTAACCGAACCAGAGGGAATGTCGAGCTGAGTTAGCTGACATGGCCTGCGTGAAACCGCTACGTTACACAACGTGCAGTACGATTAAGTACTTGAATGTGTGAGCCTCACGTTGCACAACGTGCAGTACGATTAAGTACTTGAATGTGTGAGCCTCACGTTGCACAACGTGCAGTACGATTAAGTACTTGAATGTGTGAGCCTCACGTTGCACAACGTGCAGTACGATTAAGTACTTGAATGTGTGAGCCTTTGTTGCACAACGTGCAGTACGGTTAAGTACTTGAATGTGTGAGCATAGATGATCACACATTCAAGTACTTAACCGTACTGCACGTTGTGCAATGTAGTGGTTTCATGCAAGAACTAAACAGACAGCGCCATACCATAAGGTACGAGTTTGCGAAGACATCTCCGTTGACTGAAAATCGAGTGAGGCTTCTTAAACGATTTCAAGTCACGATTTTATGGAGCAATTGGTAGGTAGTTAACAATACAATTAATTCATTTAAGTCTTTATTCGTTATGAAGTGCTTTCTTATTGTGTAAAATCGCACATTATATTTGGCAACATTGAGAAGTTCAGCAATCGTCAAGGAAATTGAGAAACTGGGTCACTTACCGAAATAACTATCAGCCAACGTAACGACTACTATTGAGCAATTTTGGTTGTAGCCAAGATTCACAAATAAGCCTCCTTCAAAGATATTAAACACCAAAAAGCCATTTATTTATTTATGTAAGCATATTTATTTATTTATTTATTCCGGATATTTCTATAGCGCCTCTCAAAGTCAACTACTACTCAGAGGCGCTCCCGACTACAGCATTTGATACTGTGCCGGAATTTTCACGCCGAAGCGCCACGAGCAATTGCGAGTGAAGGACTTGCCCAAGGTCCGTACGCAGCGGCTAGAGTGAGATTCGAACCTGCAACCCTCCGGTCACAAGGCACCGAACTTACCACTGAGCCACCACGCACGTATGCATGCATGTGTTATATATATATATATATATATATATATATATATATATATATATATATATATATATATATATATATATATATATATGCATGTATGTGTGTAAGCATGTGTGTATTTGTGTATGTATATGTATTTGTGTGTGTATGTATGAATTATGTATGTATGTATGTATGTATGTATGTATGTATGTATGTATGTATGTATGATGTATATATGTATGCATGCATGCATGAATGTATGTATGATAAATATAGGTATGTATGCATGTAACCTGTCCGTAACCTGGATGTAAGTCTTGATAGTTTCCTTTCCTTTTCTGACCATTATCTCTAATCTCACCCGCTTGTGTTACTACCATCTCCGATGTCTCAAAGCTATCCGAAGATCTGTCTCCCCCCAGTCTTTACCTCCATTGTCCATGCCTTCGTCTGCTCTCGCATTGATTACTGTAACTCCCTCTTTGTTGGCCTCCCCAAAGTCCGTCTCCCCTCTACAATCTGTTCTCAACGCAGCTGCCAGACTAATCGCCCGTCTCCCACGTTTCTCCCATTATTCCACATTCATGTTTGAACATCTTCACTGGCTACCTCTTAGTGCCCGCATCCGACT
Organism: Allolobophora icterica; assembly: GCA_963556255.1. Classification (NCBI taxonomy): domain Eukaryota; kingdom Metazoa; phylum Annelida; class Clitellata; order Crassiclitellata; family Lumbricidae; genus Allolobophora; species Allolobophora icterica. Next base: position 21,150,850 of record OY744609.1, on the reverse strand, counting down.
AAATGTACTTATCCATATTCGCCGATCTTACCTGGGGCTTGCTCCTAAATACCTCTGTAACTCATTACCTCTTCCCGCCTCAGCTAGCTCCCTTCGCCCTCTTCGTTTCTCTAATCGACTTGACTTATTTGTTCCCCGAGTGAGAACGGCGATGGCCCACAGGCCCAGTCTCGTTCCTTTGTTACTATTGGCCCTTCACTGTGGAATCAGCTTCCTTCTTCGTTCCGGGTTGTAGTACTATCTGTTGGTCCTGCCACAGCTTTTCGTTGTCTTTAAACTTGCCTTTATTCCCGAGGACTTTCGCTCTGGAAGCGCCTCTGGTTGGTGGGCACTGTGTAGAGGCGCTCTATAAGTTTTGAATTACATTACAATACAATACAATACAATACAATGTATGTATGCATGTATCTATGCATGCATGTGTGTGTTTATATGTGTATGTTTTATTATTATTTTTTTCCCCCGAGGTACATGTAATCCCTCGGGAGTCTAAAAAATTATACTAGGAGCTGTTGTTGAATGGCTGAAAAATCAGGCCTCGTCCTCCGCAACATTAGTGAAAGTGCCACGAAATGCGATGGCGTTGTAGCGCTGGATGCAGATGGAAAAGCGTTGAAAGAGAAAAGTGACCTCCCGCGGCTCTCCAGAAACGGACGAGAGACGCTGGCCAAGCTCACGGATGAAGCTAACCCCGGCATATTATTATTATTATTATTATTATTATTTTTTTTTTTTTGCACCCGAGGTAGTTCTGTTCCCTCAGGCTATGAAATTATGTCCGAAGACTGTGCGGTGGGTGTCTGGAACGACTCACTCGACAAGATCATGCTGCTCGAAGGTTTATTATTATTATTATTATTATTATTATTATTATTATTATTATTATTATTATTATTATTATTATTATTATTATTATTATTATTATTATTATTATTAGAACTACTAATCCTAATAATTATAATTATAAGAGTTAGAACAACCATGAGATAAACAAAGCATTAATAGCTAGCCAACAATTCAGCTTCATATCAGTTGAATAGTAGGCCTACTTATCATAAAAGAACCCTAGTGAAAGCAATGTCAATTAGTATCGTGAAGCCAGTACCAATGAGTGAGTGGGAAAGGGAATTACCGCATACACAATCTTTCAGAAACCACAGCTATCTGGTAGCACGTTACCAAAATGAATATACATTGACTCTAAGCAAATAGTCATAAATAAAACAAATATTAAATGACGACTGCGTGCAATTTGTTTACAATTAGGCCTAAATGTCTATTTCCTGTCAGAACCATTTTCTTAAATATACAACAACGCCTGTAATTTCTCGGCGGGGTTTTAATAGACGTTTTCTTAAATCATCTTACGTAATGCTACACAGTATTTATTTTATGACCAGTTGAACGAATGAAAACACAGAAGTAATTTATTTGAATAATATACATATTAAGTCCTATTTAAAATTAAATTCCCTTTATTTGAATAATATACATATTAAGTCCTATTTAAAATTAAATTCCCAAATAAACGGATGGGCGATTTTAAGTGTAAGTAAGTAGCCTATATTTTTCATTAACCAATTGATAATTGCACTTTGGTGGTGTACAAAAAAACTGTACATATGGGCCTACATCTAATAAACACAGCTAAAAAGTAACATCCTAACAACAATACATGTTTTGCGCAGCAGGCTGTCGGCTGGAGGGGGGGGTTATGCTTATATTATAATTACGAACCAATTTGTATCGTAGAAGACCTTAGACCTTAGTCCTTCCACGCGCTTGTAGCGCATCGGGCGACACAGCTCCTCCACGTCATTCTGTCCTCTGCAGCTCCCTCAGCCTCTTCCCATGTCATCCCTCCGTCGTCCAGATCCTGTACGATTGTGGCTCGCCAGGTCTTTTTCGGCCTCCCACGTTTCGTTTCGTAGAAGAGGTGACTCTATTTAAGAGGAGGCTTTTGTATCGTAGATGGGGAGATTCTTAATATAGTTGGTTCATTTGAATGGGGAAACTTGTTCCGAAACAGTCTCTGAGTGAGACTTTTTTTATCCGGACTCCGAAGAAGACTCTGGGGGAGACTTTATAACGGGACCCGGTCGTGGTTGTGGCCCCACCTATACATGCAAAGCCTTCTTCTGCATTGCATGCAACCCCACAAATGGCCGACGTTACGCGTTACAATGTATACGTTACAACTATATATCCATGGCGGTCAACTAACCTTCCTCACTACATCACATCTGTATGTAGGCCTATGTGTGTAAGTATGGTAGTATATGCGTAGACTTATGATATTATATGCTTGCATATGTAGAGGGCGTTGTATACACTTAAATAGTGTTACGTTATGTGGTACTAACAAGATTATAATTAATATAAACTTTTATATTCTTATACAAAGTAATCGTAATGTATTATATGACCTTTGTATATAATGATTGCCGCGGTTTCCTTCCTGCTGGAGCGTCCCCTGGTGTGCATGGATGGAGTGTGACTCAGTCTGAAGTAGAGAACAGCAGAGCTAGCAGAGCTGGCAGTCAACAGCTGCTTCGTACTAAGTTCGTAGCTACTTCCGCCAGGAAAGTGTGAGGTAGGGCTTCGGCGCATATATTAAGTGGTTGAGATTGTACACTCATTACCAGACCCGGTGGCTCATTGCAGACGACAGACGTATACATGATACCCAGTGGCTCAGAATACCCTTACGACCATAAATAAGGCAATTAAAAAAATTCAGTCCGATTCAGGTCACCCCATTTTCTCCTTCAGTCTTCCTTCTGTCTGCCAACCATAAATAGATGACCCCATTTTATAGCGCCTTTCAACGAATGTCGAGAGAATCCAACGAGTAGTAATTTTAAGAAATGAGTGCCATAGCTAGAACCAATTAGTCGTTGTTCTTACCTTGCCACTGCCACGAACCTGGAGCTCCCATCACGACATGACCCTCCTGTGGGACAGAAAACAGCATAAGTACACAAGAAATGAAGTCTACTTCTCATTGGTTGGACTAAACAAGTCTTTCTATAACTGTCTATTAAGTAATGTAATGTAATGAATGTAGGCCTATGTTTTTGTGCATGCCTGCCTGTATATATGTATGTATATACGCATGCATGCACGTTTGTTTGTATGCATGTATGTGTGTTTGTATCTATATATGTATGTATGTTTGAATGTATGCGTGCACGCATTTATATGTCTATATGTATGCGTGCATGCATGTCTTGATGGATGCATGCACGTAAGTGTCGTAGTTGCAATCGTAAACTTCAACTTTCTAAAGCGCTATTCTAAGGCTAAGCGCCAAGTACCAGCTTCTATCTATGTTACAGTATCGATATATATGTATCTATGTATTGTATGTGTGCATATATACAGGCAGACTTTGTCAAAATTGATGATACCTATCAGCGTTGAATACAAAACACAAGGTGGAGGGTGGGTACTCCTGGTTGGGTTGGTTAGGAGTGGGGATTGGTTGTAGAGAATTGTGGATTCCCGGTGCATTATAATGGTGATGAAAAATAGATGACGACGACGATGATGTTTTGACCACCAGAAAGCGTTAAGGTACCGTGGAAAATCTGACGGAACTGCCCCATTGTGCGAAGGCAAAACGGTAGATGTCCAAGAAGTTCAGCGTTATGGGATTCCATTTTCTGGCGTATTTGTCTTCGTTTGTAGTTGCAGGACTCATAGATTTTATTAATGACGCGTTCTCTTTCGTGTTATTCCGAGAATAACAGACTCCAGCCATAAATGTTCTGTTACCATCGGGATACATTCGCCGATGTCCACAAGCCTGGTGGTGCCAAAGAAACAGTGTGTGCATGTATTTAAAACGTTACTCTACAACGACCGTATAGGATCAACAACTCATTTTTCGCCTATTGTGTCTGATGATATCCTTCACAACCGCTGTCTGTTAGAATGGACTCCATGAAGACTCGGGTCCCCGTGTGCTGACTGTGATAGCCCGAAGGAACTATGGTAACTTATTCCCCATAATGGGTGGGGGTAGAGTAATGGTAACACTCATGGCCAGGAGAGCATTAGAACGCAGTTCGATACTTGTAACCTTCTCTAGAGCGGGCGCCTTGCATGGCTGCCAAGACCTGTGTTTAATTAAGATCTTGATTGTACTACTGTCATGTTTCAATGTAGACTTGCTGCGTCTGTCAGTTTGAAATAATAAAGAATATTATTATTATTATTATTATATTATTTTTTTATATTATTATTATTATTATTATTATTATTATTATTATTATTATTATTATTATTATTATTATTATTATTATTATTATTATTATTATTATTATTATTATTATTATTATTATTATTATCATTATTATTATTATTATTCTCTAACATACGAGTGCATTTGTATCTGTGAGCAAGTTCAATCGTCTTTTCTGGTTTTGCTGATCTAAACTAATCGAATAAAATACGAAGACCTGCACAGTGCCGGTGTATTTTTTACACGATGCATCTGGCGCCTGTCCGAGGGACTTTTGGTCCGGACATTGCAGATAGATTCCGAACAGTTTTATTTATTTATGATCAATATTTATTTCCATCGGTAGTATTATAATGCACTACTGGAGTTAGTAGGCTCATGATGCGCGTGCTTCAATATCGGGGCCTCGTATTTACAGTCATTCTAAATAGTCGTCATCATTTCTCATCATTCCGGCATTGGCATAGTTCAACAATATTGGCACCGTCATCATCAATTGACGATAGTGATATCACGATGATAAATCACCACAATCATTATCATAATCATCATCATTTACTGTCAGCATCATTCGTATGGTTATCATGCACCAAACTGATTGTAAGGTATATTCGGAATCAGTAAAATTTGAGCCCGCATTAGAGTCTTGTCACTCTTGTGTGATTAGGAGACGAAAGATGGGTCCAAAACATCTGTTTCTCTGCATTTCTCATTGTTCGATTTTGAAATTCATTTGATTCCATCGTTTTCATTGCGAAGTCCTAAATCGATGGCTGCTCGCCTAAGTTGCACTTAATTGGGCGAATGCAACGTTTTGTGGTAGCAACGATGTACCGGTATGGATGTATGAGTATAACATTTAATGAAAGGTGAATTAATATTGGAAACAGTGAAACTACTATTGAAACTGTATTTCCACACATATTCCAGGTTTTATATATTTTCCAGTCATAAAATGTCAGTGAACCTATGTGAAACTTCGATAGTTCCCAGTACATTTGTGTCGCCTCAAAAGAGCGTAATGTAGACCCTATCCAGAAGTTGAGGTTGACGGGTGAAGTACTAGTAGATGCATAGAATTTCATATAATGAAACAAAAAGATTAGGAAAAAGAACAAGATTATTCTAGAATAAATGAATAAATGTTAAAGGAGATAGGCATGAACAATGAGAACCAGTTATGAAACGACTGGAAAGCACACTAGGCATATTATATTGTACTTTATGGTATTGTATAGCATTGAATTGAATTATGCTGTGTTAGGCCTTGTATTAGTATCAAATTGTGTTCGGCCTATAATGTGTTTCATTGTATTGCATTGCATTGTCTTGTGTTAGACCTATAATGTGTTTCATTGTATTGCATTGCATTGTCTTGTGTTCAGTGGCGTACGGAGCTGAAATGCCGCCCGGGGCGAAGGCCCAAAATGCCGCCCTGGGTCACTTAATTTTCGATATGCTATTTTGTCTAAGATGTTACATGACGATCGTGTTACACATACAATTTTATTTGATACAGTTTATAACCTTTTTCTTTACAACCTTTTCTGGATTTGTCACTTTCACTGTATTTCGTAATTATCGTTGTTAGCTATAGCCTATACTGAAATCTATTTTTATTAGATAATTAAACATTTTATTGCATGAAATCTATTTTTATTAGATAATTAAACATTTTATTGCATGAAATCTATTTTATTAGATAATAAAACATTTCAGCGCATGTTTTGAGGAAAATTTATTACTGCACATGGTGAGCGGCGCCTGAGCGCATAAAAATCATAATTAATAATTATTATTAATTACAATTCATTTGCCGCACAAACAGCGGTTAACAGCCTTTCATCATTGCACATTTAAAACAATTCCTGAAACATTTTATTGCTCGACTTGCGACTGTCGCTGACTCGTGCGTATACAGTACAGTGTAGGGCCTACAACTGTACATACATGCATAGGGCCTACATAACTATTTAGGCCTGTGTTATAATTACCATTATTATCACTAGGCTATGCCTATGCTATTAACGTTATCTTGCGAGCTTTTTGTGCGCAGTAGAAGTTTAGGTTTTAATAACAATCAAATTAAACAATTAAACATTGTATTTTATTTACCGGATAATAGTATGATACGGTATGTTAGTACAGTATGAGAAATGTAGAAAAAAAACTGGGGGGTTGGACCTTGATTCATGTGGAGTTTGGGTGTGAAATGAAGACTTTACTATGGGGTCATAAGAAAGACTAGGGGGTTGAACCCCCCAACCTCCCCCGACAATTCTCACCCTGTGTTAGTAGTTAGTAAACATTGTAAAACAACTGCAATCTGCAGCATTATTTCAAAAACGCAAAAGGAAAATGTAAATAGCGAGTAACCGAAATTCGAAACTAACTGAATACCGGTACAATCAGAATACTACTAACCTCTGTTGAAAGGATAAGTGGTAATTTTAAAACCAGACCAATTTTAAGATTAATTTTTAAAAGAGGACCAAACTAAGTGGTGATAGGCTGTGGTAGTGATATTGATAGTTTGTGATTAAATTTTATTCTAAGTCATTAATTCGTTTAGATACCTATAGCCTACATATAGCGTATAGGGCCTATAGGCCTATATTAGGCTTATGAAGGGCAGTATAGCAAAAATATGCTTTAAAGTAGACTGTTTAGTAGATAAATGCGATTCCGCCTCCTTTTCTGCAATTATTTTTAAGGTTTAACGTATAGCCTACCTCTAAGAGTTATGCCGCCCCTAACGATCAACGGAAGCCAAGCAGACTTGACCAAAGTGACGGATGCTTTCTTTCCTTCCTTTTCTTTCTTTCTTTCTCTCCTAATTTTTCATTTTTTATCCAAAATTCACTTTTTATATTTTTCTTCAGCCCTATTTTGCCGCCCCTGCAAAAGTGCCGCCCGGGGCGACTCGCCCCCTCTGCCCCCCCTTCGGTACGCCACTGCTTGTGTTAGACCTATAATGTGTTGTATTGTATTGTATTGAATTGTGTTGTGTTAGGCCGATAATGTGTTGTATTGTACTGTATTGTATTGAATTGAATTGTGCTGTGTTATAGGCCTAATATATTGTATTGCATTGTGTGGTATAATCAAATGATTATGCGCCGTAGCCCGTTGCAGGTCCCTTCTAGATCTAGCGGTTTGTACTAAGCAAGGACTATCGATTAATGCACGCACTGTGCAATGTTATAGCAGCACTAGAAAAGTTTCTATATAAGATTAAACCTCTGGTGTAGGGGTGGGTACGTCGGTTAGGCCCTTACTTCCTCAAATCTGATGGTCAGTAAAATCCTCATCGCCAAACTACACCACTGGTAGTGCCAATCCTTAACCTGGATAAAAGGCAAAAGGCAACCCTAATTATATTTGTTTTTACACAGCGATGTTAAACAGCAACTAACCAATTCTCATCGAAGTCTTAGCTCATGCATACAAATTTAATTTCCTGCCCAAAATTCTCGGTCTTGCTAATCATAAACTGTCTCCCTGATCGAACCAAAGATATTGATTCGATTTAGATTCTGATTTAGGGCAACAATCTAGTGGTTATCTTGATTGTTAACAGAGAGATCGAAGACTCAAATTTCCACCAAGACGTTTCGAAGTTTCAGCTCCACTTACCCAGTTGTAAATGAATACACTAACCGTACACTCTCGGCTGGAAGATCAGACGGCAAGGAATACGACTGACAATCTGCCGCCATATACCGATGCTAAGAAAACGAAGTTGCTAACGTTCCATACCCAGAGCAGCATCTCTTGGTTAGCTCAAAAACACTGCTCCTCTTCTTATATCATATATATTAAAAACAGAACAATGTAAGGTTCTTGCACAGGTCACAGATTTTTTTCTGTCTAATAATCTTGTTTAGGCTTCACGGAATGAAAATAAGCTCACCACAAACTCTCCACTGCTGTTGGATACATCCATAGCACCACCAAGCCATTGGTTGTACCTATGCAATGTATAGTGCGTCTTGTTAGCGAATTCTAAAAAGCAATTAGCACACTAATTTTGATTTATATTCATCTACGTATCAGTTTCTAGCGTCATAAACAGCGAGGCTGTCATAAGACTTCCACATTCCTGTAAGTTTATACGAGTTTCGGAAATTTACTTTCTGTAGTGAACGAGTTTTCTATTTATTCGTTTATTAAGATCTCGCTGACAAACCGCTGCCAGTTAAGTGGCATCCCCAAATCCAACTATGGACATGGCAGACTTTACTTACTTCTTTGACTCAGATTAATGCAAAATTTGTGTCCCATGCATCCCAGACTTTGCTTAGTAACTTTATTTATATTAGTTGATAAGTTGCCTCCCCAGTCCATCCGGACTCGGATCCTCCCTTCGTGGGCGCCGCCAGGCTTAAAGAATTGAACGCACACTCCTCCGTCTCCTCCCATCCACACCCATCCCCTGTCTGCCACTTGTAGTCATACACTGAAAATGACTCTGAGTGACACATAAAAGCAGGGGCGTCTACCCCCACCCCCAAGTCATTGGAACAACTTTTCCTTCCCCCTGTTCTTCACCCCTCCCCTTCCTCTCCCCCCCCCCCGTTCATGGTGACACACACACTGAAAGATCTCCCCTTCTCTTATTTCTTGGATGGAGCATTTGCTCCAAGGCTTCTATGGTGTAGACGCCCCTGCATAAAAGTACAGAAGAACACATGCATATGATATATGATATTAGACATACTGCATGGTAAACCAAAATTACACAGTGAAATTGTCGAACATATCGATGCGATGCCTAATCCTTGTGTGGACTTGATTTGGTGGGTGCCTCACTTCACATTTCTGGACAACCCCTCTGACACAACCGTGGCCCTCCGGGGTGGGGCAAGGGGAGGCATTTGCCTTCCTCCAATTTTTTGAGCATAAATTACAGAAATAAAATCTTTTGATTATTGTGATCATTATAAAAGTCTCAACATGATTTTTAATGCGAAAAACACTTAATTATTAATTTTAGGCAAAGTCCTTGACAAAAATTTATTTTTAAAGTTGTCACGGTTTATATATTTATGAGTAACTATGTAAATTTGCAAAAACGTAACTTTGCTCCCGCTACAAAAATTAGCCCCCTCCCTACAAAAATTTTGCCCCCTACAAAAATGTTGCCCCACAAAAAAGCCCATGGACACAATACAGCACTCTGGGCTTAGTTGTTGATTAGCGCCTCAGAAATTTGGACTTTACGATCACTCTTCTACATCCAGTGGCGGTGATCTTGTTTGACAGGTGGGGGGGGACACAGGACACTTCTAAACTGACCTTGTCGAAAAAGAGGTGAAAAATGTTTTCCCGCGAAATTCTGTTGACTTTTTTTAGTGTTTCTTCAAAGTTTGACGGGACAACTGTAATGCATGTCGCCCCCGCTGTTAAGGATGGGGTCTTGTTCCCTCGAACCCCGGGATCGCCGCCCCTGCCTTCATCTATCTGTGAAATATGAGGACTTAACTTACTTGTTCGACTATGATTGATGCACAAATTAGCCTCCCGCATATCCGACTACTGGGAGTTGGTCACTTAGCTATTTATTCTACTGGACATGTCTACAGATAGATAGAAACTGACCAAAGTCCATTCTCAGTTCAGTGCATAGGTCTTTCTTTACCGCGTCGTCAGCCAGTCGACATTTGTACACAGTTCCCGGTTCCGTAACGTTCGGATCCCAAGACACGTTGGCTTTCGGAGCACCAACCATCAACCTTTCAGTGTTAATTAATATGCATACATCTGTAGTTCTAGTCTAATCCAAAATAGTCCAATCAATTCTAAATCCAATTCAATTCATAAATATAATCCAATCTAATCCAATCCAAGCTATTCTTAGGAAACAGATTCATCAGCCTGATGAATATTTAATTTATCCATAAAACTGATAACAATCTACATAAGTTTTGTTCGTTCAATAGGTTTATACTTTATACTCATCTGTTGTACGCAGTGTTATTTTCGTTCCAGGGAATAGAATAGGAATAATAATTATTTAATATTAGTTCCACGGAACGAAAACTGGAACGAAAAATAATTGTGGAACGAGAATAGAATAGGAATAAAAATTTCAATATTTTTCGAGAACGAGAACGGAATAGAATAAAAATTATTTTGAAGACGAGAACGGAATAGAATAAAAATTAATTTTTAAGCTGCCCAACCGATAATTCTAACGTTAACTAATAACTTTACGGATTGACGACGGCTCTTGATTTACGTCACGGTGCGGCGTTATGATGAAGCTTCTCCGCATATTCTATATTCTATAAATAATATACGCTCTTTGATTCAAACTTCTGGCAACAAGAGTGAGGTACTCAGACTCCCCATCAAACATGCTCCTGACAGAATTGCAGCAGAACGTTCTAAATACATTCAGGAAATTGAAGAACATGTCGCTGTTCCTAGTCTTTTTGACTTCTGGCAGAGTAGTTTACCGACGGCTCGCTGTTATAGCTGAAGATTTAGTTTCAGCTCCCGCATCAGAGGCGTTCGTAGAATCTTTCTGTTGCAGCCTTGCAGGATGGATACAGGTCGCAGAAATCGATTGAGCAAATCCCTTGAAATGAGGGTGTTTTTGAAACTCAACAGTAAAATAATTGACTGGTAACTTTTTAGTGTGTCTGCCTATAAACTGTTTTATTATCAGTCACATTCACATTGTCTGACAGACATTAACCGTTCATGTTAGAACTGTGATAACTGTAGGTGGATTTGGAAGTGGAACTACAAATAAATTTTTTGGGGAACTAGAACTGGAACTAAAATTATTTATAAAGAGGAAGTGGAACTAGAATAAGAATAAAAATTATTTCTTAAGAGGAACTAGAACTAGAATAAGAATAAAAATTATTTCTTAAGAGGAACTAGAACTAGAACTAAAATTATAGCAGTGGAATAGAATAAGAACTGGAATAGAAATTAATGCTGGAACTAAAATAACACTGGTTGTACGACACTAAATCCTCCTTGAGGAGGATTGCACGTGTCAATTTGGATGTTAATTCCAGTTTTTCTATAATTATCTTTCTTTCACACTGAAATGAGTTTGTCAAGAATGTTCACTGGTCGTGAAATGGAATGCGCAGTGTGGAAATATTTTAGTTAGAACTCAGACATTGGGAAAAAGGAAAATGCTGATGTATAGTAGTAGAGGCCTAAATGTTAAAACTGTAGACAACTGTGGAGTTTTAATCTCAGGAAAACCCCACGAACTTGAGACTGCATTTGCAGCGGAATCACGCGGTTATATAGAGTGTTAAAAACGAACTCTAAAATTATTGTCTGGTATCAGGTTGCGGACTGTTCCAAGAAACTGCGTGTCAGTCAAATTTGTTTTTGAGTGTAATTAAAGCTTAGACCTAAATAAAACAATGAATTGAGGAAACGTGTGTAGAATGAAAGCACTGAAGGTAAGATCGAGAAACACATAAGTATATGGAGAAATAAAATTAGGTGAATATAAGAACTAGAAGTAGAAGTAAGTTATTTAAGAACCAGAAGTAGAAGAAGAAGTCGGCCTAAAAGCGCTTCAACAGAAGTGAATAAGAACTAGAAGAAAAATTAATCAGAGAAGTAAAAATATCAATGTATCCAGATCATCCAGTTGATGCACTGAAGGTGTAATTTTTGATTTTATTATTTCGATTCAAGGCATATGGGTAAGCTGTCCATAGTTTCACCACATCCCACTGGCCCCAGCCTGAGACGCGGGAACCTTCGACATAATCCTGGTACGTCGTTCCTATACTGCAGTTTACCAGTTTGAAGTAGAACTTGGCAAGTTAGAACAAAATTAAAGTAGACATTCGTCGCAATATTCCAATCTAATCTTGTGTAGTCTGGTGCAGTCTAGGTTGGTCATTTGGCTCACTTGCAGAATTGTGGGGAGGGAGAAGTCCATATGGTACATTCTTTAAGTTATTTCAATTTAGATGTCAACAGATTGGCATGTCATTCTAATAGTTTGGATGTCTGTCGCGCAGGACAATAAGAAGCTAAGTCAGCTTTAAACCAGTCAAAAGTGGTAACACTGTCGCTACAAAGTCATTGAGCTCCATCGCAGAGATCTCTACGAGGCTCACAGTCGGATCTCACCCTAAGAACTTCGTCCCTTAGGACTTACCTGCCTGCTTCTCTCTCTCCCTCTCCCTCTCCCTCTCCCTCTCTGTCTCTGTCTCTGTCTCTGTCTCTGTCTCTGTCTCTGTCTCTGTCTCTGTCTCTGTCTCTGTCTCTGTCTCTGTCTCTCCCTCTCCCTCTCCCTCTCTGTCCCTCTGTCCCTCTGTCTCTCTGTCTCTCTGTCTCTCTGTCTCTCTGTCTCTCTGTCTCCGTCTCTCTCTCGCTCTCTCGCTCTCTCGCTCTCTCGCTCTCTCGCTCTCTCTCTCTCTCTCTCTCTCTCTCTCTCTCTCTCTCTCTCTCTCTCTCTCTCTCTCTCTCTCTCTCTCTCTCTCTCTCTCTCTCTCTCTCTCTCTCTCTCTCTCTCTCTCTCTCTCTCTCTCTCTCTCTCTCTCTCTCTCTCTCTCTCTCTCTCTCTGTATCTTTATCTTTATCTGTCTGTCTGTTTTACCTACAAATCCTGTGTATTTGGCTGTTTGTTTGTGCTGGTCCCATGTATACCTGTCGCTGTCTGTCTCTCTGTCCGTCTACCTTTTTTATTTTAACGTACAGGCCCTGCATATATTTGCCTGATCATCTGATTGTGCTAGTCGTGTGAGAATTAAAAGGACACTACAACATAATTGTTCCCCCAACAAAACTCACTAGTAGCCTGGAAGCAATTACTAATTTGCCAATAACTGAGATAATACAAAATTAGGCGTATAATTAGATGCGTATATAATGGGTATATATTATCTAACTTTGTTTGATTGCACAACAGTCCATATCCAAATCCACATCAGCGCATCACTTACCGAATCTCTCCCTTGGTCCGGCGGTGCTTTGAAGGCTTGGCCCCTCCATACCTACGGGAGCTCTGCTGTCCCACCTCATGCTCGCAGCGCCGCTGCTCTCTCCGCTCAGCTGAACTCATTGTTCCCCGCGCGCGGACAGCCATGCGGCAGCGCCGTGCCTTCTCTGTGGCTGTCCCCATGACCTGGAATGGGCTCCCTACCAAGCCCGTCAAATACCGATTGGTCATTTCACCCTGTTTCTTAGTGTCTTCAAAACTGCGTTGTTCAACCGTGGTTGGGCTGGGAGTGCTCCTGAGTAGGCAATCTTGAAGGGGCGCTATATAAAACTGCTTTAATAATAATAATAATAATAATAATAATAATAATAATAATAATAATAATAATAATAATAATAATAATAATAATAATAATAATAATAATAATAATAATAATAATAATAATAATAATAATAATAATAATAATAATAATAATAATAATAATAATAATAATAATAATAATAATAATAATAATAATAATAATAATAATAATAATAATAATAATAATAATAATAATAATAATAATAATAATAATAATAATAATAATAATAATAATAATAATAATAATAATAATAATAATAATAATAATAATAATAATAATAATAATAATAATAATAATAATCGTCGTTTAATATTTTCAAACTCACAATTGCGCAGTATGATTACAAATCAGTATGAACGGATGATCACAAGTTATTACAGAAGTCGAATTTTAACTGTATACGGCAGCCATACAAGGCGCCCATCACGTCCTACATCTCATTTTAACAACGCGCCATCTCGCGAATGATAGGCTGAGTGGACCTCTGGGAGGGTTGCGAGAAGCGATTCCACTACTTACAGATCTTCACGCCAGTGATGTTACCACTACTCTATGGACCCCCCCCCTCCCAAGAGTCCTCTAAGTCACTGCTTGCAGGGTCTCGACAGGAGCAATCTGGCAAACGGAGAACACGTTCTAACAATTCACCCGAACTAAAACTATTCGTGACTTTCACGTCACGCATCCGGATTCGAACCCAACAGAATGTAGTTAAAGGCAAAAGCATTTCGCCCTATTGAAACCATCCAAATGCTTTGTTAATTGTCGTAGAATGAAATTTAAGTAATTAATTAAAAAGCTTTTAATTGCATCTGTCCATGCACGTGAATGAGACCAGAGGCCAGAAAACTAAACCAGGTCAGCTGGGTCAAACCCATGGAGATAATATATCTATGGCCAAACCAGGTCAGGCTCTTCTAGACTAGTCTAGATAATCTAATCCTAACCTAACCTGACCGAATCTAATCTAATCTAATCTAGCGTCTATCTTCTACAGCTCCGTTATTGTAATGAACAAGGCTTCAATTAGACTCACCAGGTTTCATTGTCTTCTCGTAGAAATGCATGAGAATAACCAAAATAGTTTCCAGTGAGGTTGGACCCAGCTGAAGAAGGTTGAACAACGGTGACCGAGTAAGGATCCAGATTGAAAGCACCCACTCCACACTCGAGGAATGAACCAGACAGGAAAAAACTTATTAAAAGACAACACAAGTGCACCGTTGTCTTCATTCTGTTGTCCCCTAGCAACCAGCGTAGCTTTTGGTTTCTTTATGATGTGGCCGTTGCAGAATCCATTCGTTGGAGAGTTGGAGTCCTTAAACCAGCTTCGAATCTACGTTTCTCTTTCGTCCTCCTTATATAGTCTGAACATCTACTAAATGCGGACTTGGAATCAAGCATGTTGGTGTGAGTCACTGAAGATTAAGTACCAGTGATTTAACTTAAAGGTTATGCCACACTACAATGTTTCTGCACGTATGTACGTGCTTATTGATGTATTTGTGTTTCTATGCACGCATGGGCATAAGTGCGCATGATTTGCGTGATTCGATACCGCTTTCCGAAGTCAAAATTAGGTAGTTTCCTGCCAACGTTCCAGGGGCAATTATTAGATGGGACTCACGTGTGTCCCATATGGGTATATGATTCCTATTTGGGCTCCATGTGGCATGTTGGGAGGGTTCTGTTTAACGAAGTTGCGTCGTAACATAGATGATTAACCTCGCCCTCCTCATTTTTCCAGCCTTAGAACTGGTGCCAACCCTTAAGACGGCAGTAGCGGTGTTTCCAAAGCGCAGTCCAATGTATATAACTAAACAGTCACGTAGCAATCCGATAAGGACATTGTTCCAGCTCGAATGCCGTAAACCTAGCCTAGATGGCCATTTTATTCTGGCTTAGCTTAGGTACAGCGTTCAAATTCATCAGGATATCGCCCGATCTGAGCTCAAGAAACTAAATTACGAGAATCGTCATCAAAGTGTGTTTCGTTACAAATATCGATCATAGGCATACCTCATGAACCTTGTTTCCCACATTTTATGTTTTAGGCCTATCCGAATAACGAATAGCCAGCATCGATCATATACATTTTTTGTCAGATAGGCTTAGATGTTGCAAATATTTTGGAGATCCACCGCCTCTGGTTGAGCAATTAAACTCTGTGGTCAAACAGTCAACATCTAAATGACAATTACGTCCTTTCCGATTTGTCACATGGTCTCGTCGAGTAGTCCTCTCAGCATCGGTTGAAACGTCGTTAAATCTGTCATAGTCTTTAACTGAGGCGTTGTCGAAGGGTTCGTCTGTTCTGGTTTCAACATTCCATGCTGTACATCCATTGTTTAGGGCTAGAGCTTTTGTTTGCGGTCGCCAGCAGATTAGGGCTGAGGGCGGACGCTGCATTAGGCTGTGTATAGGATTAAGCTATCCAGCTAGGTCTTGACAGACCATCTGTACAACATTAACTGATTTTTAAAATCTGCGAATTCATTGGGAATACGATTCTACTGGTTACACGTGGCTATCCACCTACGCTTCTTGCTGACTTCTGTCTTCCGGGTGGCACATTTAAGGGGCAGTGGTGGTCAAGGATCTCACCCGATCAATTAATTGAAAAATGAGCAGGGTCGAGACCATAAGGTCGTTGTAGAAAAAGTCTACCTTTACATTTACGTTTCAAATCCCTAAACCGGTGATCCCCATACAGGGGCGACTATTCCCTCCCCTAAGTCATTGGGGCAACTTCCCTTTCCTCCCTCCTCCCGCTAATGATGGCACACACACGGACAGATCTCCTTCCCCCTATTACTTGGATAGAGCATTTGCTACAAGGTTTCCACGGTGTAGAGTGTAGACGCCTCTGGACCCATAACAAGCAGAACAGGAAAATCCGGCGGGCCTTTCATTGCTTAAAATGGTTAGTTAACTAATTCTCATTTATGTGTTCCAATTTTTAGCTTGGTTGTATGTGAACTGTGACAAAATCCAATTCAAGGCGGTACGCATCATGTACATAGGTCTAACACATGCCGGCCGAATACCATCCTATCTATCTTCTTTGGTTGTTCCTTCCAGTTCTCTTCAACGGATGTCATCTTATTGATTAGCAACTTCCGAATAGTACATCACAATTCGTACAAATCTAGTCTTTGACCTGCAGTTTATCACAGCGGCTGGATCAATTATGTGCAATTATCGTCTGATCTTAAAGTAGTTCTACCTCTTTTCACTGTGCCTATGGTGCTGTAATGTGTGAGACATGGTGGTCTATCAGTTTACACTAGTGGCGTACAACGTACGGCACGCGGGCCACATACAGCCCGCGACGAGTTGTCGTGCGGCCCGGAAAAGCTGCTGTTTAACAACCGGCACTGACATCGTCTACAGTGACTTGCGCACTGTGGTCATTGGAAAAAACTGTCAATACTAATAATATAGAAGTACTACGAGTCCCGTTTCTCTATAACTCTTTCTGAATACTTTTATATGCGTTTTACTGCGCTCGTCACTTTCAGAAATTTTGGCATGCTTTCATGTCGAATTAAGCGGACACGTCGCATTTGTTTGGCCCCCGAAGGTTTAAGAAGTCGTTTAGTGGCCCTTGACCAAAAAGGTTTTGCATTACTGACGATTCTTTACCTTCTTTATAATTCAGCTTAAAAACTGACATATGTAAAACTGACAGTCTTCTGAGACACTAGTTTTGTGATGAAGTCAAAACTTTCGTAAATGCTCGGCACTGATCATGGCTGCAGTTTCACAAATCATGCTTAAAGTAGTGTCTGATGACAGTAGAATCCACACGGCATTCAAAATGTTCCCACTCTACGCACGGAATTAAAGTCCCAGCCTTTAGGATGATACCTTCATTTTTTTCCAGGTGACCAACCTTCACCAGATATTGGAGCTGCTGTAGACATTGAAAGTAGTTTAATAATAATAATAATAATAATAATAATAATAATAATAATAATAATAATAATAATAATAATAATAATAATAATAACAATAATAATAATAATATAATAATAATTTAATTTAGGCCGTTCCAGATTATTTGCTTATTTTAATTAATATTTAAGTCCCCAAGGGATCATATGTACCTTGGGGCAAAAAAAAAAAAAAATAATAATAATAATAATAATAATAATAATAATAATAATAGTGCAAATCTAGTGATAGAATGCGATTTGCGAACATCAATAATCGTTAATGATTAATTCTACCACAGGTTAAAATTTCTGATATATATATAGGTCGTCGTCAACGAAACTGACATCTATAGAAGATGTCGCTTAACAATAATAATAATAATGATAATAATAATAATAATAATAATAATAATAATAATAACAATAATAATAACATAATAATAATAATAATAATAAAATAAAAAAATAATAATAATAATAATAAATAATAATAATAATAATAATAAATAAAAAAATGTAAAATATATGTAAAATATATAGCAATGTCAACGTTAGGATGGTTTACTCATAGATCGTATTGTCTGTCCTACTTAGATCAGCATCTATATTAGAAAAATTTTAAGATTATTGTCTAAATAACCTCCCTCGTTGAAGTAGTAGATGTCTCGTTCGTAGATCTGTCAGTTCTTTCTTTTGCCCCAGTCACCGTGTTCTCTCGCTGACGACCATGTTGCGCGTAGATGTCGCTTTCGTAGGCGGCATTTCACATATGTTACAACTTGATGAATTTCTCTTATCAACTCGCCCACCGAAAGTTCTTTCAAACTAAAATGTTCTCGTAGTTGATTCGAATGTTTCGTTCAAATGTGTAGTTCGTTCACTTTCGACGTTGGACTGCTCAAACACAAAGTCCGACATTGAGTTTACGTACGAGATTTACGTGAGGGCTCTGCCCTTTACATTTATATCTACATGTACGTATGATGCGCTACTCGAAACATCCGATCTCCGATGTTTTATCTCTCCGATAGGATCTATTCCCAATAATCACTGTCACACGACCAACTGTCTGTCCTACTGAATTTACTCATAAATTCAACAGATCAGGAGTTTCATGTAAGCGTCGCTAATGGAATTAACTTCCATCAACGCCTAACACCACAGCTGTCCATCCTCAGTTCCAGAAGTGTTCAATACGCATGCGCAGCAGACGACAGATTTTCACGATCCGTTGGAGTTGATTCCTCCAATCAGCAACCGACACCTCTTGGTCTTTAGTCTCCAACTGCTGTACATATCCCGGATTCTAATATAATTTTATTATCTATTTTGCTGGTCTGAGATGCTGGTCGTATAGGTACAATATAAATATCAATTACCCTCGTCCAATTAGCCTCTAATTCACACGCCTATAATAAGTTATAGGCAAAGATAAGGGTATTTTGAGTGGAACTGGGACACCGCTACACAGAGTTCAGCGGCGTCTACACCATAGAAACCTTGGAGCAAATGGTCCATCCAAAAAATAGGGGGGGGGAGATCTGTCAGTGTGTGTGCCACCATTTTAGGGTGGGGGTAGGAAGGGAAAGGGGAAGAAGAGGGGGATAGGGGAAGTTGATCCAATAACTTAGGGGGGATAGACGCCCCTGCAAACGAGAAACGTAAATGTAAAACAAAGCATTTCAAACACTTAAGACTGCCTTCAAGAGTTTTTTCCAGAATGTCCTACAATTCGTGTAGTTTTCTGCTATGCTAGGTGACACATATTAAAATACCGAAGAGACTCTTAAAATATATTCAACTCTCGTTGGTCCGCGATCAACCAACAAAATGTTGCAATATTGTAATTATGCTAAGCAAAAAAACTCCCATTCAGAGCAAAGGCAAATTAAAACAAAATGACAAGCATCTACACGCACAAGTGAAACAGTTAAAGTCCCTGGATATAGAGCTCACAACCATTGAATACGAAACTGGGTTCCGTGCCCACGACCGCATAATCCCCGCCCCGGACGATAGCCTGATGCGCAAAAATATTTATTGTTAGGATGTTATATACTGTTTAACTGTGTTTATCAGATGTCTGTACACCAAATTGCGATTAGCAATTGGTTAATCAGGGATACACTTTGACTTACTTATTTTATTTTCATTGCTTATCTACCAGAGGCTACCTCTGTCTTACGTACTGATCTTCTGGATATTTATCTGATTACCGCTTCGTCTTAGTGTGCCAATGGTTGGTACCTTGTGCATTAGACACCGTCGCAATAGAAGTTACTGATTACAATTTCACGTATCAGCTGATTTCTGTTTTCTGTGTTGATGGTGTTCGGGACGTATATTATTTTAGAGTTAAATATTATGACATAAACAGACGTGCATATCTACCGTAATCTGTCGTTTTTGTTGTCGTTCCAGCATTTTGTTGGGCGCGAAGTTCTTTTCGTTTAAGAAGTTGGAAGCAGAATAATTTCAGAATAATTCTTATTATCTCATATTCTGGAATCTAAAGATAGTTTAGGCACTCTTCATACAAATTCCCCAAATATAGCCGAAATAAATCTCGAACCTGGTTTGTGAAATTTGCGTGGAGAGGGTATAGTCGCGGAATTGGGTGCAAAATAGCAGCGTCCGCTATAATTATTACAAGAATTGTGGAGTCAGTAAGCCAGATAACCAGCAATGTTCTGCATAATGCCAATTGCCAAGTCACACATTTTGCAACGTTAGCCGCTTCTAAAATTTATAGTGACACCATAGCTAAAGTTAAGATGTGGAAGATGAGGTATGCAGTGCACCACTAGAATTCTTAGATTCACGCTACATTACAAGCAAGATAAGTTATGTGACAACCCATTAGCAGTTAAACTGTAACAGTGCATTTCTCCAAAGTCGGTTTGTCTACGAGTCCTTTCAGTAAGTGTCTGTGGCGAAAACCCTTTGATCACTCTTGCAAAACCACTTTACCAAAGCTAAGGAACACCTTAGAAATGCCTGGAAATTCAGGCATTATACAGGAGTATGCAGATGGCACACGATACACTAAGCACACTCTATTATACATTGCGCTGCCACTTAATGACTAAGCATCAGTCGATGGCACTGAGCAATTTTGAGTGAAGGACTTGCTCAAGGTTCCTACACAGTAACCATCTCAGGGTTGGGTCGAACCTGAACACTCTGCGTTACAAGGGTTGCGCTCTAACTAATCGGCTACCGTGTTCGAAGCGCTGTGATCATTGTTTTCTATTAAGTGTTCGGAAGGCTTCACTTTGGGTGGAGCGGTTAACAAAGCCAATGGTAAATATATTTTTTCCACAGAAGGCGAGGCTGATTTGGGTGGGGTGGTGGTGGTGGTGGTGGTGATGGTGTTGTGGAAATGTCAGAATCACTCAGCCGTGAAATCGATACCCGGATGTTGTGCTTGGAGAGCATCAACCATGCTACTAGGTTGCGACTTGACCAACATCGGTTCTCTGAGCAGTTCATTGTCGAACTGCGACGACACCTCCTGTTGCTCGGCTTCGGCGTCTGCCGAATTGTCTTGCTCTACATGGCTCTGTCGCAACTTCTCGTTCTTCAATTGCTCGTACTGTTTGCGACGGAAGAAACCACACTGCCAACGAAGACACAACGTTGCCGTCATCATCATTTTCGGCGTTAAAATCATATTACTAATATTCAACGCCATCATCGTCGCTATTAGGTTTCTCGTCGTCATCATCATCATCGTTGGGATAGATGTCGTCATTTTTGTCATTCATCATCATGGTCAATGTCATCGTCGTCATCATCATCAACATCATTGTTGTAGCTGACATCGTCGTCATCATTATTGACATCATTGTTGTAACTGGGATCATCGTCATCATCATCTCAGTCGCTTGCTGTTGGAATCCCACTCTTTCGGAAAGCGGTGTTATCGCCATGCGTTACAGAATGTAGACTAACACGAGTTAGAAGATATAGAAAAGTTGCCACGCTCTATATGTACTGGTGTTGAATATTTAGTTATAACTCATCATGATCCAATTAAATAGCTTAGCATGTCCGCTAAATCTCCTGCTGCTCCTCCTCCTCCTCCTCCTCCTCCTCCTCGTCCTCCTCCTCCTCCTCCTCACTTTTTGTCCCTCGTCGTTACCCTTCTCCACTTCTTTTATCTGCCACCTCATGCTCCTCACTCTTCACGTGCTTTGATCTCTTTCAAATATTCCTTTGGGTTAGGTATACAGCATTCTTACTTATACAGCATTACATAGACCTATTCTTTCAATAGGTCTAAGTAATCGTATACGCAAATTCATATTGCGCCCGTTCCTATATACTTAGACGCTTAGCCTCCTCTTCCTCTTCCTTCTCTCCCTTCTTCTAATTTTCATTCTCATTCTTCATCTATTCTCCTTTTTACCTTCCTTCTACTGTTTTTACTCTTTTTCGCATTCTCTCAGTTCTTCCACCAATACCGCCAATCACTCACCGCCATCTACCTCATCTAACTCATCACCCAACAGGCATTCCACTCCAAATTGAAGACTCGCCTCTTCAAGGATTCCTACCCTAATCCATTTCATCCTCTGTCTTCCAAGGTTTCTCGACCTCAACAAAACCCAAAGTAACAGCTGCTCTAACTCTCTGGTCTCTCTGGCAACCGGACTCGGACCTTCAATGGACTTCGATCTCTGGACTATGCAGCGCTCGTGAATAAGCTGGTGCTTTACAGCTTTAAAGTGGCGCTTTAGAAAATTGGAGATTACGATTACGATTACGATTTTCTAGGAATCGTAAGTAGTTGGCATAAAGAAACGAAACAGCTTTCTTACCTTATTCAAAATCAAAACAAACGCCACAAGGTGCAGAAGTCCAACGCCGACCCCAACTAATATAAGCCATAGTGGTATGGGGGCGGGTTCCTTGCTCGGCCGGAAGATGGTGCTTGTCTACAAGTAATGTAATGTAACACAGGAATCATATAGCGCCGAGATAATCGGACGCTGAGGCTAATTGCAGGTGCGGGTTAAACACACGCATAACCTCCACGTACACAGTTACACACACGCGCACACACGCACTCACACACACTTATACAGGCAAGCACACTATAGAAACACACAGTTCAAGCACGCTATATTAAAGTGTGTTTGCCTGTATCCGTGTGTGTTTGTATACGCGTGTATATATACACGTATACATATATGTAGTATATATACGACATCGTATATATATATATATATATACGATAACTTTAGTACACCTGCGTTATTATAATGCACTGGAGAAAAATGTTTCACCAAACCTTCCGGTCAATGGGGACTCGTTCCACTTTTCCTTCTTTCCACTTCTTAACATCTTCGGACAGTTTGTCCGGACTAAGTAGGATGGAGCTGATGTAAGTCAATTTCTCCAAATCCTGTAATGTAATGTAATAGAATATAAAGGTACTGTCTCAGAGGCAGAGGGCAGAGTACAGTATCTCTGAGTACTTCGCTTTACTAATATTCGCGCATGCGTAATCTACATCCCTTTCTTGCTACTCGCACCTTTGGAATGAGTTCATTGACAGGTGCTAGAAGTATCATTTGAAGTGATGCTGTATATATGGTAATTTCAGATCAGCTCAAACTCCAGAAGCAACAAGAAATATAATTATGAAAGGTAGAATTGATATATAAATTTAAAAGGATTTGTTTGTTAATGTATGAATGATTCAATTTTCAATGGTGATATTAATATTATTATTATTATTATTATTATTATTATTATTATTATTATTATTATTATTATTATTATTATTATTATTATTATTATTATTATTATTATTATTATTATTATTACTGCAACTACTGCTACTACTGCTACTACTACTACTACTACTACTACTACTACTACTACTACTACTACTACTACTACTACTACTACTACTACTACTACTACTACTACTACTACTACTACTACTACTACTACTACTACTACTACTACTACTACTACTACTCCTACTACTATAATATTACTACTACTTTTACTACTACTACTACTACTATTATTATGACTACTGCTACTACTACTAATAATAATAATATCATCGAGGAAGATGGTTACTTCAGAGATTTATTTTCACTTATTTAGTATCTGACCCCAAGGGATTATATATACCTCGCTTTTGTGAGTAAACGAGTGGCGATGTATTAAGTGTGTTTTGATACATATATACATAAACATAAAACAGTATCTCTGCATACATACACACTTACCCGGATCTACCCTAAAAATACGAAATCTGTTCACTTGAAGAAGATGCACTGCTTAAACTTGTTAGTTGGTTAACAATAAAAAATGATTGATTGATTGATTGACTTACATAAGCTTATACATTCAAAGATGCATATATACAATACATAATAATGGATACATTCATACCGGTACATAATTACATTCATGCGTAAGCATATATTCACATACATGCAAAAATGTGTTTATCTTTAAGGTAAAAAGCGACAGGCCAAAACTCCCTCTGCCTTAATCTTTGGCAAAGGCAAGTCCCCTTCAGCCAAAGTCTTTTGAACAAAGGTTAAGCTAAATGCTGGGCCATTAAGTTACCTTCATGTTGGACAGGCTGACGGCTGAGACCTCGACTGTGATGTTCACGTAGATCGTCTCTTTCACGTGCAATGAACCGATGTTGTAGCGCCTGATGACTGAACAAGGCCCAGTGTCACAGCTCTTCAACAGACCACGGAGACAACAATCAACAGATCCATAAATTATTATTATTATTATTATTATTATTATTATTATTATTATTATTATTATTATTATTATTATTATTATTATTATTATTATAATTATGATTATTATTATTATTATTATTATTATTATTATTATTATTATTATCATCATCATCATCATCATCATCATCATCATCATCATCATCATCATTTTTAATGCGCAACGAAACGTCACAAAAATGTACACAGACAGACGGACAGACAGACAGACAGAATTCTACGATTCCTCGCTCGGCTGCTGAAGATGTGACGTCTTAACAATTGAGTTACTTAGTTGCTTCCGAAAGCATTGCTGGAGATGAACATTTTCATACCAAGATGATCGAGCGAGGAACGTTGTTTTCACTGTTCCCATCATTCTGTTCTGTCCTTTTAGACGTTCGAGTCCCGTTCTTAGCGGTTGAATTTTCTGAGATGGTTGAATTTTCTGAGATGGTTGAATTTTCGGAGATGGTTGAATTTTCGAAGATGGTCTCAGTGCGGTTGACAACTCGTTCAGTCTGCTGACGTTCACCTTTGACAGTGACCTACAGCATATCGCAGTTACCTCAGATGTATGTATGTATGTATGTATGTACATGGGCGCCCGCACGTTGGGGCAAGGGGGCACTTGCCCCCCCCCTGAATTTTGAATTAAAATATGTAAAATTAAGAATATTATTAATTTTAAATAAATAAATATAGTTATTCTGACATTTTGTTTGCTTGCTTGGTGACTTATACAAAGTTGCTCTTGTACATTGAAGTAAAGACATCGGATCATAAGTTAAACAACATGACATTGATTAATTACAGCGTGTAGTGACGGCCGGTTTACCACGGCCTTCTAGATGGCTCTATTTAGAAGCCGTGGTTTGACACTGCTCACCCGAGAAACCGGGGCATAAAGGCTGACCATATAGCGGGGAAAGCTAACTCGACATCTGGTCCTAATATCAGAGGTGTGGGTTACGGGGACTAACTGAGAGCATAAGGGCATGCGTGTTTAAGCTGTTGGGAAGGAGAATATTTGCACATGTGTATACATGTATATAGATGGTACATCAATGACATACACTTTTGGGGTTGAAATCCAGTTGAATATTTTGACACTTTAACAGACTTGGCATTAATATGCTGATAAGATAGGACAAGTGGGGAGGGAGACAGCGTGGTGGCTCTGTTCTTTGTCTAACGTGTCTATTGGCTGTTAGTGGCTAGTGGTCATTATGACTCCTACGACCTTGGATCCGGTGCACAGTTCTATTTACATCTCCATGAATGGATCCAAGTGACTACACTGGGACAATTACAACGTGAACACAGAACCATGGCACTTTGCAGGCCTGTAGTGACGTGCTATTTGAAGGACAGTTGAATGTAGGCGATGCACTATATTCACCATACTGTTGACTTGTTACATTTACTGTAAAAGTATTCTGAACACTGAAAGTCATTAATCTTTGCTGGAAGTCTCAACACCCGAACACCGGAGGGTTCATAGACATAATTTGTGGGCACCATGCTTTGTGATATTACCAATAGGGCCTACATTTAGGCTACCGGCAACAGCAATGTTTTTAATGGTGAGTTACAATTTTGAATAATGCACATCCTGTATTCACCACTGAAATGTAGTTTAAAAAACTCGAGTAAATTTTATTTAGATTTATTCTTACGTTTCATAGCTCTGTGTTTGACGAATTTGTGTCAGAAATTCAAAGAAAGAATTCAAATCTCCAGACAATTGCTTAAATTAATATCGGTAGAATGTCAAGAACTTAATTGCAATGGCCGAGATCAAAATAGGCCTACAGCCTAACTGGAAATGGATAAATCTACTTTCTGCGCCAATGTTGAGTAAGACAGGGGCCTATTTAAATGAATTGATTTTTGAAACGAGCCTACACTCACATTTACAGTTCGAACTTCTTCACGGCTGCAGCTATATATATATATATAGAGAGAGAGAGAGAACCAAGTACGGACTATGTGGGACCTAGGTTGTGTGTGACAAGTACATGTAGGCCTAATTGTCATTGTAAGCGCTCATCTATACATTCAAGAAAACTCATTACAGGTGCTCCCAAACTGACTAAACAGGACCACAATTGAATAGATTGGTCTTCAACCGCTTATGAAATATGGTATAGAAAGGAAGAGGGGACCATACGGAATATAAAAAGTAAAATGAGCCAGTATAGAAAACAATTATTTTATGAAGAATATGGTGGACCGTGGACGAATTTGACATGCAGTGATAGTCGATGGCTTCAGTTTCCTTTATATGTGCATACGTGTCGTTGTGCAGAGTCGGCATTCAGAGTCTCCATAACAGTTCACTACTTACGTTTTTTATTCTAAAACATATGCATAATGCACGTGGTAAGAGTGTACATTTTTGTGAATTACTGTCTACTATTATTATGTTGCAATGTTGATTTTCAACTATTACACAAATATATCTTTAAATCCGTTCTCTCAGCACTCGTGAATAAGCTGTTTCCTTTCGTTTAGCTTTACTATTTAAGCTCTCTAAAAATTTGGAGTCTACCATTATGACTTCTTACAAAGTATGCCCATTAACGTTCGTCCATATTCCCATATGGGCCCTCGTGGGTCCCACATGGAAATATGGGCATGCCAACAAGCTTTCTGCTCCCTGTAAAAAATTTTTGTACTACATGGTTATGCCCCCCTGCAAAAATTTCGCGGGCGCCCATGTGTATGTATGTATGTATGCATGTATGTATGTATGCATGTATGTATGTAAACGAATGTATGTATATATGTATGTATGTATCAAATCAAATCAAAAAGTCTTTATTGCAACCAGCAAAACCATAAAAGTAACAAGCTTTCCAATTTAACAACACAAAAAGCCATATGAAAAAATACATCTGCTCGATTATAATACAACATTTTAATATTGGTTACAGGTTGCAAAAGGTGGCCCCAAAGGGATGTAATCCCGCTGAGCGGGGTCACCCATATAAATCATCTTACGATTTCTAAGTCCATGGCTGGTTTTCTTAATTAGGTTCAGACTGTCTTAACTAAATTCTTAACTAAATGGCTCAACGGCCGGGCCCCCGGTGCACGTACCCGTCCAGCAATTAGAGATGTCTCTTCAGTCAATTAAGACCTTATCATATCACATTGGGGGGGGAGGGAGAGAATAATTATACATTAATTAGGTGTTCTCTTAATCGAATTTTAAATTCGAAGCGATTTCTAGATTGACGAATATCAAGTGGAGTTTCATTCCATAGTTGTGGCCCTGACGCTTTCATACTAAACTCTCTTACATTTGTACGAGCCCGTATAGAGCGATATGTAGCTGTATGTATGTATACATGTATGCAGTGGTTAAAGGGATTTGGGTGAGCAGTGGGAACGCCAAAGAAGAGTTTCATTGGAACGCATGAGTGAGCAGTGGGAACGCAAGCAAAGAATTTCGAGAGCAGTGGGAACGCCGTTCCTACAGTTCCCACTCCACTTTAACCCCTGTATGTATGTATGTATGTATGTATGTATTGTCGCGAATTTCGATGCTTCGCTCCTGTATTTTTGCTGTTCTTTTCGGTTCTGACTAGACTGAGCATTTGTGTGTATTGTGAAGCTTTACGGGTTATTGAGTGCTGAGGGATATAGCGTAAATCAGTTGGGACTTTCCCTCTTTCTGTTTGTGCACTGGGTGAACTCGCAAGCGCATGAACTATGCTCGTATATTTTAGTAATGAACATACAATCTACCGTGCATAAATATATTTGGGTTATTGGCCTGCAGCCGTACAGGAGAGGTACTGGGGTACCGCAGAGGTACTGGGGTACCGCAGAGGTACTGGGGTACCGTAGAGGTACTGGGGGTACATGAAAAGCCTATATAAAGGGCGTGGATTTGCATTTAGCAGTCTTTGGGAGTCTCAGTCGGTCATTGCAGTCAGTCGTTGCGGTCATGTAGTCAGCGCTCGTTCTGGTTGATTTTAGTTGTGCTTTAATTACGTTCAGTTCGTCAGCCTGTAGAGTCGTTTAGTTGAGCCAAAGCCGAACAGAGGACTGCTTGAAAAGGAGATCTTTTGGTCAGTATTCGGTTAAACAAACTTGAGGTTAAGAATAAGCTTTCAGTTTAAGGCGTTGTTGAATTGATGTGAGTACAGTTATTTTGGTGATTGTTTAATATCGAATTGATCGACATAATTGACGGTTTCTGTTGGAAAATCTCGGCCATTGAGATGAAATTATGTATCGATACTTCTGTTGATTTGAACGAGAAATAAGAAGAGTTTTTGGTTGGATTGAGTTGTCTTTGCCTTCATTGAGAACGGTTGGTGTTGATCGCGTCCATTAAGTCCCTCGAATATCACGAGGGCCTTACCTTGTACAATCACCGGAAACGGAGCTCTTGACTGTGCGCTGCCATCCTGGTAATAGATTGTAATCGCGGACATACACGAGAGCGGCAGTCAACGAGAAGAAAGAAATAGAGAAAACGCTTTACAGTACCACTCCGTAACGATCAACAACTCCGTTACATTGGTACAAGAAGACAGATAGATCAGAAGTTTCTTTTCCGTTACATTGGTACCAGATCGTGGGATGAGTTTACAAGTGACTGAGAAGTGTTTCAGGGACATCGATCGACAGTCGAACTGTGCAACGACGGAAGCGGATGGAGGACGAATAAATCCAATTCACGCGTTTGGACGCTGGTAGGCAGTCGCCGGGTATTTCAACGCCTACCAGGAGACGACGAACGACTGAGGAACTGTCCGAGCAAAGTCGCCTTTTGGAAGAGATCGGTTTCGACGGCCCGGAACCGATACAGTCGGACAGTCGAGAGAAGGATGAATCGTCGGTGATACAGAAACTTATGGACGGCGTCGGTGGCATGCTGAGAGCCAGACCGATGCAAATGAAGCCTGGAAAATTCGACGGGACCGGATCACTGGAGTCGTTCCTGGCGCAATTCGAGGTATGTGCGAGGCATAACAAGTGGACGGACTCGGACAAAGTCGACTTTCTACGATGTGCGCTAGAGAAAGCCGCTACTCAGCTACTTTGGGACTTCGGTGCTCGCCAAGATGTGACGTACGATGAACTCGTCGAAAGGCTGAGACAGCGTTATGGTACGGAAGGCCAGGCCGAGACCTTCCGGGCTCAACTCTACTACCGCCGTCAACGTTCCAATGAAAGTCTCAGCGACCTTCTCCATGATATTCGCCGACTGGAGGTCCTCGCGTATCCGGTTCCATCCAATGAGACGACGCAGATCAT
Source organism: Allolobophora icterica (assembly GCA_963556255.1). Classification (NCBI taxonomy): domain Eukaryota; kingdom Metazoa; phylum Annelida; class Clitellata; order Crassiclitellata; family Lumbricidae; genus Allolobophora; species Allolobophora icterica. Next base: position 21,121,332 of record OY744609.1, on the reverse strand, counting down.
CGCCAGAGACTCCTTCTTGGAAGCCATGCGGGATCGAGAGCTGTCGCTTAAAGTACGTGAGCGGGAGCTGAAGACTTTGGACGAAACCTACCGGACGGCGCTTCGTCTTGAGGCCTACCAGAGATCGACGGATGCAGACGATCGGAGAAGACAGCCGAATAGAGTGCGAGGAACACAGGAGACCGACGTCAACGCCCAGATTGAAACGCAGATCGAACGGTTTCTCGCGGTGCAACGCGAGGAGCAACGGAGATGGCAACGAGAGTTAGAAGACCGAATTGATCGACAACTCCCGGAGCTGCGGAGCCAAGCTGTGACTACTGGCGTGACCGGGCGAGATGCTCGGCCTTCAGACGACAACCGGGAGACTTCGAGGCGGGCAATGACCTGCTACAACTGTGGCCTACCGGGTCACATGGCTCGGAACTGTCGCCAAGCCCGCCGACCTTCCAATCGCCAGTCATCGGGAACGACGACGGCCGGAACCGAACCGACCGACGTCGAGGAAGAAGTCGTCACCAATCACACTGCACGCCCCAGACATCCGAATCGCGCAAGTAATAACGCCATCTACATTCGAGGTCTGATCAATGGACGACCGCAGACCTGTCTCATCGACACGGGATCTGAAGTAAGCCTGGTGCCTCTTTCTACTGTTGATGGGGTAGACTTACGTCCGTGTAATCGTTTTTTGATGGCTGCTAATGGGTCTGATATACGGGTCCATGGAGAGGTACAACTTCCGATTAAGGTCTACTCGGGTTTTGAGATTCTAACTTCCTTCCTGGTGTCCGATCAAATAGCTGAACCAATCCTGGGCATGGATTGGTTGCGGGAACATCGATGTCGTTTAGGTTTTGGTATGGGGATCTTGTTTGTCGGTCGTCGGCGTGTTTCCCTAGTGAAAGGCAACGGATCTGCATGGTGTCGGCGCGTGATCGTCGCCGAGGAGGTTGTAGTTTCCCCTAAATGTCAGTTAGATGTACCTGTTAAGACGCAGTTTGGGAATCTAACTGCTAGAGCGCCAGCATGGATGACGGAGGCTATGGAGATTCAGCCTGGCGTTCACCTAGCTCGTGTAGTTGTTGGTGATCGAGCAGACACCACACAGGTAAGAGTGGTGAACCTGAATGAAGATTCGATACTATTGACCCGAGACCAGGTGTTAGGAGGCTTGCATCCAGTGGAGATAGAACCAAGTGGCATTAGCCATAAGAGCGTAAGGCAAGGTGAAGGTGCATTTCCTTTGGATTCGTTGATGGAAGATCTTCCGGTAGAAGTAGGTTCGGATGATCGGGTGCAGTTGAAGGAATTGTTGCCTGGAATACCGGGATATTTTCTCGATGACAGAAGGAGATCTTGGACGTAGGACGGTGACCAAGCCTAAGACAGATACAGGAGATGCGCGCCAGGTGCGCCAACCCTTAAGACGCCGGCCGTTGCCGCATAGGGTAGACGTTCATTTACGCAGCATGGTAGCCGCGAGACAGAAGGGGAAGAAATGTCTAAGGAAAATATTTTCCCAGTTCTGCTGGTGTTTGTTGTGACGGTACTAACGCTGCAGTGCCGTTTGTGGGCTAATCAAGAAGCGACATCGGTGGTCCGTGCTTTAGTTGAGACCGTAATTGTGAGGTGCGGTTCCCCTTTGCAGAATTTTATAGGCCAGGGAACAAATTTCGACGGGCATTTGTTTCGGGAGCTCTGCAGGTTAGTGGGAATCGACGAGGTCAGGATCTCTAGCTATCGCCCCAATGGGAATGTGATGATCAAGCGGGGTCACAAGACTTTGAATAAGATGATGGGAAGATTATATGCAGCCATCAAAAGGTATTGGGACGAAGTTTTGCCCCATGTCCTCGCCGCCTACCGGGCGTCGCTGCACGAAGCGACGGTTTTAGCCCGAACTTCCTCCTTTTCGGTCGGGAGACCCGTGCGCCCATCGACCTCGTTTATGGTCGTCCTCCTGATGTCGAAAGCAACACCGCCACCTATGTGACTTACGTCCAAGAACTAGCGGATCGCATGGACACCGCGTATCGACAGGTACGCGAACGACTGAAAATCGCAGCGGAACGCCGCCGACACACGTACGATTTGCGTGTCCGCCCGGCCGAGTTCAAACCCGGCGATAAAGTGTTTTACTTCACGCCACGTCGCCGTCAAGGGCGCAGTCCGAAATGGACCCGAATGTATACGGGCCGGTTTGTCGTGGTAGAACAACGCGGAGCTGTGAATTATGTCATACGAAAATCAGCCAATTCTCGACCATTCACAGTTCACGTCGATAAAATGAAATTGTGCTGTAGCGAAGAAGGACAAGAAACTGAAGAAGATATGCCTGCGCCACCAGAAAGCAGTGAAGCGGACACCGGTCGACCCAAGCGAAGTATTCGTCGACCTGCACGTTACCTTCAGTAACCGGGTTAGCGTTGGACCGCGTGAGCGGTGCGGTCCTTCCTGTCGCTAGAGTTTGAACTTCTAGTGTTGAGTGGTGTGACATTTGACTCTGAAAACTCATCGACAGAGCTTGCGTACCAAATGCAAGCAATTGGGTTTTTCTTGTCGCCAGCGGGGTTGACTGAAGCTGAGACCGTGCATTTTCTGTGCATTATTGATTGTTGATTTAGTTGTGTTGCAATGTTGTTGAAATGACTGGTGTTTAGTTGACATGACATGTGACGTGATGGTAGGGTAAGGCGCTATATAAATTGGCAAGTCTGTTAGGAGTAAGTAATTGGATTTTTGTGGTTTTCGTTAGGTGATTCGCTATGATGGATGAAAGGAATTTAGGGGAGTTAAGCCAACCTCCTCTGCCTGAGGATTTAGAAGACATTGAACTATCTTCTCTCTTCTTCTATGACAGAGAGTCCATTGATCTAGCGCCATTTCTAAATTGTGAGAACAATGGTTACAATGAGTAATCTTCGTTGTTTGACTTAGAAGATCTTGAGTTCTCATCTTTGAATTGGTCGACCTCAGATACTCTGAGACCTTCGTTGGCGGATGGTCGCCGTGTAGCCATCTGGAGGCCATACCAGTGGGGCAATTTCTCTTCACCTGTTGTTCCACTGAGACCAATATTGGTATTCGAGAATGTTGTTCTGTGGGGGAGTTGACGATGTTTTGTACTTTTGAGGTTAAATAGAAATAGTAGTTAAGTTGGACATTACCACCTTAAGGGTAAACCAGTTTTGGGAAGTGTAATTTGACGCTTTAAAGGTTAAGTTGATTGGTTGAAACTAGCATCACTTCGGTTTGAGTGATCTTTAATTTTGAATTAATTTAGCACAAATGAGTTAAAGAAACTCAGGTCTTGTTGTAGGAAGATACAATTTTGCGTGTATCTCTCACTAATTAAGTGAATGATAGATAGATTTTGGACGAGGTTTGATTAATTGCGAGGGCAATTTTTATACTGTTGACTCTAGGTTGTTAAGGGTATTTTGGTTAGTACTTATGTCAATAGCAATATGCGCTATGAGAAATAGCAAGAACGTTTTGGCAATAGTGTGCCGTAGTCAGTGAGAACCGTTGAATACGGTAGTTTTCTTTTGCACACTTATGTAGTTTTCTTTTATGTGAAGTGAGGACACTTCAGTTGAAGTGGGTGGAAGATGTCGCGAATTTCGATGCTTCGCTCCTGTATTTTTGCTGTTCTTTTCGGTTCTGACTAGACTGAGCATTTGTGTGTATTGTGAAGCTTTACGGGTTATTGAGTGCTGAGGGATATAGCGTAAATCAGTTGGGACTTTCCCTCTTTCTGTTTGTGCACTGGGTGAACTCGCAAGGGCATGAACTATGCTCGTATATATTTAGTAATGAACATACAATCTACCGTGCATAAATATATTTGGGTTATTGGCCTGCGGCGTAAGCGCGCGCGGCGTAGCCGTACAGGAGAGGTACTGTGGTACCGCAGAGGTACTGGGGTACCGCAGAGGTACTGGGGTACCGCAGAGGTACTGGGGTACCGTAGAGGTACTGGGGTACCGCAGGGGTACTGGGGGTACGTGAAAAGCCTATATAAAGGGCGTGGATTTGCATTTAGCAGTCTTTGGGAGTCTCAGTCGGTCATTGCAGTCAGTCGTTGCGGTCATGTAGTCAGCGCTCGTTCTGGTTGATTTTAGTTGTGCTTTAATTACGTTCAGTTCGTCAGCCTGTAGAGTCGTTTAGTTAAGCCAAAGCCGAACAGAGGACTGCTTGAAAAGGAGATCTTTTGGTCAGTATTCGGTTAAACAAACTTGAGGTTAAGAATAAGCTTTCAGTTTAAGGCGTTGTTGAATTGATGTGAGTACAGTTATTTTGGTGATTGTTTAATATCGAATTGATCGACATAATTGACGGTTTCTGTTGGAAAATCTCGGCCATTGAGATGAAATTATGTATCGATACTTCTGTTGATTTGAACGAGAAATAAGAAGAGTTTTTGGTTGGATTGAGTTGTCTTTGCCTTCATTGAGAACGGTTGGTTGTTGTATATCGGCTTAACGACACTTTTTCATATCGAAGATGATCAGTGTCGGAGGCAGAGTACAACCTCGTACTCCACGTTTATATTGCGACCGAGCCACCCGCAGTAAAGATCCGAGAAATTAATCTCTGAGAAACCGACCGACCGGGAATCGAACCCGGGCCGCCGGCGTGGGTAGCGGGCTACAAACCCACTCGGCCACTCAGGATCTCTAGAGAGAACGGTTGGTGTTGATCGCGTCCATTAAGTCCCTCGAATATCACGAGGGCCTTACCTTGTACAATCACCGGAAACGGAGCTCTTGACTGTGCGCTGCCATCCTGGTAATAGATTGTAATCGCGGACATACACGAGAGCGGCAGTCAACGAGAAGAAAGAAATAGAGAAAACGCTTTACAGTACCACTCCGTAACGATCAACAACTCCGTTACATTGGTACAAGAAGACAGATAGATCAGAAGTTTCTTTTCCGTTACAGTATGTATGTATGTATGTATGTATGTATGTATGTATGTATGTATGTATGTATGTATGTATGTATGTATGTATGTATGTATGTATGTATGTATGTATGTATGTATGTATCAAGACACCTAATATAGCGCCTCTAGTCTCAGGATCGTATCGTATCGTCGTAATCTCCGGATTTCTACAGCGCCCAAAAAAGCGAAGTCGACTGGTTCGGCCGATTTAATCCAGAAGGGCCAAGTAAGGAAACCCGTCTGCCTTTGACGGACGCCTTGTGCGTTGTGATAAGGTTAGATTTGATTTGATTAAGGCTTTGTAATTGATTGTTGCTTTTGAGATGCTGCTGCTTTCTACTGTTGTAGACCTAATTGATTAGACTTTCAACGTGAATTAAGAAAAACTTGATCCAAGGCGAATAAAAGGCAAGGCATGGATGCGTTCTCTTGAATATGATTACACTCAGTTTCGGATGCTTGCTACCTGCTGCTTAACTTTATCACAATTATAATTCGAACCTGATGTACTAGCCCTAGAACTGCAGAATAGTGGTGTGGTTAGTGTGCTTGTTCAACTAGGCAAGAAAACAGTGCATCGACCGACGACCGTACACTGTCAGTGGGAAGATTAGACAGGGAGGGAGAAGATTTTTAGCCACTGGTCCCCATATGCTGAGGGTATAAGAGGATGGGTACATCCAAGCGCTAGTTCAGCACCAACTTTTGCCAGCCTAGGAATATTGCCACTTGATCGTATTATTAAACTGCAAATTAGTTTATTTATGTATCAATTCGCTAACAAAATGCTTCCTTCAACCTTTAATCATTACATTAGTCGCGCAACTGAAGTCCATAGGCATACACAAGATCATCAGGAAAATTGCGTAAGAAATTTTCTCTCACTGACACCCGATATTTTTCTCTGGCATACACTGGACCAATCATATGGAATTCTCTGCCATCTGTATTAAAAGATGTGCCCATTGTGCATCGATTTAAGGAATGCATAATACGTAATGAATTTACCTGCAATGTACAGTAGGCCTAGTTTTGCTTTGATCTGCAGATATAGGCAAACGCCAATGAATCAAAATATTAGTGTGTTTTTTCATTTCGTTTTCTTTATTTCCTTTTTGTTCTTGCACTTATGGAGTGATTTGTGCAATCTAATGAAATTCAAAGTGATAGCTGCTTGCCAAGTGCTTGGTTATGGAAAAAATTTAGAATTGCACCGCACTTATATTGTTACTAAAGCCTAATGAATTCTGAAACTTTTGGAAATGCCGCCATTAAATCTGTCACACAAAATTAGCGGGAATTGTCCATTCTGGTCTCACCTTTTGAAACCTACAAATAGGGGGCCTACTTTAGTTGACTGACTGTAATAACGAACTGTTATTTTGGTGTTCAATAAGAGGTATGCTATGTTATGATAAGAAAAAGGAAGTCGCCCACAATTCGTAACGATAGTTAGTTTATTGAACACTGGCTTCCTCTCGGGGTAAGCCAAATGAACGATGGTTTCCTCTCGGGGTAAGCTTAATGAGCGATGGTTTTCTCTTGGGTTTAGCTTAATGAACGATGGTTTCCTCTCTGCGTTAGCTTAATGAACGATGGTTTCCTCTTGGGTTTAGTTTAATGAACGATGGTTTTCTCTCGGGTGTTGCTTAAAATACTTATGGATTAAAATACTAACCGTAACGTCAATAACTTTGGAGACGTTAAATGTTGAGTCGTCTGGCAGAAACACATCGATGATTACAGATGGCATGGTCCCTGGTCCATTTTTATTCGAGATGGTGTAAACGTGTTCGAATTTTAGAGTCCTTACGTCAGCTTTCGTTGACTCCGCAGCGTGAGCACTAAAGAGTATGTTCTCATTCGCAGACCTGCAGATAGTCGCAATTAAACAGGTTACGGCGAATGTACATGTTCTTCTGTTTTCTGGCCGTATAACCTCGACCTTGGTAATTTTAGAAGATGTTTCGGCTGAGATCCTTCCCAACGGTTCCACATAACGTGGGCACCAAAGCCATCTTAGGTCTCCATGCACATACCGTCCAACCTCGAGATACAACTCTCCGAATTATGGTCCCGATCAGTATGCGTAATGTAAGCCTACCTCTCCTGGGTGGTCGAGGTGAAGAAATATGGTTTAACAACAGCCAGATCAGTGGGATTAGACTGTCCATATAAGGCCCAACTGTTGACGGAGAATTATTCCTGTAAACTTAGAGGCCTGGCAGAAATTGATGAAAGTTTGGCATATAGAACAATGCGGAGTTAAACATAGACCCAAAGGCGTAATTAAGATCATCATGTCCTTTTCACCTTGTTTACACTCTTGACATAAATGTCTAAGGATAAAACATATCTGTAGCCTTAAGCCAGACACTGTGTGTATCGTCATATTACTGTAAGCTTACACTAGGTATTACTTTCAAATATATCGCACAGACCTAAACGATAGACATATACTACCTTGATATGATTTCGCCGCAGTTAGTAGTGTATTTCGAGCAATATAATAATAATAATAATAATAATAATAATAATAATAATAATAAAATAATAATAATAATAATAATAATAATAATAATAATAATAATAATAATAATAATAATAATAACAAATTAATATCTAAGCCCCCGAGGGATCATATGTACCTTGGGGCAAAAAAAGAAAAAAGAAAAAAAAAATAATAATAATAATGATAATAATAATAGTCATTATAATAATAATAATAATAATAATAATAATAATAACAATAATTATTATTATCATTATCATTAATATTATTGGTCTTTTTTTGTTGTTATTTGTTTTTACTGCTATTGTTGCTATTGTTATTTTCACTTTTGTTGCTATTGTTGGCATTCTAACAGTACTAGAAGTGGTAGTTGGAGTAGTAGTAGTAAGAAGAACGATTGTATTAGTACTAGCAATAATTGTTGATTCAAAGAGACACCTACCCCGACGCATCGAGCTCAGCTTCGTATCGGATGGGTATTTGAAAAGACAGGCTCCTGGTGCCGTTCTGGATGTGACCTTGCGTTCCGACTCGACACTGGAGCTCCATGAAGTCTTCCAGAAAGTCGTTTTCTTCTCGAAAGTTCACTGGGTCGAGCTGGACCTCGAACGCCACTGACCCGTTCGTGTGAATCTGCCTTTCTACGTCGCAGTTCAATCCTGACATCATTGAGCTGGAAGTGGCAGGTTCCCTTAGCGAGGTGTTGAAGGGTGAACCCGTGACCTGATTGCACGAATCTAGCGACAACAGCGAAATGTATAGCAGAATCGACGGATGGATGATTTCCATAATGACTGCGTAGGCCGTCTCTCCGGTGTTTTCGACGTAGAAGTGTAGCTTGAGGAGCTTCTGAGAACCGATGACGACCCCGCGGCTATGATCTTCCTTCGGCAGCGTCATGTTGACTGAGAGATTGGCGTCACAGTAGTCATCGTCACCACATTCCTTTTTGAAACCAATCTAAAACAAATGTTCTGCAGTTTGATTGCTGTGGTTGAGCTCCTTGGTTGTCTTTCCAGGTAATATAGGATCTCGAGGAAATTATGATTCTTGGATCTCAGAATCCTGTGCTTCTGATGTGCTTTTCTATATAGGGAGGCGTGCAACAGGTGTGATACCGCGATTCGGCATAAATTGTACGTTTTGTAGGTCTGTGTATAGATATATGCATATATAATTTATATATATATAGGCCTATATCTATATCAAGAGAGACACTGACATGAAGACAGAGACAAATATATATATATATACATATATTGTTGCATGCAGGCACATGACTTCTTACGTAGATGCAGGTGCTAGGCTAAGTCCGTGGGTTGGCGAGAATCTTCTGCCATAGCAGGAGTGGCCTTGTCTATAAATAAGACTGCCGTCTTTGTTCTTGAGCTCCTTGTCTTGTGTTGCTCAGACATGATGGTTTGACGGTTGTGGAGCTCAGTTGTGGATGTTAGTTAAGGGAACTCCGTTGAACGACCGCCTGAAGTCTTAGTAAAGATTTGCGTTGTTTCGTGAGCTCGTTGTTCGTGGGTTGTCAACTCCGTGCCTGACGGGTTTGCCGTGCTTCCGCTTCTGAATGTCGTGACGAGCGGTGCATTGGCCTTTTGTTCCGCTTGATGTGTCTTTGTTCGTCTTATGGTAACTATATCGCATGTTCGTTATATTAAATCCTATTTTTGTTAGAACTTTGGGCTTACATTATTTTGTTTAGCGAGAATCATTCCTTAGCAATTTGTCACAATATATATATTCGTTTAATATCAATTCGAACTGACAAGCCGCAAACTATTACACGTGGGAAGAAATGTTGTTATTAATATAATATAAAGATGTTAATGGGTCTGAGCATAAGCGATTTAGGGTTTGTTGAGCAGGCTTATATATAAAGCACCCTAAAGTCGTGAAGAGAAAGATAGAGACAGAAACACGGACACAGAGAGAAACAGAGAGAAAGAGGAGACACACACAAAAGCGAGACAGAGAGAAAGAGACGGAGCCACAGACAAGTACGGTTGCTGACCTGTCCGGTGAACGTTCGGTTTGAGCGACGGCTGATAACAGGCAACAGTCCATCGAATACCACGTGATCGACTGAGGCTCCATATACAGACTTCCGACTGTAGTTGGTGAACGATGGTCCGCTTATGTTGAGTTGAAATTTCATCGGAGTTGCAATGTTCTTCGGGTAACTCTTTATTATGCGTGGAAGAAAATACATAAAAAGATTCATTACAGATTGAATAAAATATAAACGTTTTGGTCATGGATAGAATTAAATATAAACGAATTTACCATAGATCAAATTTAATATAAACGGATCCATCATAGACCGATTTAAATATAAACGGATCCATCATAGATCGAATTAAATATAAACTGATCCATCATAGATCGAATTAAATGTAAACGGATTTACCATAGATCGAATTAAATATAAACAGATCCATCATAGATCGAATTAAATATAAATAGATATTTAAAATGTTTTCGAATTGATAGACTTAAATGCAAATGAATTTATATATGGATAAAATTTAATTCACACGGATTTATCACAAATCGAAAGCCCTCAAACGTAGGCCTATTTCTCTCAAGATGGAATTAATACAAAGTTCTATGAGAAGCATCAGAAAAATCAACGAAAAGAAATCCCTTTATATATCTCAAAAGTCTTTCTAAAGCGCTACTTGGAACACCTCAAGGCTGACTGTTACGAACGCTCAAATTTCTAAGCAGACAGTGTTTGCGTTTAAAGGAATAGAAAAGCTGCAGATTGGATAGCTAAAGGTTCAAAGAAACTGTTAGACAAATTTGCTAGGCCTACTGTGCAGCGGGCTTAGTATACAAACTGTTGTTTTCTAAGCCAAGAGGGTTACGATTGTACCGCAGTTGTTGCCATGGATTTAACAACTACGAAATCAGTTGATTGACCATTATATCATGATAACGCGAAATAAGAGCAACTGTAGCCTACCGAAAAGTGGATTTTCCAGCTCCTATTCAGAGGTTGATCAAGGTTTTCGACGGTGAAGTTGATTCTCTCCTTCAAACCTCTGACTCCTTCGGGATGTCGGAGGGATGCCCTTTTGTCGCCGTCGTCTATGCGCAGCTCGTAGGACAGATCTTCGAAGAACATAACAGGAAAGTTAAGTCGGACGTCCAACGAACAGATCCGATCCAAATATGATTGAATGGAATCGGAACGGTGTACGACAGAGGGATACACGGTAATATATAATTCTATTCGGTTAGCGTTATGAATCTTCAATCAAAGATTACGGGTGCGTTCCAGTTGTCAGCATAGCAAATCTAGGCAACTTCACGCACATGTGACTCTGTCAAGTACCAAGCAATAGAATTTGGTATAGCGGTATGCTTGGAAGAAATAGGAAAGTTTTGCGATGAGCCTGTTCCATGTTCAAGACCTCAGAATTCGTTTACTGTAGGGTTATCAGTAGAAGAGCGGAAAATGAAAGCGTGTCCTAAGTTGAACTAGAGACATGGAAGCTTTTGTGTTAGTTCATGGCAAGGCTCTGTTTGTTGGGTGTCCGTGTGGTCCTAAATGTGTGCTGCCTATTGTCTCCTATTCATAAAGACCAATAGTAAAAGAACAAGTACTCGATACCTTTTATGCATGCCAGTTGATGCTTGCTGACAAACGCAGGCATGTCTTCGATAGTTGCCTCTACAGTCTACAGCTTACCTTTGATACACGGCAGGTATCTTCCGCGAGTGAAGCGGAAGTATGCTTCCTTACGCAGTTCCCTCGGAATCATCTGCTTCGTTGTCAGATTTCCATTTTCATCAGACACCATTGGGTGATTAAGCATAGCTGAGCAGTTCATAGAAATGTCCTTGTCATAAGCCATCTCTTCGCTGAGCTGAAACGAAGCGTATTTTTTGAAGGTTTCGGTATCCATCGCCGTGTATCTGTTGTCAAGGAAGAAGTTCCGGTCGAAAAGATACATGTACGTAGCGTAACGATCGGCTACCAGGAAGGACACGCATCGCTTGTCGCGCGGCTTTTCCAGACACGGAACCACGAGGAATTGTATCGGATGTCTGGACGGTTGACCGTCGGTGAAAGTGATTCTCTGATTTGGTCCGAGTGAAGCCGACCTGTTCTTATAATCGACAAGGATGTAGGTGTCCTCTGAAACGGACACGGTTTTCAAGGTAAGACACTACGACAGTCTTTTCTGCGAATGGCTATGTATAAATTGTCCATTGTATCAGGGGCCGACATTATATTGGACCCATATTCGCACAACAAAGCAGCCATCTAAGCGGTTACGTTTAAGAGGGCCTGTGTTTACATTTGGTAAACAACCTGAGGCCTTTACAATAGAGCTTTACTGTAAAGTAATGTACGTATATAAATATGTATATATATATATCCGTAAAGGCTCTATATTAAGTGCGTTGATTAATATATTGTATATATATATATATATATATATATATATATATTTATATATATATATATATATATATATATATATATTAATCAACGGATATATATATGACGATCGAATGAATTATAAATGGATCAAATGAAATATAAACGGATCGAATTAATGCAAATGTAACGGTTTAATCATTAGATCGAATTAGATAAACGTGAATTTATTTTTGGAACGAATAAACTACCAACGGATTTATCAGAGATCAATGAAATATAAATGGTTTCATCGTAATTTAAATAAAATAAGTTACAAACGATTTTATGAAATAAAAGAGATTTATCACAGATCGAATGTAATATGATAGATGAAAGAATTTAATATAGATCAAATAAACTGAAAGCGCTTTTTATCACAAATAGATTTAAATACAATCGCATTTATCACAGGTATAATGAAATTAAAACAAATTTACCCCAGATCGACTGATATATAAACGAATTTATCACAAATCGAATAAAATATAATCGGTTTTTATCATAGATCCAATGAAATGTGAACTGATTCATGACAAATCGAATAAAATAAAAACGAATCGAGCACTGATAGAATTAAACGGATTTTTTTTACAAAAAAACTGAAATACTAATGGACTTGTTAGAGATCGGATGAAATATAACGGGTAGACCATACATATATATATATCACAGATAAAATCAAACATAAACGGATTTATAGCAGATCGAGTGGCTGTTTGTAACGGAAAACTTCGCCACTGCTCGTACTCTGGCAGTGCCAGTCCCAAGCCTGGAGAAAGTAGGAGGGCGACTCTAATCGTCTTTGTTATGACAATGACACAATGTCTTTAAACAGCAGCTAACCAGCGAACTTTGTAAGGAGATTAAAAGCCAATTTCGCAGAAAAATCGCCTGAGCTTACTGATATTCGACTTTTCCTGATCTGGAATCGTGTAGAAAAACGAGATGATGAGAGTCGTCTCGAAGCTCTCATCAGCCGTCTTGGAGCAATTCGGTCTCTGCCAAGAAATAAGGGACTCAGGAAACCAGAATTCTGCCGCGACGGTGTGAACCGGTCTCGCTCGAATGACCGCCACGCTGTCGCTCATGTACGCTCCAACGGACACGTCTGACAACAGATAAAGTGACGCTTAGTACTATAGTCCAGTTATTAGAAAAGCCTGCGTTGTTTTCAAAGGCCAACTATTTAGGTTGTTGCGACGAAATGAAGACATTTCGACTGATGTCTTGACATTAATACAGTGGCGCTTTAGAAGTTCTCAGTCTAAGACCACCTCCCTGTGTTGAAATGACACACATATGTTTGGGAAGCTGCCAAGTGGCGCTATATAAATAACCATATACAACACGTACAGTACGTGTTACTCCATTCCTTAGTTCTTGGCCATCTATTGTTTGGTCGCTCAGGCTTCAAGCAAGTGGTCGTCAGGGTTACTTCTTGATGATGTTGATTATGATGATGATGATGATCATCATCATCATCGTCGTCGTCATCATCATCACCACTTCATCATCACCACACATGGCGCCAATCAACCAATGATCGTATTAGTTCTGATCTTTGGTCCTCTGCGTTTAGGTCCTTGGTCCTTCGAGCTACCTACCATACTGTGACGCAATAGAACAGACCGTGATTGTCTATATATATATATATATATATATATATATATATATATATATATATATATATATATATATATATATATATATATATATATATATATATATATATATATATATATATATATATATATATATATATATATATATATATATATATATATATATATATATATATATATATATATATATATATGGAGTGCTTTGATGTTCTAGGTCCAACCATCACATCAATTATTAATTTCTCATTGCACGAGGGATCCTTCCCATCTGCATTTGCTTATGCCGCAGTTCATCTTCTAGGTAAGATACTTGCTCTTGACCCCGGAGATCTGTCAGATTGCAAACCAATCTCAACTTTGAATTATTTCTAAAACTCTTCAGCGGGTAGATATAAATAGCATTCATATTCACTTATCTTCCACTCGGTAACCTTCCTAATGCAATCTGCATAACGTAAGTTTCATTCAACCGAATTGGTACATCTTACTGTTCATAGTGACTTAATGTGGTCTATGGATAAGGGCGATGTAACAGCACCTTTTTCTCTTTACTTCTTGATGCTTTTGCTAATGTGGACCATTCCCCTCTTTTGCGTCGTCTCCAGCACTGGTTTGGGGTATCTGGGCCTGCCTTTGTAGTCTATCTATCTTAGTCCACGCACTTAATCCGTATATTTTTCAAATGGAAATATTATTCGTCTAGTGCCATGTGGTGTTCCGCAAGGTTCCGTGTTTGGTCCTCTTTCATTTGCATTGTACACTACACCAATCCACCACTTATAGAATTGCTCTTGGTGATCGAGCTGAATCGGTTGCTGGACTTGGATTTCTACATGTATCTGAGCATTCCGCTCAATCGTTTATAAATGCTATTTCATTCTCGTCTTAAAACTTCCCTCTTTCAAATTTCATTTTTACATTTGCTGTTTCTCTGCGTGGACCGATATTCTGGATATTGACCTGCAGGGTTACAGCTCAGTTTTGAGGCGCATCGGTTGATACCTTTCGCATTAGACACCGGCGCAATAGAAGTTACTGATTAATAATAAAAAAAGACATCTCCATAACTAACAACATAGATATAGAGAAGATATACCTGGATATTTGTTTCCGTCGATGTCCTTGCCAGTGCTGAGTGAGTGGCCGAACGACTTGATAGAACTAAATAAGTGACACTGATCATATTATAAGTGTGACGCTGTTGTGGCATGGACGACCATACCTCGATAAGGTAGGGTGAAGTAAGGTGTGGTAAGGAAAGACAAGGTAAGATAAGGTAGAGTAGGATAGGGTAGGGTAATCTAAGACGATTCTTCATAATTATGTGACATGCTTCTACTACCTGGAAACCAGAAGTGAAGTCTAGTCTTAAAAGATCTTTAGGATGTAGCACTTGAGTAGGTTGCTCAAAGCGTTATCTACAAATACCCAGCTATGTACACATACACACATACATAGACCTACATACATCCGTATACATTTGTACGTTTACGTACATACGTATACATAAATGCGTGTACAGTGCAACATACAGACGTACATACACACAAATACACACACACACACACACATACATGCAGACAGACAGACAGATACACAGACATGCATGCGTACGGAACATCGTCTTACCTGAGTTCTGGTAGATCAAATGCCGCTATCCGCTGCGAATAGCGATCTTCGATGCCAGAACGACCGCCGTTGAAGATGTAGATGGCGCCACGTCCATTGTTTTCAAACGGTGAGCCAATTATCACATCTAGAAAAGTTGAGTTGAATAACTACTTGGATTTATATTTTGCAACTGTGGGACTTCACTTAAGGCTGATATTGCTCTTAAGTGAATATAGCTAAAGCACCTATTGTCTAAGAGGGAGAAATTATCCGTAAATTTATAGGTAGCTCCCCTCACCTCCTTAACGTTCTCAGCAGAAACTCTAACCATTTAGCGAAACTCGAACTTGGCCGCAACAGGAGTGCTAATCTAATGGGTCAAAGTTGGTAGAGTGAAAGCACATCTGGTTCCTTCACTATCAAGTGTTGGTATTATCCCTTGGCTCCATCTATTCCAAGGCCATTTATTCGTGTATTAGTTTTATAAAACTTATTTGAGGGAAATAATACATTGCCATTGAAAACAACAAATCACATAACATGACAATGCAATTTACTGCAATTAGCTTAGTACCACATAATAAGTTGTAGCCTACGCATTTATTATATCCTTTATTACAATGTAGACCCTACGGAATATGATCCTTTACAAAGTTTGCATTACTATATATACATTACATGAGTAATGAAGCAGTTTAATTAATTGGACTTTAACAGTAGATGAGCATAGAGATGTGTGATCATTTATGTGATTTCTTTGACCTGAGCAGAACTTGATGAGGCCTTAAGCTGTATAAGGCTTGGAGGCCCTCGTCAAAAAATTGCAGCAGAAGGTCTCACAAAACTTGAAAACATAGATGCCTCTTAATTATTTAATAGGAAATTAAAGTGAAAAATTCAAATTATTTTCAAAAGATGAATTTCTTACACAAGCCGTTTTAAAAGCCGTTGAAAAAGGTTATATATATATATATATATATATATATATATATATATATATATATATAATGTAGAACCTTTCAAAACGGCTTGTGTATATATATACAGTACGTAAGCTACAGCTTTTTAGTTTATACCTAAATCCGGAACTGGAGCAGAAAATGAGTGACCATTTATATGACGCAAGAAATGCATTGGGCCAATTTTTTTGTAAGATTTTGCAAGGTACCAACGCGCGGGGTTCGGTACTAGGCCTACTAGGTAGTACTTACCATTGAATCCGTCGAAATTGAGATCACCAGTCGAGGCAATGGCAGTTCCAAATCGAGCGTTTCCTTTTCCCATTCCCTTCAGTTCTTTTACCGGAACGAAAGCTCCCTGAAATGCCGCATGAATCGTTTTAAATATTTCAGCAAAACCCAAGAAAGTCGAAGCCTTGCCTGTCAGGTTCCGCACGATATTTTTCAACTAAAGTGCAGGAGGGATTAATTTCATAGCAATCAAATTACCGAATCATCATTCACTCCGGAACTGAAGTTCGTGCATTGCGAGCGCAGGTTAGGTTAAATGAAAGTGCGATATAAAATGTCCCTTTTTCATCGAATTACAGTACTGTTAGGTTGTTATACAATATACTGTGATTATATATATATATACATATATATATATATTGTTGGGAGTTGGCCTTCAGCCATCCCGCCATGATCATCCTCACGTGCACTTTCTAACCTTAGTTAAGACGCACCTCGTTTGAAGCTAAATGTAGGATGGTCTCGTTGACTATATATAGCAGTGTTCTTGTGTCTACAGGGAGACCGGTTTTAGTTAAGTAAGGCGTAAGACGTGCACTGGTTGTGTCACGCATTGTAAGTACCCTTTTGTGGTCGTTTTCCGAGAGTGTACCCTGCGTGGTCGCTACTCATGTTTAATTGCCGGTTCTCGAGTTGTATCTTCCTTTGTGGAGTTTGTGCAGGCGTCTTCTCGGAGAGTCTGTCTTTTGTCGTCTGCTTTGTCTTGTATGTGTGAGTATCGTTTCAATTATGTACATAGTGTAAATATACGTTTTATCAATATTGCGAAAGTCTTCGTTTTTCTTGTCATTTCTCATATCATTCTAACTCACATTTCACCTCTAGACTAACAAGCTAACATATGGGGGCTCGTCCTTAAAATTCTTCGTTTTCCGTTTTGTTTACTTGAAATTTTGAGCGTTGACTTCGGAAATTTTGAAAAGGCGGAAATTTTGATAATTTTGGTCCTAAAGTCGTTTTGTTTGAATTGAGTGGCATAAGTTTCTAAAATGGAAAATTCGCTACCGTTTAAGCCTTTGGAATGTGCAGATATTTTCGATATGTCTGTCGAAGAGATGAGGGAAAGTTTAAGTGGTTTAGGAGTAGGAATGAAAACTTGGAATGAGGTAGAGCTGCAGAAAATGGTCTGCGTAGCTCTTGACGAGTTAAACAGAAAAAATTTTGAAATTTGGGCACAGAAGGTTGACGAAGAACGAGTTCGAATTCATGAGCAGAACACCAATCCTAAGAATGTAGAATTAGTCACGGACGTAGATATGTCTGTACAAGTGAAGGATGGGCTGACTAAAATGGTCGACGCTGGCTACTTGTCATTCTGTTCGTCTGGCTATGTGTATACGCCCACTGGACTTTCTCGCAATATTGTTGTGTTAAGAGACACTGGTTCTTTGCAAAGCTTGGCTAGCAAGGAATTATTGCATGCTAATGAGTTCTGTAACATCGGTCAGGTTCGCCTTATTAGAGGTATTTCGGGTGTCACGCTTCGTGTGCCTTTGGTTGAAATTCGAGTTGAGTCTAGATTTGCTAACGGCACTATCTTATGTGGGTTGGTAGACCATTTGCCACCTGGCATTCACGTTCTAATTGGTAACGACTTGGATAGTCCACAAGATCAGATAAATGTGGGAGTGACTACGCGCGCTCAAGTTAAATTGACCGATTCTGGCTCTTTATCTGTGTCGCATACTCAATCTGTAGAAGATAAGTCTGCTGATATAAATGTGCAGTTAGACGTAGACTTGAGTGCCTTATTCAAAGAGTCTACTGCAGTGCATGCTGATTTAACCAATGTAGAGTCGCGTGTTGATTGTACGCCTACAATTGATGTCGGTTTGGTTGTGCCTGCAAGTGTGAATGTGTCTGAGACGCCTAAATTAGAAGAGGTGGTCGCAAATAGTCCTTTGGATTTTGTGCAACGGGATGAATTGCTGGGTATGCCTAGTACGTTTAAGGGTGTGTTTAGCGATGTACCTGGCAAGACTTCACTTATTGCACACCGTATTGAGTTGATACCTGGTGCACGACCAGTACGGCAGACAGCCTATCGGTTGCATCCTCAGCGTATGGCACAGGTAGACAAAGAGATTAAAGGCCTAATTGAAGAAGGCATTGTAGAGGAGTCCGAAAGTGCGTGGGCTTCGCCTATTGTACTTGTACCTAAATCGGATGGGTCTCTGCGGCTGTGCACAGACTTTCGTAAGTTGAATGCGCTTACGGTAGCCGATCCTGAAAATAAGAAGCAGGTTCAATCTTTTCTGGGTTTGGCTGGTTATTACCGCAAGTTCCTGCCGCATTACTCTCAGTTAACGTTACCTCTTACTTTGTTACTTAAGAAAGGTCACCGGTTTACTTCGTCTCCTGAGGCTGAGAATGCATTCATTGATTTGAAGTCTAGGATGGCTTCGCGGCCTATACTTAAACCGCCAGATTTTGACAAACCCTTTTATTTAGCTGTGGATGCTTCGTACTTTTGTTTGGGAGGTTGTCTATTTCAGATAACGGACGAGATTGAACATCCGGTCTGCTACCTGAGTCGGAAGTTGAGTTCGGCGGAAGTAAGCTATTCGACCATTGAGAAGGAGGCACTTGCGCTGGTGGTCGGTGTACGCGCGTTCAGCGTGTACTTTGGTTCCGCTCCAGTGGTTGTCTATACGGACCATAGTCCACTACAGTTCATAAATCGCATGGCTCCTTCGAATGCGAAACTTTTGCGATGGAGTCTTGAACTCCAACAATACTCCTTGAACATTAAGCATCGGCGTGGTCGTGACAATGTGTTACCAGACATATTAAGTCGCCCCTCAGTTTAAATGTACGAACTTTCCATAGATTTCTACGGACTGTCGGTCTCTTGCATTAAGCATACATAGATGATTCTTTTTTTGTGTTGTAAACGTTTCTAGTGGACTGTTATGTTGAACTTTCGAGTTAGTTTAAATTCATGTACATTTGTAGTTTCTGCATGGTCGGAAACACTTTTAATGTTTCCTCTTTTTCGTAGTGGGGGGGTCTGTTGGGAGTTGGCCTTCAGCCATCCCGCCATGATCATCCTCACGTGCACTTTCTAACCTTAGTTAAGACGCACCTCGTTTGAAGCTAAATGTAGGATGGTCTCGTTGACTATATATAGCAGTGTTCTTGTGTCTACAGGGAGACCGGTTTTAGTTAAGTAAGGCGTAAGACGTGCACTGGTTGTGTCACGCATTGTAAGTACCCTTTTGTGGTCGTTTTCCGAGAGTGTACCCTGCGTGGTCGCTACTCATGTTTAATTGCCGGTTCTCGAGTTGTATCTTCCTTTGTGGAGTTTGTGCAGGCGTCTTCTCGGAGAGTCTGTCTTTTGTCGTCTGCTTTGTCTTGTATGTGTGAGTATCGTTTCAATTATGTACATAGTGTAAATATACGTTTTATCAATATTGCGAAAGTCTTCGTTTTTCTTGTCATTTCTCATATCATTCTAACTCACATTTCACCTCTAGACTAACAAGCTAAAAATATATATATATATATCGCCTCTGAATAGTTATTTTGAGAGAGGCGCTTATAGATTTTTAGATACGATACGATTGACCATGTCCACAAGCAACCATAGCAAACGAAGTCTCTGTCGAGCCGTGTACGATATGGTTATCTGCTCGAGAAATATGTTTCCAACCTTTACAGTTTAGGCCCTGTATTCCTGCGTTAATCGGTTCATGCATCTTCTCGTACGACTTAAGTTCAGATTCTGTAAGGTTTAAGTACATAGCGCTCTCCATCATATCCGTGAAGTTATCCCAAGGTGAGAAGTATTTTCCAGGGAAAGCAAGTCCTCAACGGTAGATGTCAGGATCGACGATAGTCTGTAAACAGGGGCTCGATTACGCATTCCTCAGGCATCATCTCCACCATTTCGTCATGGATAGTCTTTTTGTCAGCTTTGCCTTCCTTTTCCAGCATAATTTGTCAGTTTACAGTTCAACAACTCGCAAAATCTGTGCTTGTGGTGCTTCCAGGTAATCATCCTTGAGAGGCGCTATATAAATGCTGTGAATTGATCAATCAGTCAATCAATCAATCAACGCAAGAAAGTACCGACAGTGTCTAAAGCAGTTCTTCGATGGAAAGTCGTAGTAACGACGCCGTTCTCAGCAAATTTCACTGTTTATTTACAATATTGTGAAATTTAATAATAATAATAATAATAATAATAATAATAATAATAATAATAATAATAATAATAATTATTATAGCAGAGATTTAAGTGCCATAGTTCGTAAACAGTCGAAGGGAAATCGATGCAACAATTCAGAAGCACTGGGAGCAGGGACATCAGTCCAGAGAGGCCTGTGTGAAAAGTTCGGTCTTTAAGTTTTTCTTGAAAGTGGCAAGAGTCGTTGAGATCCTGATGTTGGATGGTAGGTTGTTCCAGATTCGAGGGGCGGACGAGGTGAAAGATTTTGATGCAGTTGTAGTGCGACACCGATGAAGGACATGTGTTCGGGTTCCTGATGACCGCATGTTTCTCGCGGGCATGTGGTTGTGAAGAAGGTCGGAGAGATACGACGGAATATTTGTTGTCATGCAGTTATAGGTCATGACGGAGATTTTGTAGATGATCCTTTGCCTTAATGTGGTATCTCGAATCTGAAGTTCGATTTCATTCTTAACCAGAAGCATGCGTGGCACTAATTTAAGGATTCACCTAAAATTCAGGTAGCTGGTAAAGGTAGATCTTCCAATTGTTTGCGAAATAATTCAGATAAAAAATATATATACATAAGTATTACATATGTTGAAAGGCTGACAGGCCTATACATATCAACTTTAAATCTATTATATCAACCTATCAACAATCAACCAACTTTCTAGCCATTTATCCATAAATCTGACGTCCATCCATTCCTCTATCCATTCATCCATTCATCTACCAATATATATTTAACTATCACAGACACCGGGGCAATAGAAGTCACTTATTATTATTATTAATATTAATTAATTAATTAATTATTATCAAATTTCTATCTTTTGTATATAAATGAAATTTCTTTTCGCTCTGCATGATCTGAAACAGGGCCCGTGGTAATTATTACGACAGGTGATCTTACTGTTCTGTTCCGGACGTAGTAGTGAACAACTCCTTCGTCTCCAAGCGATACGTTTTGGAATGGAGCTCCGACGAACAACTCGTCCGATCCATCCGCGTTAGTGTCCTCCGCCAGAATTGAAGCCCCAAAATATGAACCGTACTACAGAAACATGGAAACAATACGACCAGTGGCGGAGTGAACGATAGTAAAAGAAGTCCTTCATATCCTCCATATGGAGGACTTCGGGCGGAGTGCGGGGCAAGACCCTTGTAGCTAATATTTTGTGTTTAAATTCTCCTTAATCTGCGATGCAATAGCTCTTTCGATATTTTCTGTCCTTGGATGATAAATCAAACCTAATGGAAGGACATGTCAAACTACATGGATGGGGGAGGGTGGGGTGGCCAGCCAAAACTCATCGGATTTTCACGAATCCCACGACCCAGACTGAGCAGTGATGGAAGGAGCTGCCCCTTTGACCTCCTGTGGCGACACTGATGAATACGTTCACCTTCATCGTCGTCGTTATCATAAACGTCGTCGTTGTAATAATATTGATTAATTAATAACTAATTTGTGGGTCATGGTGGTGTATCGGTAACGCGTTTCGTAACTGATTATGCAGTTGAGGGTTCGACTTTTTGTAACCACCCTGGGCGAGTTGTTTGCACTTTGCGCATATGTGCCTCTGTCGCCAAGTGGCATAACTTGGTGCTGGCGTAAGGTGGGTAGTAAACGGCAAGTCCTGCGATGCGCTGGTCCCTGTCCAAGCATGACCTTGGAATTCGTCCATTGCCGGGTCAAAGGGGAAGGGAAGGAAATGAGCGCCTCCTCTGTGTTCCTTGTGGGATATGGGAGCATCTATACATATAATTTTCAAAGAGAGTGTGTCTGTCGGCAAACGGTCCGGAATGTTGACTCCCTTCCTCACTCGGTCCGTCCATCATCGACCGAGTTAAACAGGCGCCGGCGGCGCTCACACCACCCGACGCACCTGCCTCACACCATCCATCCATCCATCCATCCATCCATCCATCCATCCATCCATCCATCCATCCATCCATCCATCCATCATCCCTCCATCCATCCCTCCATCCATCCATCCATCCATCACTCCATCCATCCCTCCCTTCATCCATCCATCTATCCATCCA
The DNA here is from genome assembly GCA_963556255.1 of Allolobophora icterica. Classification (NCBI taxonomy): domain Eukaryota; kingdom Metazoa; phylum Annelida; class Clitellata; order Crassiclitellata; family Lumbricidae; genus Allolobophora; species Allolobophora icterica. The sequence goes on along the minus strand of OY744609.1, from coordinate 21,098,720 downwards.
TCCATCCATCCACCCATCCATCCCTCCATCCCTCCCTCCATCCCTCTATCCATTCCTCCATCTATCCCTCCATCCATCCATCCATCCATCCCTTCATCCATCCATCCCTCCATCCATCCATCATTCCATCCCTCCATCCATCCCTCTATCCATTCCTCCATCTATCCCTCCATCCATCCATCCATCCATCCATCCCTCAATCCCTCCATCCATCCCTCCATCCATCCCTCCATCTCTCCCTCCATCCATCCATCCATCCATCCCTTCATCCACCCCTCAATCCATCCCTGCCGGCAGTGTACTAAACCTCTTCCTGGTGCACTGTACAGTTGGTGGGAATGAATAAACGATTTGGATGCCATTTTGACGACAGTGAATTCCTCATAGCAGCAGTTTGTCATCCTAAGTTCAAATTCAGCAAATGATATTATACTCAGAATCCCCATCATATATGACGGGTAAATACTCTAGTTACTTACTAAATATTACTGCACATCATAGCCAATGGAAGATGTTTACTACGACATAGAGCTCAGCAGCAGTTTAACACTGATCCTTGAAATAACGTTTAGACAGATGCAATCAAGACTTACGTGTTTCGACACAATTTCCTGCACTAGCTCACGATGGCTACAGTCGGAGCTGATTTCGACGATGTAAACCTGTACAGATTTGAAAATAGAATTGCAAGATCAGGCAATAGAACCTTGTGATGGAATCACATACCGATTAATGGGGTATAAAATGTCAAATATTGGATAGCATATATAGCAGGTAAGTGGACAGATAAATATTAATGAAGCATAGCGGGTACATTGGCAGATAAATTTCAAATAGCGGATAGCAGATAGCGGGTAAATGGACAGATATATCAGAACGAATAGCAGGTAAATCGACAGAAAATATCCGTAAAGGACAGCGAATAAATGGGCAGATAAATTTCAAATAGCGGATAGCAGATGGCGGGTAAATGAGCAGAAATTTAACATATATCGGGTAGCAGATAGCTGGTAAATGGACAGATAAATTTCAAAACCATTCAGGATTTGAGAATTTCTGCGATTGTTAGGATTTTAAAGTCGACTTTTCAAATATTATTCTTTATATATAATAAGCTGCACTCTCCAGCGGCAAAGCATCTGTCGACGGCTAGTTTATTACACCTTGATCGTCCCTGCCATAGTTGTTAAAAACGATAGAAACTAAATAAAAAACGAAAAAAACGTTGTTTTTTCTAAAAAATAAAAAACGAGAAAAAACGGAAAAAAACGACAAAAGAAAATAATTTGACTTTCTCGCATCTTGTAGGGCCTACGGCAATTTAAAATTAAAAACCTTGTTTACAGAATTTAATCAGCAAATAGCACAACTTTATTAGTAAACACTAAATAACATCATTGAGCCAATAGAGGGAGGCCATAACGAAGAAAGATGTCAGCAAATTCTTGTTGTTCCTGTTCTTCTTGTTTATGCTCTTGCTGTTGTTCTTCTTCTATACCGTACGCCTACTCTTCCGACTCTCTTACGACGCGATGTCACGCCATTCTGTCCTTGACTCCCCTAAAAGCTGTATGGATTCCGATATTCTGCGACAATAGATCCCCTTCTCCCAGGACCTCGGTCACGTGGTCTGGTCGAAAAAGAAACAAATCAGGAAGGCTAGTCTAATTTAGAAATTTCTATAGCGCCGTTATCACAATGAACGAGACATAAGTCGATTGTTGCTTCTAAGAAAACGCATTTCGAAAGCATGATCCTTAGGAAGGACCCGGTTTTCATATAGGCAGAAGTGACTGGAGAAGGGGTTTTCTAAACTTCGTTAAGGGTTTCTTCAAAACGTCCACAGGGCTCTCAAACTAACCTCTTCTTACGACCTCTTCAAACACGCCCGAATAAGCCAAGACTCTGACTAGAAAGCCGGTTAATAGTGTCTTAAATAATGTGGTAACTTTTCGCATGAAGTAGTTGAGTACAAAATTCATCGAAAATTAACTTAAACCCACCGCTCCTGTTTCTCTGTATCTTGGAGCGCCACCAGCAAACAGGAATCTGTTACCGGTACTTCGATCGCTCGCAGGCTTTCGAATTGAGGTCACCGAGTAGCCTGTAATAAAGGCACTGAACATAATAAATGTGGCAAGTTAATTTTAGGAAGATCAGTTGAAAGCTCTATGTATGTATGTATGTATGTATGTATGTATGTATGTATGTATGTATGTATGTATGTATGTATGTATGTATGTATGTATGTATGTATGTATGTATGTAGGCATGCATGTATGTATGTAGGTATGAATGTATGTATGTATGCATGTATCTATGTATATAATGTATGTATGTATCTATGTATGTATGTATCAATGTATGTATTTATGAATGTATTTATGTATGTATGTATGCATGTATGTATGTATGTATGTATGTATTAGGGCTGTACCGAATATTCGCTTTGTATTCGCTTCGGGCCGAATAGTGGTCCAAATAGCTATTCGGTATTCGACCGAATAGTAGGTGTCAAATCGAATACGAATAGTGGTCACGTGACATCTGTTTCTGCATATGCGGCTGCTATATCGAGTGGAGTGAACGTTAAGTAAGTGGCAATTTCTAAGTTTACTCAAATTAATTCCATTCCTAGTTTACACAGACTGGCCGAAATATGTAAAAATTACTTTTAGTTAACTGTTTACTTTTAGTTTATGTATTAAATTTACTGAACTGAAACTTTTGCTTACATTTGAAATTTTGAAGGTTGTCGGTAGACCTAGTTTGTACACTATTCGTATTCGTATTGCACGAATAGTTGGTCTAATTATTCGTTTTCGGCCAAATAGTGATAATCAACTATTCGGTACAGCCCTAGTATGTATGTATGTATGTATGTATGTATACATCTATGTATGTATGTATCTATGTATACATCTATGTATGTATGTATCTATGTATGCATGTGTCTATGTATGTATGTGTCTGTGTGTGTGTGTATCTATGTATGCATGTGTCTATGTATGTATGTGTCTGTGTATGTGTGTATCTGTGTATGCATGTGTCTATGTATGTATGTGTCTGTGTATGTGTGTATCTATGTATGCATGTGTCTATGTATGTATGTGTCTATGTATGTATGTGTCTGTGTATGTGTGTATCTATGTATGCATGTGTCTATGTATGTATGTGTCTATGTATGTATGTGTCTGTGTATGTGTGTATCTATGGGTATCCTATCAAAGGGGCGAAAATCAAAAGGGCGAAATCAAAGGGGCGCAATCAAAAGGGCAAAAATCAATAAAGCGAATGACAAATACAGCGCATGTTCAAAAGGGCGAGAAGCAAAGGGGCGCATGTTTAAAAGGGCGAGTGTAAATCAAGAGCGTGTTTACAGGGGCTTATAAGCGCTTATAGAGACGAATAATATTGAAAGAGTGAAACATGGAAAATGTAAACATCTACTATTCCATAGCAAACAAGGATTATAAAACTACGATTCAGTGTCATAATTTTATTATAAAGACTGTCAATGTTGCTTATAGTTTACTATCAGCTTATTCCAGATCCGTCAAGTTTAGTAGGGTTTGGCAAAGGTGCTTGATATTATTTCTCACACGTCTTATTCTTGCTTTAAGTTACCGGTAGTTGGGAGCTTACCAGTGACTGTTGCTGTTCCAACACCAGTTGCTACAGTTGCAACGATAGGCCTACTGTGTGTTGTTTCCGTAGTGTTTGTTGCCCGTTGCTTCATATCAGCTACAACTCTTGTTGCACTTATCTCAGCAAACTTGGTACATGGTTATGCTCACATGGCAACTTTGTCAAGACATCGCCTTCAGCATGGCATCAAGCCAAGCATTTCGCACATTTCCAATAAGTCTAATAGTCTATGGCCTATGAGGTGCGCTTTCTTACATCTCGCACTTATCTTCGTAAACACGCTCTTTATTTACATTCGCCCTTTTAAACATGCGCCCTTTTGCTTTTCGCCCTTTTGAACATGCGCCTTATTTATCATTCGCTTCATTGATTTTCGCCCTTTTGATTGCGCCCCTTTGATTTCGCCATTTAGATTTTTGCCCCTTTGATAGTAAACCGTACCTATGCATGCATGTTTCTATGTATGTATGCAGTTACTTACGTGTGCATCATGCGAAGCTGTTTGAAACAATGTTCGACACAGATGGATCGATGAACGAGAAAGTACGCTTATAGACTTTTATAAGAATTGTCATGGGAATTGGTAAACGGAGCAGCATGGGGAACGTGGAACAAACCCACTGTTGCAGAATAGACCATCTGATTTGACACAGGAACACTGCGTAGTGCCAGACCCAAGCCGGGAAAAGGAAACAAGGCGACGTCACCGGCCCTGCTAGCCACAAGATGTGATTAAACAATGGAGACGTGATTAAATAACTGCTGTATTTAAGCTATGTCGACTTCTGAGAATGATCAGAATCGCCCGAAGAGTATGATTATTCTTATCATTATTACGAATTTATTAAGCGCCACTATCTAATGACAAAGTATCATGGTGTTGAGCACATTTTAATTTAATCGTCTCACAGGAGGCTCGAACCCGTACGCTCCGTGTTACAAGTCGAACGCTCTATTATAACCAATCGGTTAACATGTCCAAGAAGGATATTCAATATCAAATGACATCCCTTATAACCTTGAATTTCAGTTGGTACTCTTTAACCGAACCAGAGGGAATGTCGAGCTGTGTTGGCTCATGTGGTCCGGTATTCCATAGATGGTCACGCATTCAGGCTTTAACTGTACTGTACATTGTGCAACCTGGCGGTTCTTGCAAGAACTAATTTCACAGCGCCATACCGTAAGGTTTTGCGAAGATATCTCCTTTGACTGAAAGTCGAGTGCGGCTTCTTACTTGACTTCAAGTTCCAATTTTATGCAGCAATTGTTACGCAGCTCATTTTAGTCTTAATTCGTTATGAATTGCTTTATTATTGTGTAAAATCGCACATTATATTTGGCAACAATGAGAAGTTCGGCAATCTCCTCGGAAATTGAGTAACTTACCCAAATAACTGTCACCCCGCGTAACGTTTACTGCTGAGCACTTTTTATTTGGGTTGTTGTCAAAATTCACAACTATGCCTCCTTCAAAGATAATATAATAAACATCAAAAACAATTTATATGTGTGCACGTATGCATGCTTATGTATATATGTATGTATGTATGTATGTATGTATGTATGTATGTATATAAATATATATATATATATATATATATACATATAGGCCTACATGAGAGGTTGAGGTTAGCCAATTGCTGGCGGGGACCCAGTTACATGAATACAAGTTACATGAATACATACATACATGCATACGTGTGCAAACATACATACATGTATACATACATACATACATACATGCATGCATACATACATACATACATACATACATGCATACATGGATACTGATGCATACATAAATGCATGCATGCATGTATGTATTATTATTATTATTAATACTAACTTTAATAATTATTATTATAAGAATAAGAACAATTATGAGATGGACCAAGAACAATAATAGCCAGCCAACAATTTAACTCTATAGGCTACCAGTTGAATGGTAGGCCTGAGTAGCATAAAAGAATTCCAGTATCAGGAAGCCAGTACCAATGAATGATTTGGAAAAGCAATTACTGAATACATAGTCATTCAGAAACCATGGTAGCACGTTACCAAAATTAATATGCATTGGCCATGAGTAAATAATAGCCTATATTGTCATAAACAGTATCAATAGTCAATGACTAGGTGCAATTGTTGTTAACCATTTCTACTTTCAGGTTGGAACCATTTTCTTAAATACACAACCGCGGGGTTTTGATAAACGTGTTCTTACGTATTGCTACACAGCATTTGTTTGTAACCAATTGAACGAATAAAAATACATAAGTAATTTATTTCAATAATATACATATTAAGTGATCTAAGTCCCGTTTAAAATTTAATTGACGGTCGATTTTAAGTGTAAGTAAGTAACGAAGTATATTCTTCATTAATCAATAATATACATATTAAGTGATCTAAGTCCCGTTTAAAATTTAATTGACGGTCGATTTTAAGTGTAAGTAAGTAACGAAGTATATTCTTCATTAACCAATTTTTAATCACACTTTGCTGTACATACATCTATAATGGCCACAGTTACAAGTATCTAATATCCTAACAATAAATGTTCTGCGCAGCAGAGGAACTTGTTCCGAAACAGTCTCTGAGTGAGACTCTTTCATCCGGACTCCGGGTGACTCTGGGAAGACTTTATATCGTGACACTGGTCATGGTCGTAGCCTCGTCGATTCAATTCCTTCCACTGATGACCGACGTTACGCGCGTCGTTACAACCTACGTTACAACTATCCAACGCGGGCAACTAACCTTCAACACTACATATATATAATTTATATATGTCGGCCTATGATTGTATGTTAGTATGTTTGTATATGCGTAGGCTTATGTGTGCTTGTATACGCATAGGGCGCTGTGTACGCTTGAATAGCGCGTTGGCAACAATATCCTTATAAGTGAACACATACGTGATAAACCCAGAATACCCTTACGATAACAGATAGGGCAAATTTAAAAATTCGATCCGATTCAAGTCATTCCCATTTTCTTCTTCAGTCTTCTGCCAACCATAAACAGATAGCTTCATTTTATAGCGCTTTTCAACGAATGTCGAGTATATCCAAAAATTAGTAATTTTAAGAAATGAGTGCCATGTATAGCTAGGACCAATAAGTCGTTGTTCTTACCTTGCCATTGCCACGAACCTGGAGCTCCCATGACGACATGACCCTCCTGGGGAACAGAAAAAGCAGGGCAGAAACAGCATCAGTACACAAGAAATAAAGTCTACTTCTCATTGGTTGGACAACAAAAGTGTTTCTATAACTTACTGTCTATAATAATAATAATAATAATAATAATAATAATAATAATAATAATAATAATAATAATAATAATAATAATAATAATAATAATAATAATAATAATAATAATAATAATAATAATAATAATAATAATAATAATAATAATAATAATAATAATAATAATAATAATTTGTCCTTTAATTAAGCGCCTGCAAACGCACTGCGCCGTACAATGAGCATACATATAGTAGAAATGGCAGCCACCCAATGCGCCTTACATACATGTATATAGTAGAAGCACACGATAACAGTTTTACAGGAGTCGAATATAACTGTTTTTTTAAGCGGCAGCCAAACGGCGCCAATCATGGTCTACATTCATTTAACCACTGCCACCTAGCGAGTGTAAGCGAGTGGAAGGCTGAAAAACCTTACGGGATTTACCGGGTTCGATCTTGGTACCTTCAGCTCTTCACGCCAGTGTGTTATCCATTACTCTACGGAATCTATGATGTATGCGTGTGTAGGGGTCGTCCATAAATGACGTCACGCACCTAGAGGGAGAGGGGTCAGAAATTTGTGATGATGTGTGACATGAGGGGAGGGTGTTTGATAAATGTGACGTTACATCAGGTCTACGTAATTAAACTTAGGAATTTAACAACAATTTAATTTTAACAATAACAACACTAATTTTGAATAATTTTCATTTTTATTTCTTATTATTTAAATAAATAATATACGGTAACCATCATTATTAATTTTTTCATTATTAAAATATTTGTATATTTGGTCATTATCAGATTTTATTCATAACAATATTTAATAAATAAATTGATTTAGATGTCAATAGCCTAGGACTGATACCGTAAGTGATCTAGTAATTTATTATTATGTATCTATGGTTTGAAGTATATGTTCACTTTTGTTAAAATACTTCGCCAGGAAGATCAAATAGGCCTGGAAATAAATTATTTTTAAAACAGTAGTTATAAAAACGTTTAATAGTTGTAATCGCGAACGAAGAAAATGGAGAGAGTGCAGATTGGATAGACGAAGAAGAGCATGGTGTGAATGGAATATCCATCAATTCCGCAGGTTGAAGAGATCCATGCTCTTCCTATTTATTCCATGAAGAAGCACTTTGCTTTGTTTATTAAACATTTTAATTCTAATGACTCTACCAGACCTTTTCTCAATGTGGAATAAATATGTGATTGTTAGAATTCTACGCTCTCCATTTAACTAGGTTCTGCTGCAAAGTTTCAAGTATTTTTTATTATTTATCACTCTTCACTTGGAAATATTCATCGTCTAACCAATAATACAGATATTTATTTTATGATAATATTCTGAACATCTGTAGTAATTGGTTAGACGATGAATATTTTCGTCTAACAAATAATACAAATGTTCAGAATCTATACATATAATATCCATATAGCGCATGTCTGTCGGAGGACGCTACGTCACGAACGGTTTATGTTCTATTGTGAAACAGAAACCGTTTGTGACGTCAGTACTGCCGTCTTAACGACGGCGAACAGAGCATTTTAACCAACGATACATTTTATGGCCTACACTGCCGTCATAATATGACGGGTAATATGTACAGAGCATTTTAACCAACGACATAATACTATAGGCCTACTCTGTCGTCATAATATGACGGGCAAACACTCTAGCATTATAAAATATATTTTGAACATCTTAGAAATTATTGGTTAGAGGATGAATATTTTCAAATTAAGTTATGCTAAATTCAGCTTTCCAACGCCTCCTTTTTAATACATGACTTTCTCCTTGCAACATCAGAGTGCAGCGCTACATTAAATACTTTTAGAATGACAAAAAATGTGATTTGAAACATATTTTATTATAATTTTTTTTTTGGTTTTTAGAGGAGAGCTTTTGACGTCATTTTTGAGGGAGAGTAACTTTTAGTTACGACGTGTTACGAGGGGAAGGAGGGTTACAAATTCGATCAAAATTGCGTTACGTCATTTATGGACGTCCCCATATACTAAGCAGCCAAGCTAATAGTGGTGGGACTCCCACTTTTAAAACAACCTTGACCTACTTTCGTGACCTTGCTCCTGACTGGTCAGCCTTTGACCTACTTTCATGGATGGGCGTGGCCTCATTGGTCGACCTTTGACCTGCTTTCACGTCCTGTAGTAGTTAATAATATGTCATAACCTGATCATTCTGACAGAACCATAGTGTCATAACCAGGCCACTCACCTGAAACGTAGGATCACAACCAGCCCAGGGCCCCAAACAGAGTGACGTTTGAATGCTTGTAATAGAAGACTCGACAACCTCCCCTCCACCAGCCATTCCCTTCCCTTCCCTCACCTACCCTACCCTCCCCTGCCCTCCCCTCTCCAACCATAATACTATTTTGTTAGCACATATGCACATATAAATACCAAACTATGACATAAATATAAATGAAATTTCTAAAATTATATTTAATATAGTTTAATTATATTTAATATTTTTCAATACATTTAATTTTAAGTTGTACTCTTGCGCGGCTCATTTGAATATGTTTTTGGCGTGGCCTACTTGATATGTATTTTAAATATATTATGTTACAATTTAATGTAAGCCCTATATTAAAAGTTGTACTCTTGCGCGACATGTTTGACAGGTCAATGCATTAGTTGAATAAAATTTATAAAATTAGCGTCTTATTTGAATAATAATTAAATCTAATTAAATTATATTTCTAAGGTGTATCACAAGCTATATTCTAACACGCGCGCTATTTGGACAACTTATTTTGATAACTGATTAATATGGAATCGTTTTAATCAAATATATGTTTAAATACATTTAATTATATTTAATTTTTAATTTTCTAATTATATTATGATTTATATTGAAGTCCTTTGCTAGTGGAATATATGGACAATTCATTCTTCGCAACACATAATTTTATCTTTATGTAAGTATTTAGGTCATATGAATGAAGGCGAATTAGCAAGTTTAGAAATATGGTAGGTCTGACTATATCATTATACAAAAACGAAGAAAAAATCGATATGTTCTGCGTTTGGGAATGTACATCCGTGATACCATTTATTAGCTTTTAGTTGAATTCTCTAAGTTGTTTGCGAAGAAATATGAAAACTGATAACTAACAGAGAAGGAAACTGCAGGAAGAACTTTAAATCATTTGTTAAGAAATATAAAAACTGTTAAGTAAAGGTGAATGAAGACTAGAGAGAAGGAATGAAGAGAAGACCCATTTTAGTTGAATTTGTCGAGTAGCTACATTGTTGTAATAAACGAAATGAGAATCATGTGTGCGATTCTAGCATACTCAGATGTGTTTGCATTCAAAATTCATGTAGACGAATTAGTCTTAGTTTGCAATTTCAGATAGAGTTGGATGATCTGATGTTAAAATTGCAACTTTTAGATTCCTATTATGCATGGAAAGATGATTTGTATGGTTAAATTACACTTCTGGTTTCCAACAGCGCATAATTTGACATTTTGTACACTAAAATTCACATGTTTAGATTCATAAGATACATAAGATGTAAACTTGTACATTACAATTTCAGCATATAGGTCACAAAAACACCCGATATGAAAGCTTGTGCGATAAACTTAAGATGCGCATGCACAATATATTAAATATAATTAAACTATATTAAATATAATTTTAAAAATTTGATTTATATTTATGTCATAGTTTGGTATTTGTATGTGCATATGTGCTAAAAAATAGTATTATGGTTGGAGAGGGGAGGGCAGAGGAGGGTAGGGGAGGTGAGGGAAGGGAAGGGAATGGCTGGTGGAGGGGAGGTTGTGGAGTCATCTATTACAAGCACTCAAACGTCACTCTGTTTGGCGGCCCTGGGCTGGTTGTGATCCTACGTTTCAGGTGAGTGGCCTGGTTATGACTATGGTTCTGTGAGAGCGATCAGGTTATGACCAGTCTTGTTGTCCTCGAGACCAAGGTCTTGGTCTCGATTGCACTCGAGTTCGTTTTTAAAAGTCTTGGTCTTGGTCTTGGTCTTGAGGTTCAAGGTCTTGGTCTTGGTCTTGGTCTTGAGGTTCAAGGTCTTGGTCTTGGTCTTGGTCTTGAGGTTCAAAGTCTTGGTCTTAGTCTCGCAAGACCAAGACCAAGACCGGCTGTCAATATGAACAGTCATTTAACAGAACTCAAGAATTCTGTATCAAGTCTGCTTGCATCATACGACCAATATCTATGGATGGATACAAGTCTTGTTGGTCAGGAAAACCCCTTGGCAGCAGCAACAGTTATTCTGTATCAGAAGGTATGATAAACCATGGGAAGATTTCAAAAGGACTCACTGGACTCACTATCTGTACATTTACATCAAGTGCTTGAAAAGCTATACGTACGTGTGTGTCATCGACTTCAGCACCCGTAGAACGTATTTTTTCACATGGCGGAATTTTTATGAGGCCCACCATGCAGGCACGTCTTGGTCAGAAAATTCTGAGCGAATTGGTTTTTATAAAATACAAAAGGCATTTGGAATAATAGTTTGCATGAAGGACTTTTGAATACAAATTCGGATTTCTCTGCAATTTGCATTTAAAGTTAATTTGCTTGAATAAAATAAAAGACTCATGTTTTCATTAAAATAGCAAATATTCCGACTTGACAATTTTAGAAGTCTTGACCTGATTACGATTTTTTGGGTCTTGGTCTTGGTCTTGAGGTTCAAGGTCTTGGTCTTGGTCTTGGTCTCGAGGTTCAAAGTCTTGGTCTTGGTCTTGGTCTTGAGGTTCAAGGTCTTGGTCTTGGTCTTGGTCTTGAGGTTCAAGGTCTTGGTCTTGGTCTTGAGGTTTAAGGTCTTGACAACAAGACTGGTTATGACATATAATTAACTGCTAAAGGACGTGAAAGCAGGTTAAAGGTCGACCAAAGAGGCCACGCCCATCCATGAAAGTAGGTCAACGGCTGACCCATCAGGAGCAAGGTCACGAAAGTAGGTCAAGGTTGTTTTTAAAGTGGGAGTCCCACCACTACTGAGGCTTGTCAAAAATCACGATACCTATAAGAGTTGAATGCAAAACATGAAATCGAGTGTGGGTATACTCGATGATGTTGGAAATGTTTATGTGTAGGTTGGTTGTAGAGAATCGTGGATTCCCGGTGCCTTGTCTTTGGTTTTTACAATCGGGGTTCAAATTTCGGACCATGGAGTCCTGAAGAACGGGCGTCCGCTTTTTGTCCTCTTATTGTTTCTGAGCTTCTTTTCGAGTTATCTCTCGAACCTACAGGACTCTGTACTCTTGCAGCCATTCTTTACAGAGGCAGGATTTAGTTACTACCTTACTATCGGCTACCTTATCTTACCTTATCTTACCTTAGCTTACCTTGTCTTAACTTATCTTGCCTTAGTTACCATGCCTTTTCTTAACTTACCTTATCTTGTCTTAATTGGTTCCTCGTGCTACCACTGCAACTAGGCAGCGACGTGCTTTCTCTGTGGTCGGCCTCTCATCTGGAATCATCTCGCAATGCAGATTCGCCTTTTGCCTAAGAATGGTTCGCTTGTGTTTTTTTCAGTTACTTAAGTCCAGTTTATATTGCCGTGGTTGGGCTGGGAGCGCTTCTGAGTAGGTAACTTGTTGGGGCGCTATATTAATTGTTCAAAATGAATGAATGAATGAATGAATGAATGAATTAGCTTGTCTTGCTTAAGCTTACCGTACATTGCCTCGCCTAACCTCATCATACCAGATAGGTACCTTGCCTTACCTTACTTTGCTTTACCTATATTATCTCACCTTACCTTTACTTGCCATATCTCATACCGTCTTGTCTGGTCTGCTTTACTGTTTCACAGTAAGGTATGTCTGTAAGCTTTGTAACCGATATCGAATTAAAACTCATGAAACCCATGCAATTCGAACATCGAAACAACATGCAAAACAAGAAATAATTAAATTGATAGCAATGTATAGGTTTTGGTGGTGTTGGTGACGACCATGACGATCACTTTTGTTGCGCTTTTTTGAAGAACAACTACTACGCTGTCGACGATGTGGTGTGGTGACAATTATCGTAATGATTACGATAATTGTCACCAATTATCGTAATAATTTAATTAGCGCCTCTTAAGGAAACTTCGCAGAGGTCGACGATCAAATAGAATGGTCGATGGCTAAGTTGCCTACAGCTTGTTCCCCAGCATGAGGGGACAACCAGGGTTGCTATATGTTGCACCGTGGAAGTACAAAACGGGGAACAAGCAGATCACTCTGTGCGACGGAGCGAAGATATCTGCAGCCAGGTACATAGGCCTACAATACTGAAAAGCATAGCTTCAAAGTGGGCTACAAAATTGATCATATGCCTAGGCCTATAAAATCACAGATTGACGAAAAAGTGGTAAAGGTGATGAAAGTGAAGACTACAATGATGACGAATGACTATAATGATAATGACCATGATCGTGATCAATATAATGGTGATGAAAAGGCGATAACGACGACGACGTTTGTGATGCTGATAGTGATGATGATGGATGATGATGATGATCATCATCATCATCATCATATCCGAAAAAACAATATTACGGAACATGTGCTAAATAAAGCCAAGCCAGCAAGACATTTCTATAGTAGTACAGACCAACAACGGGTCGATTGCTATGTTTTGAAAAGCGTAAACTAATTTAGTGCTGAAATTGTGCTCGTAATAGGAGACTAACTACCATGCAACAAAGCGTTAAGGTACCGTGGAAAATCTGACGGAACTGCCCCACTGCGCGAAAGCAGAGCCGTAGATGTATTTGTCCATAGACCGCGTTATGGGATTCCATGTTGGGACGACTTCTTCTTCAGTTGTAATCCTCAGAGATTTTATTAATGACGCGTTCTTTTTCGTGTCATTCCGAGAAAAACAGATTCCGGCCATGTATGCTTTGATGGTCTTTCCGTCTTCCTTGGGATACATTCGCCGATGTCCACAAGCCTAGCACCAAAGAAACAGTATACGCATGTATTTAAAACGTTTTTCTACACCGACCGTATAGCCTCAACGAGTTTCATTTTTCGGTTATTCTATCGGACGATGTCCTTCACGAGCGCTGTCCAGTGTGAATGGACTCCATGAGGGCTCAGGTTCCCGTGTGCTGAGTGTACTAACCCGAAAAAACTATGATAACTAAATCCGCCATTCTCTAACACACGAGTGCATCTGTATTTTTGAATAAGTTCAATCGTCTGCAAGACTGGTCTGCGTGGTTTCGCTGATCTAAACTGATCGAATAAAATCTGAGGACTTTCACAGCGCCGGAATATTTTTTCACGAGGCAATCAAGGCCTGCCATGCAGAGAGGAACTTTGGTCCGGGCATAAGAAAGGGCCTCAGTTTCAAAAAGGTTTTATTTATTTATGATCAATATGACATAGTATGAGTTATTTTCCCATCTGTAGTAGGCCATATTATAAAGCATTACTGTTAATAAGTAGGCTGGTGATGTGCATGCTTCAAGATTGAGGCCGCGTGTTTACGGTGACTCGGGCCTCTCTGAATCTGCGAAAGGCCATGAATGTATATCATTCGACATCACTTCGAAGTCGCACTAGATTAGAAAACAATGCCTTCACCAAAAATAGTTACTGATTAGCAGGTGCAGGTGCAGTGCGAGGTCTGTACAAATGAATCTGAAGATCGGAACATGCAAAACCAAATTATTGGTGTTGGTATTACACAGTGCTTTTTTGTAGAAAAAAGGTTCCGGAACGGAACAATAGGTTCCGGAACTGAACAATTTTGGAAGGACTAAAATCCCGAGAAAAACGGGATTCACAACATTGAAATTAAATCAAAATAACTAAGTTATTGTTTTTATTATTAAAATAAATAATTTTTAGCAGCCGAAAAAGGTGCCGGAACGCCGTTCCAGCCGGAAAAAAGCACTGGTATTACAATCATTTGTGGCGTGTTTCATGATTACCACTTCTAAGGACAAGGCAAGAAGTCCAAGGAATGGCATTTAATACGCGGTTAGGCCTACCTTGGAAATATGCACACAGGTCCTTGTCCGGCCCCCCATAAATATATTTATCGACCCCATAAGCCTTATGATAGTCCTGCAAAGGTTTCAGTGAAAAGTGTCGGCTCTTTCTTCTGAGATAGCATTTTCCAACAATCCAGTGGAACTCATCCGACATATATTTGTACTTACTACTTGCATTTGTGTCCCCAGACCTGCGGCACAAACAGACTAAAACTGCAAAGCGTAATCAGTCATCCATGAACTCCTACACAATCTGTGAAGTTCAGTCAAACGTCAATCAAATCCCAGTTCACTTGTGAGTTCTTGCACTCATCATCATCATCCTCATGGTTGTCGATGTAGTCATCATTCTAGCAGCCATAGCTATTATGACCATATTTCTTATTATCGTTTTATTTGTCACCTCATCATCATTATTATTGTCATCATCATCATCATCATCATCATCATCATCATCATCATCATCATCATCATCATCATCATCATCATCATCATCATCATCATCATCATCATCATCATCATCAACATCATCATAATCATCATCCTCATCATCAACATCATTGTCATAATCAACATCATCGTCATCATAATAATCATCGTCATCGTCATCACTCTCATCGTTATTGATCATCAACATTGTTAATAGTCGTCAACATTTCTCATCATTTCAGCACAGGCATAAATCAACAAGTTTGGCACCGTCATCATCAATCGTCACATCATCATCGACGATAGTGATAATCACGATGATAGAGGGACCAACATCATCATCGTAGTCATCATCATTTATTACCAACATCATTCGTATCGTTATCAAGCACCAAACTGATTGTAAGGTACTCAGAATCGGTTAAAAAGAGACTGCATTTGAGTCTTGTATGACTAAAAGACAAAAGATCCGTCTGCAACTGCTGTTTTCTGCATTTCTCATTGTTCGATTTTGAAATTCATTTGATTCCTGAATTTTCAACGTTTTTATTACCAAGTCCAAAATCTATGGCTGCTCGCAAGTTGCACTCGATTGTGTGAATCCAACGTTCTGTAGTTGTGACGATGTATGAACATAACATTTAATGAAAGGTGAATAAATATTATATTAGAAACACTGAAACTACGTTCAACTGTTGGCCTATATTCCCACACATTCCAGGTCCATCCCAGATCTAGATGGTCGACTCAGCCTTCATTCTCTAGGGGGCAGCTGTAAAATGAGCTGGCTGCCAAGACGTGTGTTCTATAAGATCTTGATAATTGTACTGTCATCAGGTTTCAATGTTTACTGCGGTTTGTCAGTGAGCTTATCAATAAACACAAATATATTATTATTTATATCTTTAGCTTGGATTGTCAACCGAGAAGTCGAAGACTCAAGTTCCCAACAGTCAGCCTACAGAGTTTCTGATTCACTTGCGTATAAATAAAACTCAGTTATAAATAAGTGCATTGACTGCGCACTATCGGCTGGAAGATCATACGTCGAGAAATACGACTGACAACCTGCCCCCATATACCGATGCTAAGAAAACGAAGTCGCTCACGCTCCGTATACCCATAGCAGCATCTCTTGGTTAGCTTAAAAAGACTACACTTCTTCTTGTATATTAAAAACCAGAACAATATAAGGACTTTACACAGGTCACATAATTTTTTTCTCTCTATGACCTTGTTTAGGCTTCACGGAATGAAAATAAGCTCACCACAAACTCTCCAGTACTGCTGCATACATCCATGGCGCCACCAAGCCATTGGTTGTACCTATATGATGTAAAGTACGTCTTGTTAGCGAATTCTGAAAAGCAATTAGCATAAGACTTACTAATTTTGATTCATATTCATCTACATATCAGTATTTAGCGTCACAAACAGCTAAGCTGTCATAAAACTTCCACATTCCTGTATACGAGATACGGAAATTTACTTTATGTAGTGAATGAGTTATCTATTTATTCGTTTATTAAGCTCCTGCTGACTAACCGCAGCCAGTTAAGTCGCATCCACAAATCCAACTATGGGACATGGGAAACGTTACTTACTTCTTCGGCTTAGATCAATGGAAAAAAATTTCTCCCATACATCCCTGACTTTACTTAATAACTTTATTTAGATTAATTGATAAGTTGCCTCGACCAATCCATCATCCATCCGGATTTGGATCCTCACTTAACATTTCTGGACATCCCCTCTGACACAACCATGGGCGTCCGGGGGGGGGGTCAAGGGGAGGAATTTGCCCCTGAATTTTGCAAATATTTAACAAAAATAAAATATTTTGATTACGATGATTATTATAATTAGTCTCCATGCACCCGACTATTTATTCTACTGGACATCTTGTCTATAGATAGATAGAAACTGACCAAAATCCATTCTCAGTTCAGTGCATAGGTCTTTCTTTATCGCGTCGTCAGCCAGTCGACATTTGAACACAGTTCCCGGTTCCAATACATCCGGCTCCCAAGACATGTTGGCTTTCGGAGCACCAACCATCAACCTTGCAATGTTAACACATTTGCATACAACTCTAGTTCTAATCTCATCCAAAATAGTCTAATACAGTCTAAAACAAATTCAATCCAATCTAATTTAATTCAAGCTATTCTAATCTGATCTGAGGACACAGACTCATCAGCCTGTTGAACATTTAGTTTTTCCATAGACTTGATAGCAATCTACATAATTAGGCTCTGTTCGTTCAACTGGTTTGTATTCACCTGTTGTATGACACTTAATTCTTTAGCAGGATTATACATGTCAATTTGGATGTTTATTCCAGTTTTTTGGCTACTGAGAATATAAATTAAAGGCCTTCGGTGTCTAATTAGTTTTATTAGCCATACAGAAATGCAAATATGGTAGATTTATAACTGTTAAAGCGTCAACTTGAGGACAGCCTAAATAGACCGGTAGGGACCAGATTGGAATACAATGGAATGCAGATGAAATTCCTTTTGGTTGAAAGGGAGTCTCTACTTGACCATTCAGCTGAGTGAAATCTGCTAGTGGATATCAGTGGGAGGAAGATCGCAGAGATCCCTACCAGGCTCTCAGTCGGATCTCACCCTGAGGACTTCGTCCCTCAAGACTTACCTGGACACATCGATCACTCTGGTCTAAGCAAAGTCGACGCCCGTATCTAATCCATTTGCATTGCTAGAAAGCAAATTGCACCAGTTTTCTTTATTTCCGCTGCCTGCCTATCAGCCTATCTGCCTACTTCTCTCTCTCTCTCTCTCTCTCTCTCTCTCTCTCTCTCTCTCTCTCTCTCTCTCTCTCTCTCTCTCTCTCTCTCTCTCTCTCTCTGTCTGTCTGTCTGTCTGTCTGTCTGTCTGTCTGTCTGTCTGTCTGTCTGTCTGTCTCTCTCTCTGTGTGTGTGTCTCTCTCAATCTGTCTCTCTGCATGTCTGTTTTACGTACAATCCTGTGTATTTGGCTGTTTGTTTGTGCTGATCCCATCTACCTGTCGCTGTCTGTCTCTCTGTCCGTCTACCTTTTTTTATTTTACCCTACAGGTCCTGCCTATTTGCCTGTTTATCTATTTGTGCTAGTTGTGCGACAATTAAAAGGACAAGACAATATAATTGTTCCCCTAGCAAAACTCATTAGTAGCCTGGAAGCAATTGCTAATTGGCCAATAACTGAGATATAAAAAATTAGGCATATAATCAGATGCGTATATAATGGGTATATATTACGTAACTTTTGTTTGATTGCAAATCAGTCTATATCCGTACACAGACATAAATGTTGACGTTCTTTTGAATTACTTTCCCTCCGCTCAGCTGGAAAAGGGGTACTTTTAGTTCCATTTGCTCGTTCCACAACTATGCAAAGGCGAGCTTTCTGGAATAAACTTCCCTTAGAGCTCCGCATGTGCCCTGTGGTCACCCCTGGCCTATTTCTTGCAAACCTTAAAACTGTCTTATATGAACGTGCTGGTGTCGGGAGTGCCTCTGATTAGTTCCCTTGAAGGGGCGCTATATAAATCTTCACAACGTTTCATCGCTAACTTATTTCTTACATTGATAATTCCATCTTCATTTCTTACTAACTTTTCTTTGTTGGATAAATTGAAAAATTACTGATTTTACTAGACCTGTGAATTGTAGACAGCTCACTTTGTGTTGATATTGACAATTATGGACCAACACCACAGCTATGGTAAATTAGACAGCTGGTTTTCATGTAGGCGCACCATAAATGTTTGGCATAAGTTGGTTGATTGTGCAGCGTGTGGGAACAGTTTTCATTACACCTGCGGGGTGCCAAATTTAGCGAGTACTGAGTCTGTGGATCATTGGTTTTGTGCACTATGTATATCTGGAATGTTTCCGTTTAATCACATTGTAGAGGATAGCGAATTCATTGAATGTATTTACTCGTTCGCTGATAAGCCCTCCCCCAAGTACGCCAGATATGAGGGTATTAGACTTGATTTGTTCTCGGATCCAACTGAGAATGGTTCCGGTCCACTATTCCGGGGGTCCGCTATTCCGGGGATCCGCCGGAATATACATACATACAACATACATATATGCATACATACATACATACATGCATACAACCATGCATACATACATACATACATGCAAACATACATCCATGCATGCTTGCATGTATGAATGCATGCGTGTATGTATGTATACATACAAACATGTATGTATGCATGTATGTATACATACATACATGTATGTATGCATGTAAATACATGTATATACATGTATGTTTGCATGTATTTATGTATGTATGCATGTTTGTATGCATGTATGTATGTATGTATGTTGTATGTATGTATATTCCGGCGGATCCCCGGAATAGCGGACCCCCGGAATAGCGGACCCCCGGAATAGCGGACCCCCGGAATAGTGGGCCGGTACCACTGAGAAATAGACCACTACTGAATAATGTAGACTTAGATCCTGATGGTAATTTCTTTTTGGATAGGGTAAACACCAGTTCGTACTATACTCCTTCATCACTGAGTGATAAGTTTGAGGCCAATCAGCAATCCTTCACTGTTATGCACCTCAACTGTAGGAGTATCACCGCTAAATTATCTGATATCCAAATTCTTTTGTCACAGTTACCTGTTAAAGTCCTGGCAGTCACTGAGACATGGCTTGATTCGACCAACGAGGTACAAAATGTTTAAAGTTAATGTCTTTCTCAATAAACAGCCCTACTCCACCGCCTCTTCCGTTAGTTCTACATTTGTGTACAAAGGTATATCCTTCCCCTCTGCAAACTTCATACGAAAGTCTTTTTGTTAGTATTGCACAGAAGAAGGGCTCTGATCTTATTGCGGGTGTAATTTATCGACCTCCAGGATCAAACCTTGCAGACTTTAATGGGGACATTGACGTGTTACTGGCTATGCTATCTAAAACTCGTAAAGAAATCTTCGTGATGGGTGATTACAACATTGATTAACTCAAGTCACAGGACCATTTGTTAACCCGTTGTTTCTTTAATTCCATGTCCTCGTATCACTTTCTTCCTGCTATACTACGACCCACTAGAATTACTGATACCACGGCATCTTTAATAGACAATATTTTCACTAATGCTTGGTTGAAAATTATTGACTCCTCGATAATAGTCCGTGATATTTCTGACCATCTGCCCGTCCTAGCTTGGATGAATCTTACTCCTCTCTCCCTTAATTGTAAAACGCCTTACAGCGCCCGTAGAATTGACGATGAATCAATTAAGCATCTTGATGTATTACTTTCGCAAATGGATTGGTCTGAAGTGTCGGCTGCTTGTGAGAGGGTGACCCTAATCTTGCTTATGCTTTATTTTTCAATTTGTTTAAAAATGCTTATGACCATGTATTCCCTTTAATTCAAACTAATAAACGATGTAGTTATTCTCCAAAGCAACCTTGGATGACTCGAGGCTTGTTAAAATCATGTAGAAAGAAGGCTAAACTACACTTAAAATATATTAAAAACCCTAATTCCGAAAATAACACTAAATTCACTAATTATAGGAACAAATTTAAGCAGATTCGAATTAAAGCAGAGAAGAACTATTATGCCACTGAATTTTCTAAATATAATCATAATCTTAAAAAAACTTGGAGCATTATTCGTTGTTTAGTTAAAGCTGATGCCTCTCGATCCTACTTACATTGATTGCATAACTGTAAATGGTACTAAGACTAATGATGCCAGTCAGATGGCTGAGAAATTTAATGTCTATTTCACTAGCATTGGGCAATCCCTCGCTAGTAAAATTACTACTGGCAAAGACTCATATCGTAACTTCCTGAAATTACCTCCTCCAAATTCTTTTGCTGTTCAATCGACCTCTCCTGGGGAGATTGTTAACTTGGGTCGGTCGCTTCACATAACGCACAGTTCAGGTCCTGACGACATAGATCCCTGCATAGCCAATCCTAACTTAAGTTACTTAGCAGTTCCTTTATCAATGATAATTAACTGCTCATTTGATACTGGAATTGTACCGGCAGCACTAAAAATAGCCACAGTTGTTCCGATATTTAAGCAAGGTAATAAAGAGGACGTATCAAACTATAGACCCATATCTATCTTACCATATTGCTCCAAAATTCTCGAAAAATAATGTATGAAAGACTTTATAGCTATGTTACAAAAATGAACATTTTATATCCTCAACAACATGCTTTTCAATCAGGTCACTCCACTTCTATGTCACTCTTGGGTATGCAGGATAGAATTACTCACGCTATTGATGCTAATGAATTCTCTCTTGGAATTTTCTTTGACTGGAGTAAAGCATTTGACACTGTAGATCATAGTATACTATTAAAAAAACTTGAAAATTATGGAATACCGGGCACTCCTCTTAAATGGTTCTATAGTTATCTTGACCAGAGACAGTGTTGTAGTTGTCCAAAAACAACTGGGGGGGGTCAAAAATGTGCAGATTACCAAATCACATAGTCACATAGACCAAACACCAGTTTTTTGCAGTACAGTAACCCCCCAACGTATTTTCAGTTACTTAGCTGAGGGGGTTAGAAAGAGAACTAGGGGGTTGAACCCCCCAAACCCCGCGACAACTGAAACACTGACCAGAGACAGCAGCATGTAATATGTAATGGAGTTTTTTCAAAACTTAGAGTTATTCATTATGGAGTCCCACAGGGCTCCAATCTTGGTCCTTTACTATTCTTACTCTATGTTAATGACCTTCCTAACTCTTCTTATCTACTTCAATTCATTCTTTTTTCTGATGACACTTACGTCTTTTGCTCACACAGATCTCTCGACAAGTTGATGGACCTGGTAAACTTGGAACTCACAGCTGTTGCCGACTGGTTCAGAGCTAACGGATTGTCACTTAATCTGACCAAAACTAATTTCATTATCTTTCGTTCTCATAGAAAATCTATACCTTGTCAAAATTTTACCATCTCCATTGATAATAAACCTATTCTGCAAGTTAAGTCTACCAAATTTCTTGGTGTTTACGTTGATGAACACCTCACCTGGAAGGATCATATTAAACACATATCCAATAAAATTGCCAAGAATGTGGGAATATTATCTCGTATATCTTACCTGTTACCCCGGAATATTATGTTTAATTTATACAATTCCCTCATCCATCCGTATTTAGCCTATTGCAATATCGTATGGGCCTCCAATTACCAAACCAGGCTGAAGAGATTGTATATAGGCCTACTACAGAAGAGGGCAATTCGTATTATCGCCGGTAGTCCATACAACTCTCACACAGGACAGATATTTCAAGATCTTCGTATTTTACAAAATGACCAGATTAATAAATTACAGATATGTGAATTTATGTTTCGCTTTGCCAATAATTTACTACCACCTGCCTTTAAAGATTATTTTCCTTGTGTGTCCGACTCACATTCTCATAACACCAGAACAAGAGGTGATTATCGAGCAGGATTTGCTCGGACCAACTCACGGCTTTTCTCGATTAAATGCGCTGGCCCTGTTGCATGGAACAGTCTATCATACAATGCTCGTAAACTGCCTAACTTGTACTTGTTCAAAAAATCTTTGCGCGCACTCCTACTGGAGTCATAGCTCATTAATTTTAGTAGCAGTTTAGTTTTATTGTGTTTAAATTTTCGTCATTGAGTTTTCTTGCACAGACTTGTGATTATCAATAATTTTTTTCTTTTTTGCTTATCTTAGTATTCGATTCCTTAACTTGTTCTTCGTGATATTCGTGTTTTATCGTGTTTTTCACCATTTGTTTGTGTGCACTCGTGTCATGTCTAATGCACTTAATAATTGTATAATGTTAACCGTTTGCTGCAATTGCACTAATTTTGTTTTGGATTCCACATGTACCATTTAATTAAGTTTTAATTTAGATTTATCTTGTTTTCTTCTTTTTTCTTGATCGAAGCAATTGATTAGAATATTGATTCAAAGACTTTTATAATGACATTTATTGTGATAGTATTGAACCATAGGTAGCCCTACATAGCGGGATTTTTTATCCCTTCTGGGTCTCCTTTTGTTGCAAATGCTGATACTGCTATGTTATACTGCTTTGTTTTCAAACTGCTTCAATAAAGGATTTGATTGATTGATTGATTGATTGAATGAATAAATTAATGAATGAATCCGTAACAGACATAAACGTTGACGTTTTTTTGAATTATTGTGATCGCTGTATATTATTCTAATTTCCCTCTTTCCAATGAGCGTTTGACTGCTTCCTACTACTGACACTTCTCCATGCATTTTGATTAGATGCAACAACTAACAACCACGCTGTGTAGATCAACCTGGAGGGCATCCATCAAATCCTTGAAATCTAGCATCCTATTTGCACGAGAGCCATAATACTGCAGCCTATAGATCCTTGTGTGCACAGCGGGTGGAGAGACTTTTGGCAGGGAGTGTAGTCAAATTTCACTTGCATTTTATTAAAAATAGAGAAGTAGAAACCCGATACAAGTGATTTTTTAAATGACATTTGCATTCGGTTTTGTTCAGATTCGAAAACTGCTTTATAATAGGCTTATTATTATAATCACCAAACAAAGAGCAGCTCACAGCTTGTTACTACGTTTTGTGTCAGAGAGGTAACCGATCAGGCACTGCAAAAGCCAAAGGTAAAGGTTGTCCTCAATATTAAGAAGATCTCTATATGAAGCAGTGGCGTACGGAGCTGAAATACCGCCCGGGGCGAGGGCCCAATATGCCGCCCTTGGGCTCTTAATTTTCTATATGCTATTTTCTCTAAGATATTGCATGACGATCATATTACATAGGCTATTCAATTTTATTTGTGCATTTTATAGGGGCCTAGCCTTTCTGGATTTTTCACTTTTCACTGTATTTATTTTGTAATTATCCGTTTTAGCTATGCATTTTCAACTTACTTAAATTTATTTTATTACATAATTAAAAACATTTTATTGCATGACTTGCGACCGTCGCTGACTCACTGTGATATGTCGAAAGAATAAGACTTCAATAAGTGATCATTTCAAAAATTAATGACAAAATAATGCAGTCAATTTCTGTTAAAACCAGAAAAATTTTAATATTAATTTTATAAAGAGGTCTAAACTGGTGAATGTGGTGAACGCTATGGTGGCGATATTGATAGTTTGTGATTAAAGTTTATTCTAAGTAATTAATTCGTGTAGATACCAATGCATATGATATATATATACATTATGTATGTATATATTATGATTTTGAAGGGCGGCAAAAAACAAGAATATACTTTAAAGTTTACTGTATGTAGTCTGTAACTCTGTTTACTAGATAATGCGAATCTGTTTCCTTTACTGCAATTCTGTTTAGTGTTTAATGTAGATAGTATGATGTCGCCCCTAACGATCAACGGAAGCCAAGCTGACTTGACTAAAGTGACGGTGTCTTTCTTTCCTTCCTTTTCTTTTTTTCTCCTACTTTTTCCTTTTTATATCCAAAATTCACTCTTTTTATTTTTCTTTTACCATATTTTGCCGCCCCTAGAAAAGTGCGCCCGGGGCGACTCGCCCCCCTCTGCCCCCCGTTCGGTACGCCACTGATATGAAGAGGAGTTCTGTATATGAAGAAGAGTATAAAAAAGTACATGAATTACACTCAGGGCTTTATGAAGAAGAGACCTATCTGTGAAGAACAGACTTCTCTATGAAGTGGAGAAAGTCTATGAAGAAGTGTTCTTTGTGTGAAGAAGAGTCCTCTCTACGAAGAAGATAATTCTCTATGAAGAAGAGTTCTGTTTATGAGGAAGAGTCATCTGTATACAGAAGAGTCCTCTGTATGAATAAGAGACCTCTCTATGAAGAAGAGTTCTATTCCTCTGTATAAAGAAGAGTCCCCTCTATGAAGAAGAGACTTCTCTGTGAAGAAGATTTCTCTCTATTAAGAAGAATCCTCTCCATGAAGAAGAATCTATCTATAATAAATTTATATAGCGCCCCTTCAAGAAATCTACTCAGTGACGCTCCCGACCGAGGCCCGGTCAAAAAGAAAGGTCTTAAGAAGGCCATAGAAAGTACCTGAGAGGTCCCTATGGAGGGACGAAGCGAAAGAGGGAGGTCATTTCAGGCGGTAGGACCCACCACGGAAAAAGCCCTTCGTTGCGCCATAGCAGTACGAGCAGTACGAGAATCCTCTCTATGAAGGAGATTTCTCTCTATGAAGAACAATTCTCTCTGTGAAGAAGAATTCTCTGTGAAGAAGAGTTGTCCTTATGAAGAAGAGTCCTCTAAGTCACTGCTTGCAGGTTCTCTCGACTGGAGCAGTCCGGCAAACGGAGAACACGTCCTTACAATTCACTCGAATTAAAACTATTCGTGACCTTCACGTCACGCATATCCGGATTCGAACCCAACAGAATGTGGTAAAAGGCAAAAGTGTTTCGCCCTATTAAAAATATCCAAATGTTTTGTTAATTATCGTAGAATGAAATTTAAGTAACTAATTAAAAAGCTTTTAATTGCATCTGTCCATGCACGCGAATGAGACCAGAGGCCAGACAAACTAAACCAGATCAGCTTGGCCAAACCCATAGATATAATAAATCTATGGCCTTCTAGACTAGTCTAGATAATCAAATCCTAACCTAACCTGACCGAATCTAATCTAATCTAATCTAATCTAATCTAATCTAGCGTCTATCTTGTGTGGCTCCGTTATTGTAATGAACAAGGCTTCAATTAGACTCACCAGGTGTCATTGTCTTCTCGTAGAAATGCATGAGAATAACCGAAATAGTTTCCAGTGAGGCTGAAAGATGGCTGAGACGCAGCTGAAGAAGGTTGAACAACGGTGACCGAGTAAGGATCAAGATTGAAGGCAACCACTCCACACTCGAAGAGTGAACCAGACAGGAAAAAACTTATAAAAAGACGTAGGAATGACAGGAAAGAACTTATAACAAGACGCAGCAATATCTTCATTCTGTTGTGTCTAGTAAACTAGCTTAGCTATTGGTTTCTTTTTGATGTGGCCGTTGCAGAATTCATCCGTCTGACTCCTTTCAAGCTTCTCGTCTACGTTTGTCTTTCAATCAATAGGCCTACTCTTTTATTGAACATCATAACTGACATAACGCAACTAGAACAAGCTGCAGGGGTTATATAGTCTCACGAGCAGCTAATTAGCATCAATTAGCATCTTGTAGAGAATGCGGGGTATAAAATTGTTATTTTTTGGGGTAGGGTAAATTTATGCGGTCTCGCTCTAAAGTTGTGTCCACAGCTGCGGAGGAGAGGGAGCGGATCACGCAGCACATGATTGGGATTTCTCATAATACCAAGAAAAAGTCGTTCGTCCTCCTTAGGCTGAACATCTAGGCTATTAAACGCGGGCCTGGATTCAAGGGTGCTAGTGCGACTCAGATTAAATTCCAGTGATTTCAGTATAAAGGTTATGCCACACTACAGTGTTTCTGTATGTACGTACGTGCTTATCTATGTACATGTGTTTTTAACTTTCTATGCCTGCATGGGCATAATTATGTGCGCATATGCGGATGCGTGATTTGATCAAATAATAGCTTACAATGTCCGGCTTGTTTAACCTAAACCTGACTTCTATAATAGACAAGTTTATCCATTCTAATATGTGAACTTCTATATCGTAAAGCACAAAGCATAAATTGATCGTCACTTTCAAGCAAAACCGCTTTCCGAAGTTAAAATTAGGTAGTTTTCCTGCCAGCGTTCCCATGGGCATTTTATATGGGACTCACATGGGTCCCATATGGGAATATGATTCCTATATGGGTCATTATCCGAAAAGTGCAGAATCGATGTCCCATGCTGGTTTTTTGAGTTTTTTTCGATAATTTCTTCAAATTTTTTTGCCTATCCTTCAAAGAATGAGCAGATTAACATTTCCCATCATTGTTTTAGCTGCTAGATTTTGGAAATTTTGAAAAAAATTACTAAATGTATACAAAATATCATTACCATCCAATGTCCGAGACGGTGTACAATGCATTAAATTAAGCTTTTACGCAAATTTATTCCATTACAACCTGTAACAAAGGTATATTATTTTGATTAATTAGTAGCTAGCATATGC
Source organism: Allolobophora icterica (assembly GCA_963556255.1). Classification (NCBI taxonomy): domain Eukaryota; kingdom Metazoa; phylum Annelida; class Clitellata; order Crassiclitellata; family Lumbricidae; genus Allolobophora; species Allolobophora icterica. Next base: position 21,071,271 of record OY744609.1, on the reverse strand, counting down.
AATAATTAAAGATTTAGACTCATTTTCATAATATTTATTTCTTTTTGGACCTATTTAAACTTGTCCATAGAAATAAGCATCATAGCCATCCCAATTTTTGGGAAGCCTATAACTTTTACAGAACGTGCTTACTTACTAAAAGAAAAGCATCAAGAACGAGGTATTGTCAACTATTAATGGAATCACACAGATTTGTGTTGAAATTCCTAATATTTTATTTTTGCTTTAAGTTTGTGTGTTCCAAATTACAAGAAAAGTAAATTTCTGCTTCATTACCATCTAATGTTGCATTTCCTGGTTTAGGTAGATTACAACATTGACAACTTGTTTTATTTGTCGCTTTTGTTGAACTGATTGAAATTACTTATCTGATGGAGTAATTCACGCGAAAATGTTTGACGGCTGTTTTAAAATTCATCATTTTGTCATTACCATTCGCGGTTGTTTTTCATCATTACCATCCGAATTCATCAGATTTTTGCTATTTTCTCATGAGAGTCGCATCCTGTCTGGGATGGTAATGACGCATTGCTCAGAGTGAATTACATGTATTGTTTGTGAATTATTTGACATAAAAATAAATTGCAAGTAATTCGAATTTACTATCAACTCTTAAAGTGTTGTTCAACTTGTATCTAATGCATATAACATACAGTTATAGCTAATGCTGCACAGATTTTTTTCTGCAGCTGAAAATTATATTTCTTTTTTTTAATAATTTAGAAAAATGTCTTAATTTCTTGACACCAGACTAATATATTGTGTGAAGGAAAGGCCTATTGTATTCCTACTTAATGCTGGCATCATCTACTTTTAAGAAATTGCCATTTTATAAGCACCAGAGGAATATTTCAGGTTCCCGTGATTAAATATGATTACACAAAAAGGGCGGATTTCAATGAAAAAAGAGGAGTTTTGACTTTATCGTTTCTGAAAAAAAATTAACTTATGATTAAAAATATAGTGGATTTCTTTCAAATTAGTTAAATTTAACTATGTACATGACTAAAAAAAACACTTGCAACCAATTTTGGGGAAAAATTTTTTTTGGTTTTTCGGAGACGAAATTTGTAACATTTCGGATAATGACCCATATATGGGTTCCATGTGGCATGTTGGCAGTGTTCTGTTTAACGAAGCTGCGTCGTAACATAGATGGTTAACCTCGCCCTCCTCAGTTTTCCAGCCTTAGGACTGGTGCCAACCCTTAAGACGGCAGTAGCGGTGTTTCCAAAGCACAGTCTAAAGTAGATAACTAAAAGACAGCATTTTATGTCGTAAAGAAGTGTCCAAAATAATATATTTCTAGACTATGCATTCAATTTTTATTAGCTGCTAATATAGCTGCTATTTAACTAACTCTTTAAAAAAGTAGGCCTAATCGTAGCAAACATAAGGTATATATATATAGGCCTAAGAAATCAGATAAAATCAAGTAGGGCCTAACATAGGCCTATATAAATGAAAACACAATAATCAAATAAAGAAACAAAAATAAAACTTGCATACCAAACCAAATAAAATGTACACCAGCCACGTAGCAATCCGATAAGGACATTGTTCCAGCTCGAATGCCGTAAACCTAGCAGTGGCGGCTCCACAGGGGGGCCAGGGGGCCAGTGCCTCCCCGAAATGAGTCTGTGGCCCCCCAGTGGCCCCCCCAAATCAGAGTCTGATCTATTATCAAATCTGTCAGAAGTGATGAATCAGATAATAGAAGAGGTTAGGGGTTCTATTTATTTTTCTATAGCTGTTGTTGATGAAACAAAAGATGTTAGTCACAAGGAACATCTTTTGTTAGACCTCTATATGATTTTTCCCAACAAGTAGTTAGCGAATGCTTTCTAGGTTTTAAACCTGCAAACGAATTAATTGTGTAGTCATTGTCAGGGCTTATATTAGATACCTTACAGTCATAGGGGTTCGACATTGGCTCAAATTTAGTGGGTCAAGGTTATGATGGTGCAAGTGTAATGAACACATCTAATGAGTGGTGTAAATAAGGATGTACATTAGTTGGTAAGGCAGTCGACTCCGTGGGCCATTTAGTTCCATTGTTATGCAAAAAAATTGAATCTAAGTTTAATTGATGCATCTATTTCAGAAGCTAGGGATTTTTTAAAAATAACTTCAAAGGTTTTATGTTTTTATTTCAAGTTCTATTTTGAAGCACAGGGTGTATTATATCCAGGGTAACCAGTGAGGCAACTGAAACTGTTCAGTGACATTAGATAGGTGTGTCCTATATTAGTTATAGGCGCTTTGTACTACCCAAACTGTGTCCCTAAAATGAATGAGAGGGTGCTATCCAGCGATGGGCAATAGTTAACTAAAACGTTGCTAACTTTAGTTTAATTAAAAAAGTTTTAGTCAAGGATGAAGTTTAACTAAAAAAATAGTTTAGTTAAAAACATAGTTTAACTAAAAAAATTTAGTGGCTAACTAACAAGTTTAACTAAAAAATCAGCAATATGCAACTATTTTTCCACAATGAACATTGAACACTGTCAACAAAAAAACATTTTAACCCTGCATGGTTTTAGCATCAACAACCTGTGTTTTCAAATTCATACACTATAGCCACAGTACGCCTGTAACTGTATGCCAGAACAGTACACATTGCATAGTTTGAAGGTGAAATTGTCATTGACGCTCTGCGTTATTTAGCCTACAGTTCACTTAACCTCTGTTATTGTGAAAATGTTAGTCGCAAAAGTTGGAAAAAGTTGGAAAAAGTTTAACTACTTTTTTTAGTTTAGTTAACTAATTTCCAAAATCAGTTTTAGTTGGAAAATAGTTTTAGTTTAACTAAAAAAATGGTTTAGTGCCCATCACTGGTGCTATCAAGAGTGAAACCCAAGTCACCAACACTAGATAGGTATGTGAATATAGGGTCCAGTGTGACGTCAGCTGGCCCCTCTGTCAGGATTCCCGGCCCCTCCTTGGCCCCCCTGTTGGAAAAGCCTAGAGCCGCCACTGAAACCTAGCCTAGATGGCCATTTTATTCTGGCTTAGCTTAGGTAGTGTTCAAATTTATCCGGATATCGCCCGATCTGAGATACAGCAACTAAATTACGAGACTCGTCACCAAAATGTGTTTTGTTACCAATATCGATCATACTGTACGCATCTTGTTTCCCACATTTTATGTTTTAGGTCTATCGGAATAACGAATAGACAGCATCGATCATATTTTTGTCAGATAGGGTTAGATTTTGCAAATAATTTGGAGATGCTCCACCTATGGTTGAGCAATTTAACTATGTGCTCAAAAAATCAACGTGTAAATGACAGTCACGTCCTCTGCGATTTTTCACATGGTCTCGTCGAGTAGTCCGATCAGCATCGTTTGAAACGTCGTTAAATCTGTCATAGTCTTTAACTTAGCCGTTGTCAAAGGGTTTGGCTGTTTCGGTTTCAACACTCTATGCTGTACACCCATTGTTTAGGGCTAGAGCCCGTGTTTGCAGACGCCATCAGATTAGGGGCTGAGGGCGGACGGTGCAGCAGACTGTAAGATCCTGCTAGGCCAAAGTTAGACCGGATACTTTAGCTGCACCCTTTTTAAAACGACCTGCATAGAATTAAAACTAAGGAGCTAGGTCTTGACAGGCCATCTATACAACATTAACTGATTTTTATAATCTGCGAATTCATTGGGAATACGATTCTGCTGGTAACACGTGGCTATCCACCTACGCTTCTCGCTGACTTCTGCTGGTCTTCCTGATGGCACATTTACGGGTAGTGGTGGTGATATCAATTAATTGAATAATGAGCAGGGTCGACATCATGCGGTCGCTATAGAAAAGTCTACATTTATATTTGCGTTTCATATCCCTAAACCGATTAGACCCATAGCCTAGCAGCAGAGCATATCCGGCAGGGTATTCAGTACTTAAAATGTAGTCTACTAATTTGGATTTATGTGTTCAATTTTTGATAAATTTAGAACTACATAAGTTTAGAACTACATCAGCCATATGCTACTTATTGTTGGCATGCGTGGGCAAAGAATTTTGTGAGAAAATCCAGTTCAAGGTGGCACTCGTCATGTACATAACACACGCAGGCTGTATACCATCCTATCTATCTTCTTTGGTTGTTCCATGCAGTTCTCTTCAACGGATGTCATCTCACTGATTAGCGGATAATACATCAAAATTCGTACAAATCTTGTCTTTGACCTGCAGTTTATCACAGTGTCTGACTCAGTTATGTGCAATTATCGTCTGATCTGAACTTAAAGTAGGCCTACCACTTTTCATTATGCCTGTGATACTGTAATGGGTGCGACATAGTGGTGTATCAATTTACACTAGTGGTGCACAACGTCCGGCCCGTGGGCCACATCCCGACCGCGACGATTCGTCGTGTAGCCCGATATGTCCAACAGGAAAAGCTGCTATTTAACAGCCGGTGTCACGAAATAGAGTAGGCCTATCCCCCATACAAGTATATCCCCTTAGCAGAATGGAGTATCCGGCCGGATGAATGTGAACGGGAGGGACTATCCCCCTTCGTGCAACAGTATCCCCATGAGTCGTACGAAATTATCCCCCTGTCAAAAAGTATCCCCCTGCAACGTAATATATTACAAATTGTGCGATTTAAGTCAGTGTAGAACTACATCAGCCATATCGTCGCCTGAGAATTATCTTCGCGTATCTCCATTTTCCAAAATTCCGAGATAAACGAGGTAGAAGTTTGGGCCGCATTTTGCGGAAAAAATGAGAAATTCAATGCAATAAGTAGGGCACTGTCAAATTACAGTTCACAACCAGACGTCATATTAAAACATCAACATTACATAAAGATATTGCATTTAAAAAATTAACAATTATAGTTGTTTTTCTGAAATTTGTGAAAATTTTGTATAAAATGTATTTACAAATATTACAAACCATCTTTCTGAAAACAAAGACATGAAATGATTAAATTAAGCAACGACCAATTATTACAGAGTGTTTTCGTTAAAATATTCATTTATATAGTCCGGATTTTTAAAAGAAAAACTTTTAATTGTCTGGATATGCGACACTATAGTCCAGCTAAGCGCACAGGTTTATGCTGTTGTATCTCCTGCGCGTCCAATCAGCGACGAGCTTTCTGTGGACATACAACAACAGAGACTGCTACACTATGAATGCTGTATGGAGATACGATAAAATGTTTCTGAAAACAGGACATACGACAGTATAGTTTGTTGAATATCTTTAAAAACGACCTATCGTATCTCCTAGCCATTGAAACTGAAGAAAGATCAAAAAAATTCTGATACAAATCAACCCTTAACTACTTTTCGAAAAAAAGTGGAGATACGACAAGATAGGCCTAATTCTCAGGCGACGATATGCTACTTATTGTTGGCATGCGTGGGCAAAGAATCCAGTGAAGTCTACTCTATCTGTATACTCCATTATACTCTTAGGAAAATCTGCCTCGTTTTGCTGGTGTACCGATTGATACGAATCGACCGATATCAGCAGTCACAAACGACAGTGTCATGAAAAGGGACTATAAGGTGCTAATTAGGTGAATTGGTAGCTCGCGCTTGATATCGGTCGATTCGAATCAATAGGTACACCAGCAAAGCCAGTGAAGCCATGTGAGGCAATGAACCAACTTCAATGACTCTTGTGTTCTTTGTGGTGTTGTAATCTCACGCAAATTAAACAATGTCTATTCGCATTATTAGTTGCGTGAAGGGCTTGTTGCGATATTATTATTATTATTATTTTTTTATTTTTTATTTTTTTTACCCGAGGTATCAAGAATCCCTCAGGATTTGGAAAAAATTATTGTTTTTTAGGAGCAGAGATAGTGTCTGGAGGGTCAGGCCTCGTCTTCGGGGGAAAGCGTGGGAAAAGTGCCTTTAAATGCAATCAAATTATAGCGTTGGATGCTGATGGACAAACGCTGAAAAAGAAAAGCTGATTCGCGTCTGTCGCCACTGATGGAAGAAATGCGACCGCCTATGTCGCTGATAAAATCTGAGGCTGAAGGGTTATTATTATTATTATTATTATTATTATTATTATTATTATTATTATTATTATTATTATTATTATTATTATTATTATTATTATTATTATTATTATTATAGTAGAAATCTAGTGATAGAATGCGATTTGCGAACATCAATAATCGTTAGTGATTAATTCTACCAGATTAAAATTTCTGATAGGTCGTCGTCAACGGAACTGACATCTAGAAGATGTCGCTTAACAACAACAACAGCAACGATAACAATAATAATAATAATAATAATAATAATAATAATAATAATAATAACAATAACAATAACAATAACAATAATAATAATAATAATAATAATAATAATAATAATAACAATAATAATAACAATAACAATAACAATAATAATAATAATAATAATAATAATAATAATAATAATAATAACAATAATAATAATAAAAATAAAAATAAAATATTAATATAATGATAATAAATAATAATAACAGCCTATAATAGTAACTTGAAAGCATTAATAGTATTATCTCAGTAATAATGTTACTAATAATAGCACACACCTCGTGAAACTCGTAATCGTTAATGATTAATTCTACCACAGGTTAAAATATTTGATAATTATGATAGTAATAATAACCTAGGTTGACTTATTATGGTAGAAGTGTGTGCCAATCTCCAATCTGCAGAAATGATAATTGCTATTTGGCCTCCTAGTAACCCACCCTGGGGTATTAATGACGTTCCCAAAGATGGAGAGGCAGGTCATCCAACTACCCACTATGAGGTGAGGTAATGCCTATTGCGGATGTCTGCAGCTGAATTTGGTACAAGCAGAGCCTATGCCTTAGAAAACAACTTCAGCCAGCCAACAGACACTGCGTTGGATCATCATTAATAGTGGGCCTGCTGCCTAAGATCTGACAGATGGTACTTGTGTCTCAGGACTACAAAGTCACAGTAGTCAGATATTATCTCTTGGAGGGAGATTGAATCTCTCTAATTGTCAGTCAACGCTGTAGCTGAATACGAGAAAAGAGGAACTGTTATAATTACATGTCTTGATAATGCAGAGTGTAATGTTCTCCCAATATTTTTATCTATTCGGAGGCAGGCGTTGATCGTACGACAAATTACTTCAGATTCCTTCCTGTCCCACTTGCATGTTTAAGAGGTTAGTGTAATAATATTATCAATGACGCAATAGACACTTCTGTATAAAATGAATATCTAGGGGCCTATTCTGAATAAATGTTAATCAGTTCAATATATAGCAATGTCAACGTTAGGATGGTATACTCATACATGTAGATTGCCTTATCTGTCTTACTTAGATCAGCATCTATATTAGAAATATTTTAAGATTATTGTCTAAATAACCTCCCTCTTTGAAGAAGTAAATGTCTCGTTCGTAGATCTGTCAGTTTTTTCTTTTGGCCCCCGTCACCGTGTTCTCTCGCTGACGACCATGTTGCGCTTACTATAGATGTCGTTTCCGTAAACGGCATTTCACATATGTTACAACTTGATGAATTTCTCTTATCAACTCGCCCACTGAAAGTTCTTTCAAACAAAATGTTCTCGTAGTTGATTCGAATGTTCCTTCAAATGTGTAGTTCGTTCACTTTCGACGTTGGACTGCTCAAACACAAAGTCCGACATTGAGTTTACGTACTAGATTTACGTGAGGGTCTGCCCTTTACATTTATATCTACATGTACATATGAAGCGCCACTCGAAACATCAGATCTCCGATGTTTTATCTCTCCGATAGGATCTATTCTCAATAATCACTGTCACACAACCAACTGTCAGTCTTACTGAATTTACTCATAAATTCAACAGATCAGGAGTTTCATGTTAGCGTTGCTAATGGAATTTACCTCCATCAACGCCTAACACCACAGCTGTCCTTCCTCAGTTCCAGAAGTGTTCAATACGCAATGCGCAGCAGACGACAGATTTTCACAATCCGTTGGAGTCGAATTCTTCCAATCAGCAACCGACACCTCTTGGCCTTTAGTCTCGAACTGCTGTACATATCCCGGAATCTAATCTAATTTTATCATCTATTTTGCTGGTCTGAGATGCTGGTCATATAGGTACAATATAAATATTAATTATCCTCGTCCAATTAGCCTCTAATTCACACGCCTATAATAAGTCATAGGACTTTGACTTAACTAATCTATAGGCAAAGATAAGGGTATTTTGAGTGGAACTGGGACATAGCTACACTGTACACAGAGTTCTTTGCTGGACATGCAATATCGCAGTTCCTGTAGATCATCAATGAAGTGTCGACATCAGCAGACAAAGAGTCCTGCCAGACAGAGACAAGAGGAGGGAGAGGTACAAAGTAGGTCATTTTGCAGACATCTTTGTCTACGATCTCTTTTCATGTTTGCAACCAGCTCACCCTGCATATCATAAGCTGGGACAATCTTACTCCTCTGAACAAGTTCCATCTGCCTGCGGAGATCTTCAACTCAGCTTCAGTCACTTATGCTACACAGTCACGTATGCAGCACTTTCGCCAAGTGTGAAACACTGAAGGTCGTGATGACTAGATCTAGACACCCACCATAAATGTACACATATACATGGCATTACTAGCAGCAACACAAAAGCTAATGCAAATGAGCAGGGGCGTCTACACCATAGAATCCTTGGAGCAAATGCTCCATCCAAAAAATAGGGGGTGGGAACTGTCAGTGTGTTTGCCACCATTTTAGGGGAAGGAAGGGAAAGGAGAAGAAGGGGGATAGGGGAGTTGCTCCAGTAACTTAGGGGGATAGACGCCCTTTAGTCTCGAACTGCTGTACATATCCCGGAATCTAATCTAATTTTATCATCTATTTTGCTGGTCTGAGATGCTGGTCATATAGGTACAATATAAATATTAATTATCCTCGTCCAATTAGCCTCTAATTCACACGCCTATAATAAGTCATAGGACTTTGACTTAACTAATCTATAGGCAAAGATAAGGGTATTTTGAGTGGAACTGGGACATAGCTACACTGTACACAGAGTTCTTTGCTGGACATGCAATATCGCAGTTCCTGTAGATCATCAATGAAGTGTCGACATCAGCAGACAAAGAGTCCTGCCAGACAGAGACAAGAGGAGGGAGAGGTACAAAGTAGGTCATTTTGCAGACATCTTTGTCTACGATCTCTTTTCATGTTTGCAACCAGCTCACCCTGCATATCATAAGCTGGGACAATCTTACTCCTCTGAACAAGTTCCATCTGCCTGCGGAGATCTTCAACTCAGCTTCAGTCACTTATGCTACACAGTCACGTATGCAGCACTTTCGCCAAGTGTGAAACACTGAAGGTCGTGATGACTAGATCTAGACACCCACCATAAATGTACACATATACATGGCATTACTAGCAGCAACACAAAAGCTAATGCAAATGAGCAGGGGCGTCTACACCATAGAATCCTTGGAGCAAATGCTCCATCCAAAAAATAGGGGGTGGGAACTGTCAGTGTGTTTGCCACCATTTTAGGGGAAGGAAGGGAAAGGAGAAGAAGGGGGATAGGGGAGTTGCTCCAGTAACTTAGGGGGATAGACGCCCCTGCAAACGAGAAATGTAAATGTGAAACAAAGCGTTTCAAACATTTAAGACTGCCTTCAAGAGTTTTTTTTCCAGAATTTCCTACAATTCGTGTAGTTTTCTGCTATGCTAGGTGACACATATTAAAATACCGAAGAGACTCTTAAAATAGGCCTATTCAACTCTCGTTGGTCCGCGATCAACTAACAAATTCTTGCAATATTATATGCTAAGCAAAAAACTCTCAGAGCAAAGGCAAAACAAAACAAAATGACAAGCATCTACACTAGGGTGACCACACGTCCCGGATTGTCGTGACAGCCGGGACAGTCCCGGAATTTGAAAAAATGTCTCGCGTCCCGGACACGTCCTTTCCGGGACAAACGAGCCTCGCCGCTGCATTGAGCACCGACTGTAGTCGGTCGCACAGGTATATGTGTTTGTGTAACTGTGTATGTGGAGGTTGTGCGTGTCGTCCCGGAATGAATTTTGCTGTTATCAATACGTAGAATTTGCTATTTTAATTTTTGAATAATTATTTTTAAAAAGAAATAAAAACCTGAAAAAAATATGCAACGCCGAACAAATTTACTAATCCTCGGCACAGTGTAATCTTAAGAGTAGGCCGATGGCTAAGTATGGGTCTACATTCTGCAATAGACGCTGATATGTGCAGCTGTAGGGGCCTATTCTAAAAACCAGGAGCTTACAATTAGTTACCAAATCTTTTGATGATAGTCGCATTCATCATGAGCGTATGCCTGTTTCAAATGCTGCAGTTGAACGAGTGTTTAGTTTGATGGAAGGATTCTGGTCTGATTCAAGAAACAGAACTTCACGTGAAGATGAACTTCGATATGAATTGCCAAACATTTCATAAGTTTGTCAAAGGCAAAAAGTTGTTGCGTTGTGTAGGAAATGACAACAAAATATAGTTTTTGACACCAGCCTATTTTGCATAGATTACTTACTTTGCCTTTCGGCTTAAATCACTCAGTGATGTCAGCGTAAATCGTAGCTATGCCAAAATAACAGTAATGTACAAGATTGAGACCAATACCAGTCTACCAGTCACTTTATAAAGTCTTACTATCTCGGCTTGATTCTTTATTAATTTTAAACAATTTTGGGTTTGAGCAATAAGTTGACAAATTTTTGTATTTTGGCTCATTTTCTTTCGAATTAAATCAATTAGAAATAAAATGCTTCATTTTGGTCTAAAATCTTACAAATATATTTCAGTTGAGGCATTGCGTATGCATAGTGCTCTTCCAATGAGCCCAGCTCCTAATTGAATTTGACTTATATATAGGCCTATATACATATATATGCATATATATATAATATATCTATGTATAAAGTGTTTTTTCTGCCGGAACGTTAAGGAACAGCGTTCCGGCAGAAAAATATAATTCAACAGTTAAAAATAATTTTGTTATTTCAATTTAATTTGACGTCAAAAATTTCTTGAAGGACGGTCTCACCGAGACCCCTTCCCAAAGCCCGCCTCGTTTTTCTCGGCCTTAGCCCTCGATTTAGCCCTTCCATAATTGTTCAGTTATATATCCGTGGTGTCCCGGAATGGCAGAAAAGAAATGTGGTCACCCTAGGTGGTGGTCTTGTGGAAATGTCAGAATCACTCAGCCGTGAAATCGATCCCCGGATGTTGTGCTTGGAGAGCATCAACCATGCTACTAGTTTGCGACTTGACCGACGTCTGTTCTCTGAGCGGTTCGTTGTCGTACTGCGACGACACCTCCTGTTGCTCGGCTTCGGCGTCTGCCGAATTGTCTTGCTCTACATGGCTCTGTCGCAACTTCTCGTTCTTCAATTGCTCGTACTGTTTGCGACGGAAGAAACCACACTGCCAACGAAAACACAACGTCATCATTGTCGTCGTTATAATCATATTACTAATATTCAACGCCATCATCGTCGCTGTTAGGTTTCTCGTCGTCATCATCATCATCATCGTTGGGATAGATGTCGTCATTTTTGTCAATTCATCATCATGGTCAATGTCATCGTCATCATCATCGTCAACATCATTGTTGTAACTGACAACGTCGTCATCATTATTGACATCATTGTTGTAACTGGGATCATCGTCATCATCATCTCAGTCGCTTGCTGTTGGAATCCCACTCGTTCGGAAAGCGGTGTTATCGCCATGCGTTACAGAATGTAGACTAACACGAGTTAGAAGATATAGAAAAGTTGCCACGCTATATACAGGGTGGTCCATAAAAAGTTAATCTCTACAGGTTTTTGCTAATATATCGGATTTAACGGAAGTTCTAAGCTATTTAATTGGATCATTATGAGTTATAACTAAATATTCAATACCAGTACATACAGGGTGGGCCAAAAAAGTAACCCCTACATGTTTTTTGCTATTATTTCGGCCAAAAGTACGAATTTTTAAATCAAGTTTTACTTGCTTAAAAGTAATTCATATCTAAGTATAACAGCCAAATTTCACCAAAATATTTCAAACAGAACTAAAGTTATATCACTTTTACTGAGTCCACCCACTGTTTTTTGATGGTCCAAAAACATGTAACGCAAGAAAAAGTAACAAAAAACGATTTTATTAAGTCACATCTCAAATAATTGGTATCAAACAGGCGGCTGAAGGTTCACGACACGAAACGATTGTTATTCACGGATGAGAAGAACTTCTATCTCAATCCACCAATCAGCAACCAAAACAATCGTATTTGGTCTAGTGGCAAGAAATCAGATGTCAGACCTGATCGTTGAATGCGAGAAGTTCGCTCCACATGTTATGGTATCGGCTGGTATTTGTTTTGGTGGCAAAGGACGACTGCATTTTGCTGATGAAAAGGCGAAAGTGAATGCTGCATATTACGTTTTCCCTCTGCCTCAAGAATTAATTTCACATTGCAAGCGTCTGTTGCCAGCTGAATTCATCTTTCAACAAGACGGCGCACCAGTGCATACTGCTTGTCTCACGTAAGATTGGCTCAATGTTAATTGCCCTGGTTTCATTGAGAAGGACCAATGGCCCTCAAACTCTCCGGATTTGAACCCGCTGGATTATCACGTGTGGGGAGCTATGCTGTAGAAATGCCACAATTCGCGACCAAAGCCAAAAACGATAAGATAATTGAAGGTCGCGTTGAAGTTGATATGGGAAATTTACTTGTGGAACCTATTAACAAGGCTATAAAAAACTTTACAAAGAAACTCAGAACATGTGTGGGTACTGGTGGTGGACACATTGAACACAAGTTGTGAAGCAATATCAAGTCTGCTTGATACCAATTATTTGAGATGTGACTTTTTGCTGCATTACATGTTTTTGGAACATTAAAAAACAGTGGGTGGACTTAGTAAAAGTGATATAACTGTGGTTCTATTTGAAATATTTTGGTGAAATTTGGCTGTCATACGTAAATATAGGCCTAAATTACTTTTAAGCCAGCAAAATTTCATTTAAAAATTATTACCTTTGGCCGAAATATTAGCAAAAACCTGTAAGAGGTTACTTTGTTTTTGGCCCACCCTGTATGTACTGGTGTTGAATATTTAGTTATAACTCATAATGATCCAATTAAATAGCATAGAACTTCCGCTAAATCTCCAGCTGCTGCTTCTTCTCACTCTCCTCCTTCTGACCTTTTATCCCTCCTCGTTAGCCTTCTCAACTCTCTTATCTGCCACCTCATACTCCTCGGTCTTCAGGTGCTCTGATCTTTTTTAAATACTCCACTTGGTTAGGTATACAGCATTCTTACTTTTAAAGCAATACTTTGACCTATTTTTTCAATAGGTCTAAGTAATCGTATCCGCAAATTCATAGAGCGCCGCTTCCTATACACTTAGGCGCTTAGCCTCCTCTTCCTCCTCTCCCTTCTTCTAATTTTCATTCTCATTCTTCTTCTATTCTCCTATTTACCCCCGCTCCCTTGTATACTGTTTTGCATCTTTTTCGCATTCTCTCAGTTCTTCCACCAATACTGCCAATCACTCACCGTCATCTACCTCATCAAACTCATCACCCAACAGGCTTTCCACTCCAAATTGAAGACTCACATCTTCAAGGATACCTACCCTAATCCATTCCATCCTCTTTCTCGACCTCAACAAACCCCACCGTAACAGCTGCTCTGCCTCTCTGGTCTATCTGGCAACCGGACTCGGACCTTCACTGGACATCGATCTCTGGACAACCCCTCTGATACGACGCAGCGCTCGTGAATAAGCTGGTGCTTTGCGCTTAGCTTTAAAGTGGCGCTTTAGAAAATTGGAGATTTCAATTAAGAATACGATTTTCTAGTAATCGTAAGTAGTTGACATAAAGCTTTCTTACCTTATTCAAAATCAGAACAAACGCCACAAGGTGCAGAAGTCCAACGCCGACCCCAACTAATATAAGCCATAGTGGTGTGGGGGCGGGTTCCTTGCTCGGCCGGAAGATGGTGCTTATCTACAAGTAATGTAATGTAACACAGGAATCATATAGCGCCACAATAATCAGACGCTGAGGCTAATTGCAGGTGCTGGTTAAACACACGCACAACCTCCACATACACAGTTACACAAACACATATACCTGTGCGACCGACTACAGTCGGTGCTCAATGCAGCGGCGAGGCTCGTTTGTAATCGCCGAAAGTACGACCATGTGACGCCATTACTGCGTGACGTGCTGCATTGGCTTCCAGTGCCGTACCGCATTGAGTACAAGCTCTCTCTGCTGGTCTACAAGTCACTGCATGGCTCGTCATCTGAATATCTCAGGTCCTACTGTGTGCGAACGGCGAAGTCGAGTCCTGGACTGGTGCTGAGATCGAGTGTAAAAGGTGATCTGTATGTGCGGAGGACGAGGACACGCTTTGGGGAACGTGCTTTTTCAACTGCTGGCCCCAGTTGCTGGAACAATCTACCTCCCGCGATCCGTTCGGCCGACTCGGTCGACTCTTTCAAGTCAAGACTCAAGTCCTACCTTTTTTCCAAGGCGTATCTCTGACTAATTGTGTGTGTTTTTTGTTGTTTGTCAAGGCGCCCTTGTAACGGCATGAGCTGTGTTACACATGTAACTGTATGCCATATCAATCAAATCAAATCAAATCAAATCATTTTATTGCAACCAACTGGTCAACATAAGCAAGTAAATTGACAACAGAAATTAACATAAAGTTGACATTGGCTACAAAGGGTGTCTCAGAAGGGACCAAGGTCCCGCTAGGAAGAGGCACCCAGTAGCTAAATAACGTAGCATTAATCGATCGCTGCTAAAACAGTTCACACACAAAACATCAGGCCTGAATTTGATCGGTTGACAAGCAGTTGACGTGATTGCCTATCTACGTTCACAACTGCAACAACTTAACTAACTTAACTAGAGCATGCAAGTGCACAAAACATTGAAGACCTGTCTAGTCGTTAATAATAAAAATTACGCAATTTGTTCTTGAAGCCTTGAGTACTGGGATGAGTTTGTATTGTTGAAGGAATGGCGTTCCAAATCGATGGACCCGTAAACTTCATGCTGAATTTTCTTGAATTTGTCCTAGCCTTAGTACAGCGATATGCTGTGGAACCCCTGGTGGCATAATCATGGATCTCTGAGCCTAAGGTAAAGTAGTTATTGAAAACAGGAGGGAGTAGACCGCGATGATAACGGTGGACAAAGATTCCTATTTGTAGCACTCTAATCTGGGCAATTTTAAGTAGTTGATATTGTTTGAAAATGGCGTCTGTATGTTCATATTTGCGGACTCCGGCAACCATTCGAACTGCTATATATATATATATATATATATATATATATATATATATATTATATATATATATATATCAAATATATATATATATATATATATACAGTGATGGGCAATAGTTAACTAAAAAGTTGCTAACTTTTAGTTTAACTAAAAAATTTTAGTTAAGGAAGAAGTTTAACTAAAAAAAATAGTTTAGTTAAAACTATAGTTTAACTAAAAAATTTTAGTTGCTAACTAAAAAGTTTAACTAAAAAAATCTGCAATATGCAACTATTTTCCTCAGTGAACATTGAACACTGTCAGCAAAAAACATTTTAAAATTGCATGGTTTTAGCATTATAAGAATGTGTTTTCAAATTCATACACTACTTACAGTACACATGTAACTGTATGCCAGAACAGTACACATTGCATAGTTTGAAAGTGATATTTGTCATTGACGCTTTGCATTATTACATTTCACTTAACGTCTTTTATTGTGAAAATTTTGTCGTAAAAAGTTGTAACAAGTTTAACTACTTTATTTTACTTTAGTTAACTAATTTCCAAAATCAGTTGCCAACTTTAGTTAAACTATTTTTTTTAGTTGGAAAATAGTTTTAGTTTAACTAAAAAAAGTTTAGTGCCCATCACTGTATATATATACGATAACTTTTATTACACCTGCGTTATTATATTGCACTGGAGAAAAATGTTTCGCCAAACCTTCCGGTCAATGGGGACTCGTTCCACTTTTCCTTCTTTCCACTTCTTAACATCTTCGGACAGTTTGTCCGGACTAAGTAGGATGGAGCTGATGTAAGTGAATTTCTCCAAATCCTGTAATGTAATGTAATAGAATTTAAAGGTACTGTCTCAAGGGCAGAGGTCAGAGTAAGTATCTTTGAGTACTTTGCTTTACTAATATTCGCGCATGCGTAGACTACATCCCTTTCTAGCTATTCGCGCCTTTGGAATGACTTCATTGACAGGTGCTAGAAGGATCATTTGAAGTGATGCTATATAAGGTCATTTCAGATCAGCTCAAAATCCAGAAGCAACAAGAAATATAATTATAGAAGGTAGAATTGGTATATAAATTTTAAAGGATTTTTTTGTCAATGTATGAATTATTTAAATTTTCAATGGTGATATTAATATTATTATAATTATAATTATTATTATTATTATTATTATTATTATTATTATTATTATTATTATTATTATTATTATTATTATTATTACTGCTGCTACTACTACTACTACTACTACTACTACTACTACTACTACTACTACTACTACTACTACTACTACTACTACTACTACTACTACTACTACTACTACTACTACTACTACTACTACTACTACTACTACTACTACTACTACTACTACTACTACTACTACTACTACTACTACTACTACTACTACTATTACTACTACTAATTTTACTACTACTACTACTACTACTACTACTACTACTACTACTACTACTACTACTACTGCTACTACTACTACTACTACTACTATGACTACTACTATGACTACTAGTACTACTACTACTACTACTACTACTAATAATAATAATAATAATAATAATAATAATAATAATAATAATAATAATAATAATAATAATAATAATAATAATAATAATAATAATAATAATAATAATAATAATAATAGTAATAATATAATTGATGAAGATGGTCACTCCAGAGATAAATTTTCACTTATTTAGTATATGACCTCTGAGGGATTATATGTACCTCGCTTTTGTGAGTAAACGAGTGCGATGTATTAAGTGTGTTTTGATACATATATACATAAATAAAACTATATCTGCATACATACACACTTACCCGGATCTACCCTAAAATACGAAATCTGTTTACTTCAATCAATCAATCAATCATGTAATTTATATAGCGCCTCTTCAAGGGCTCTACTCAGAGGCACTCCCAAGCCAGGCCTGATCAAAGAGAAAAGTCTTCAATAGAGCGTAAAAAGAAGACGGGTGAGTACGAGGAGACAGGCAAAGGAGAGGTGGTAAGACTTGTGGAAGATGCACTGCTTAAACTTGTTAGTTGGTTAACAATAAAAAATGATTGATTGATTGACTTACATAAGCCTATATATATATACATTCAAGGATGCATATATACATATATGGATACATTCATACCGGTACATACTTACATTCATGCGTAAGTATATATTCACATACATGCAAAAATGTGTTTATCTTTAGGGTAAAAAGCGACAGGTCAAAACTCCGTCTGCCTTAATCTTTGACAAAGGCAAGTCCCCTTCAGCCAAAGTCTTTTGAACAGAAGATAAGCTAAATGCTGGGCCATTAAGTTACCTTCATGTTGGACAGACTGACGGCTGAGACCTCGACTGTGATGTTCACGTAGATCGTCTCTTTCACGTGCAATGAACCGATGTTGTAGCGCCTGATGGCTGAACAAGGCCCAATGTCACAGCTCTTCAACAGACCACGGAGACAACAATCAACAGATCCATAAATTATCATTATTATTATTATTATTATTATTATTATTATTATTATTATTATTATTATTATTATTATTATTATTATTATTATTATCATTATTATTATTATTATTATGATCATCATCATCATCATCATCATCATCACCACCACCACCACCACCACCACCACCACCACCACCACCATCGTCATCATGAACATTTTTAATGCGCAACAAAACGTCACAAAAATGTACACAGACAGACAGAATTCTACGATTCCTCGCTCAGCTGCTGAAGATGTGGCGTCTTAACAAATGCGTTACTTAGTTGCTTCCGAAAGCATTGCAGGAGATGAACATGTTCATACCAAGATGATCGAGCGAGGAAAGTTGTATGCACTGTTCCCATCATTCTGTTCTGCCCTTTTAGACGTTCGAGTCCCGTTCGTAGCGGTTGAATTTTCGAAGATGATCCCAGTGCGGTTGACAATTCGTTCAGTCTGCTGACGTTCACCTTTGACAGTGACCTACAGCATATCGCAGTTACCTCAGATGCATGTATGTACATGTATGTATATATGCATGCATGTATGTATGTATGTATGTATGTATGTATGCATGTATGCATGTATGTATGTATATATGCATATATGCATGTTTGCATGTATGTATGTATGTATGTATGTATGTATGCATGTATGTATGTATGTATGTATGCATGTATGCATGTATGTATGTATGCATGCATCAAGACACTTAATATAGCGCCTTTTACGTCTCAGGATCTCGACTAGTTTGGCGATTGAATACAGAAGGGCCAAGTAAGGCGAATAAAAGGCAAGGCATGGATGTGTTCTCGTGAATCTGAGTAAATTCAGTTTCGGATGCTTGTTACATGCTGCCCAACCGTGTCACAATTACAGTTCAAACCTGATGTACTAGCCCTAGAAGTGCGCGATTAGTTGTGGCTAGTGTACTTGTTCAACTGCGCTAGAAAACCGTGCATCGACCGTACACTTTCAGAGAGGGAGGAAGAAGACTAGCCAACCGTCCCCATATGCCGAGGGTATCTGCAGACGGGTACATCCACGTGCTAGTTCGGCACCAACTTTTGACACGCTTAGGAATATTGCCACTTGATCGTATCATTAAACTTCAAATTAGTTTATTTATCAGTTCACTAATAAAATGCTTCCTTCAACCTCTAATCATTACATTATTCGCGCAACAGAAGTCCAAAAGCATATACAAGATCCTCAGGAAAAAATTGTGTAAGAAATTGTCTCGCACTAACACCCAACATTATTCTCTGGTGTACACTGGACCAACCACATAGAATTCTCTGCCATCTGTACTTAAAGATGTGCCCATTGTGCATCGATTTAAAATTTTAAGGAATGCACAATACATAATTAATTTACTTGCAATGTAGCTTTGCTTTGATCTGCAGATATAGGCAAACGCCAATGCATCAAAATATTATTGTGTTTTTCATTTCGTTTTCGTTATTTCCTTTTTGTTCCTGCACTTATGTAATGATCTGTGCAATCTAATGAAATTCGAAATGATAACTGCTTGCCAAGTGCTTGGTAATGGAAAAAATTAGAATTGCACCACACTTATATTGTTACTAAAGCCTAATGAATTCTGAAACTTTTGGAAATGCCGCCATTAAATCTGTCACACAAAATTAGGTGATCGTGTTAGCGGAACTTGACCATTCCAGTCTCATCTTTTGGAACCTACAGATAGGGGGCCTACTTTAGTTGACTGACTGTAATAACGAACTGTTATATTGGTGTTCAATAAAAGGTATGTTATGTTATGATAAGAAAAATGAAGTCGCCCACAGTTCGTAACGATAGTTAGTTTAATGAACACCGGTTTCCTCTCTGGGTTAGCTAAATTTACGATGGCTTCCTCTCGGAGTTAGCTTAATGAACGATGGTTTCTTTTGGGTTTAGCTTATTGAACGATAGTTTCCACTTTGGTTTAGCTTAATGAACGATGGTTTCTCTTGGGTTTAGCTTAATGAACGATGGTTTCCTCTCGGGTAAGCTTAATGAACGATGGTTTCCTCTCTGTGTTAGCTTAATGAACGATGGTTTTCTCTTGGGTTTAGCTTACTGAACGATGGTTTCCTCTCGGAGTTAGCTCTATGAACGATGGTTTTCTCTTGGGTTTAGCTTACTGAACGATGGTTTCCTCTCTTTGTTAGCTTAATGAACGATGGTTTCTCTTGCGTTTAACTTAGTGAACGATGGTTTCCTCTCGTTGTAGCTTAAGGAACAATAATTTCCTCTCTGGGTTAGCTTAATGAACGATGGTTTTCTCTCGGGTGCTGCTTAAAGTACTTTTGGATTAAAATACTAACCGTAAAGTCAATAACTTTGGAGACTTTAAATTTTGAGTCGTCAGGCAGTAAAATATCGACGATTACAGCTGGCATAGCCCCTGGTCCTTTATTCGAGATGGTGTAGACGTGTTTGAATGTTAAAGTCCTTTCGTCAGCTTTCGTTGACTCCGCAGCGTGAGTACTAAAGAGTATGTTCTCATTCGCAGACCTGCAGATAGTCGCAAATAAACAGGTTACGGCTAATGTACATGTTCTTCTGTTTTCGGGCCGTATTATCTCGACCCTGGTAATTTTAGAAGATATGTCGGCTGAAATCCTTCCCTAACGGTTCCACATAACGTGGGCACCAAAGTCATCTTAGATCTCCATGCACAGACCGTCCAACCTCGAGATACAACTCTCCGAATTATGGTCCAGATCAGTATGCGTAATGTAAGCCAGACTAAGCCTAACTCTCCTGGGTGGTCGAGGTGAAGAAATATGGTTTAACAACAGCCAGATCAGTGGGATTAGACAACCGGATCCACTGTCCATGTAAGGCCCAACTGTTGACGGAGAATTATTCCTGTAAACTTAGAGGCCTGGCAGAAATTGTTGAAAGTTTGGCATATAGAACAATGCGGAGTTGAACATAGACCCAAAGGCGTAATTAAGATCATCATGTCCTTTTCACCTTGTTTACACTCTTGACATAAATGTCTAAGGAAAAAACATATATGTAGCCTTAAGCCAGACACTGTGTGTACCGTCATATTACGGTAAGCTTTCACTAGGTATTACTTTCAAATATATCGCACAGACCTATACGATAGACATATACTACTTTGATATGATTTCGCCGCAGATAGCAGTGTGTTTCGAGCAATATCATAAAAATAATAATAATAATAATAATAATAATAATAATAATTATAATTATAATAATAATAACAATAGTTATTATTATCAATATCATTAATATTATTGGTCTTGTTTTTGTTGTTATTGTTTTTGCTGCTATTGTTGCTATATTGCTACTGTCACTATTGTTGCTATTGTTGGCATTCTAACAGTACTAGCAGTGGTATAGTTAGAGTAGTGGTAGTAAGAGGAACGGTTGCATTAGTACTAGCAATAATTGTTGATTCAAATAGACAGACACCTACCCCGACGCATCGAGCTCAGCTTCGTATCGGATAGGTATTTGGAAAGGCAGGGTCCTTGTCCCGTTCTGGATGTGACCTTGCGTTCCGATGCGACACTGGAGCTCCATGAAGTCCTTCGGAAAGTTGTTTTCTTCTTGAAAGTTCACTGGATCGAGCTGGACCTCGAACGCCACTGACCCGTTTGTGTGGATCTGCCTTTCTACGTCGCAGTTCAGTCCTGACATCAGTGAGCTGGAAGTGGCAGGTTCATTTAGCGACGTGTTGAAGGGTGAACCCGTGACGTTATTGCACGGATCTAGCGACACCAGCGAAATGTATAGCAGAATCGACGGATGGATGATTTCCATAATGACCGCGTAGGCTGTCTCTCCGGTGTTTTCGACGTAGAAGTGCAGCTTGAGGAGCTTCTGAGAACCGATGACGACCCCGCGGCCATGATCTTCCTTCGGCAGCGTCATGTTGACTGAGAGATTGGCGTCACAATAGTCATCGTCACCACATTCCTTTTTGAAGCCAATCTAAAACAAATGTTTTGCAGTTTTATTGCTGGGGTTGAGCTCCTTGGTTGTCTTTCCACGTAATATAGGATCTCGAGGAAATTATGATTCTTGGATCTCAGAATCTTATGCCTCTGATGTGCTTTTCTATATAGGGAGGCGTGCAACAGGTGTGATACCGCGATTCGGCATAAATTTGTACGTATTGTAGGTCTGTGTTTAGATATATGCATATATAATTTATATATATATATATATATAGGTCTACATGTATATATATATATATCAAGAGAGACATGGACATGAAAACAGAGACAAATATATATATATATATATATATACATACATACATACATACATACATACATATATTGTTGCATGCAGGCACATGACCTATTACGTAGATGCAGGTGCTAGGCTAAATCCGTAGGTTGGCGGGAATCTTATGCCATGGAAGGAGTGGCCTTGTCTATAAATATGACTGCCGTCGTTGTTCTTGAGCTCATTCGTTGATGTTAGGTAGAGATCTCGATTGAGGTCTAGGTAAAGATATTTCGTTAGTCGAATTTGTGACGGTTGTTCGTCGTTGCTTTTCAACTCCGTGCCTGACGGGTTTGCCGAGCCTCCGCTTCTGAATGTCGTGACGAGCGGTGCTTTGGCCTTTTGTTCCGCTTGATGTGTCTTTGTTCGTCTTTTGATAACTATATCGCATGTTCATTATATTAAATCCTATTTTTGTTAGAACTTTGGGCTTACATTCCTTTCTTTAGCAAGAATCATTCCTTAGCAACTTGTAACAATATATATATTCGTTTAATATCAATTCGAACTGACAAACCGCAGACTATTACACGTGGGAGGAAATGTTGTTATATAATATAATATAAAGATGTTAATGAGTCTGAGCATGAGCGATTTAGGGTTTATTGAGCAGGCTTCTATAAAGCACCCTGAAGTCGTCAAGAGAGAGATAGAGACAGAAACACGGACAGAGAGAGAAACAGAGAGAAAGAAAGAGACACACACACACAAAAGAGAGACAGAGAGAAAGAGACAGAGCCACAGACAAGTACGGTTGCTGACCTGTCCGGTGAACGTTCGGTTTGAGCGACGGCTGAGAACAGGCAACAGTCCATCGAATACCACGTGATCGACTGAGGCTCCATATACAGACTTCCGACTGTCGCTGGTAAACGATGGTCCGCTTATGTTGAGTTGAAATTTCATCGGAGTTGCAATGTTCTTCGGGTAACTCTTTATTATGCGTGGAAGGAAATACATAAAAAGATTTATTACAGTTTGAGTTAAATATAAACGTTTTGGTCATGGATAGAATTACATATGAACGGATTTACCATAGATCAAATTTAATATAAACGGATCCATCATAGATCGAATTAAATGTAAACAGATCCATCGTAGATCGAATTAAATGTAAACGGATTTACCATAGATCGAATTAAATATCACTGCTATGCATGATTTTTGATGTTCTGCCAAAAACATGTTTTTCTAAAAGATTTTAGTCTGCTGATTTCAAAAATGATATCCGTTTTTCTGTATCACGTAGGGTTTTCTCGACATCTCTGCCGCATTTGACACCATTGATCACAGCCTTCTTCTTCAACGACTATCTTCTTGGTTTAGCGTCTCTGATACTGCTCCACTCTGGTTCCAGTCCTACTTGTCTTCCCGATCCTTCTCTGTTAAAGCCTCCAGCCACTGCTCACAACCCCTTCCTCTTTCCTGTGGTGTCCCTCAAGGCTCCGTCCTAGATCCACTACTTTTCATCCTTTATACCACACCCTTAAGCCATCTCATAAAATCCTCCTCTGTCGACCACCATCTCTATGCAGATGACACCCAACTCTTCATATCCTTCTTCCCAGACTCTTTTTCCACCGCCATCACACAACTACTCAACGTGGTTAACCTTATTTAAGAGTGGATGTCATCCAATCTCCTCTGCCTTAACCCTTCCAAAACTGAATTCATCATCCTAGGCCTTCCTGATCAAATCAAGAAAATCCATGATCCTTCCATAAACCTTTCGACTAACTCATCGTCTCTCACCTTCACCGCTGACTCCCCTGTTCGCAATCTTGGTGTTATTTTTTATCCACACCTCTCCTTCTCTAACCACATCTCCAACCTCTCGCGCTCCTGCTTCATGCACATTCGTGACCTCCGACGCATACGACCCATGCTCGACCTTAAAACTGCCTCCACCATTGCTACCTCCATTGTTCATTCAAAGCTTGATTACTGCAATTCTCTTTTTCTCAACTACGAATCCACTAAAATCAAGCATCTACAGCTTATCCAAAACTCACTAGCCAGAGCTGTCACTAGAACGCCCAAACATCATCATATCACTCCCATCCTCAAATCACTCCATTGGTTAAAAATCACAGAGCGAATCCACTAGAAAGTTCTATCACTAACCTACAACTCCCTACAATATTCCCAGCCCAAGTAACTTCGTGATCTCTTCACCATTCAGACCCGATCATCGTCCTATCTCAGTCTTTCTCGACCCCCAGTCACTACTCACCTCAAGTTCTCCAACCGAGCCATTTCCATCACAGCACCACGCCTCTGGAATGATCTCCCTCCTGAATTCCGCACTTTCTCAGTGCCTCCATCATCATTGCTACCCGTCCTTCATCCTCCTCCTCTTGTTCCTCTATCTATCACCCCCGGGCTTTCCACTCAAAACTGAAGTGTCACCTTTTCAAATACTCCTACCCTGACTCATCTGATCCTCCGCCTTCCAATTCTTCTCGCCGTAAACGACACCCGCCTTGACAGCTACTCTGCCTTTCCTGATCTGGTACCCTGGAATCGGACTTGGACCACTTTTGGACTACTCTCTGGAAACCCCCTTTGATTTGATGGACTATTTCTGGATGATGAACAGAGATTGTTCGTCAGAGGAAGAACACGCAAGAAAATCTAAGAAAACACGTTTCTGTCCCTAAGACGGTTTATGTCTCAGTTTCATTGTATACAAGATTTTGCCATATATTTTGTATAAAATTATTGTAAACATCTGGGCACTGTCATCTGTTTCTAAGATTTTGACACCAGGACTTTTATAAACCTTTCTTATAATTTTTTTCTGCAGTGTATCAAAGAGAAAATAATTTCTCAATAATGTAAAAATTCAATAAACTTATAATTTGATTTGTACGAAATTGTGACGTGATGGCCAAATTTCATCAACATATTTGAAATCAGGATGTCAGAATTGTATAAAATCAGTAAAAATAAATCAGACATCTGATTCTTTCTTTTAAAATGCATAGCAGTGTATCAATCAAATCAAATCAAATCCGTTTTTATTACAACACACAAACTGCAGATTAACAGTGACAGAAAACAACAGTTATCAGTTTAGTGTTATAAAAGGATGTCCCTAATTGACAAGTCCCGCTAAAATGGGACACGCTGAGAGTTCACAGGCTGAGACGGACAGTATAGATACATATCTGGTTGAAAATTTATAAATCTTAACTAACAGTGAGCCAAAATTTAAACACAAAATAAAGCAAGCATTGGCTAATCAGCCAACAATTAACCATCCATTGAGAGTAGACATATTCATATCCAAGGTGTAGCTGTTTTACTATCTTAAAACCTTAAGTGATTAATACAGTTAATGAGTGGTAGTAATAATTAACAAATTATAAAACTGATAACATCAATGAACCCTAGTATATTATATGTCGGCAATTAATGAGGTGATGTTGCTTATAATATAGGACCTTAGCAGTGTTTTAAATCGGCTGATAGGTCGAATTGAGGTTAGTACAGCAGGTAGGGAGTTCCATATTCTGGGGCTCCGGCATTTGATGGAGAACCTTTTTACATTGATACGGGCAAACTCAGGGTGGTAATTCAGGGCGGTACGCGTCTGGTGGTGATGGATGGTTACCCCCTCCCGAAGTAAGAAACAAAAGACAAAGGCAGCAAATTATTATGATAAACAGACACATCGAAATTTAAATGTTTTCGCATTGATAGACTTAAATGCAAATCTATATAAATAAAGACAAGACTCTGTCTGTCTGTAACAGCGATCTTTGACCGCGATGCATTTCTACAGCTTTGGACCTTTTCACTCCAAACCTTCACTACTGTCTCGGGGTGGGCATTACATACCCAGTGTGAGGCTTCGCTTCCCCCGTTTTCACCGCTTCCATGGTGTTCCGGGCCAAAACCTCTCCCAAACCGCCACTTTTTACAAATTTGAGTCAACCTATTTTCATTCGCCAGATGGCGCCCCCCGAGAAGATTCTGTGTGTTCTTTGACGGCGATGCATTTCTACAGCTTTGGAGCTTTTTACTCGAAACCTTCACTGAACTATTATTCATTTGTTGCGTTTTGTTTCCGTTCTCAGTATTTCCGAAAACCGGGCAACGCCGGGTTCACCAGCTTTTTCGCTACAGGGATTGAAACTTATAACCCCGGGCAACGCCGGGTAAGCCAGCTAGTGAATTTATATATGGATAAAAATTAATTCACACGGATTTATCACAAATCGAAAACCTTCAAACGGATTTCTCCCAAGATGGAATTGATACAAAGTTCTATGAGAACCATCAGAAAAATCTACGAGAACAAATCCCTTTATATCTCTCAAAAGTCTTTCTAAAGCGCTACTTGGAACACCTCAAAGCTTACTGTTACGAACGCCCAAATTTCTAAGCAGACAGTGTTTGCGTTTAAATGAGCAGAAAAGCTGCGGATTGAATAGCTAAAGGTTCAAGGAAACTGTTAGACAAATTTGCTAGGCCTACTGTGCAGCGGGCTTAGTATACAAACTGTTGTTTTTCTAAGCCAAGAGGGCTACGATTGTACCGTAGTTGTTGCCATGGAGTAAAACTACAAAATCAATTGATTGGCCATTACATCATGATAACGCGAAATGAGATCAGCTGTACCGAAAAGTGGATTTTCCAGCTCCTATTCAGCGGTTGATCAAGGTTTTCGACGGTGAAGTTGATTCTCTCCTTCAAACCTCTGACTCCTTCGGGGTGTCGGAGGGATGCCCTTTTGTCGCCGTCGTCTATGCGCAGCTCATAGGACAGATCTTCAAAGAACATAACAGGAAAGTTAAGGCGGACGTCCAACGAACAGATCCGATCCAAATATGATCCGGTGGGATAGGAACGGTGTACGTCCACCTTAAGGCATGTAGGGGATAAACGGTAATCTTTAATCTAATCTGAGTCTTCAATCAAACGATTACGGGTGCGTTCCTGCTGTCTAGGGCCCTAGGCAAACAGATCACGCACACGTGACTCTGTCAAGTACCAAGCAATAGAATTTGGCATAGCAGTATGCTTGGAAGAAATGGAAAAGCTTGCGATGCGCCTGTTCCATGTCCAAAACCTCAGAATTCGTCTACTGTAGGGTTATGAGCAGAAGAGCGGAAAATTAACGCGTGTCTTAAGTTCATTCATTCATTCATTCATTTATTCATTCGAACATTTATATAGCGCTCCTTCAAGGGAACTACTCAGAGGCGCTCCCGACACGATGCAGCACCATGGGATACGGGAGCTTTTGTGTTAGTTTATGGCAAGGCGCTGTTTGGTGAGTTTCCTTAGGGTCCTAAACGTGTGCTGCCTATTGTCTCCTATTCATAAAGAGCAATAGTAAAAGGACAAGTTCTCGATGCCTTTTATGCATGCCGACATACCTTTGATGTTTGCTGACAAACGCAGGCATGTCTTCGATAGTTGCCTCTACAGTCTACAGCTTACCTTTGATACACGGCAGGTATCTTCCGCGAGTGAAGCGAAAGTATGCTTCCTTACGCAGTTCCCTCGGAATCATCTGCTTCGTTGTCAGATTTCCATTTTCATCAGACACTATGGGGTGATTAAGCATAGCTGAGCAGTTCATAGAAATGTCCTTGTCATAAGCCATCTCTTCGCTGAGCTGAAATGAAGCGTCTTTTTTAAAGGTTTCGGTATTCTTCGCCGTGTATCTGTTGTCAAGGTAGAAGTTCCGGTCGAAAAGATATATGTACGTAGCGTAACGATCGGCTACCAGGAAGGACACGCATCGCTTGTCGCTCCGCTTGGCCAGACACGGAACCACGAAGAATTGTATCGGATGTCTGGACGATTGACTGTTGGTGAAAGTGATTCTCTGAGTTGGTCCTAGTGAAGCCAGTCTGTTCTTATAATCGACAAGGATGTAGGTGTCCTCTGAAACGGACACGGTTTTAACGGTAAGACACTTCGACACTGTTTTCTGCGAATGACTATGTATAAATGGTCATTGTATTAGGGGCCGACATTATACAGGGCCCATGTTCGCACAACAAAACAGCCATCTAATCGGTTACGCTTAAGAGGGCCTATGTTTACATTTGGTAAACAACCTGAGGCCTTTACAATAGAGCTTTACTGTAAAGTAATGTACGTATATATATATATATATACGTAAAGGCTCTATATTAAGTGCGTTGATATATATATAATTATATATATATATATATCAACGCACTTAATATATATATATATTATATATATATGTATCAACGCACTTAATATAGAGCCTTTGTGTAGTTCACAAAAGTGCTGTACTCATTGGTACTTTTTATGATCGCTGAATACCAACTATAAGTACTGCAATGTATTGCTCAATTTATGACGATTCTAGTCCGCACAACCCACTGGTCTTCCTAAACTATAAAGTTCCAGTGCATATTTTAAGGAATTTTGACTACTGGGACAAAATCAGCCATGGGTCTAGTTCATGATCTTTCTTAGGAGCTCGTCTCTGAGAGGTGGGTGGGAGAAAGTCAGCCATGATCTGGTCGAAGAATTTTTTTAGGAATTAATCTCCAAAAACTTACAACTTTCAGACTTTTTCTAAAAATTCATCTCCAAAAAAAGTTGATGACCTTTTTTTAGTCATCACCTTATTTTACCACTTTTCTCGGGTCTCCAAACCAATAACAAGGGATCATTCAACAGTAATGTCATACCTTTCTCATTTTACTACTGGGACAAATCTTTAAATTCTTCCAACATTTGTCCCACTAGTTGTACTTTATACATACATTGCCTGGGACAAATCAGTCTGACTACTGGGACAAATCCTAAGACTACTGGGACATTTGTCCCACTAGTTATACAGTTAAAATATGCCCTGTAAAGTTCTGGATACACCATAGTTACTGGATACACCATAGTTACTGGATACACCATAGTTACTGGTCCGTAAACTCCGTAAAACCATTGTAAACTCCGCCACTGTTCGTTCTCTGACAGTGCCAGTCCAAAGCCTGGATAAAGGAGGAGGGTGACGCTAATTATCTTTGTTATGACACAGCGTCGTTAAACTGAAGCTACTACTACTAGTTACTGGTCTACAGGTTGGTGCATTTTCTGGCTTTACACAAACAAGGAGATTGCAAAGATAACGAATATTAATCTTTATTTAATTTACTCAATTTTACAGAGCATACTTGGAGTGTGTGAGCAATGAATTAGCACGACACAGATGTCGACTGGATGAATTATAAACGGATCGAATTAATGCAAATATAACGGTTTATTAATTAAATCGAATGAGATAAACGTGACCTTATTTTTGGAACGAATAAACTACCAACGGATTTATCAGAGATCAATGAAATATAAATGATTTCATCGTAATTTAAGTTATAAACGATTTTATCACCGACCGAATAAAATAAAAGAGATTTATCACAGATAGAATATAATATGATAGATGAAAAAATTTATTACAGATAAAATAAACTGAAAGCGGTTTTTATCACAAATAGATTAAAATGTAATCGCATTTATCACAGATATGAAATTAAAACAAATTCATCCCAGATCGACTGAAATATAAACGGATTTATCACAAATCGAATTAAATATAATCGGTTTTTATCATAGATCCAATGAAATATGAACTGATTTATGACAGATCGATTAAAATAAAAACGAATCGAGCACTGATAGAATTAAACGTTTTTTTTTTTTTACAAAGGACTGAAATACTAATGGATTTGTTAG
This sequence comes from Allolobophora icterica, assembly GCA_963556255.1. Taxonomy (NCBI): domain Eukaryota; kingdom Metazoa; phylum Annelida; class Clitellata; order Crassiclitellata; family Lumbricidae; genus Allolobophora; species Allolobophora icterica. The sequence continues at coordinate 21,041,446 of OY744609.1, read as the reverse complement.
AGATCGAATGAAATATAATGGGTAGACCATATATATCACAGATAAAATCAAATATAAACGGATTTATAGCAGACCGAGTGGCTGTTAGTAAGGGAAAACTTCGCCACTGCTCGTACTCTGGCAGTGCCAACCCCAAGCCTGGACAAAGAAGGAGGGCGACGCTAATCATGTTTGTTATGAGAATGGCACAATGTCTTTAAACAACAGCTAAGCAGCGAACTTTGTCAGGAGATTAAATGCCAATTTCGCAGAGAAATCGCAGATCTTACTGATATTCGACTTTTCCTCGTCTGGAATCTTGTAGAAAAACGAGATGACGAGGGTCGTTTCGAATCTGTCATCAGTCTTGGAGCAGTTCGGTCTCTGCCAAGAGATAACGGATTCAGGAAACCAGATTTCTGCCGTTACGGTGTGAACCGGTCTCGCTCGAATGACCGCCACGCTGTCGCTCATGTACGCTCCAACAGACACGTCTGACAACAGAAAAAGTGACACTTGGTGGCGCTATATAAATAGCCAGATACAACACGTACAACACGTATTCCTCCATTCCTCAGTTCTTGGCCATCTATTGTTTGGTCGCTCAGGCTTCTAGCAAGTGGTCGTCAGGGTTACTTCTTGATGATGTTGATTGTGATGATGATCATCATCATCGTCGTCGTCGTCGTCGTCATCATCATCATCACCACACATGGCGCCACTCAACCAATGATCGTATTAGTTCTGATTATTGGTCCTCTCTGTTTAGGACCTTGGTCCTTCGAGCTACCTACCATACTGTGACGCAATAGAACAGACCGTGATTGCCTATATATAAGAGTGCTATGATGTTCTTTGTTCAACCACCACATCAATTATTAATTTCTCATTGCACGAAGGATCCTTCCCATCTGCATTTGCTAATGCCGCAGTTCATCTTCTAGGTAAGATACTTGCTCTTGACCCCGGAGACCTGTCAGATTACAAACCAATCTCAACTTTGAATTATTTCTAAAACTCTTCAGCGGGTAGATATAAATAGCATTCATATTCACCTATCTTCCACTCGGTAACCTTCCTAATGTAATATGCATTGCGTAAGTTTCATTCAACCGAATGTGGACCATTCTCCTCTTTTGCGTCGTCTCCAGCACTGGTTTGGGGTCTCTGGTCCTGCTTTTGTAGCCTATCTATCTTAGTCCACGCACTTAATCCGTATATTTTTCAAATGGCAATATTATTCGTCTAGTGCCATGTGGTGTTCCGCAAGGTTCCGTGTTTGGTCCTCTTTTATTTGCATTGTGCACTACACCAATCCACCACTTATAGAATTGCTCTTGGTGATCGAGCTTTATCGGTTGCTGGACCTGGATTTTGGATCTCCCGACCTGCATCTTTACATTCCGCTCAATCGTTTATAAATGCCATTTCGTTCTCGGCTTAAGATTCCCTCTTTCAACTTTCATTTCCACATTTGCTGTCTCTCTCTGCGTGGACCGATATTCTGGATAGTGACTTGATTACAGCTTGAGTTTGGTGCGCCATCGGTTGATACTCTGTGTATTAGATACCGGCGCGATAGAAGTTACTGATTAATAATTAAATTAATTATGTCTCCATAACTAACAACATAGATATGTGTAATAGAAATAATACCTGGATATTTGTTTCCGTCGATGTCCCTACCAGTGCTGAGTGAGTGGCCGAACGACTTGATAGAACTAAATAAGTGACACTGAGCATAATTATTAAAAGTGTTACGTTATTGTGGCATGGACGACCACAGCCCGATAAGGTAGGGTGAAGTAAGGTATGGTAAGGCAAGACAAAGTAAGGTAGGATAGGGTAGGGTAATCTAGGACGATTCTTCATAATTATGCGACATGCCTCTATTACCTGAAAACCAGAAGTGAAGTCTAGTCTTAAAAGATCTTTAGCATGTAGCACTTGAGAAGGTTCCTCAAAGCGTTATATACAAATACCCAGGTATGTACGCATACATGAATACATACACACATGTACATGGACCTACATACGTCCGTATACATTTAAACGTTTACCTGCGTATACGTATACATTAATGCGTGTACAGTGCAACATACAGACGTACACATACACGCACAGACGTACATACACACACATACACACACATATACACACACATACATGCAGACAGACAGACATGCATGCGTACGGAATATCGTCTTACCTGAGTTCTGGTAGATCGGATGCCGCTATCCGCTGCGAATAGCGATCTTCGATTCCAGAAGGACCGCCGTTGAAGATGTAGATGGCGCCACGTCCATTGTCTTCAAACGGTGAGCCAATTATCACGTCTAGAAAATAACACCGAGTTGAATAACTTCTACTTGGGTTTATATTTTGCAACTATGGGGCTTCACACTAGGCAGCTACTGTTCTAAAATGTATGCAGCTACATGTATAGCGCCTTGTCTAAGAAGAAGAAATTATCCGTAAGTCTATAGGTAGCTCCCTTCCCCTCCTGAACGTTCTCAGCAGACACTCTAGCCATTTATCGAAACCCGAACTTGGCGCAACAGGAGTGCTAATCTATTGTGTTAGGCCTAAAGTTGGTAGAGTAAAGCACATCTGGTTCCCTCACTATCGAGTGGTGATATTATTTCTCGGCTCCATCTATTCCAAGGCCATTTATTCGTGTATTAGTTTTATAAAACTTATTTGACGGAAAAAATACATTGCTATTAAAAACAATAAATCACATAACATGACAATACAATTTACTGCAATTAGCTAATTACCACATAATAAGTTGTGGTACGCATTTATTATATTCTTTATTACAATGTAGGCCCCTACGGAAATAATACATTGCTATTAAAAACAACAAATCACATAACATTTCAATGCAATTTACTGCAATTAGCTTATTACCACATAATACCTCTGTATTCATGGCTTCTTTGGACATTAGAAAAGCTTTTGACAGTGTTGTGCATAACAAACTATTCGACTCATTGTTACAAGCGGGTATACCATCTGCTATAGTATCTATTTTAGAAAATTGGTATAGCAAACTGCTGGTCAAAGTACGATGGGGTAGCTGCTTTTCGCACTGCTTCTCAGTAACATCTGGCGTGAGACAGGGGAGTGTTCTATCACCCTCCCTCTTCAACATATTCATCAATTTGTTTGTTGTTCGATTGCGCCAACTTGATATAGGATGCCACATCAACTCCCTATTTATTGGCTGCCTGCTCTACGCGGACGACATGTTATTATTATGCCCTTCTGTTAATGGGTTGCAAAACATGCTTGACCTTTGTATGTCTGTTTCTAATGATTTGTCGCTGCTGTTTAATCCTTCCAAGTCTTGTTGCATCGCTGTAGGTAAATTGGCTAAACTTGCAATTGCTCCCATGACTCTGGGGGACGCCTCGATTCCATGGGTGCATTCAATAAAATACCTGGGTGCGATAATTAACCAAGGTAAATCGCTTAGTTTTAACACAGAAGCTGTGAGACGGTCTTTCTTTTCCGCCTGTAATTGCATCTACGCACGTGCCAAAGATCTTAACGAGCTGGTGCATCTATCCTCGCAAGAAAGCTATTGTTTACCAATATTAACTTACGCCTCAGCCGTAGTTAGATATACGGTGAAACAGGAAGATGAACTGAATGCATGTTGGAACTCTGTAGATAGAAAGCTATTTGGTTTCAATAAATAGGAATCTGTTAAAGGTTTCATCTTTGGTCTTGGCAGATTGGACTTGCATCACATTATTAAGAAACGCCGCATGATGTTCTATTGGCGAATAGCTCGTTCAACATCTAACCTTCTTCAAAATATTTTATGGTGTTACTTTGGAGAGCATTTCCTTTATGATTCTGAACTCGCTGTCATTTTGAATAGCAAATAATATAGTCTCACAACTGCCATTTACGATCATTTTCTTAGTTGGTGCATTTGAAATTATGTTTAATTTTCGTAGTTTGTGCTTTGAGGTCATGGGCGTCCGCATGAATTTTTTAAGGGGGCGCAACATTTTTTAGGGTGGCAAAAAATTTGGGGGGAGAAAATGACGCTTTTGCATTTGCATAGAAAAAATTTAAGTAAGTGATGATTAAGGACTTTACCTAAATAATTAAGTGTTTCTTCATATTGAAAATCGTGTTGGGACTCTTGTAATAATCATAATAATCAAAAGATTTTATTTTTATAAAATATTTGCAAAATCCAGGGGGGCGCAAATGCGCCCCCTTGCGCCCCCTCCGGACGCCCATGTTTGAGGTTGTGTTTAATTTTCATAGTTTGTGCGTTTGAAATTCGGTTTATGCAGCCTGTATGTTTTACTACTGTGTAATTTGACTTAATTGTTCTTTCTGCCTTCGGGCGTATTAAAGTCCTCATAAGTTGTGGTAAGCATTTATTATATTCTTTAGTACAATGTAGGCCCCTACGGAATATGATCCTTTACATTACTATATACATTACATGAGTAATGCAACAGTTTAATTTATTGGACTTTGCAAGTAAATGAGCATATAGATGATGTGTGATAAATTATGTGATTTCTATGACGCGACCAGAACAGTGCCGGATTTAGAATTTATGAGGCCTTAAGGCTGCTGTACAGGGCTTAGAGGCCCTTGTTAAAAAATTGCACCATAAGGTCTCACAAAGCTTGAAAACATATATGCCTTTTAATTACTTAATAGGAAGGCATTTAAAGTGAAAAATTTCAATTATTTTCAAAGGATGGAATTTCCTACCTCAGTAAATAAGCCGTTTAAAGGGTTCTACATAATATATATATTATATATATACATACATATATATAATATATTACATATATATATATATACAGTACGCAAAAAACTACTGAATCTTTTTAGGCCCTGAGCTGCAGCTTTTTAGCTTAAGCCTAAATCGGGAACTGGAGCAGAAAATGATGTGACCATTTATATAACGTAAGCCATGCATTGGGCCAATCTTTTTGTAAGATTTTGCAAGGTACCAACGCGCGGGGTTCGGTAGTAGGCCTACTAGGTAGTACTTGCCATTGAATCCGTCGAAATTGAGATCACCAGTCGAGGCAATAGCAGTTCCAAATCGAGCGTCTCCCTGTCCGATTCCCTTCAGTTCTTTTTCCTCAACGAAAGCTCCCTGAAATGCCGGATGAATCGTTTTAAATATTTCAACAAAGTCCAACAAGGCCGAAGCCCCTTGCCTGCCAGGTTCACGCGCGATATTTTTCAACTAAAGTGCAGAAAGGAATAATTACATAGCAATCAAATTACCGAATCATCTTTCACTCCGGAACTGAAGTTCGTGGATTTCGCTAGAAAGTTGGTTGATTGTTGATGGGTTGATATAATACCTTTACCAGCTACCTGAGCTAAGCATCTGGTTAAGAATAAAATCGAACTTCAGGTTAGAGATTGCCACATGAGGGCATATTAAATTTCACAATATTGTAATAAACAGTGAAATTTGCTGAGAATTCACCGAGAAAATGCAGTTAGCTGGTAAAGGTAAATCTTCCAATTGTTTGCGAAATAATTCAGATAAAATATATATAATTATACATAAGTATTACATATGTTGAAAGGCTGATATACATAGGCCCTATCAACCTTTAAATCTATTATATCAACCTATCAACAATCAACCAACTTTCTAGTCCATTTATCTATCAATCCGTTCCTCCCTCTGTCATTCATCCATTCATCTACCAATATATTTAAATAACTATCACAGACACCGGCGCAATAGAAGATACTCATTATTATTATTATTATTATTATTATTATTATTATTATTATTATTATTATTATTATTATTATTATTATTATTATTATTATTATTATTATTATTATTATTAACTATCAAATTTCTATCTTTTATATATAAATCAGATTTCTTTTCGCTCTGCATGATCTGAAACAGGGCTCGTGGTAATTATTACGACAGGCGATCTTACTGTTGAGTTCCGGACGTAGTAGTGAACAACTCCTTCGTCTCCAAGCGATACGTTTTGGAATGGAGCTCCGACGAACAACTCGTCTGATCCATCCGCGTTAGTGTCCTCCGCCAGAATTGAGGCCCCAAAATACGAACCATACTACAGAAACATAGGAACAATACAACCAGTGGCGGAGTCATGGGCGTCCGCAAGAATTTTTCCAGGTGAGCACAAATTTCTAGGGGGACAAAATTTTTGTAGGGGGAGCAAAACGATGTTTTTCATAGAATAGCTGACTTTCCTCAATAACTGAGTGTTTGTTAGCATTGAAAATCGTGTTGGGACTGTTGGAATAATTATAAAAATCTGAAGATTTTATTTTTGTAAAATAATTTCAAAATCCATGGGGGGCAAATGCCCTCTTGACCCCCTACGGACGCCCATGGGCTGAGTGAACGATAGTGAACGAAGTCCTTCATATCCTCCAATCCCTCCATATGGAGGACTTCGAGCGGAGTGCAGGCCAGGACCCGTGTAGCTAATATTTTGTGTTTAAATTCTCCTTGATCTGCGATGCAATAGCTCTTTCGATATTTTCTGTCCTTGGATGATAAATCAAACCTAATGGAAGGACATGTCAAACTACATGGGGAGGGGGTGGCCAGCCAAAACTCATCGGATTTCCACGACCCAGCCTGAGCAGGGATGGGAGGAGCTGCTCCCTTTGACCTCCAGGGCCCGCGTGTATGACCTATTCACGAGCGCTCAACATCCAATCAATGCTGTTCAGATCCGATGCAGATTATTATTGGAGCAAAACGCATTAGGCAGGACAGCGTATAGCTGCTGCAGATTAATGCTGGTTAAGTGAACTAGCGGCGTAGTTGATAAGCCAATCCTACACACCCTATTGGCGGATGCTATTACAGCAAAGTTTCATAGAATTCACACGTATTCGGAAAAGATATACAGACACACGCTTTGTCAGGACATGTTAGCCCAAAGTGATTTCCAGTGCGTTAAGCATCTGTGCATTTTTAGCAGAATTACCAAAACGCAAGTTACCTCTTTCAGCTAAAGTTTGCTGACTAAACAAAATTTTCTCTTGCAATAGCGATTATTAATAGTTCGATAAAGTTTATCACCACAACTAAAAAAAACATAGCTGAGAAAACTCTGCAGTTTTAAGAGTGCAGGTCGTAAGATTTGGCTGTAAGTCCGACTAGCGGATAAGATCGGTGTGCATGTCGACGGCCTAGTGCGCTTAGTTCAGACCAAGGCTACGCCACCGGACAGCCAGGCGTCGATTCACTAGTCCAGCGTAATACGAGCAGGAACATGGCTGCGGCTATTTTGTCCGTTGGCTTAAACGTAGTTTAAGACTCAAAAGAGAGTGGATTTCGAGTGGATTTCATTGATCCCTGATATCTTCTCCACCTACGGCCTTCGTCAGTTTATTGATGTACCGACTCGAGGAGACAACCTCCTTGATGTCCTTGCCTCTGACGACAGGACTGTTGTTTACGATATGGGTAATTCCGTGGATTTTTTGGATTTCGTGTCCCTCGGCTGTTACAGCCACATTTGTATAGGTATGGAGGCACGGAATGTATCAAAATGTTCGTATTAAACTGTAGAACAAAATCCGCTATCTTTTAAAGATTGGATTGTTCGTTTTAAATTTCATTTAAGACTCCAAACACGTCAAATCTCATTACAGTCCCGCGTCCCGATCCGTATTTTCCGTTTTTGGAGGTTTACAGAAATTGTAGTCTCTTGAGCAGCTACAGCAGTGATGCATTTTATTAAAGCTATGAGTGTCCACTTTCATATGCTTACGAATCGTCTAAATCGGAGGCTTATTTTAAGAATAGCACGGCAAACAATCTTGTCCCTCAGGTCACACCTCATTCCCGTCACGCGTTCATTCCTATATGAATCTCGATCTACTTTTAAACGCATCCTACCGGAAACGGCTCGCAACACTGCGGGTCAGAACTATTAATAGAAATAAACAATAACTTTCCGAAACATGTGCCGCTAATGACTTAAATAATGAAAATTTACGTGAAAAACTACAAATCCGACTTTTCTTGTCTCATTACAGTCATCATCTGTTATTTCTAAAGTTTAACTAACACGTGTATAACGCTCTAACTTTTTAATGAAGCATGTGGTCTGAGTAAGAAAAAACTGTTTGCGCTTCGTTAGCCCTCATAACATTCGGTGCATATCCATACATAGTGCAGTTCTCTCATTACAGTCACGTCTCATTTCGGTCACACTTAAAATATCAGCCTATTATTTCTCATTCATGTCACACTGTATTCTCATTTCAGTCACATTAAATACTATACCGTGTCTCATTCATGTCTCATTTTTTATCATTACAGTCACACAGTCTCATTGCTGTCACAATTCTCATTACTGTCACAGTCGTTAAAAAACTCAATTGTAAACTAATCAGCATGCAAATTGAGCTAGTTAGTGGTTACAATAATAGTAGATTTACAGGTTAACAATTTGGAATGCCAGGGAAACAGCTAGTTTGTCTCACCTGCCTTCACTGGAGATAATAGACTGCTAAATTAACTAAATATTTACAAATTATGACTTACAATAGGCTAAATATGTAAATTAACTGTAAACTTAAAGTCTTTTACAGATTACTCAGTAAGCAGAATATCATATGGTCAGAATTCAACTGTTATTAATTACTTTCTGATTGTAAAATCATGAGATCACAGTTGTCCAAAGAGGTGTGACAGCAATGATAAAATTATCATGTATGTTGCATAAATCACATTGTAAAAAAGTTTTCGCAAGACGTCGTGCAGGGAAACTCATAAATTGATATTCTGAATGCATCGTAGATCAAGAAAATATTTGGTTTTATGCATTTATATGCATTTCATTTTTGAACATTTGCTACATCCAAAATCCAAAGAATCCACGGAATTACCCATATACGGGTCAGCAACGCTGGTCTTGTATCAGACCACAGGCTTCTATTGTGTAAACTAAAGACCTACTGCAATCGTCAACCTGTGAGGCATGTCTATCGTAACATCAAAGCCGTAGATCCTCTTCAATTCAGTCAGTTGCTTGTTGACTCCGATCTCTTCACTTCACCTACCAACAACGCGGATGAATTCGCCGATATGTTATAATCGTAATCTAATCTCCAAACTTCTAAAGCGCCACTCGAAGGCCAAGAGCAGGACACCAGCCTATTCACGAGCGAATTAGCATGCCTATTTGTTACAGTTAAGGGCACAGACACCTGCTTGGCACAGACACCATACGCGGCGCTTCGATTCCACATACTTATTACTTAGCCAATTCGTCACAAATTATATTATTAACAATTCGTGACGACAAAAGTGAAAAGCATCATAAAGTTCATTGTCCGAGAACGAGTCGAGGGGATTTCCCTTCATCCATCCCTCCATCCATCCCTCCATCCCTCCATCCAACCTTTCATCCATCCCTCCATCCATCCCTGCCTCCATCCCTGCCGGCAGTGTACTAAACCTCTTCGTGGTGCGCTGTTGACAGGAATCAATGAACTAGTTGGATGCTTTTTGACGACAGTGAATTCCTCATAGCAGCAGTTTGTCATCCAAAGTTCAAAATCAGCAAATGATATATTCTCAGAATCCCCGCCATATATGACGGGTAAATACTCTAGTTACTTTACTACAGATTACTGCACATCATAGCCAATGGAAGATGTTTACTACGACACAGAGCTCAGCAACAATTCAACACTTATCGATTTAATGTTTAGATTGATGTAATCAAGACTTCTTCTCTTACGTGTTCCGATACAATATCCTGCACTAGTCCACGATAGCTACAGTCGGAGGTGATTTCGACGATGTAAACCTGTACAAATTAGAAAATAGCATTGAAAGATCAGGCAATAGACTCATGTGATGGAATCAGATTCCAAGTAAATGGGTATAAAATGTCAAATATCGGGTAGCATATAGCAGGTAGTGGACTGATAAATCTCAAAACCATTCAGGATTTGAGAATTTCAGCGATTGTTGGATTTTAAAGTCGACTTCAAATATAATATTCTTTGCATATTTAGCACTACTATCACTATCCAGTGGCAAATGATGAGTCGACGTTGTGAGCAACTGTACGTGACAGACTCGCTCAGGGTTCCTACACCATGATCGTCCCTTGGGGGTGGGGGGGGGCTAGAAATAGCAAACTCCACGTTACAATGTCAGCGTTGAACCAATAGAGGGAGGACAGAATGATTGGAAGAGAAAAGGTCAACAAATTCTTCTTGTTCTTGTTTTTCTTGTTCATGCTCTTGCTATTGTTCTTCTTCTATACGCCTACTCTTCCGACTCTCTTACGACGCGATGTCACGCCATTCTGTCCTGGACTGTCCTAAAAGCTGTATGGATTCCGATATTCTGCGACAATAGATCCCCTTCTTCCAGAACCTCGGTCACGTGATCTGGTCGACAAAGACACGAATCAGGAATGGTAGTCTATCTTAGAAATTTCTATAGCGCCGTTATATCATTTTTAAATGAGGGATCACTCGATGGTCGCTTGTAAGAAAGCGTATTTCAAAGACATGATCCTTTGGAAAGAACCAATCGAAATATCTTGGTAGAAGTGACTGAGAGGGGTTTTTCTAAACTACCTCAGGGGTTTCTTCAAAGACACCAACAGTGCTCTCAAAAGAACCTCTTCTTCACAAGCTCTTCAAGCACGCCCGAGTAGGCCAAGACTCTGACCAGAAATTTGGTTAATAATGTCCTAGATAAGGTGGTAACTTCTCGCATGAATTAGGTGAGTACAAAAGTCATCGAAAATTAACTTCAACTCACCGCTCCTGTTCCCTTATATCTTGGAGCGCCACCAGCAAAGAGGAACCTGTTACTTAGATCGCCCGCAAGCTTTCGAATTGAGGTAACCGAGTAGCCTGCAATAAATGCATTGAACATAATATATGTAGCAGGTTATTTTTAAAGTTAGCAACGCCTTTTAATAGTTAAGAAACCAACAATAGCGCCTGCACAAGGTTGTCTTTTATGTGTGCATGTATGTGTGTGTACTCTGTATGCATGTATGACATACATACATACATACACACATACATTGTATGTGTGTATGTATGCATGCATGAATGAATGCATGTATGTATGTATCCATGTATGTATCTATGTATGCATGTATCTATGTATCTGTATGTATGCATGCATAAATGTATGAGAGTGTGTGTATGTTTGTATGTATGTATGAATGCATGTGTGTATGTATGTATGAATGAATGAATGTATGTATGTATGTATCTATGTATGTATGTATCTATGTATGTACATGTATGTTTGTGTCCATGTATGTATGTATTTATGTATGTATGTATTTATGTATCTATGTATGTATACATCTATGTATGTTTGACATTGTTTGTGTCTATGTATAAGGGTGTTCCCATCTACTATAGAAAAATTTCATATCATTTATTTATCTTTCCCCAACCCGCCATTTGGTGATCCATGGTATAGAAACTCTACTGCCACATTTTTGTTAAGATACAATAATATTTAGGACTTGCACAAGCCAGTTGAAATAGGTTTTTCAGATTTTTCAGGAAATATTTGTAAATTATGACTTCATCACGATAACAAAGGTGTATCTTCTGACAGCAACACATCCGATATATCATCAGAATCTGAGGTTGGACCTACAATGCCAAAACTTTCAAAGCTAAAGTTTAGAGGAGAGTCAAAGTAGTTACACCTGAAGAGCTGCACTTAATGCACTTGATACTAGCCATAGAAAAGCTGCTTACATAATTTCAGCAATAGCTTCTACAGGACAATTCCAGCAAGATGTTGAGGAGCTCATCTTTAGTCCAGGTGCCATTCTCAGAGCAAGAATAAAACATCATGAACTTTTTACTTCAGTAATCAAGGCTTCCTTTGATCCAGTTGTTCCACTTGTCTTGCACTGGGATGGAAAAATAATAGATGATTTAACTGGTTCTGGATGAGAACGGATTGATCTACTTTCAGTTTTGGTATCAGGAAAGAATATCGTAAAGTTACTCCCTGTCCCAAAACTTCACAGTGGAACAGCGGTTACCATGTCAAGAGCAGTTGTGGAAATCATGGATAAGTGGGGATTGCGAAATCGCATTAAAGAACTTTGTTTTGATACTACTGCATCAAATACTGGACTTAAGGGTGGAGTTTGTATTTGTTTAGAGACTGAGCTTGGCCAAGAACTTCTGAACTTAGCTTGTCGTCATCATGTGTCAGAGATTATGCTAGAAAATGTTTTAGCCTCCATGATGTTTGTCCATTTTAAAGACTTCTGGCCAGGGGTAGAGCAAGCTTCATATTGAACAGCGATGGAAGACGAGAGTAGGCCTATGTAAGGTATAATATTGGTCCATGAAAAGACAGTGTTATTGAGTTTGTTGTAATCCAACTTGAGAAATACCAGCCAAGAGATGATTATGGTGAATCGCTGGAGCTGTCGATTTTTTAGGCGGCCTTCCTCCGCGTGTTGTACATTTAAGATATCCAACAGCTACACACCGTGCTCGCTGGATGGCTAGGGCCATTTTATTCTCTAAAAATGGGACTATTCCGTAACCAATATGAACATTTGCAAGCAGGGTCAATCGGATCAAGAAAAGCTCGTGGGATCTCTTACAGTGACAAACTATAGAAACATCTGAAAGTTGTAGGCCTATGCCTTTTTGTTACTGCGATTTAGATCAAACATGCACTGATTCCAAAGTCCGCTATCAGCTGCAGCTCCAAGAAATTATCTTGCCTTGCTCTGCGCACTGTCGTCATATCATACCAAGAAAGTGGCGATGGCTGCTACAACAGCATTTAATCGCAATTTGTGGTATCTCTCTGAAGTCTTGGCAGGATTTGGTGTTTTTGACAACGAAGTCACAGTTGAAGGAGATTAATGTTCAAGACCCTCAATGAAAATGAAGGTTCTGAGGAACTACCAAAATGCATTCTACCTTTGCTTGAACCATCACTAACAGGATTACATGATTTGGTCACAAAATCTACTGTGAGATTTTTAAGATCCTTGGCTAGTCTGAAGACTTCATGCAATGTGATTCAATGGGAACTCCACGAAACATACAGAAGAGACCAGGATAGTGTTCAATCGATCAAAGTAGTTAATGACCTGCAGAACGAGGAGTCGTTCTTATCCAAGAATTTAACTCTTCCCTAACATGCAATGAAGAACAAAATCAGTTCTTGCTGCAAGTGGTAGAAGATCACAGAAATAAGTTTTCAGAACCAACGAAGGTGTGTTTTAGAACGAATCAGGCCAGTTAATGTTGTTTGACTGAAATAATTAACTGGTAACTATAACTAGTATAACAGACTAATAGTATTTCGTAACATACTAAATATAGTACTATATACAATACATTATACAGTGAGAGTGTGACACAGAATACAGTATTAACATACAATATACATTAGACTCACTAGTGTAATATAAACAGTATATTCAATTCATTTATTAAATCGTTTTCCGGTATAGATTTTCATACTAATAAAGTGAAATTCACAAAAACTTTGAGTGGTTTGTGCAAGTCCTAAATATTAAAATAATCTGTTCAAATTTTTACTGGAGTTTTCTAATAGCTTGTATCACGCAGTAGTGGGTGGGTTGGGGAGTAACTTTTGGACACTTTCATTTTTTGGGAACACCCTACTATGTATGTGTGTGTATCATGCGAATCCGTTCGGAACAATGTTCAAAAACGATGGATCGATGAACGAGAAGGTACGCTTATAGACTTGTATAAGAATTTTGATGGAGATTGGTAAACTATGCAGCATGGGAAACGTGGAACAAGCTGTTTACCTCTGTTGCAGAACATACCATCTGATTTGACAAAGGAACACTGCATAGTGCCAGACCCTAGCCGGGAAAAAGAAAGAGGGCGATATCAAAGGCCCTGCTAGCCACAAGGTATGATTGAACAATGGAGACAACTGCCGATATTTGAGTCATATATAGACTTCTGAGAATCGCCGGAAGAGTATGATTATTCTTATCATTATTACGCCTTTATTAAGCGCCACTATCTAATGCCCAAGCATCAATCGATGGCGCTGAGCAATTATCAATGAAAGGCTTCTTCAAGGTCCAAATAACCATCTCAGAGGAGGCTCGAACCCGTGCTCTCGGTGTTACAAGTAGAAAACGCTCTAACCAATCGGCTAGGGGAGAGTTGCCATAATTGGACCACTTAAGGGAAACTGAGGTTTTCTGAATGAATGCTACTGAATTTCTAAAAGGAAATTATGCCACATGATGGGCTAATATGTCAAGTATGTTGTTAATAAGCAAGGAACAGATAGTATTCATGTAAATATGAAAAATAACTAAAACAGCTTGAGCTGTAATAGGTCCAATCAAGGCAACCTGTTGCCTTAAATGGACCACATGGTTGCCTCGACTGGACCAGTTGCCCTGAATGGAACACATCATATTAAAGATGTTTTTAAAAGATAATTTGCAAAAAAAAACACTTGAAACGTTTAAAAACACTTATTGTCTACAAACAGTCCATAACTCTAGCTAAGTGTCAAAATACTGTAAACGTGGTAAAAATCACCTTCACAAAAACACTTAGGCCTATTGTCTAAAAGACATGCAGTAAGTCTCTAGCTAACTGCCAAAATACTGTAAACGTGGTAAAAATCACCTTAACAAAAACACTTAGGCCTATTGTCAGCAAGCACAATGATGTACAAAAAAGACGAACAGTCAACAATGAAGTAAGACAGTAGCATGTTCAAGGAACAAATCAAAATAATTAAATAAAACCAAACAAAATCACGAGCAAGCAGGGCACAAATATATATATACAAATACTGTTATGCATATACAACAGGAAGAAAATGTTATTTGACATAATACAAGCCAATGGTAATTATTATTATTTAAAGAATCAAAATATAATATTGCATGTGCCGGTGTCCCTAAATGGACCACGCGATATTATCGGTCCAATTCAGGACACTGAATGTGGTCCATTTCAGGCAACATGGACTACTTCTGTTTACACTGCGATAGTTCAACGCTCATCAGTGTTAGCGTAAAATCACTTATTGTCGCTCAAACATGAAACCCGGCTATAGCTAAAACAAACATGATTTCATTTTTAAAAGCTTAGCTAAAATGTGTACACTCGTTGTCAGGTACGTCTAAAATTAGATCAGCACCACATGAAAAAGACTTTTAACCGCAATTTTAAAAATATATAGTTTTCCGCCTGTGTCAACACGATCAATATTCAAGTGCGCAAGAATACAACAATTGAAAACGAGGCTATAATGTATCTAGGGGGTAAATAGGCCGTGGTCCAATTGAGGCAACGGTCCAATCGGAGAAATTCTCCCCTACCACGTCCCAGGAGGATCCTTAATAACAAATGACATCCTTTATAACCTTGAATTTGAGTTGGTACTCTTTTACCGAACCAGATGGAATGTCGAGCTGAGTTGGCTCATATCTTATCTTATCTTATCTTAGATGATTATTTATAAAGCGCCTCTCACAGCATAGACTATTCAGAGGCGCTCCCAGCGTGTCAGCCCCGAGGGAAAAGAAAGGTCTTTAGGCAGCGGAGAAAAGAGGGCGAGATCCCAAGTAATATCTTGCTACGGAGAGAGGGGGCAGGTCATTCCATAGGGAAGGGCCAAGGATGGCAAAAGCACGATGCTGAGCCATCGAAGTCCTTGCGCGAGGGACAAGTAGATCAAGGCGGTCAGCAGACCGAAGACGGCGGGAAGAGAGAGCAGATAGAGGTTTGCGCATTACATGTAGGTCACAGAGGTATTTAGGAGCTTTTCCCAGTTGAGTCCTAGTGACCAGGAGAAGAACCTTGTATTGGATGCGGGAAGCAACAGGAAGCCAGTGAAGTACATCAGTCATAAAGGTAGTTATGTGAGAGAAGCGAGGAAAACGGGCAATGAGCCTGGCAGCCGCGTTCAGAACAGACTGCAGAGATGAAAGGCGCGCTTTAGGGAGCCCAGCAAACAATGAATTGCAATAGTGAGTGCGGCAGCAAATGAAGGCATGGACCATAGTAGTAAACACTGAAGGAGAAACTGATCTTCTTACAGCCATCAAACGCCTCAGGTGAGAGAAACAGGAACGTGTCAGGTGGGAGAGGTGTTCAGAAAACGAGAGGGTACTATCAAGGGTGACACCCAAATCCCGAACACTGGATGAAAATGAAAAAGCAGGGTATATTGACGACAGAAGTGGAATATCAAGTTTAGAAAGTTGCTGCTTAGTACCAAACCAGATCAGTTGGGTCTTAGAAGAGTTAATGTCCAGTGTTCCATAGATTTTCACGCAATAAAGTACTTAGCCGTACTGCTGGTTGTGCAACCTAGCGGTTCTTGCAAGAACTAATTTCACAGCGCCATACCGTAAGGTACGGGTTTTGCAAAAAATATCTCCTTTGACTGAATGTCGAGTGCGGCTTCTTACTTGACTTCAAGTTCCGATTTTGTGCAGCAATTGATACGTAGCTAACAATACAATTAATTCATTTTAGTCTTTATTCGTTATGAATTGCTTTATTATTGTGTAAAATCGCACATTATATTTGGCAACAATGAGAAGTTCGGAAATCTCCACAGAAGTTGAGTAACTTACCGAAATAACTGTCACCCTTCGTAACGTTTACTGCTGAGCAGTTTTTATTTGGGTTGTTGTCAAAATTCACAAATATGCCTCCTTCAAAGATAATATAATAAACATTAAAAAGCAATTTATATGTGTGCACGCATGCATACACACACACACACACACACACACACAAACACACACACACACACACACATACACACACACATATATATATATATATATATATATATATATATATATTCAATGTATATATATATATATGAGAGGTTGAGGTTAGCCAATTGCTGGCGGGAACCCAGTCACATGAATACATACATACATGCATACGTATACATACATACATACATGTATACATACATACATGCATACATACATACATACATACATACATACATACATACATACATACTGATGCATACCTAAATGCATGTATGTATGTATGTATGTATGTATGTATTATTATTATTATTATTATTATTATTATTATTATTATTATTATTATTATTATTATTATTATTATTATTATTATTATTATTATTATTACTAAATTTAATAATCATCATAATAAGAATAAGAACAATTATAAGATAAACAAAGAACAATAATAGCCAGCCAACAATTTAACTTGATACCTGTTGAATGGTAGGCCTGATTAGCATAAAAGAATTCCAGTATCAGGCAGGAAGCCAGTACCAATGAGTGATTGGGAAAAGGAATTACTGAATACATAGTCATTCAGAAACCATGGTAGCACATAACTAAAATTAATATGCATTGGCTGTGAGTAAATAATATATTGTCATAAACAGTATCAACAGTCAATGACTAGGTGCAATTGTTGTTAACCATTTCTACTTCAGGTTAGAACCATTTTCTTAAATACACAACCTCCGGGTTTTGATAAACGTGTTCTTACGTATTTCTACACAGCATTTGTTTGTAACCAATAGAACGAACAAAAATACACAAGTAATTTATTTCAATAATAATATTTATACGTATTAGCCTAAGTGATCTAAGTCCCATTTAAAATTAAATTGACGGTCGATTTTAAGTGTAAGTAAATAACGAAGTATATTCTTCATTAACCAATTGCTAATCACACTTTGCTGTAGGGCCTACATACATTATAATGGCCACAGTAAAAAATAATCTAATATCCTAACAATAAATGTTCTGCGCAGCAGGGGAACTTGTTCCGAAACAGTCTCTGAGTGAGACTTTTTCATCCGGACTCCGGGTGACTCTGGGAAGGCTTTATATCGTGACACTGGTCGTGGTCGTAGCCGCGTCGATTCAATTCCTTCCACTGATGGCCGACGTTACGCGTCGTTACAACCTATCATAGGCGTAGACTCTGGGGGAAGCCGGGGCTTGTGCCCCCCCCAATAATTGAGACGGACTGTACACTTAATGCACAAAGTGTAGAAAAAATAACCAAATGCCCCCAACAGTTTGGACAAGTTTACGCCAGTGCAACCTACGTTACAACTATCCAACGCGGGCAACTAACCTTCAACACTACATATATATGTCGGCCTATGATTGTATATAAGTATGTTTGTAGGCCTATATGCGTAGGCTTATATGTGCTTGTATACGTATAGGGCGTTGTGTACACTTGAATGGCGCTTTGGCAACAATATCCTTATAAGTCAACATGTACATGATAAACAGTAGCTCAGAATACCCTTACGATCACAGATAGGGCAAATTTAAAAATTCAGTCCGATTCAAGTCATCCCCATTTTATTCTTCAGTATTCTGCCAACCATAAACAGATAGCTCCATTTTATAGCGCCTTTCAACTAATGTCGAGAGAATCCAACGACTTGTAACTGTAAGAAATGAGTGCCCTATATAACTACGACCAATAAGTCGTTGTTCTTACCTTGCCATTGCCACGAACCAGGAGCTCCCATCACGACATGACCCTCCTGGGGGACAGAGAAAGCAGGGCAGAAACAGCATCAGTACACAAGAAATAAAGTCTACTTCTCATTGGTTGGACAACAAAAGTGTTTCTATAACTGTCTATTACGTAATGTAATGTAAAGAATATATGTTTGTATGTATGTCTGCCTGTATATATATATATATATATATATATATATATATATATATATATATATATATATATATATATATATATATATATATATATATATATATATATATATATATATATATATATATATATATATATATATATATATTTTTCCCGGGCTTTGCGCCAGTTCTAAATCTCTTTTGATTTTCATCTAATTTGGCAAATGTTAATGTTTCTCAAGGTGGAACACAAAAACAACCTGGCCGATATTAATTTTGAAACTTCAAATTATAGACACACCCTAATATATATATATATATATATATATATATATATATATATATATATATATATATATATATATATATATATATATATATATGCAATCCCTCTAGCAAAGCCCGGGAAAAATTACCACTTAGAAAACAATGTCATACATTTTCAACACTTAAACATAAAAAATAAGGCAAAAGCAAACCAAGAACCTTCAGTTATTTGTCACTAGCTGGTTTACCCGGCGTTGCCCGGGGTTATAAGTTTCAATCCACACCACCACCACCACCACCACCACCACCACCACCACCACCCACCACCACCACCACCACCACCACTGTCATCATCGTCTTCATCATCACCATTGTAAACGTTTCAATCCCTCTAGCGAATCTGTACTGTAGCTGCATCATCACCATTGTCAAAGTTTCAGTCCCTCTAGCGAATCCGTACTGTAGCTGCTTAACGCGGCAGCGCCATCTGGCGAGTTAAAATAGGTTGAGTCTAAGGTTTTGCTATCAGCTAAAAATGCATGGCGAGGGTAGGCTTTTTGCCCGGGAGACCATGATAGCGGTGAAAACGGGGGAATCGAAACCTCACACTGGCTGTGTAATGCCCACCCCGAGAGAGTAGTGAAGGTTTGGAGTGAAAAGCTCGAAAGCTGTGGAAATGCATCCCGGTCTAAGATCTGTGACAGACAGACAGACAGACAGACAGACAGACAGACAGACAGACAGACAGACAGACAGACAGACAGAGTTTGTCCTTTATATATATAGATTACTTATGTCCCTTTAGTACTTTTGGGAATCTATTTCGATGGTATTCAACCATTTGAAGAACAAATTGTTTCTCTTCCTCATTTCGAACCAGGGCTTCATTGAAGGACTGCATTAGAGCAACTCCTCTCTCCGCTAAATCGTTCGTCACTCTTAGGGCGGATATGATGTCTTTCGCCTCATTGAACGAATGCTCTGACTCCAATTGTTGTGGATCTCGATCAAGAAAAGCGTAATCGAATTTGAGGAGCTGGAAAAGTTTGATGGTAGAAGTGGTAAAAAAATCGGATAGCGCTTTTGTAGATGGATCATGTATGGGAGGAAGCCTCTTTGGAGGTTCGTCGGATCCCTGATTGTTGCGCATGTTATAGACCATGCGCTGTTTTTCGTCGAAGGTGACTGAATCGTCAAAAAGGCTGAGGCCAACCAAGGTCTCCGACAAATACCAAAGGTGTCGGGAAAATGCTGTTAGGGCGACTGTGAGACTTCCTTGTCTGGGTAAGTATGGATTGCCTTCAAGAATTGAAGATCGTTCCTTGGGGCTTCATGGGGTGATGTACAGGTGAACCAGTACTCCACGTAGGTTGTGGTCACAAAAAGTGAAACTCGAAGTAGATGATGCCACATCTTTTGAGAGTAAGATTGTCGAGATGCCCTCTGGTGTTGTTGAATGGGAAACTGCTCTCTGAAAAGCCACATCTTGATTGCATAAACCGCACGTGCCATCCAACGCGCGCGGTGAAATCCCCCTGGGTACCTGAACTTTATTCCTTTCGGTGGAATTCCTCCTAGGAAAATGACTGTTAGTTCTAGTAGCTCTTCGTAGTCGTCTCTGTGGTATTCAGCATTCAGTTGCTGCAGTGCGAAGGTGATGAAATTCTCTCGAATTTCTTTGACTCTTTGTGCTGCGTCTTTATCCTCCATTGCTGTGCGATACTTGGTATGATCGATTTGCGGCCAGAAGTCACGGAAATGACTGAAGAGTTCCAAATTTGGAGACCTTACAGAATCAAGCAGTGAAACTACCTTTTCCAGAACAATTTCAGAAACATGATGTCGACAGGCAAGGTTCAAGAGGTCTTTTCCTAATTCCCTTTTCCAGCTTGATGCATACGCCGCCCTTGCAACCCGTGTTACTCGCCGTTGTGTCGAAACACATGGCCATGATTCTGTCTTCCAATCCCCAACTTCTGATCTCGGCCAAACACGCATCTGCCATGAAGGCAGCAGTCCCGGATTGGAGTTTGGGGATGGCCAATAGTTTGGTCATATCCTTACCAGATACCATTATTGGAAGACGATCAACGCACACTCGTCCAGTTTCTGTAAAATCTGGCATGATCTTTCCGTCCCAGTGGATAGTAAGGGGAACCTTCGGATCGAAAGATTCACGAATCTCAGCTGTTAGGGCTGCACGGTTATCCTTCCTTGCTCGATGGATAGCAGAAGGACTGATGATCAGCTCACCAGCTGGTGCTGCATATAGATTGGATGCAGCGAGAGCAGAGAAAATGTGAGAGGCATTCCTGCTGCATGCTGGTTTTGGTACGATCTAGAGCTGCTGCAACATCACGGGTAACTACAGAGATTGTTCCCTTTCGCCGCTTTGGTGGTCCAGCTGACGTAGAAGGTTCTGGCTCTCTTTCTGAGCTATTCGATGACGCCTCTTCCTCAGATGATGTTGCCAACAGAGAAACCTCCGTCGCTACCGCCATGCTTGCACGATATCGTCATGGGCGAGGGAATTATTGTTGTAGACAGATTGCTCGATCGGAAACACGACATTATCTGATTGGCACAAACTCCTTCGGGGATCAAACACATACTCTTACCAAGGGAGACAGCCACTCGCGTTAAATACCATGCTATTGATGTAGCACCAGGTGTCTCCTCTAGAAAACCACAATAGCTTA
This sequence comes from Allolobophora icterica, assembly GCA_963556255.1. NCBI lineage: Eukaryota > Metazoa > Annelida > Clitellata > Crassiclitellata > Lumbricidae > Allolobophora > Allolobophora icterica. The sequence goes on along the minus strand of OY744609.1, from coordinate 21,019,815 downwards.
ATTAATTACTATAATTATGTTGAAGATCGAAAACACGAAGAACAGACATCGTAACGTCTAAAATTTTGGCCAAACCGAGACAGGTCACCGGGTTCCTAATTTCGGTCGCCTTGCGCCAGTCCTAAATGTTCAGCTATCGCGATATAGTTTCGAATATGGCGTTTATACGCTAATTAGCATGATAATTCGACCTGGCCGTTAAAAGATCTTTGAGTTTAAAAAATCATGTGCATCATAAAAACACCCTAATATATATATATATATATATATATATATATATATATATATATATATATATATATATATCTGTATGTGTACGCATGCAGGCATGTATTTATGTATATGTTACAGGGAATGTGTATTTTCAGGGAATATGTATATTCCCTGAAAATTTCAGGGTATATGTATATTCCCTGATTCACTCAGGGAATGTATACATTCCCTGAAAAAACCAGGGTATATACATATTCCCTGAAATCTTCAAGTGATTTCTATACACATTCCCTGAAAGCTTTCAAAGACACAGCGACATAAAGTCAACAGTAGGCCTAGTGCTTAGCTAGGTTATAATTGGTCGCTAATTGGAAGGTTCTATCACTGCGTACCTCCTTTGATGCGCAAACGCCCATATGTTCGATAACTGTACGTAAATATAGGATCAAATCTTCAGAATAAACAACATCTCACTTCATAGAAGAAAGGTTTTAGTAGTAATCAGTGTTACCACTGTTGAAAAATGAAAAACCTAAGCTAGAACATTAAAATAACCAAAGAAAATCCTAGCCATCGGTTTCCACTAAAACTGAAGTCTCACCTTTTCAAATACTCCTACTCTGACTCATCTGATACTCCGCCTTCCAATTATACTCGCCGTAAACGACACCCGCCTTGACAGCTGCTCTGCCTCTCCTCATCTGGTACCCTGGAAATCGGACATGGACCTCTTTTGGACTACTCTCTGGAACCCCCTTGGATTTGGTTTGGCCTCCTGGAAATCGGACATGGACCTCTTTTGGACCACTCTCTGGAAACCCTCTGATCTGGTACCCTGGAAATCGGACTTGGACCTCTTTTAGACTACTCTCTGGAAACCCCCTTTGATTTGGTTTGGCCTCCTGGAAATCGGACTATGAAACTCAAAAAATAATTTCCTAAGTTTTGAAAAGGGCAACAGTTTACTTCCAGAAAACTTCCAAAACAGTTCAGTCTGAGTCTGCAGTCTCCTTTAGTCTTTCGACTAGTAATATTTTAAATATAAATAAACTAGTATAGCATGCATATTGCGCCATTTATTTATTGACCTCGACCATCCAGACCGTTTAAAAAATTGATTAAATGAATTTTAAAACAGGGTTTAAATAAAACAAGAAAAGCCAAAGAAAATACCAAGGTCCAGGAAAACCTCCATTTCCCAAGCTCGGATAAAAACTCAAGATCAATTATAACCCTAGCTGACCACTAGGCCTACTGTTGACTTTATGTCGCTGTGTCTTTGAAAGCTTTCAGGGAATGTGTATAGAAATCACTTGAAGATTTCAGGGAATATGTATATACCCTGGTTTTTTCAGGGAATGTATACATTCCCTGAGTGAATCAGGGAATATACATATACCCTGAAATTTTCAGGGAATATACATATTCCCTGAAAATACACATTCCCTGTAACATATACATGTACGCCTGCAGTCGGGTAAGTATGTATGCATGCATGTGTGTAAGTAGATATATATATATTATATATATATATATATTTGTGCATGTGTGTGTGTATGTGTGTAAGTATGCATGTATGTATGTATGTATGTATCTATGCATGCATGCATGTATGGACTATGGATGTATGTTTGTTTGTATTTGTTATAGTCGTAATCGTAATCGTAATCGTAATCTCCAAGTTTCTAAAGTGCTACTCTAAAGCTATGTGCAAAGTCCCAGCTTCAATCTATGAATCAATATCAATCTATGATGTATGTCAATATCAATCTATGATGTATGTGTGTATAGGGGCCGTCCATAAATGACGTCACGCCCCTAGAGGGAGGGGGTCAGAAATTTGTGATGATTTGTGACATGATGGAGGGTGCTTGATAAATGTGGCGTTACATCAGGTCTACGTAATTAAAGTTAAAAATTTAACAGCAATTTAATTTTAACAATAACAACACTAATTTTGAGTAGTTTTCATGATTACTTTTTTATTATTTAAATAAATAATATACGGTCACCGTCATTATTAATTTGTTTATTATTTAAATATTTGTATATATGGTCACCATCAGATTTTATTCAGAGCAATATTAAATAAATAAATCGATCTAGATATCAATAGCTAGCTTGGACTGATAAGCGATCTAGTAATTTATTACTATGTATCTATGGTTTGAAGTATATGTTCACTTTTGTTAATGTACTTCGTCAGGAAGACCAAATAGGCCTGGAAATAAATAATTTTTAAAACAGTAGTTATAAAAACGCTTAATAGTTGTAATCGCGAACGAAGAAAATGGAGAGAGTGCAGATTGGATAGACGAAGAAGAGCTTTATCTGAATGGAATATACATTCCACAGGATGAAGAGATCCATGCTCTCCCTATTTATTCCATGAAGAAGCACTTTGCTTTGTTTATTAAACATTTTAATTCTACAGTCTTCTATTACGGGCATTCAAACGTCACTCTGTTTGGGGCCCTGGGCTGGTTGTACGTTTCAGGTAAGTAGCGTGATTATGACACTATGGTTCTGTGAGAATGACCACGTTATGACATATTATTAACTACTACAGGACGTGAAAGCAGGTCGAAGGTCATGAGGCCAAGCCCACCCATGAAAGTAGGTCAAAGGCTGACCAATCAGGAGCAAGGTCACGAAAGTAGGTCAAGGTTGTTTTTAAAGTGGGAGTCCCACCACTATTCCTGTTTATCAAAAATCACAATACCTATCAGCGTTGAATGCAAAACACGAAGTTGAGTGTGGGTATACTCGATGATGTTGGGATGGTTAGGTGGAGGTTGGTTGTAGAGAATCGAGGATTTCCGGTGCATTGTCTTTGGTTTTTACAATCGGGGTTCAAATTTCGGACCATTATGTGAAATCTTTATGAACGATGCAGTCCTGAAGAACGGGCGTCCGCTTTTTGTCCTCTTATTGTTTCTGAGCTTCTTTTCGAGTTATCTCTCGAACCAATAGGACTCTGAACTCTTGCAGCCATTCTTTACAGAGGCAGAATTTAGTTACTACCTTACTATAGGCTACCTTATCTTACCGTTCTTACCTTAGCTTACCTTGTCTTAACTTATCTTGCCTTAGTTACCATGCCTTTTCTTAACTTACCTTATATTGTCTTAATTGGTTCCTCGTGCTACCACTGCAACTAGGCAGCGTCGTGCTTTCTCTGTGGTCGGCCCCTCGTCTGGAATCATCTCCCATTGCAGATTCGCCTTTTGCCTAAGAACGGTTCGCTTGTGTTTTTTTAAGTTACTTAAGTCCAGTTTATATTGCCGTGATTGGGCTGGGAGCGCTTCTGAGTAAGTAACTTGATGGGGCGCTATATTAATTTTTCAAAATGAATGAATGAATGAATGAATTAGCTTGTCTTGCTTAAGCTTACCGTACATTGCCTCGCCTAACCTCATCATACCTGATAGTAACCTTGCCTTACCTTACTTGCTTTACCTATATTATCTTACCTTACCTTTACTTGCCATATCTCATACTGTCTTGTCTGGTCTGCTTTAATGTATTAAAGTAGGGCCTATGTCTGTAAGCTGTGTAGCCGACATCGAATAAAAACTAACTCAGAAAGCCATGCAATTCGAACATCGAAACAACATGCAAAGCAATAAATAATTAAATTGATAGCAATGTATATGCTTTGTTGGTGTTGACACTAGAGCCCTGCGCCGACGTCATAGTGTCGGCGGCGGCGTGCCGGTCATTTTTGGTCGTCGGCGGGGAAAAATCGGCGGCGGCGGCGGCGCCCACGAAATGTCGGCGTCGGCGCGGCGCGGCGTGCCCTAGTCAGAAGCATGAGTCACTATGAGAGTTGAACAGCCGTTGGTCCTGTGACTAGTGAAGAGGGCCAAGTTCTCTAAAGCCACTCCATCACACTGAAGCTCAACTACATACAAAGGGACTGAGAAAGAAGACACCTTCAGCCATTTGCCTTTCAATATGAACATTCTTAATTACACTGCACATCTGCATAGGTATTGGCAAATTGTAATCAGATGAAGCAACATGCATTTCCGTATTGCATGAATACACTTGCACATGCACTGATACAGTATAGGCCTACACGCCAAGTCGCATAGCAGATGCCGGATAACAGCATTCTCCCAGTGAGAGAGGTAAGCCATGAAGTGAAATGCAAATAAATACGTGTTCCTATGGTAATGGCAACGAGTGGCCTCACCCCTGTTAATTTTTCAATGAATTTACCAGGTGGTCTGCTGCTCGTATTAATCAGTTATACCCTCCGTTCTGCAGGAATTAAATGGCATATCTTGATATTAATGGCACTTATAATCTCCTCTAACCTTACCATTTTAAGCCAAAAAATTACACCATTGTAGTAAGACCACAGACATCAAAGACTACAATCAATAAGTTATGGAAGCTATTCAACATGAAGGTAACGAAAGGGGGATACTGTAGGACAAGTACTGTGTACACATACTAAGACATGCATTGCATATTGCTTTTGTTGTCAAGGTATTAAGGAAATGACAACAGTAACAGAAGTATAAAAACAATGGCTACTTGTATCAAGATATCGCTTTAAATGACTGTACGTGTGTATCATGGCACAAAGACAAGATCTTCTTCTTTGGTTCTCTGCCTTTAGGCAGGTTCGTATGTCTAACGGCGCCATTCCTCTCGATGTTGAGCTTCTGCTTTCATCTGTCTGTAGCCGTCCCTCTTTATTGTCCAGTCTAAGAACATCATTCTTTGCCTTCCTCGTGTCTTTTCCCCTCCATTCTACCTTCGATGATATTTCTCAACAGAGAATCCCCTCTCATGATATGGCCAATCCATCTTCTTTGGCGCTCTCTGATTGTCCTCATCATGGATCTCTCCTCTCCCACCATTTGCAGTAGGCCTACTTCGTCATTTGTCTTGTGCTCTGTCCAGCTGATTCTCTCCATTCTACGCCATATCCACATTTCGAAGGCTTCTATCCTTTTTATGTCCTCCCCTCTTATAGTCCACGTTTCAGATCCGTATAGGACCACACTCCATACCAGCGTCTTAACCATTCGCTTCTTCAGATTCCCATTGAATTTTCCTCTCAAGAGCTCCTTTCTTTTATAGAATGCATCTTTTCCCATGGCTATTCCTCTTTTTATCTCCACATGGCACTTCACATCCCTCGTGACCATACTTCCTAGGTAACAGAATCTCTCAACTTGTTCGATGACCACTCCATTTACGGTTATTTTAACTTCTTTTTCTTCTTTTTTGCTTATCCTCATGACCAGTTTGTCTTCTTGGTATTTATTTTCATTTCGTATTCTGTTTAGATCATATTCAGGCGATCCATCATTCTCTGCAGTCCTATTTGGCTTCTTGCTAACATTGCCTCACCTTGTCACCTTGTGCTGTCGATTCGTTGAATCCTAGCGACTGTCATGGTCAACCTTCTCCATGTGCTCCGATTTCTCGTTGCCTCTCTCAGCTCCGAGATGTTCATCTTCAATGCCTCCTGTATCTCGTCCATCCATCTCCTCCTTGGTCGTCCTCTCCTCCTTCTGCCCTCCCCACACGCCAACATCATCTCCTTTTCCAGCCCATCTGCACGCATCACGTGTCCAAAGTATGACATCTTCTGCCTGGACGCTCTCTGCCCCAACGTCAAACTCCCTCTCCAGTGTCCTATTTCTTCCAGGATATCCTCGTTAGTTCTCTTCTCAGTCCAAGAAACCCTCAACATTTTCCTCCAGATCCACATTTCACATGCCTCAATTTTCTTCTCCAATGCCTTGGTTTTTGTCCATGTTTCGCATCCGTAAAGCACCACTGGTAAGATCATTGCTTTAACAATTCTTGTCTTCGTTCCCAAACTCACTGATTTGTCCTTCCATATTTTTTCCAGTCCCTGCGTTGCCGTCTTCCCCAATGTAATTCTCCGTCGTATTTCTCGTTCGCATCCACCTTCACTCTCCATCATGGCCCCCAAGAAACAGAAGCTTGATACCACCTCTATCTCCTCTCCATCTACCTCAAAATAACTCCATTTCTCAGTGGTCATTATCTTCGTCTTTTTTATATTAAAGTACATTCAGAGGCGGCGCTACACCAGGGCGAGCCAGGGCATATGCCCTGGTAAAAAAGTCGTTGCCCTGGTCGTTGCCCTGGTCGTTGCCCTGCCAGTATTTTTACCCTGTCCAGAATTTGTTCGAAGCGTATTTTTTATATTCTTAGAAAATGTCAAAATATGGGCGCTATAATTCGTTATATTGAGTGAGTTAAATTTAAATGTAAAGACCTGCTTTGTCTCAACAGCATTACTTACTTACTGTTCCCTCCGTCCGAAACAACGACTTTTTATGTAATATATCGGGGTCCGAAGTCCGCGCTCTGAGTCTGCTCAGTCGATAACGTCATAATATTCAACACAATGACGTCACTCTCACTCAAAACGCGATCTATCCATTATCATCGATCATCGTAATTTTTTATTATTTTTTATTCGATATCTTGATAATCTTGCTACTTAATTCTTAAAGTTTGAGTGATCGATACCGTTAGGATGGATCGGTATCTGAAAAAAACCGAATCCGAAACGCCCGCGTTTACCTTCCGACGACGGTAAGTAATTAAAGCAAAGCATAGAAATGCCAGCCTAACAACGTTCTACACCCCGGCGTCGCCGCCCGATTCTTGATTCGTTTAATCTGAATGTACCGTAGGCCTACGTGATTATGGCATCATATTGCGTGAAAATAGTCGTAAAATTGCTAAAGTAACGCAAATCTGCATTTTCAATTCTATTCATAAAATGAATTAATTAATTTCATTAATAAAAATATCACTTGAAACTTGAAAGAGCTACCAGTATCAACCTATAGGCCTAATATAGATTCCCCACCACAACGTGGCTGTCAGGACTTTGGCGTACTCATATATATGTGTGGGGCGTGGTGGCTCAGTAGTAAGTTCGGCGCCTTGTGATCGGAGGGTTGCAGGTTCAAATCCCACTCTAGCCGCTGCGTACGGACCTTGGGCAAGTCCTTCACTCGCAATTGCTCGTGGCGCTTCGGCGTGAAAACTCCGGCACAGTATCAAATGTTGTAGTCGGGAGCGCCTCTGAGTAGTAGTAGACTTGAGGAGGCGCTATAGAAATATCCGCAATAAATATGTAATTGCAATTACTGGAGTGGAGAAGAAATACCATTTAGTTTAACTATAATCAATGTTGTATCCGGAAAGTGTTGCATTCCGATTGGTGCCTACTGTACTTTGCATTGAATTCGGATCAATAAAGTTGAATTGAACTGAAGAAATTGAATTGAATGCAAATGCAATAATCAGTTAGGCTAATGATATGACCGCAAATTGCAAAGTTGCAAACACACATGAGGATTCTAACTGGAGAGAAACCATTAATCTGTAATCACTGCCATAACTTGTTCACACAGGATGGCAGCTTGCAAATGCACAAGAGGATCCATACTGAAAAGTAGCCATTTAGTTGCAGTCACTGCAGTCACGGCAGCACATATAAATATGAATACATATGGTTCGAGCCCGTTCATCCCATTCATACATTCCACGAATATAAACTTATTACTGCATTAATTACCCATACAATAGGCCTATCTATGACAAATCGATATACTTTTGCGTTGGGCGGTTGTAGACACACAATACGTGGAGTTGACATGCGAAGGAGCCACAGATGAAGCTAGTCCTGTTGCCAACGCATCCTTTCAAACCTTAGACTCTCACATTGATTTTAATTTAAGTGAAACTGACAAAGATAGCGAGCTTGGCGATGAACATGCTGATGACGTACTAGGACCACCTGTGCAAGTTCAGTCCTGTCACCCGGTCGCACCCGGTCCAAGTGATCTATCGCAGTCAGTGGATGATGGCCCAAAGCAACTGTATATAAGAACCTATCCGAGTCACGTAATTGGGACGACATGGCGGCGATTTAATTACACATGGTTCAAGCTGTACAGCTGGTTGGAATACTCAAAAGTGAATGATTCTGCTTATTGCTTCTATTGTCGTCATTTTGTCATGACTACCAGGCAAGAATCACAAGAACGCCGCAAGGATCAAGTGTTTATTCACAGTGGTTTTCGTGCCTGGAACAGGTGCACTGGGTCGGATAACAAGTCAAACGCATTTCTCCAACACATGTACTCCGAAGAAAATCGCTCCAGTGCTAAAAAATATACAACCTACAAAACAATGAATGTCTCAGGAAAAACAGCTACCACGCTCGCCATGAATCGCCGCCCTCTGCCCTGGTTACTTGCATGACTGCCCTGGCTATGCCCTGGTTACAAAAAGTGTCTGGCGCCGCCCCTGAGTACATTCCTGCTTTCTCGCTAGCACATTTTAGCCTTCTGATGTTATCCTTCAGTTTCTCCTTTTTTTCCGCCAGCAGTGTTGTGTCGTCCGCATACCTTAAATTGTTCACTATCCTTCCAGCTATCCTCACACCCTCCGCCTCATCATCAAAACCTGCCTCCCTCATTATCCTTTCTGCATATAGAATGAATAGGTATGGTGATAGTATACATCCCTGTCTGACCCCTTTCTTTATTCGAAAACTTGAAGTGTCGCCATGTTCTGTCCTGACCACCGCCACCTGATTGCCATACAGGTTCTTGAGGAGAGTTATCAGATGCATGGGTATGCCCATTTCACTCAGTGTTTTCCACAGCAGAGCATGATCAACGCAGTCGAATGCCTTGCTGTAATCTATAAAACAAAGATGTACCTCTTGTCCATATTCCCTCTGCCTTTCCATTATCCATCTTAGGTTTGCAATATGGTCTCTTGTGCCTCTCCCTTTTCTAAATCCTGCTTGATTTGCCGGCAGCTCTCTCTCTATCGTGTCTTCCATCCTTTTGTGGATAATCTTTAGGAGTATCTTGCTCGTATGAGATATTAGCGCAATGGTTCTGTAGTTCTCGCATTCCTTAGCATCTCCTTTTTTAAAGATGGGTATAAAGATCGATGTTTGCCAGTCCTTCGGCCACTCCTCAGTCTCCCAAATCAGATTACACAGAATTGTTATCTCTCTTATCACTCCATCTCCAGCTGCTTTGATCAGCTCAATAGGGATTTCGTCTGCTCCTGGGGTCTTGTTATCTCTGATTTGTGTAATTGCCCATTCCACCTCTGCTTCCATGATCTTTGGTTCCTTGACGTAATCAGTTGTGATCGCTTCTTCGTTTTCCTCCACTCTGTCATCGATCTTGTAGAGATTTTCCGTATATTCTCTCCACCTGTTCTTTGCTTCCTCTTTATCGCATATTATTCCGCCATTCCCGTTTCTTAATGAGCCGTTCCGTGGTGTGAACTTGCCAGTGATTTTCCTCATTTCCGCAAACATCTCTCTAGTTCTTCCCTTTTTTCCCTGTTCTTCCATTTCTTTGCATCGATCGTTCAAGTATCTTTCTTTATCCTTCCTTGCCTGCTTCTGAAATCTCCCGTTCAGCACCTTGACTAGGTCTTTGTTTCCTGCTGTTCTCACACTTCTCCTTTCTTCTGCTATCTTGATTGCATCCGACGATAACCACGGTGATATCTTCTTCTTTTGTCTTTTTGGTACGTGAATGTTCGCTTCCTCCTGTATCACCTTCTTCATTCCTTCCCACATATCATCAGCACTAGTCGCTTCAACCAAAATCAGTGCCTCAAATCGGTTCTTTATCTCGTCCCTGTACTCAGGAATGATCCCTTTGCACTCGTATCTAGTCAGGCGTTCCCCCAATTTGAGTCTCTTAAGTTTCAGCTTAAGGGTAGCCACCAGCAGTTCATGATCCGATCCACAATCCGCTCCCGGTCTCGTTTGTACATCCCTCACCATTGCCTGATCATCCGCAAATCTCAGCGCTTTCACCAACCTACCCCCAACCTTTATTCCCTCGTTCACTTCTTCCATCGCCTCCCGTACAAGCTCTTCGATGTAGATGTTGAAGAGTATTGGCTCACTCCTCTGCCTATTCTTCCCGGCTCTGAGTATTCACCATCTATTCTTATTTTTACTTTCTGTAAAAAGAGATGCCAATTCGGGGAACAAGCAGGTCACTCTATGCTACGAAGCGAAGATATCTGCAGCCAGGTAGGCCTATATAGGCCTACGATACTGAAAAGCATAGCTTCAAAGTAGGCTACAAAATTGATCATATGCCAATAATAGCATGGATTGACGAAGAAAGTGGTGAAGGTGATGAAAGTGAAGACCAAAATGATGACGAATGACTATAATGATAATGATCATGATCGTGATCAATACAATGGTGATGAAAAAGGCGATAACGACGACGACGTTTGTGATGCTGATAGTGATGATGATGATAATCATCATCATCATCATCATTATCATCATCATCATCATCATCATCATCATATCCGAAAAACAATATTACGGAGCATGTGCTAAATAAAGCCAAATCAGCAAAACATTTCTATAGTAGTACAGACCACGTATTGAAAAAGCGTAAACTATTTTATTGCTGAAATTGTGCTCGTAATAGGAGACTAGCTACCATGCAAGGAAGCATTAAGGTACCGTGGATAATCTGAGGGAGCTGCCCCACTGCGCGAAAGCAGAGCCGTAGATGCTTTTGTTCATAGTCTGCGCTACGGAATTCCATGTTTGGACGATTTCTTCTTGAATTGGAATCCTCAGAGACTTTATTAACGACGCGTTCTCTTTCGAGTCATTCCGAGAAAAACAGATTCCGGTCATGTATGTTTTGTTTTCCTTGGGAGACATTCGCCGATGTCCACAAGCCTAGCACCAAAGAAACAGTAAACGAATGTATTTAAAACGTTTTTCTACAGCGACTGCATAGCCTCAACGAGTCACATTTTTCAGTTATTCTATCGGATGATGTCCTTCACGAGCACTGTCCGAATGGACTCCATGAGGACTCAGGTCTCCGTGTGCTGAGTGTGCTAATCCGAAACAACTATGATAACTAAATCCGCCATTCTCTAACACACGAGTGCATCTGTATTTTTGAACAAGTTCAATCGTCTGCAAGACTGGTCTGCGTGGTTTCGCTGATCTAAACTGATCGAATAAAATCTGAGGACTTTCACAGCGCCGGAATATTTTTTCACGGGGCATTCAAGGCCTGCCTTGCAGAGAGGAACTTTGGTCCGGGCATGAGAAGTGGCCTCAGTTTCAAAAAGGTTTTATTTATTTATGATCAATATGATATATTATGAGTTATTTTCCCGTCTGTAGTATTATAAAGCACTACTGTTAATAAGTATAGGCTAGTGATGTGCATGCTTCAAGATTGAGGCCGCGTGTTTACAGTGACTCGGGCCTCTCTGAATCTGCGAAAGGCCATGAAGATATATCATTCGACATTCACTTCGAAGTCGCACTAGAAAACAATGCCTTCACCAAAAGTAGTAACTGATTAGCAGGTGCAGGTGCAGTGCGAGGTCTGCACAAATGAATCTGCAGATCGGAAAATGCAAAACCAAATAACTGATGTTCGTATTACACAGTGCTTTTTTTTCTAGAAAAAAGGTTCCGGAACGGAACAATAGGTTCCGAAACTGAACAGTTATGGAAGGACTAAAGTCCCGAGAAAAACGGGATTGGGGGTTGGGAGGGGTTTCAATAAATACTGAAAACAGTTCACAACATTGAAATTAAATTAAAATAACTAAATTATTGTTTTTATTATTAAAATAAATAAATTATTTTTTAGTAGTGGAAAAAAGGTGCCGGAACGCCGTTCCGGCCGGAAAAAAGCACTGGTATTACAATCATTTGCAGCGTGTTTCATGATTACCACTTCTAAGGACAAGGCAAGGAGTCCAAGGAATGGCATTTTATAAGCAGTTACCTTAGAAATATGCACACAGGTCCTCATCCGGCCCCCATATATATATTTATCGACCCCATAAGCCTTATGATAGTCCTGCAAAGGTTTCAGTGAAAACTGTTGGCTCTTCCTTCTGAGATAGCATTTTCCAACAATCCAGAGGAACTTATCCGACAAATATGTGTGCTTGTATTTGTGTGCGCAGACCTGCGGCACAAACAGAATAAAACTGCAAAGCGTAATCAGTCATCCATGAACTCCTACACAATCTGAGAAGTTCAGTCAAACGTCAATCAGATCCCAGTTCAGTTGTGAGAATAAAAGTTAGCTCTGTTCTTGCACTCATCGTCATCATCCTCATGGTTGTCGATGTAGTCATCATCATAGCTCAGTGGTCACCAACCCATATTTCTTAGTATCGTTTCATTTGTCACTTCATTATCATTATTCTTGTCATAAATTCATAATCATAATCATCATCATCATCATCATCAGCAGCAGCAGCAGCAGCATCATCATCATCATAATCATCATCATCAACATCATTGTCATAATCAACATCATCATCATCATCATCATCATCATCATCATCATCATCATCATCATCATCATTATCATCATAATAATCATCGTCATCGTCATCACTGTCATCGTTATTGATCATCAACATTGTAAATAGTCTTCAACATTTCTCATCATTTCAGCACTGGCATAAATCAACAATTTTGACACCGTCATCATCAATCGTTACATTATCATCGACGATAGTGATAATCACCAACATCATTATAGTAATCATCATCATTTTTTACCAACATCATTCGTATCGTTATCGAGCACCAAACTGATTGTAAGGTACACAGAATCGGTTAAAAAGAGACTGCATTTGAGTCTTGTATGATTAAAAGACAAAAGATCGGTCTGCAACTGCTGTTTTCTGCATTTCTCATTGTTCAATATTGAAATTCATTTGATTCCTGAATTTTCATCGTTTTATTACCAAGTCCAAAATCTATGGCTGCTCGCAAGTTGCACTCGATTGGGTGGATGCAACGCTCTGTAGTAGCGACGATGTATGAACATAACATTTAATGAAATGTGAATAAATATTATATTAGAAACACTGAAATTACGTTCAACTGTACACCTATTTCCCAACACACTCCAGGTCCATCCCAGATCTAGATGGTCGACTCAGCCTTCCATTCCCTAGGGGGCAGCTGTAAAATGAGCGGGAGGCTAGTAGGCTGCCAAACGTGTGTTCTAAAAGATCTTGATAATTGTACTGTCATATGTTTCAATGTTACTTACTGCGGTTTTGACAGTGAGCTTATCAATAAACACAAATAAATTTTTATTTATATCTTTTCCCAGTCATAATAAGTCATTTTTGGACCGATGTGATATTTCGATAGTTCTCAGTACACCTGTGTCGCTCCACAATAGCCTATCCAGGATTTGAGGTTGACGGGTTAAGTACTAGTAGAGGCATAGGATTTGATGTAGTGAAACGAAACCAAAATATTAGGAAAAACAAGTAGATTAGCGAAGGAGCCAATAAGCTACGGCGAGTTTTCTGATGACAGAAAAAACTTTCAAACCAAGAAGAGTCTAGAATAAATGAATAAATGTTAAAGGAGACAGGCACCAAAAATGAGAACCAGTTAAGAAACGACTGGAAAGCACATTAGACACATTACATTGTGCTTAATGGTATTGAATTGTTGTGTTAGGCCTATATTGAGTTGTATAGTATTGCATTGAATTGAATTGTGCAAAATTATAATGTAACCTATTGTATTGTATATTCGAAGTGCTTATGCGCCGTAGGCCGTTTCAGGTCCCTTTCCAGATCTAGACTGCCCATTTCCAGTGGATTGTGCTTTTGTAATGCGGTTTCTTCTCCATTGATGCACTGTTAAAACGGCACCACTAGAGAAGTTTCCAAATTAGCTTAAATCTCTGGTTTAGTTGGTGGGTACGTCGGTTACCTCCTAAACTTTGACAAACAGTCAGAGAACTCTTAAATCCTCATCGCCAAATTCCACCACTGGGGCTGTTTATCCCAAGTCTGCATAAACGCGGAAAGCAACGCTAATCATATTTGTTTGACACAGCGTCGTTAAAAAGAAACTAACCAATCCTACCCCAATTTTAGTTCATGCATGCAAATTTAATTTCATGCCCAAAATTCTCCGTGCTGCAAATCATAAACTGTATTCCTGATCGAACCAAAGATATTGATTCCACTAAGATACTAGAGAGCAACAGTCGAGTGGTTAGTTTGGATTGTCAACCGAGAAGTCGAAGACTTAAGTTCCCACCAGTAGGCCTACAGTAGAGAGGGACACGGTAACCGCGGGAATGGGGGTAGATTTAAAAAAAATGCGGGGTGGGAATGGGGGCACTTTTCTGTCCCCGTGTCACTCTCTAGTCTACAGAGAGACGTTTCGAAGTTTCTGCTTCACTTGCGTCTAAATAAATTTTCAGTTATAAACAAGTGCATTGACCGCGCACTATCGGCTGGAAGACCAGACGGCAAGGAATACGACTGACAACCTGACGCCATATGCCGATTCTAAGAAAAATTAATGAAGTTGCTAACGTTCCATACCCATAGCAGCATCTCTTGGTTAGCTGAAAAAGAATTTTTGTCTCTATAACTTTGTTCGGAATGAAAATACTCACCACAAACTCTCCAGTACTGTTGGATACATCCATAGCACCACCAAGCCATTGGTTGTACCTATGCGATGTATAGTGCGTCTTGTTAGCGAATTCTAAAAAGCAATTAGCATACTAATTTTGATTTATATTCATCTACGTATCAGTTTCTAGCGTCATAAACATACGAGATTAAGAAACGTATACGAGATTCGGAAATTTACTTTATGTAGCGAATGAGTTATCTATTTATTTGTTTATTAAGTTCTTGCTTGGCAATGCTGGCAAACCGCAGCAAATTAAGTTGCATTCACAAATCCAACTATGGGACTTACTTACTTCTTCGACTTAGATCAAGGCAAAATTTGTCTCTCACATATCCCTGGCTTTATTTAATAAATTTATTTAGATTAATTGATAAGTTGCCTCCCCAATCCATCATCCATCCGGATTCAGATCCTCACTTAACATCAGGGGCGCCCGCAGGCTTTAAAAAATTGGACGCACACCCCAAAAAAATTGGACGCACACTCCTCCAGTCGCCTCCCATCCTACCCGTCATACACTGAAAATGACTCAGAGTGACTCATTAGACACAATTCAATTTAGATAACATCGAAATCTTTAACATGCCGTATTGTCGTTCATAAAAAATATCCATGCTCTCCTTTATACTTGTGTGGATTTGATCTGGTGGGTGGACGCACGTGCGTCCAGTGCGTCCGTCTGCGGGCGCCTCTGCTTAACATTTCTGGAAACCCCTCTGACACAACCATGGGCGTCCGGGGGGGTCAAGTTGAGGCATTTTCCCTTTTGATTTTCCATATATAAAAAAATTAAATCTTTTAATTATTATGATTATTATAATTAGCCTCCCATACACCCCGACTGCGGGAGTTGGTACTTAACTTATTTATTCTAGTGGACATGTTGTCCATAGATAGATAGAAACTGACCAAAGTCCATTCTCAGTTCAGTGCATAGGTCTCTCTTCATCGCGTCGTCAGCCAGTCGACATTTGTACACAGCTCCCGGTTCCAATATATCCGGCTCCCAAGACACGTTGGCTTTCGGAGCACCAACCATCAACCTTGCAATGTTAATACATGAGCATACAACTCTAGTTCTAGTCTAAATCAAAATATTGTAATATATTCTAAATCAAGTTGAATCCAATCTAATCCAGTCTAATTTAATTCTAACTATTCTAATATGATCTTAGGAAACAGACTCATCAGCCTGATCAACATTTCGTTTATCCATAGACTTCATAGTAATCTACATAAAAATTTATTTGGCTTGTTTTCACCTGTTATATAACACTTAATTATTTAGGAGGATTACACATGTCAGTTTGGATGTTGATTCCAGTTTTTTGGCTACTGAGAATGTAATTTAAAGGCCTTCTGTGTCTAATTAGTTTTATTAACCATGCAGAAATGCAAATAATTATGGTAGATTTATAACTGTTAAAGCGTCAACTTGAGGGCAACCTAAATAGACCGCCGACCAGTAGGGACCAGAATGGAATACAATGGAATGCAGATAAATAAGACAAAAAATCCTGTTGGTTGAAAGGAGACTCTACTTGACCATTCAACTGAGTGAAATCTGCTAGTGGCTATCAGTGGGAGGAATTCGGTCAGAGTCTACAAACTTTGCTTTCTCTTGTCTAATCTTATGCCTATAAATGAACTGTTTACGTACAAATTATTGCGACGCGATTCTGATTGACGATTCTATCTAAAAAAAAGGGCACTTGTAGAAACCTTTCCCGAGCCATCGACTACAGAGTGTTACAATAGGAGTAACAGTGTATGTCTAATCCTCTAAGGAATGTGAGAGACACGTGTCTGAGGGTATTTGGAGACCCAGGCAGTGACATTTCGTGAATACGAAGTAGAATAAGAATAAAAATATATTTTATTTTTGTGCAGTAGAAGTAGAAATGGAATAAACATTATTTTAATGACGAGAATAGAATAAGAAATAGAATAAGAAATGAAATTAGGAACTTTAAAAATGAATAAGAATAAGAAGTATAATAAATTTTAGAACGAAAATTAAGAAACTTTATATTTTTAGGAGTCGTATTTTAGTACTAAACTGCAGAAATATGTTTCAAATGTCCGTTTCTTGTTTCGTCGTGTATAGGACATTTATCATCCCAGTACTGATATATGGATCTGAATGTTGGTGCTTACGGGCGCGAGGATGAAAGGAGGATTCTACTGGTGGAAATGGGTTGGGAATACGAAGATTATCGGGGAGGACCAGACGAGGTAGAATTATTCGAAATGAGGTTATCTGGAAGGAGTTGGGACAGAGGGAAACAAGACAAGATTAGAAAAAAAGACTGACATGGTTTGGGCATGTAACAAGAATGGACGACAATTTTCCCTCCACGTGGAATTACATTGCCACGTGGAGGGAACACGGAGTCGAGGCAGACAAACATAGACATAGATGGAAAACGTGAAAAAATCTTAAAGAACAAGACATGGACACGAGAACGGCTCTGGATACTATCAGAGACAGAAAGAAATTGAGCTATTTTGTACAAACCTCATCGTCGGCACAAACCTGACGGAAGAGAGAATAAGAAGAAGATAATCGTACGTGACGTGAATCTCAGAGCCTACTTTAGCCACAGTTAGTTCAACATTTCCAAGCATTCTTTGTGCCCGAGAGAAAAGGTTTTAAAGTTTCGTTCGTTTCTATAATTGTCTTTCTTTCACATTGAAATGAGTTTGTCAAGAATGTTCACTGGTCGTAAAATGGAAAATGCGGTGTGGAAATATTTTAGTTAGAACCCAGACATTGGGAAAAGGAAAATGTTGATATTATAGTAGTAGGGGCCTACATGATAAAACTGGAGACAGTTGTGGAGTTTTAATCTAAGGAAAAACCCACGAACAATTGGAACTTCATTTGCAGCGGAATCACGCGGTTATATAGGCCTAGAGTGTTAAAAATGAACTAAAATTATTGATTTGTGTCAGATTGCGGACTGTTACTGTGTGTCAGTAAAATCTGTTTTTGAGTGTAATTACAGCTTAGGCATAAATAAAACAATGCATTGAGAAAACGTGTGTAGGCCTATAATGAAAGCACCCCCCCCCCCAAGCGCAGGTCAGCTGAACCACACCAGGTCAGGCTCTTCTAGACTAGTCTAGATAATCTAACCCTAATCTAACCCAACCGAATCTAATCTAATCTAATCTAATCTCGCGTCTATCTTGTATAGCTCTTTTATTGTACCGGTAATGAAAAAGGCTTCAATTAGACTCACCAGGTGTCATTGTCTTCTCGTAGAAATGCATGAGAATAACCGAAATAGTTCAGAGTTTCGTTGGAAGATGGTTGAGACGCAGCTGAAGAAGGTTGAACAACGGTGACCGAGTAAGGATCCAGATTGAAAGCACCCACTCCACACTCGAAGAGTGAACCAGTCAGGGAAAGCCTTATAACAAAACAACACAAGTGCACCGTTGTCTTCATTCTGTTGTACCTATAGCTTAGCTTTTGGTTTCTTTTTTGTATGGCCGTTGCAGAATTCATTCGTCGGAGTCCTTAAAACAGCTTCACGTCTACGTTTGTCTTTCAATCAATAGGCCTACCCGTTTGTTGAACATCATAGCTGACATAACGCAACTAGAACAAAAAGCTACAGGGGTTATATAGTCTCACGAGCAGCTAATTAGCGTCAGCAGGCATTCTTGTACAGGATACGGGGTATAAAATTGCTATCATCTTTCTCGGGCATGGTAAATTTATGCGGTCTCGCTCAGTAGGTTGTGTCCACAGCTGCGGAGAGGGAGCAGATCATGCAGCACATGATTGGGATTTCTCATAATACCAAGAAAAAGTCGTTCGTCCTCCTTAGTCAGTTAGTCTGAACATCTAGTAAACGCGGACTTGGATTCAAGGATGCTGGTGTGACTCACCCAAGATTATGTACCAGTGATTTCACTATAAAGGTTATGCCACACTACAGTGTTTCTGCACGTACGTACGTGCTTATCTATGTATATGTGTTTTTAACTTTTTATGCATGCATGGGCATAATTATGTGCGCATGTGCGGATGCGTGATTTGATAAGATAATAGCATACAATGTCCGGCTTGTCTAACCTAAACCTCACTTCTATACAAGTTTATCTAATCTAATATGTGAACTTCTATATCGTAAAGCACAAAGCATAAATTGATCGTCACTTCCAAGCAAAACCTCTTTCCGAAGTCAACGGTAGGTAGTTTTCATGCCAGCGTTCCATGGGCGTTGATTAGATGGGACTCACGTGGTTCCATATGAAAATGTGATTACTATATATGGGATCCATGTGGCATGTTGGCAGGGTTCGGTTTAAGGAAGCTGCGTCGTAACATAGGTCTATATGATTAGCCTCGCCCTCCTCCTTTTTCCAGCCTTCGGACTGGCGTCAACCTAATACGGCAGTAGCGGTGTATCCAAAGCCACAGTCTAATGTACATATAACTAAAGGACGGCTAAATATTAAAGTTGTCCAGAAAAATATCTTCCTAGACAGTACTAAATATCATAATTATATTAGCTGCTCGAAGCTAACTAACTCTTAAAATAAAGAAGTAGCTAGGCCTAAATATAACGAACATAAAAGATACATAGGCCTAATAACTCAGATAAAATTAAGCAACATATATAAATGAAAACGCAATAATCAATCAAAGAAACTAAAACTAAACTAACACAGCAAAACCAAATAAAATGTACACCAGCCACGTAGCAATCCGATAAGGACTTTGTTCGTGCTCGAATGTCGTAAATCTAGCCTAGGAGCCTAGGAGGCCCTTATTCTGGCGTAGCCTAGGTAGGCCATACAGTGTTCAAATTCATCAGGATATCGCCCGATCTGAGATCAGGCAACTAAATTATGAGACTCGTCACCAAAATGTTTTTCATTACATCTATCGATCATATACACCTTGTTTACCCACATTCTATGTTTTACCCAAATAGCGAATAGTCAGCATCGATCATATTTTTGTCAGAAAGGCTTAGATTTTGCAAAATTTCATCGATCCACCACCTCTGGTTGGGCAATTTAACCACTGCCTGGGTATGGTCACTTAATTTGTGCCTAAATTTGGACGCCAAACCACAAGTGCAGAATCTGGAACACTAATTTGGTCAAGACCACGGTAATTGTGGCAATTATAATTGCAAATTTATAGAGCGCCACTTCAAGAGAGACTCTTCAGGTCTCGAGTCACTCCCGACCTAGAACAATGAAACCATCAGTCTTGTTGTCCTCGAGACCAAGGTCTTGGTCTCGAGTGCACTCGAGTTCGTTTTTAAAAGTCTTGGTCTTGGTCTTGGTCTTGAGACCAAAAGTCTTGGTCTTGGTCTTGGTCTTGAAGTTCAAGGTCTTGGTCTTGGTCTTGGTCTTGAGGTTCAAAGTCTTGGTCTTGGTCTTGCAAGACCAAGACCAAGACCGGCTGTCAATGTGAACAGTCATTTAACAGAACTCAAGAATTCTGTATCAAGCCTGCTTGCATCATACGACCAATATCTATGGATGGATACAAGTCATGTTGGTCAGGAAAACCCATTGGCAGCAGCAACAGTTATTCTGTATCAGACGTTATTCTGTATAGACCATGGAAAGATTTCAAAAAGGACTCACTATCTGTACATTTACATCCAGTGCTTGAAAAGCTACTCTGTGTGTGTCAGCGACTTCAGCACCTGTAGAACGTATTTTTTCACATGGCGGAATTTTTATGAGGCCCACCAGGCACGTCTTGGTCAGAAAATTCTGAGCGAATTGGTTTTTATAAAATACAAAAGGCATTTGGAACAATAGTTTGCATGAAGGACTTTTGAATACAAATTCGGATTTCTCTGCAGTTTGCATTTAAAGTTAATTTGCTTGAATAAAATAAAAGACTCATGTTTTCATTAAAATAGCGAAATATTCCGACTTGACAATTTTTAGAAGTCTTGACCTGATTGTGATTTTTGGGTCTTGGTCTTGGTCTTGGTCTTGAGGTTCAAGGTCTTGGTCTCGAGGTTCAAAGCCTTGGTCTTGGTCTTGAGGTTCAAGGTCTTCCGACCTAACACAATGGTCTTGGTCTTGGTCTTAAGGTTTAAGGTCCTGACTACAAGACTGGAAACCACGGTCGAACTACCCTCCAGTTTTTTTTCAGGTCCTTCGTACTCCGAAAAGGCGTCAAGAATGATTCATTTGTGCGCCAGATGGATTCATCTTATGTCGAATCCAACTGATAAGGTTGACGGTGATCTCGAGGATCAAACATTAGCCGACAATTACAGCGGAAACTGTCTACGCTACATGTAAAAACCTGTTAAGGAGCGTCAACCGGGACCACTTCTACAGTTAGAACTACACGAGATTCGACTAGATCAGATTAGAATAATTTTGATTGGATGGAGTTGGATTAGAATAAACCAGTTTTTCATTAAATTAATATGTGGTAAAACAATCAACGTCCAAATACAATCACTCCAGTTCCGATTTTTCACATGGTCTCAGTCGAGTAGTCCTATCAGCATCGGTTGAAACGTCGTTTATATGTCATAGTCTTTAACTGAGGCGTTGTCTAAGGGTTTGGCTGTTTCGGTTTCAACACTTTGTGCTGTACACCCATTGTTTAGGGCTAGAGCTCGTGTTTACGGACGCCAGCAGACTAGGGGATGAGGGCGGAAGCTGCAGTAGGCTGTAAGATCCTGCTAGGCCAAAGTTAGACCGGATACATTTGCTGCACCATAGATACGGCCTGCACAGGATTAAGATTAAGGAGCTAGGTCTTGACAGACCATCCATGCAACATAAACTGATTTTTATAATCTGCGAATTCATTGGGAATACGATTCTGCTGGTGACACGTGGCTATCCACCTACGCTTCTCGCTGACTTCTGCTGGTCTTCCTGGTGGCACATTTACGGGTAGTGGTGGTCAAGGATCTCAACCGATCAATTCATTGAAAAATGAGCAGGGTCGAGACCATAAGGTCGTTGTAGAAAAAGTCTACCTTTACATTTACGTTTCAAATCCTTAAACCGATGAGACCCATACCAGCAGAGCATATCCCGCAGGATATTGATCAGTAGGCGTACCGGTATTTAAAATGGATAGTTTACTCATTTTGATTTAGTTGTTCAATGTTTTGGTTTGATTGTATGTGAACTGTGAGAAAATCCAAATCAAGGCGGCACGCATCATGTACATAGGTCTAAAACATGCCGGCCGAATACCATCCTATCTATCTTCTTTGGTTGTTCTTTGCAGTTCTCTTCAACGGATGTCATCTTACTGATTAGCAACTCAGGTCCTAATATTTTTAGACCTTTTTTGACCAGATCAGTTCAAAAATCTTTTTTGACCAGATCAATTCCCAAATGTCTCCCCCACCTCTCAAACAAGATCGCCGCCACTGAGTCAGCGGGTCTCCTAAGTAGGCACAACTAAGAAACGAAGTCACGTTGAAAAGCTGCATATAAAATCAATTGAGGCTTGTTTATAATAATGTTGCAAAGTATTTACGTAATTAGCACTTTGACCGGGCGCGTAGCGAATCTCCGAATCATAAATCGCCGAAATGGTATTACCGCCGAATCGCCGAAACTATTTTGTGAAGAAAACCCGTATCGCCGGATATATGTTTTAACATGTATTAAAGTACGGTAGTATAAGACTTATAAATGAATTATGTTTTCAATTCAATTCAGTTTCATTCGGTAACCAAATTTCAAACAAGTAGCCTAAACATTAAAGACAGGTTTGTAAGAGGTGAATACATCTGGTTACACACAGCGATTCGGGTCCAAACAAGTTTTCGGCAAATCGCACGTCATTTGTAGAAAACTGCTTTCGGCGATTCGGCGG
This sequence comes from Allolobophora icterica, assembly GCA_963556255.1. NCBI lineage: Eukaryota > Metazoa > Annelida > Clitellata > Crassiclitellata > Lumbricidae > Allolobophora > Allolobophora icterica. The sequence continues at coordinate 20,997,229 of OY744609.1, read as the reverse complement.
ATAAGGGCTTTCGGCGATCCGGGATTCAGCGATTCGGGTAAACCCCCCTTTGACCATAGGTAGGCTACATTGTAACATTACTCAGGTCATGGACTAGAAACGTCTAGAAAATAGAGTTGCAATAGAACAAAATTAAGGAAGTGGATTAGTTAGGGGAACTTAGGGGACAACATGCGCGTGTAAAGTCGTTAAAACGGCCACAAAATACCCCAATAGGCCTACAACAAACATAAAAAGGCGAACATTTTCCAGGTTTTTAACTTTTCCTGCCGGGCAGAGAGCATGATGCCGAAAAGGAGGACATGTCCTTTGCCGGACGTCCACATGCATGGAACCCTAGACATATGGCAGAAACGCCAAAAGCGAGAAAAACTGGATGTAAATCATTAACCTACATGTAATTTTAAAAGATCTTGCGAATCTCGACAATCACTCTGGAATGTGCTGCCTCCCTTTCTCATTAGCTCCTCCTCACTCGCTCCCTCCATCATCGCCCGACGTGCTTAATAGACAAACAGGCGCCGGAGATTTCAAGTTACCCCCGGGGGTAACTTGCAATCGATTTAAGATTATCCCCTACGATTTCAGATTACTCCTTCAAATTAATGGGACCCACTGTTCGATTATCTTATATAATAATAATAGTCATTGCCAATATTTATCACTGAACTCCAGTCTTGTTGTCAAGACCTTAAACTTCAAGACCAAGACCAAGACCAATCTTTTATTTTATTCCAGCAAAACAACTCCAAATGCAGACTGCAGAGAATTTCGAATTCGTATTTACAAAAGTCCTTCATGCGAAATGTTATTCCACATGCCTGTTGCATATTATAAAAACCAATTCGCTCAGAATTTTCTGACCAAGACGTGGCCTGTGGGATCTCATAAAAATTCTGCCATGTGAAAAATACGTTCTACAGTGCTGAATTCACTGGCACACAGAGCAGGCCCCTACCGGATGTAAATGTACAAATGGTGAGTCTGTTTTGAAATCATTCCATATGGTAAATAACCGGAAGTCAAAATAAATGTCCAAAACAACAGTAAAGCCTCACTCACACCGTGTAAATACTAAAGCAATTTATTGGAAAATTTTAAAAATCCTTGCATTTTGTTAAATGACTGTTCATATTGTCAAAAGTCTTGGTCTTGGCCTTGCAAAACCAAGATAAAGACTGTGAGCCTCAAGACCAAGACCAAGACCAAGACCTTGAACCTCAAGACCAAGACCAAGACTTTTGGTCTCAAGACCAAGACCAAGACCAAGACTTTTGGTCTCAAGACCAAGACCAAGACTTTTAAAAACGAACTCGATTGCACTCGAGACCAAGACCTTGGTCTCGAGAACAACAAGACTGACTCTCGATCATTATCCCGCTATATAGCATGATGTAGGCCTACGATCACTGCGTAAACTTGTCCAAAATATGGAAGGGGGTCATTTGGTCATTCTGTCTACACTTGTTGCATTGGGTGTGCAGTCCATCTCGTGCCCCGACTGCCCGCCCCTTCCCCCCGAGTCTATATACGCCTGTGTGTACGATAAGTTCTCTCTTTCTCTCTGTCTCTGTAGATCACAATTACATCAACTACATAAAACTCGAGAAATGGACCAGCTGACACGCATATATCGTAGTTGTCTGACTGGCTGGTTGGGCTTAGGCCTAGTGGCGGCGGTGCGGTCAAAGAGACAAATTGCAATCAGTGCATCAGCCGTGGGGGAAACGTTAATATTCTCAGTCGTTCGAAACAGCTCGCTGGTATAGCATATAGTTAGCATTTACAGCGCAAGGGTAACTTGAAATCGCGTTCAGATTACCGGGGGGGGGGGTAGTTTGAAATCGCGTTCAGGCTTCCCCGGGGTAATCTGAAATCGATTTCAGATTATCGGGGGGGGGGTAACTTGAAAGAAGGGGTAACTTGAAGTCTTTACACCGGCAGTGAACGAAGCGTCTTCATTGTGCACTGTTGATTTGGATGCCTTTTGACGACAATCAATATTCGTTTAATTCAACAAATCCAGTTGACAATAACGCAACAGATTAATACAGAAGCATGATAATAATAGAATGGAGAATAAAGGGATGTGTTAATTAATAAGCATCTTTGAACGAAACACGAGGAATAAAATTACATTTATCTTTAGCTGGAAGAGTAAAATTGTGAGTTCTTGTCCTTAAGTCGTAAGCCCTAGTTATCATGTCGTGGGGGAGGAAAAATACCACGAAGGGCATGGTAAGGCTGGCAACAGATTCTTTTAAATAAGCCAGCATCTGCTGCATCAATCATGTTATCCAAACTTGGGATGGAGGGCAGAAGGAAACCTCTGCGCGTGGTTCGATCAGTGATGGGCACTAAACTAATTTTTTTAGTTAAACTAAAACTATTTTCCAACTAAAATAAAATAGTTTAACTAAAGTTGGCAACTGATTTTGGAAATTAGTTAACTAAACTAAAAAAAGTAGTTAAACTTTTTCCAACTTTTTTCCAACTTTTTACGACAAACATTTTCACAATAACAGAGGTTAAGTGAACTGTAATAATGCAAAGCGTCAATGACAATTTCACCTTCAAACTATGCAATGTATACTGTTCTGGCATACAGTTACAGGCGTACTGTAAGTAGTGTATGAATTTGAAAATACAGGCTGTTAATGCTAGAACCATGCAGTGTTAAAATGTTTTTTTGTTGACAGTGTTCAATGTTCATTGTGGAAAAATAGTTGCATATTGCTGATTTTTTAGTTAAACTTTTTAGTTAGCAACTAAAAAAATTTAGTTAAACTATTGTTTTAACTAAACTAATTTTTTTAGTTAAACTTCATCCTTAACTAAATTTTTTTAGTTAAACTAAAAGTTAGCTAATTTTTAGTTAACTATTGCCCATCACTGGGTTCGATGTAACATGCGTTCTATCCTATCCCTATCATATTTGCTGGTATAACCCAACCAGGCCGGAGAGGCATACAAAAGGTGAGAAACAGTGGTAGCCCTTGCTACATCATGCAAAGCCTGAGGGGGCAGACCATGGTCTCTCAAAACTCTGAGCGCGTACAGGGAGGTGGAACTTGATGTCAGGACTTTGTCAACATGTTTAGACATACTGAGATTGGAGCTAAGGGTTACCCCTAGAACTTTAAGAGTAACAACTCTTTCTGCTCCCTGAATGATGGGAGGAATGTTTAACCCTAATTCTGACCCCTTTTGGAGAAGATTATCTCACGGGTTTTAGTTGGATTTAACCTGATGTTGTTTTTAGCCCATATCGCAATGTGATCATATTCTTCAACCACTGTTCGAATATGTGATGAACCTACTATTAAATATGTGTCATCCGCATATTTAACAAGGTGATTAAAACTGTATTTAGGGTGAAGATCAGATGACGCAACATCGTAAGATTCAGGGCCAACCACTGAACCTTGGACAACACTAGCATTAATAGATGCTACTTGTGATACAGCCCCTTGGAATCTGGTGATGTGATGACATCATGACAGTGAATTCCTCATAGCAGCAGTTTGTCATCCAAAGTTCAAAACACAGTATAGATAATGATATATACTCAGAATCCCTCACATAATGACCTGTAAATACTCTAGTAATGAAATATTGTCGTTGTTACCATGGCTACCAATTTGACGTTACGGGTAACATCGGCTCTAAAATGGCTACTGGGGCGAGCCATTTTATTTTTAGGATTTTTTTAGGCCCAGTTATTTTAGCTTTCTTTCAGTTTTTCATGTTGGAGATACCTTTGCATTTGCTGTATTTTTTTTCTGGATGGGATTCTTCAGTTGTTGGAGTGTGCGGTGTCGCTATGTTCTCGATATCAATTATATGCAGAATTGTGGATTATGTAAGACGAACGGGAGACAGTCGTTTGGGAAAGTTTGCTTTGGGGTGTTTCGTGGGCCTTCCATGTTTTTTTGGGGTGTTAACTATGTGGCGTATTGGTTTTATTGGACTTGAAGGGATTACACAAGAAGCAGGACTTCAGAATCGGGCAGTATTAGATTGTATTCAATTCATCGTTGGAGGATATAGCTCATGGTGCCAGTTCTGGGATTCGAGAGATAGAGATTCGAACTGGCTTCTCGAAGGAACCGGAACTGAATCAAGCGACGCATAGTAAGCTTGTGTTATTTTTTATTTGTAATATTAAATTGAAGCATGCTTATTGTGAGAGTGATAGGTCATGTGGAGATTGCCTGTCACTGTGAAATTAGTTTATTTAAGGTAGAATAATAAGTTATGTTATTCTATTATATTATGTATCCTTGTCCATTCCCGGCCTCAAAAAGACGTTGACCTGCTATGAAGGTAGGCCTACTTGTCTGTTGAAATATGTTGGTCACATATTCCAAGGTCAGATAACCCACACAATAATGACATTCTGCACAGACTGGCCATTCTAGAGATCCAAGTTCCATTGCATAGAATAGTTTTCTACACCCTCTGGGTTAATAATAAGAACACTAGCAAAACAATACAGTAGTTTTATAATTTTAGAAATTGCTTGTAAACCCACATTATAATTCTACAGTTGTAGCCTAGACTAAATATTTAAAATGAATAAAACAAAATAACAATAATTGTGATTATGGTAATAAAATTAATTAATGATAATATTAATAAGAATTGTTGGAATTAAAATGACAGTAAGGTGAATTATATTAAGAATAATGATGGTAATAATTTTCCACAGTGCTCAAATGTTGTTCTTCAAAACATTTTTGCAGTCAGCCTATAGTCACAATAGAAACTTTGGAATAAATTAAGGTTATGATATTCCGTGGTCCGAACCTCTGCAGTGCAGCATAGAATCTTTGCTCTGATTGGTCCAACTTCTGGAATAGTTTGCTTAGCACTCTATAACATCTTATTTTACCTATACGAATTCCGCCAACATCTGAAAACCATTCTATTCAATCCTGGTTTTCTGTCATTATGTAGGGAGCGATTCTGACTTGTCTCTTGTGAGAGGCACCACGTAAATCTGTTCTTGCAAATTACGATAATGTGACTGCTGGAAAGACTAGTGACAGCAAGGAAATTCCAGACATTGATGATATATGCAATTTGAGTACATATGAACATTTGAACATTTGAGCATGTGGTCAAGATGTATCCTGTTCCTGGGTTATGAATAAATACTATGGGAGAAAATTGTGAAACCACGTAAGGGAGTACCACCTGAAACTCGCTGGCTTTGCATGAATCTCACAACCAGAGATGGGGCAGTTGACCATTTACCCCTTTGTGGCATTGCTACTGAATTCTTTGGTTCTGAATCTGGTCCTGAAGTCAAAAAGAACTATTGGAATGAGGTGTGTACATGACGACTGTATCCAACGGTCCACCTGTTTCCAGTGATGGGCACTAAACTATTTTTTTTAGTAAGACTATTTTCCAACTAAAAAAATTGTTTAACTAAAGTTGGCAACTGATTTTGGAAATTAGTAAACTAAACTAAAAAAAGTAGTTCAACTTTTTCCAACTTTTTTCCAACTTTTTACGACAAACATTTTCACAATAAAAGACGTTAAGTGAACTGTAATAATGCAAAGCATCAATGACAATTTCACCTTCAAACTATGCAATGTGTACTGTTCTGACATACAGTTACATGTTTACTGTAAGTAGTGTATGAATTTGAAAACACAGGCTGTTAATGCTAAAACCATGCAGTGCTAAAATGTTGTTTTGCTGACAGTGTTCAATGTTCACTGTGGAAAAATAGTTGCATCTTGGTGATTTTGTTAGTTAAACTTTTTAGTTAGCAACTAAAAAATTTTAAACTATGGTTTTAACTAAACTTTTTTTTAGTTAAACTTCTTCCTTAACTAAAATTTTTAGTTAAACTAAAAGTTAGCAACTTTCTAGTTAATTATTGCCCATCACTGCCTGTTTCAGCATCTCAACTTGCCTTAGTACAAATTTGCCATATTGTTATGTTGCTGATTTCTTGTCTAGAGGGCCAAGTAGGCTTAATCACATTCTACTAGAAGACGCCTTTGGTGAAAACTTGGAAGGCTTCACAATCACGTTGTCAACCCACTTGGTTGTCACCATTGGTCAGCCAAAGTGATGCGATGCTTTGAAGTTCTTTAGTTCTTTCACCCTTAACATATCAACAAAACGTAGGTAATCATCATCATGGGCGTTTTCTTATAAAACACATCATGTGTGAATAATTTCTATACTTTCAGCATCAACGACACGGCGTGTTTATTGCTAGGAAGCATCATCGTGGTTGAGCTGTTCAACAGCGTGTGGTTTTCTGGAGCGATACCTGGGCAACCAGTCATGGAGAGAGGCTTATTGCATTTAGTCACGGATGTCATCTTTACCATCTCCTGTTTCGCCATCTACAAGTTAGTTGCATTCTGAGTTTCTGTTTTTTTTTCTGATTACACATACAGTTGCTCATAGCTCTGTCAATTTTATCTAATCAAATATTCTAATGCCAAATACAGTCTTTGTATGTGTGGGATTTTGTATATCTCCTTTTACAGGGACCTCACAAATGCTATGTTATAGTTTTTTCCTGGTTAACTCCCATCCAGTACTTTCTTCTAACCTAATCCAATTACTACTTTAGCTTCATTATCATAATGTCCAAGACTTCAGTCGATTGTTGTTGCAAGTAAGATCCCAATAAAAATCATAATCCATTGGTGAAGCCAGGTGGAAATTCAAAAGATCTGGGAAACCTGAAGCAGCCTGTGGTGAGTATGCAAGTTGAAAGAGATTTTTTGGGCTGCCCGCCAGAGTCTACGCCTATGACTGCAGTTATGGCAATACAGTCGTGAAAAAAATTGTTACCTAAACCCACCGGTTAACCATCAGAACGACTACATTTGGTCTGCCGGCAAAAAGTGCGATGTTGACAAAAGTCGCCTGGTGGTTGGGAGAGCCAAGTTTGTGAAGCACGTCTTACTTCTTTCAAATTGCTTATCCACCACAGGCTGCCTCTCTGTCTTATGGACTGATCTTCTGGACATTGACCTGATTATGGTTTGGTTTTGGTGTGCCATCAGTTGATGCATTAGACACCTACACAAATAGAAGGCAGCATGTCAAATATTGTCAACTGTCCGCTACAACAAATTTTTGAACCTGGATGACATCCAGGAAGTGACAGTGTGAATTCAACTGGGCAGTGAATTCCAGAACCTCGGACCTGCAACCGAAAATGGTCCTTAGAAGGAGATATTCAGTTTTTAAAAGGTTTCAGAAGAAGCTTATTACTAGCCATCCAAGACTGTACATCGCCGCAACAGCAGCTGCTGATTGGAGAGGAGAATTAGACATGAAACAATCAACTGAAAAGAATCGTATCATCAGCATGCAAGGGTAGTCGAGAGCACAGGTGTTTAGGAGGTAGCCAATTAGAGTGGTATTATAATGGGCCCAGTACAAAACTTTGTGTTACACTGCAACTCGAGACAATGGGTATCTATTGATTTATACTTTCTTCATACCAACTGTAGAATACTATGTTTCAAGCTTGTAACCAGGCACATATGTAGCTATAGATTATGTAGCACCTATATGAGGTTGGCCATCATAACACTTTGGATCTGTGCTTTGACATTTCTGAGTATTATAGGCACTGCAAATTTCTGTGGGCCCTGTAAGACCTTTTGTTTGGGTTCTCTGTCTGTCTGTCTATCTTTTGTTTATCTTTCTGTCATTGTTGAGAGCTAGTCTCTCTCACACTCTTTCTCTCTATTTGTGTGTATGTGTGTGTGTGTGTGTGTGTGCAGGTGTGTGTGTGTGTAGGTCTGTGTGTGTGTAGGTGTGTGTGTGTTATAATGCTTGTGTGTATGTATGTGTTCATTGTTCAACTCTCACTAAAATAATGGCTTTGCACCAGTTTAAATATTTTGTCTGGCTTTATTTTGTATTTTATAATTACAGCCGATTGTACGAAGACGATGACTTTTCTAATTCACTGGATTTTTCCATCATCTGCACCATCATGCACTTCAACTGCATTAATCCAATGATGATCAGAACCGGTTCCGAGCTCAGTGAAGTCCTGATGCTCCTTTTGCACTCATTTTTAATTACATTTTGTGTTATTAAGGTTTTGGAGCTTGTAAAGAAAAGAATGTTACTGTAATGGACTTGGCGAGCCTGTCACCAAGTTATATATTATATAATTACCTATTTACCCATTCTAAGGCTCATTTATCAGAAAGATAATTCACAAGATTTTATGTTATTAAGGTTTTGGAGCTTGTAAAGAAAAGAATGTTACTGTAATGGACTTGGCGAGCCTGTCACCAAGTTATATATTATATAATTACCTATTTACCCATTCTAAGGCTCATTTATCAGAAAGATCATTCACAAGATTTTGGGTAATTAAGGTTTTGGAGCTTGTAAAGAAAAGAATGTTACTGTAATGGACTTGGCGAGCCTGTCACCAAGTTATATCTTTCTGTCATTGTTGAGAGCTAGTCTCTCTCACACTCTTTCTCTCTATTTGTGTGTGTATGTGTGCGTGTGTGTGTGTGTGTGCAGGTGTGTGTGTGTGTAGGTCTGTGTGTGTGTAGGTGTGTGTGTTACTGTCACCAAGTTATATATTATATAATTACCTATTTACCCATTCTAAGGCTCATTTATCAGAAAGATCATTCACAAGATTTTATGTTATTAAGGTTTTGGAGCTTGTAAAGAAAAGAATGTTACTGTAATGGACTTTAAGGTATATAATTACCTATTTAGCCATTCTAAGGCTCATTTATCAGAAAGATCATTCACAAGATTTTGTGTAATTAAGGTTTTGGAGCTTGTAAAGAAAAGAATGTTACTGTAATGGACTTGGCGAGCCTGTCACCAAGTTATATATTATATAATTACCTATTTACCCATTCTAAGGCTCATTTATCAGAAAGATCATTCACAAGATCTTTGGTGTTGTACAAATTCAAAATCATGTTTTATTTTTAGAACCCAGCCTTAATTATTTTATTTTATTTTATTTCGAACAACCCAGTAGCCATATATAACATCAATGAAAACTGCTTTTTAGTTTCATTTGGAAAACTGTATTTTTAGTTTAATTTGATTCTGTTTAACATGTTATTTGTGTTGAAGTTCAACTGAAATAAATTCATTTTGAAACTGGTTGAAAATGTTGATGCTGATAATAATCTACTGGCCTGTGCCTATTATCCAGAACTCTGGATGTATGTTGTATATAATTAGCTTAGTTATGAATTCATACAGTTTATACTTGTGGACATTTTTAACCTCTTTAACACTATAATGACGAGTGTGTACGGAAAGTGACTGCGAAACCAATGCAGCTCGTCGTTAAAGTGTTAAAGAACAATTACACAGTGACTACACCAGGATAGCATATTTTTGGAAGCATTTTTTAAGCGGTGGTTAGGAAATTACCCTTGAATAACCCAACAAAGCTTATTATTATTATTATGAACATTTTTAGCGCATTCAATCACGCAGAATTGTGAATCTGACGCATGGTTAGTCGGTCGCAGGGGCGTCTACACCATAGAAACCTTGGATCAAATGCTCAATCCAAGAAATAGGGGGAAGGTCTGTCACGGTGTGTGCCACCATTTTAGGGGGGAGGGGAGGAGGAAGAAGAGGGGGAAATGGGAAGTTGCTCCAATGACTTTGGGGGTAGACGCCCCTAGTCAGTCACCAGGTGAAGAACAAGTAGATATCCAGATGTTTGAAAGCCAATGAAAAATAGTAAGTTTTGAGGTGTTTATTGAAAGAAGAAGTCGAGCAATTTATAAACATTGGTAGTCAATTCCATTCCTTGGGAGCTGCAACAGGAAATGCACAAGAGCCCATGGCAGTGCAGCAGTGCTACATCTAGGCTCAACAAAAAAAAACCATAATCGAAGACCGCAGACTTCGTGACAGGATCTAAGGAGAGTAGTGGTTGAAGGTAGCTATAGGAGTGCACATGGTGATGTTTTATAGGTCGAACAATCAGTTTAAATCAAATTCTGAATTCTACAGGAAACCTATGCAGCTGATGGAGCAAAGTTGATGAGTTTCAACGAGAAGATGCACGCAGCACCATGCGAGCCAGAGAATTTGGATACGTTAAAGCCTGATGACTTGAAAACTAGATATGCATGTAAAGTTCAAACACAGAGTTGGCATGAGGCGAGAGCAGACAAGAGAGCAGGTTATGGTCAGTGACATTGTCTTTGGTAACAGCAGACCTCAGTGCCGGATTTAGACTTGGTGAGGGACAGTGAGGCCCTAAGTTATATAAAGCAGGCAACAGTGGCGGATCCAGGATTTCTTGCGTGGGGGGCAAGGGCCAAGGGTTACTTCTGAGGGGCGCCACGTTCTAGGGTTAATTTGTAATCAACTTTAAATAATAGTACATGTATATTTGAAGTAACGTCATTTGTAGTAGACCACTAGTATATACTATTAGGGGTCCACCGGAAACCGACCCGGATACTCGGTTCGGCCGGAAATCCCGTTTCCGGAAGTATTCGGCTCGGCAAATTTGTAGACGCAAATAGTTGCAAAAAAAATTTGTTTAAAGACAAATTTTTTCCTGTAAAAACTTATTCAATTAACTTACCTATATAAAATTATAAATGTTGAACCTTAAAACAATTACACAGAAAACTTCACAACTGCACAGAAATGACTGAAATTCAAATTGTATTAGTCACGTATTACAAGTACACAAATTTATGTAGATAATTTCTTATTACATGAAAATGTGAAGCTTCGCATATATGGAACAAATGGTACCCGGTTCGTTACCGGTTCGTTACCGGATCCGGCAAAAATACATCCAAATACTCGGATTCGGTTTCCGGCGGAAAATGTCTTACCGGTGGACCCCTATATACTATCCTATATTAAACTGTTTCAAAGTGAAGAAATGTTTCCTATTCTATGTACACTGTCAGTGGGAAGATGAGACGGCGAGGGAGAGGACCCTCCCTCATATATCGAGACTAAGAAAATGAAGTCGCTACCACTTCATACCCATGGCTGCCTCAGGGCTAGCTTAAGGGACTGCTCTTCTTATGTTCTTTTGCACTTGGCATCGTTCCTGCCTTATTAAATTAGGCATTACAGTTTGATTATTTGAAATCCGAAATTTTGCAAGCAAATGTAAAATGTAAATCTGCGACAAAAATAATGAGGTTGCAGATCCTACAAAGAGACATAGGCCCTATATTAGGGTGATTCAAGTTCTGTAGGAAAAAAATAAAAGTAAACACTTAAGAGAGGCTCTTTACTTTTTGAGTTCCTTTTAGTCCATATAGCAAAACTGTGAAATATGGCTGAAATTGGTTTACGTTTAGAACTGCCTCAAGGAGCTCAAATATTTATTCGGAATATAAATTTTACTCAATATAGGCCCTAATATCTTTATTGTAAAGCATTTTAAATTATGCAGTAATACTTACTTATTTCTTGTAAATAATTAAAAACAACATAAAATATTGCTATAATTTATGAAAAAGAAAATATTGGAAACTTTTTGATACTTTTTAGCATTTTTTTTATAAATAAAGGAATTAATATTATGGCTGAAACAAGGTCAAAGACTTCCATTCATCTTATTGGAGAACCTCAGGAAACGTTCTGAGGTAGGATATTGCCTACAAGCTTAGATGTTTAAAAAGTTTATTTTATTCATCACAAGAAAGATAAACTTTCTCAGAAAGAAGCAATGAAAAATGTACTTCAAGAGATAAGCGAAATTTGGGATAAAGCTAGGATTCCAAATTTCCAACTGCAGATGAAAGAAACATTGTTCGCAAGCTAGATGCATTATTAGCAATAGGCCTATATAGAAGTATCTGTCATTACAAGAATCGTGGGGGAAAACGACACAGCAAGCTAAAGAAGATGATTTTGTTAAATCAATTAATGTTCTCTTTGATATTGCTCATCATGGTGCCTGAGTATAACTGAAATTATTGAAGAAGACAGAACATTTCTTGTGGATAAGGGATCAGAAAGAAAATATACCATTGCATGCAAATTTAGCCAATAAAGAAGAAAAAACAAAACTGAAATCACTAAAGGAACTGAAATCACTAAAGGAAAACTTAAGGCGTATAAAGAGGAAGAAAGGAAGAAAAAGTAGCGGAATATCTAAGTCACAAACAGTTGTCTACATCAAGTTATGAAAGTGAATCAGATCACAGTGATTCAGAAGACGAGTACTAATGAAGTTTTCAAATTTTGTGGAGGAACACTGTGCGAAAACTCCAATTCCATATACATGTTCTGCAAATGTCCAGGTTGTCAATGGTCGACAGAGCGGAAAAAGGGATTGCACTAGTATTAACCTTCAACTCAACCCTTGACGAAGAAAGAAGATCAAAAACAATTCTTGTTCCAAATTGTAGGAGACCATCGGAAACAATTACCAAATTCAAATAAAAAGCACTTTTTCCTGAATGTAGTCATTGTCACTAATTTTACCTAGTAAATACAGTAAAGAAATTGGGGAGTTATAATTGTATACCTTCTAACGAGTCTCATTTTAATTCATTAGAAACATATATTGGCATTTGAAGTTATAGATATTAGTATGGGCGGTGCATGAGCAATGGTATATTTTCTTTCAAAGTTTTCCTTTAGTGATTTCAGTTTTTTATTTTCTTCTTTATTGGCTAAATTTGCATGCAATGGTATATTTTCTTTCAAATTTTGTGGAGGAACACTGTGCGAAAACTTCGATTCATATGTTCTGCAAATGTCCAAGTTGTCAATGACAGTGGGGGAAAAGGGATTGCACTAGTATTAACCTTCAACTCAACCTTGACGAAGCAAGAAGATCAAAAACAATTCTTGTTCCAAATTGTAGGAGACCATCGGAAACAATTACCAAATTCAAACAAAAAGCACTTTTTCCTGAATGTAGTCATAGTCACTAATTTTACCTAGTAAATACAGTAAGGAAATTGGGGACTTATAATTGTATACCTTCTAACGAGTCTCACTTTAATTCATTAGAAACATATTAGCATTTGAAGTTAGATATTAGTATGGGCGGTGCATGAGCGCGAAAAAAATGTTAACCTCTTTTTCGACCAGATCAGTTCGGAAGTGTCCGGTGTCCTCCCCCACCTGTCAAGCAATATTACCGCCAGTGCATCACACCGTACAAATCTTATCATTGACCAGTAGTCAATCACAGTGGCTGAATCCGTTATGTGCAATTATCGTCTGATCTTAACTTAAGGTATCTCTTTTCACTATGCCTGTGGTGCTGTAATGTGTGCGACATAGTGGTCTATCAATTTACACCAGTGGTGCACAACGTCCGGTCCGTGGGCACATCCCCGCGACGAGTCGTCATGTGGCCCTCTGTGTCCAACAGGAAAAGCTACTGCATGTTTAGGAGCCGGAACTGACATCAAGTCTACAGTGACTTGCGCACTGTGGTCATCTGAGAAAACTATCAGTACTGTAGTAATATAGAAGTACTGAGTCCCTTTTCTCTATCTATATCTTTATATTTACTTTTATATGTGTTTTATTGCCCACGTTACTTTCTGAAATTTTGGCATGCCTTTGTCTGAATTAAGCTGAGTCGTCACGCTTGTTTGGCCCCCGAATGGTTTAAGTCTTTGAGAAATCGTTTAGTGGCCCTTGGCCTAAAAAGGTTGTGCATCACTGTTTACAATCTCGGTCAATGATCATGAGGCTGTAGGTTCGACTCCATGTAACGACCAAGGGCAAGTTCTTTTTCGCGCACGCGCCTATATCACTAAACAGTAGGCCCTATGATAAATTATTTGGTACCAGTATAATGCAAGGAACATTATTATGAGATGATCGTTGACATTTATCCGTGTAGTTATCCTACAGTCATGAATCACCATGCATTCACCAGACAGATCAACTGTCGAAAAGTAGGATATCGGTCACTCACACATAGGCCTATGATCTTGTGTCAGCTCCGTGTCAGTCACGCGGTTTGGAGATGATTCCAACAGGGAGAAGTTAAAGTTCATCAAATGATACTTGTAACTGAAACTTAGTTGAATAAATTCGTTTGTGTTTTTATTGAACATTCGTATGTTGCCAAATTTGAAAGTTTTTAAGGAGAATATAGGTCACTCACACACATGATCTTGTGTCAGCTCCGTGTCAGATGCAACAGGCAGATGCAAGACTTTTAAAAAATATTTAATTGATAATTGCTCTACTAATTGGACACATGGGTTCATGGCACGAATTAGGCTAGTTATAAAGTTAATGTGATATGTAGGGCCCCCTAAGCAAAAATCTGAAACAAATAACAAACATTAATGTAATGTAAAAAAAATATTTATACAAAAAGAGTTATTTGAAAAATTAAACAGAAAAACATAAAACTATAAATTTGAACGGTAGGAACAGTTACAATAATTAAGAAATGAATGCTTACCACTTCAAGTCACATAAAGCCACAAAGCGGCATGTAGCATTGTTGTCTTCGTAGTTTCTGTATCTGCTTTCTTAAAATTCGTCTTGAGAGTACAGGCTGAACACTTGCAACAGATTATGACTGGAATTCATGTAATTGTAAACTTATGTTGAGACAGAGAAATATTCGACCATGTCCTTCACAGTTACTTTGATGCTTAGTGGAGACGACGAACACTAATTTCTTCAGACAAAACCTGCACTGCGAGGCCATGACACAAATAAGTAGGCTGAGTCCATCAATCATTAATGTCTTCAAATACATTGGTCTAAACCAAGTCAAGCAGCACAATGAGATTCATTGATGCATGCTGTAATTACAACTGCCATTTCAACCTAAAGTTACTAAATGCACCAAAGGCCAGCAATGACGACCCTTAATTAGGCCAACCTTGCAGCAAAAGTGGCGCATGGTGACGATTTCCAGGAAAAGCACTCTACACCTCGTTTAGAAACCACTTTGCCATATATCCTACCAAGAAAAAAGATGGTGGGTGTCTCTATGAACAATGCTCCATCGGAGATGGAATTGGGTAAACAGCTAGAGTGTGATGATTGTGGAGTACGAGCCACGTTATTCCGGAATTCCATCCGGGTCAACACACGGACAGGATCGCTTGTTCCTATGTCAGAGACCTGACATTACAGGTTCCCATTCCGAGTGGTCTACGGAGGAGAGGCGATTGTCCTTATTGATCCGTGTAGCCTACTGTAATCCGCTTAACACACCTGGCCTGCGAAATGCAAGCCAAGATGCGTGCTCTTTGTGAACCCGCGCGGTAAGCGATGCAATATTAAAGACTGCTAGGCTGCCAGGCCCGGTTCGTCCGTTAGGCAAACTATAGGCAGCCGCCTAGGGCCGCCGATTTTGAGGGGTCGCCAATTTTTCATTTTTCCAAAATTATTTAATTATTATTCGCTAGATGGAAGTATTATAGCGTTGGTTTATAGTGTTGGTATAATAAATCGCGCAGGTGTAACCGTGAATTCCTTAAAAAGGTCGTGACATTCATTTGTAAGGCGAATTACAAAAAAGATGATGAAATTCCAAAAAAGATGGATGAAATTACCATGACGAAAATCTAAAAATTTTCGGACGGTTTGCTTAGGGCCGCCGTTTTGCCTAGGGCCGCCGTTTTGCCTAGGGCCGCCAAATGTCTTGAGCCGGGCCTGTAGGCTGCTAGCTAAAAATTTCATGCAACTTAGGGCCTACATCGGCGAAATATTTCGGTCAGCCACTCTCGAGGTATGCGTGGGGAAGTTGACTGACCAGTTTAATCAAATCTGTTACGGCCTTGCGACATATTGCCGTGCCGTATATAAATTTATATCTGGTTGTTTTAGCAGCCTTGTTCCTCACCTGAGGGCATCCACTGACTGGACAGTGAGGCCAATCTTACTGAATAGCGGTCAGTAATCGCCATGTCACAGACCCGACATTGGACGTCTGAAGTATGGATAGCGATCGATGCTAATTAGGTCTAGATACATATTGCTAACCGATCAGTGTTTAATCTAGACGTCTGTTGGGAAGGAATTCCCCCAGGATTGATGTTTCCCCAGAGGCCGGCAATATTGTAATGTAGACACCTTTTGGGGTGGAAAATCCCCACCAGGAAACTTGTTTCCCTCCCCCCCCCCACAAGAGGGGGACTACATTACACACTGCTAACCGATGCACTCTTTTCTTCATGACATTAACATCATGTCTGCTAAGCAGACAGCGGCTCTGATTATTTGCACTTGCAGAAGCGCAACATGAATGTCCAAATACCACAGCGAAATTTCTTACACTGTAATGTCAGCCATGACGTAATTTTTCAATGTGACGTCGCCTATTATTCTTGGCATAATAAATATGACGTCAGTTTTTTTTATCAAGTTGAATATAATGTCTGCTAGAAATAGACGCATCAACAAAAGTGCACCAAAGAGCTCTTAAACGCGGACTTAATTTAGTCAATAAATATTGTTATTGCGATAATATTTCTGCATTAAAATTTCCCTTTGAATATTATTTCTTTGAAGCCAGTAATCACTGTAAGCTAGGCCTACTCCAATGCGAGCGAAATTGTGTCTGCATGCGTTTCTGGCCAAACACACACAGACATAACTTTGCCGCAATGAAGTAGAGTGGTATACAGGCTTCAAAGAATTACATTCATTTAAAAATCATTACTTTTAACACAAAGGATTTAAATTAACCAATGGGAAATCAGGAAGTCCTTCAGAAACTGTAAGATATTCCATAAAACGTAGTTAATTCCTGCTTGAATCCATGTTTGCCCTTAAATTTCATATTCGCGTATAATATCATGTCTTCCAGCGGTGAAGTGGTAATTACAAGTTGGCAATTCTATTACACCACTGCATATACACCAACACAACACTCAAAACATCTGTTTGTTGTTTATTGTCAATATCAATATGTTTACTTACTGCCGTTGGGCCAATCAGATTTTCTTACGAGTTTAAAGAGCACTGTTATAGCTATCGTATACCTACAGATACTTAGAAGTCTGTACTGATCAGTGGATGGATTTCCGGATTGAACTTGTTTCACGCGGTGATGGGCGCGGTGCCATGATCAATAGTAGAAACTTGTTTTAAAAACAGCTCTTAACATCTTTGTAACAGCTGTATGCTTGGTCTGTCACAAGAACTTAATCGTAGAGCCTCCATAATGACGATTCGTTTGCCCGTCACTACCATTCTGTCTGCCTGTCTCTCTCAGACCATCTAACAAAATTAATGGCATCGCCATAAGCTGAGCGACTAATTTTTACACCCGCTGTAAATTCGAAACCAAATTGCCTTGCATTTGGCAGAGGAAAAGGGTGCGTCGTATACTATATAGGCTACATTACTGCTACTGTCGATGTGCTATGCAGTGGCGTCACTAGAGTTCGTGTCACCCAGTGCGATAAGTAATGGTGTCACCCCCATGGACCTCCTCCCTTAGTCTCTTACCAGACCATACAGTATCGTTAGTAATGTTTTTGCACTAACGTTACTCGTAAATCGTAATTCATGTAGGTCTATATCACTGAATGTAACGGTAATAGTAGTGACATAAACAACTAGCAGAATTAACAATACAAATGCATATTTCTATTGTATTTTTTTATTTTAATCATTTGCCATCAGATCAGCAGTTACATCATTAAAAATCAAATTAGCAAATATTAATAATAATCAGTGCTTTTTTCAGCCGGAACGGCGTTCCGGCACCTTTTTCAGCCACTAAAAAACAATTTATTTATTTTAATGACAAAAACAATAATTTTGTTAATTTAATATAATTTAAGTGTTGTGAACTGTTTCAGTGTTTATTGAGACCCCTCCATAACCCCTAATTCCGTTTACTCGGAATTTTAGCCCTTCCATAATTGTTCAGTTCCGGAACCTATTGTTCAGTTCCGGAACCTTTTTTTCTAGAAAAAAACACTGATGAAAATTTAATATAATGTTTGAACTCTGGAGGGCAATGAAGGTGCCTGCAGCTTAAACAGGTCTTGTTAGATAATAATGTTGAAAGAATACAGAAAATTATATGATAACTACACAGTTGGAAATTTTATATAGGCCTAATGAGGAAAATAATTGGAAATTTGGCTTATCTTAAACAATTCTAATATAGTAATAATATCAAATAAAATCATATTAGCAATTTAAAATATAAATTAAAGGAAACATAGGGGCCTATTAATTCATAAATGAAATTATACAACAACAAAAATTAAGAACAAATACGCAAGCACATACATGTAGGGCATTGTAGGCGTAATTTGTGGACTACCGTACCCCTTCCCCACTTTTTAAACAATGTCAATCAATATTTTATTGTGCCTTTCCATAGATCGCAGTCTCCATTATGACATTATTGCTTCGTGTATGTAGACAGAGTGAGGAGCATGTAGTACTATGTACCACAAAAGTATAAAGTACTTAGATGCACAGGTAAACCGAGAGCCAGACAAGCTCAGTCACAGAGAGGAAGAATTTTAGCCAGACAGGTCACCCGGCAGACTGACCTCCGTGACCGGCCCGTAGGCGCCACAGATCTGGGCCACGGCTACACTCTTCTTGGACAGATCTGGGCCACGGCTACACTCTTCTTGGAAAGATCTCACATCACACTCACTGTCCGCCTTATGGTTGTCATCTTAGTGATATCGGGATGTGGAGATGTAGGTCAAAGCGCAAGCTTCTATATCCCTCATCAGTTACAAATCCGAATATGGACACACACTCATATTGTTGGTCTTGATATGACTCCTAACCCCTCAGCCCCTCACCATCTCAGAATCAATAACTGTCCTTGGTTAAATATATCCGAGCCGGCTAGCTGAAGAAAGCTCCCTCGGTTACATTAATATAAGCATTATATTACATCGAAAAAGTCGTCGCCTTGCAGCTCGTCGCTAACTTGGAGAAGAATAATCTGCTCCCGTCAAGTCAATCGGGTTTCAGGAGATTCCATTCAACAGAGACACTCCTGCTCCGGCTTCTCTCAGACATCTACGGAGCGATTGACAGGGCCCAACTCACACTACTAGCACTCTTCGACGTCAGTGCTGCATTCGACACTGTAGACCATGAGATCTTGCTAGAACGGTTGTTTCGTTTGGCCTTTCTGGAGACTTTTATGAATGGATAAACTCATTTCTTTGTGAACGTTCCCTCTGTGTGATCCATAATACCACTAGGTCTTCATGGGTCCCTGCACGGTATGGGTTGCCTCAAGGATCCGTCCTAGGACCTATTTTATACATTCTCTACACCTCTGGACTTTCGACACTTCTGGCTGCACATGTCTGCGGTTCTGAGTCAGCAATATGCTGGACTTTCGACACTTCTGGCTGCACATGTATGCGGTTCTGAGTCAGCAATATGCTGACGATGTCCAAGCATACATGCATTGCCTCTCTCTGCCATTCCAACAGTCCGAGTTATGAGTGGGACTTTAGATGCCCTGGAAGCGTGGATGTCGTCAAATCGACAACGCTTGAACCCGTCCAAAACCAAATTTATTTGGCTAGGCACACGACAGCAACTCGCTAAACTTGACTTCACTGCTCTTGAAATTGAATTCCCAAACTATACCTTTTCAACTCTTGTCCGTGATCTTGGTGTCTGGCTCGACCAGGAGCTTACTTTTGCTCCACAAATACACCGACTTACTAGGGACTGCTACTACCAACTGCGCCAGCTTCGCACTGTTACTCGTTCTCTAACACCCAGTGCCACTGCTACACTGGTTCACTCCTTCGTCACAGCCCGCCTTGATTACTGCTCATCGCTTTATTTTTGCTCTTCCATCTAGTTGCATAGTGTGTCTACAGCGAGTTCTGCGCTCTGCAACCCGTCTCATTGGGCATATTCCTAAACATGGCCAAGTCTCTAAATATATGCTGGAGGTCCTTCACTGGCTTCCTATGCGCTTATGATTGCTGCCTTAGTATGGCGATGTTGTCAGGGCCCTGCCTCTGCTTACCTTCGTGAGCTTTGCTGCACAGTTTCAGGTGCCCAAGGCCGGCGTTCCCTCCGCTCATCGGGAAAAGGGGTACTTTTAGTTCCATTTGCTCGTTCCACGACTATGCAAAGTCGAGCTTTTTCAGTGATGGGGCCGATGGGTCCGGTAGTCTGGATAGACTTCCATTAGAGCTCCGCATGTGCCCTGGGACCACCTCTGACCTATTTCTTGCAAATCTTAAAACTGTCTAATATGAACGTGCTGGTGTCGGGAGCCCCTCTGAGTAGTTATCTTGAAGGGGCGCTATATAAATCTTCAAATGAATGAATTTAAGACGTCGTTGATTTTGACTTAGACACGTCGTGTTCCGATGTTGCTGACAGGAAAATGGATAAATTTGTTCTTAAACAATATCGA
The DNA here is from genome assembly GCA_963556255.1 of Allolobophora icterica. Taxonomy (NCBI): domain Eukaryota; kingdom Metazoa; phylum Annelida; class Clitellata; order Crassiclitellata; family Lumbricidae; genus Allolobophora; species Allolobophora icterica. Next base: position 20,976,876 of record OY744609.1, on the reverse strand, counting down.
GTAAGTAAGTAAGTAAGTAAGTAAGTAAGTAAGTAAGTAAGTAAGTAAGTAAGTAAGTAAGTAAGTAAGTAAGTAAGTAAGTAAGTAAGTAAGTAAGTAAGTAAGTAAGTAAGTAAGTAAGTAAGTAAGTAAGTAAGTAAGTAAGTAAGTAAGTATATTCTTTATTACACCATTAGGGCCTAGCAAACGCACAATGGGAGAGAAGCTAGAAGCATTGATTGTAAAACATTGAAGTAATAATAAATCGAAATAAAAATGATAAAATAAGTAAATAAAAATGCAAGTGTTTTCTAATCATTTATGCAGTAATCAGGCAATGTAACCCTTCCGTGTCAGAGGATCACATCGTGGTATCTCACGATTATGCCAGCGAGGTCGAAGAGAATACCCGGAAGATCGTATCGGAGGGAGCAAATCTTGGAGGACATGCCCTGGGTCCCGAAGGATTGCAGTAAAGAGAGCATCGTCCGCCTTAGAACACAAGTCAAATGTAGGAGTATTCGTTGGCAGATACCCTTGTCGCTTAAGTTTACGTATGAAGGCAGAGAGACGCTCTCTCTCAAGACCATTGGAGAATCCCCACCAGACTGGAGATGAGTAGGCCTACAACATTCGTGCCACTGTGGTGGAACGAACAACATTATGGAGGCGGCTTCCAGTTAATCCATGCGAAACCAGGACTCGCAGAGCAAAAAAGGATTGTTTAGCTTTACAACAGAATGTTGTTAATGTGCGAGGAGAACCCAATTTTTTCCGAAAGAGTGACTCCCAAACTTTTGATTTCATTTACCCGTACGATCCCTGCAATGGGCGGAGGGGTATCTAGAATTTTGACTCGGGAACGCCTTATTATGATTTCAGACGACTTGCTATGATTTAAGCGCAAGTTGCAATTTCTGGCACATTCAGCTATGTGGGCAAGTTCAGAGTCAGTGGTCGCTATGTTTGAGGCAGGAATTATCAAATAGCAATCATCTGCGTATTTGAATAATCGGTTCCCTGCATGAAGCAATTTTAGTCCAGAAATAGATGACATCATAGACTATAAAACTTGTCGTTATGGAGGTAAGCTCATCAGCGTTTCATAATCAGTTACTGGCAGGGTACGTAACATGTCCAAAATGGTCTCAATGCAAAAAAACGAAAGTGGAGAAGAAATTGGTACCCCCTCCACTTTTTAGACCAAACTTACGCCCCTGTGTAAGCATTTCAGCACTTAGTGAACATCTCCACTAAATCAGAACGTTCATTCCCTGGCTTTCAAAGCTGCGAACTTGTTAATCACTTCAAGGAAATCAATGCCTTTCGCCAACGCACTTTCAATTGATAGGCTAATATCGCAAGATCCTTGCCTGCCCCATGGTAGATCGCAAGTAGTTCTGTTATAAGTTTCAGCTTGGAAAAACAGTTACTTCTCTCACATGAAGCCATATACACACAGATCGTCAGAAATAATTTTTAGGCTTAGTGAAAGGATTGGGAAAGAATGAGATTCTATGAAGTGCCATTCAGACATGGGCACCGATCCCGGGGAGTCGAGGGGGACAAGACCCCCACCTTTAAGAGTGGGGGGGGCACACCATACATTTCCCCCCACATTTTGAAGAAACACCAAAAAAGGTCATTAAATTCCGCGCGAAAAATTTGTTGGACCTCTTTTTTGACCAGATCAGTTCAAAAGTCTTTTTTGACCAGATCAGTTCTAAAGTGTTCCCCACCTGTCAAACAAGATCGCCGCCAGTGCATTCAGCTATGAATGTCAAAAGTCTAATATTGTCCAATCTCTGGCTTTTCTCAGATTAATCTCTGCTGCTTTCAGATGCCTTCTCAGCCTTCGTATTTCTATTAAAAGCGCACTCTCAGACACTTCGCCATAGAAAGTGATCAGTTTTAGAATGGACACCATTAACTCTTCTTTGGTGCACATATCAGACTATTCACTCGAACAGTCTCAAACATGGCTGCTACTTCTTTTATGGCTGTTGATCTGATCTGGATTTCAGAATGAAAGCGATCATTACACTCTTATTTTCTTCTTACAGAGTGAGCCAGCATCGCTTGCTTGCTCCCTTGCCATCCTGTTCTTTAACCGCTCTTTTATAGTAATTCCATATTCCTCTTATTTTAAAAGCACTTTTTGGTAAAGTGTACTATTTATCCATTCCACTACGAAGATCGTGTTGATGATCACGAAGACGGGGGATTAAGCAGGGTGAGAATTGTTGTGGGGTTGGGGGTTCAACCCCTTAGTCTTTCTTTGAACACCCACAGTTAAGTACGTCTTCATTGCACACCCCGGGGGTCGTTTCCAACCCCTTAGTTGTGCTGGTCTGATTTAGCATTATTTGATTCTGAATCTCTGACAAAGTGAAAAAATTTCCATGGTGTAACATATGTATGCATATTTTAATTTTCTCAACAAAGGAAATGATTTTGATTCGAGTTGGACTTGCAAAACTGTTAGCGTTGAAATCTGCTGCTTTAAAATTTTGCTGACATCAGTTTGTAAAATAAGAATAAAATATTCAACTCCACGTGGATCAAAGTCTAACCCCCAGTCTTTTTTACTACAATTCTCACATTGGGAATAAGTGCCAGAGTAGATGATTCTCGTTCTCTGCTACTGCCTGAAAGAGACACGCATCAGCAGTTTCGGCCAAACTGCATGGTTGGCAGTAAGATCGGGTACTGCTATAAATCCTCCTCGCTTCATTCGATTTAAGCCCTCAATTTCACTAATTCACATTAACAATAATTTTCAGTCATCAGTCTGTCCTCTGTTAGCATGCCCACATGGAGTGGAGCCCATATAAGACCCATATTCCTATACTAGAGCCCATATGGGATCCATCTAATACCCACGGAAATGATGGCACGGTCAGTGCAGTATGCAGTAAAATGCATTATATTGTTAGGTAATCAGGTATGTCCAATAGACATACCTGATTACCTGAGAAGTCGATAGCAAGTCGCTAAGTCAGTCGATAAGTCTAAGCTACTTAGTCAGTCAATAACCATGCGGCTTAGTCGACTGAGTCGCTAAGTCAGTTGCTAACTTAAGTCAGTCGGTAACTCCTTAGCGACTGACTTTGAGTATTAGCTGGGCGCTGTGCTCCTTCAGGAAGGCCGACCGGTCGAATACGCCTTCCGCGCACCAGCGCACGCGGAACATCACTACGCACAGAACGAAAAGGAACAATAATTCATTGGTGCAACTAATACTTATATGAATGTGGCTCTTAATCAGTCATGCATTGACCATATGTTTGTATCTGCTCCACTGCATAATTCAGTGGCAGAAGTGAATGTGATTGAAAGTGTTTTCAATCACAGTGACCACAAACCATTAAGCCTCAGCTTGAGGTCTTTTCTAAATAAAACTTGTAGGAATGCCCACATGAACAAGAGTTCACGGCAACATTATCTACGTTGGGATAAGGCCAATTTGATGGAATATTACGGGGTATCTCGTGAGTTTCTGAGTGACATTGGGTTAGCTCAGTCGTTTGCACAGGGCTCAATGGGTTGCAGCAACGGTAACCACCGGCATGCCATTGATTTCTTGTATAATGATATTATTTATGCCCTGCAAAGGGCAGAGGCTGCATCAGTTCCTAGAATTCAACACAATTCTTTAAAACCGTTTTGGAATGAACACATAGATGACCTTAAACAAAAGGCCATGTTTTGGGGCATGGTGTGGAAAGATGCAGGTCGGCCAAAATCAGGCGAGGTATATCGTATAAAAACATCTTGTTCTCTCAAATATAAAATGGGATTTCGAACACAAGTTTGATGATAAGTTGTACGAGCACTTTCTGAGTAAGGAGCCCAATCAGTTTTGGAAATGCTGGAATAGCAAGTTCCATCGATCCATGGCTTCGAATGTCACTGGCACTGTAAACGGTGTGCACGATGATGTTGGTTTTGCAAATGAGTTTGCTAAATACTTTTCTTCTGTCTATCACACCTCTGATATTGATAGTGAAGCTGTTAGTGATTTTAATGTCTTGCAAAGCAAACATAAGCTTCAGTTAACACAAGTCATGATAGGCCTACATCGGGGACCGAATGCTATGCACCAGGATTTATTACAATTAAATGCAAGGCCTAACTGACTACTAACAAAAACACCACATTTATCTAGTAAGGCTTGAAGCCCAACTACCGATGCGGACAGCAAAATAATATCATCTGCATACATAATGCATCCCAGCCATGACTTGTTTATACAACAACCTACACCCGTTGCTCTTGACTCCACAATAAACTTATTAACAAAGACATTAAACAATGAAGGCAACAGGGAGCTCCCCTGCTGTACACCGCTCCTAACTGCAAATGGCTTAGACATACTACCATTCCAACGTACTGCCACCGCTAATTTACTATACCAATCTACCAGGATACTGACCACCCACACTGGGCAACCAGACCTTAGAAGGCTGCAATACAGCTTATAATGATTAACAGTGTCATATGCCTTGCTAATATCCAGAGCTGCTGTGAATAGTGAATACAGTGCTGCCCCTATCAACATAAAAATCAATCGAGGAGGGCATTGCAAATAATGCATTAGCACACCCCACTCCTTGTTTGAACCCAAACTGAGTCTCATCAGACTCAAAACATTCTGCACATATCCTTAAAATAATACATTCAAATAGTTTGGAAATAACAGGAATAAGAGTGATTCCTCTATAGTTGTCAACAGAACTCAAATTATCCATTTTGTTTTTAACCAACGGGATTATAATGCCATTACCAAAAGCTTCGCACATAACTATGACACACCATGCCTCTAAACAATGCAGTGAGTAACACGACAAGAAGTGGGTGAGCATGTAGCAAATGCTCTGCACTAAGACCATCAGGTCCACTTGCTTTACCAAGCTTCAATTCGCGTATACATTTGTCGACTGTCTCTACATTAATTAAGCCTTCAACATTAGTAGGCCTACTCGCTTTTGGCTCGAAAATCTAATGAGTCATGGTTTATCTGGCCCCAAACTCCACGACGTGGTGCGCGCAACCACGTACGGTGGCCAGAATGTTGTACGCATACACCGGCATGGTGGGGATACGCTGGTCAGCAAGAAAGGAGAAGGCTCCAGTCCGTTATGGATAGACTGACCCGCCAGCGATACCTCCCCAGACAGCCAACCCCATCGGCCCCGCAGGGTATCAGTCATGGCAAGCGGCGGCAGTATAGGGGGATCGGCCTAGTGTGGTCCGTCCACCACTTTGTCACCATCTTAGCGACCGTCGGAGAATTCCGTGATCCATAGTCTTGCCCACGGTGGGCCAACACTTCTCCGCTAGGACCGACAGTGGCCCTGGTATAGCGCAGACTGAACGAAACTCGGCGGGTGTCAGAGTCGGGGTGGGAGGTTTGGAGGGGAAGGCGCAGCGGCAGAGTCAATCTGAAAACAAGTGACATCACCGCGGTAGGCGGGGAGTGAAGGTCGCAGCGGTGCCCGGGTTTCAAACAAAGGAGCCAATACGCTACGCTACCCCTGGACGAGATCATGGGCTATTTGGGCAAAGGGCGCTGCCGGAGATGACCTAGTTGGCCTTGCGTTCTACCAGAGCCTATCAGAACGCTGAATACATATGGCGACGTTTCGAGCAAGGAAGCCACCGTTGCGAAATTAAATTGAAAAGTTTGATTATAGAAACGGTAAGTTGTTATAATTTTCTATCTATTTGTAGTCGTTCTAGTATAAGAGGGCAGTTGTCACAAGACTTTAAGACAGTGAGTTTATATGCCCATTATAGCGTGCATATACTGTATAGGCCGACATATATACTGAAGATCGTTCAGCGCAACCTGGACAAAGAACGTTGAACGTTTACATTTGATGGATCTGCATCGGTCGGGCTCTACGTGTGTGTGAGAGCTCGCCATTTATCTGAGCATTGCTTTCTACAGATGAACTTCCTCCTTGTGAGCTTTAAAATTTATCACTTCATGGGCGTCCGCAGGAATTTTTCCAGGGGGGCCAAAATGTTTCTAGGAGAGAAAAAGTTTTTTTGGGGGGCAAAAAATGACGTTTTTGCGTGGATAAGTTATTCATGAACACAGAAAATGTGACAACTTTCAAAATCCGGGGTGGGAAAATGCCCCCTTGCCCCCCTCCGGACGCCCATGTATCACTTAGGCTTTTTTGACAGGTGCTTCAAAGGACATGTATGAAGTGTCTAAACCAATTTATACAGAGAGACATACATACTTACATGCATCATATGCAACATATGCATACATGCATACTGACACACATCCACAAGTATGATCATATCATACTTTTGTCTGTTGTATGTTGCAGGTAAGATTTCTGTCGAGATCATGTTGTAAACATTTAGGTGAGATAATATTGAAAGCATTGATTATTATCCGTCTGGTCCTGCAGTTTAACTGGAATGGAAATTTCAACAAGCAGAGTTTTTCTGATTTGAAACTTTCTGCTGCTGTTTGCGGTAAGCATTTGAATTTAAATATATTTTCTAGTGAAGCATTCTATGGCCAGCATACTTAAATCGTTGCCGCGGCTTCCTGCTTTACAAAGAATCTCTCAAATTGGTCATCAGGATGCAGGAAACAGTAAACTTTAGCCATTCACAATCAGTCCTTTTACCTCAGTCTTATCACTTTTCAACAAGGTCTTTCCCTATGTCTGCTCAGTCACTTGTCATTTTGTAACAGCCTAAACCTTAAGTTTTCGTATTGTTTATCCATCTTAGGCTGTCTCTCACAGCAGACTGACCTTCTGAATGTTGACCTGATTACGACTTTGTGTTTGTATGCCATTGGTTATTGCCATATGCATTAGACGCAAGCGCTGTAGCAGCTATAAATTATTATTAATATTAATAATAACTGTATTTGATAGTTCCATACTTCCAAAGACCAGAACCATATATCATACATACAACAAAAACATCGATGGCACTGAGTAATTGTGTGTGAAGGACTTGCAGAAACAGTGACCAACTTTATGGAGGCTTGAATAGTCAATGGTTAGCATACTGGACTGTCAACCTTCAGATTGGGTATTTAAATCCACTTCAGATCACAATGTCATAGGTATCAAAATGTCTGACATTCCATAAGCACCCTTGCAAAAATGTCTGTTCCATGATAAACCTTTACAGACAATGACTGAACAGTGAACACATCTGGTGACTGGATGAGGCGTGAGAACTGATCACCCTCTCTCATACACCTTGAGGTTAAGACAAAACTTCCATGGCTACCTTTTTTGGTTGGTTTGAGGTCTGATCTTTGTGATATTCATATTTAAATAGTGTATGTATGTATTTATCTAGATACTTAATATGACACCTTTTAAGTACTTCACAAAGTCGCTGCACACATGGTTTTCTGACTGATCTGAACAAGTGTGTTTTAACAGTTGCGTATGTTTGCTGTACAGGGCTGAGTGCAACACCACATAAATGACATGTTCCGTGAAGATGGTCCAATACATGAGAAGGCATGATGAGCTCGAGTTGATGTACGGAAGTGCGACACCTGGTTGCCATTCTATGTAGGTTTCATTATTTTTAATATTAATTGTATATTTGTGTTAAAATGTTATGAGAAAAGTGCAGTCCTGTAAGCTAACCCGAAGGCAGCCGTGGGTATAAAGTGTTACGAGACTTCATTTTCTTAGCCCCGGCTTTTGAGGGTAGATGACCAGTCCTCTCCTTTGCCATCTAATCTTTCAAGTAACAGTGCGTTGTATGTTCTGTGTGCACAAGTTGTACTTGGTGAATGCTGTTTAATTATATGCCTTCATATCAGAAATGGACATGATCAGTTAACTTTGTAATCGATTAGCAACATTGCACAGCCATTGTCAGAAGCATAGAGAACTAAGTGCAGAAATAAGAACTTGTGCAGGTTCCCTTGTTTTATAACCATGAACTATGGAGACAATTAAAACAGTCTTCAAACTCATTATTAATAAACTCGTTCTTAATGAATTAGTTCTTAACATAATTTTAAAAATCTAATCGATCAGCTAATCGTTTTACAATTAAATTTCTACAAATTACTAATCAGTTAGAATTAGAACTGGGATCAGGTGACAGCTAATCAATTAGAATTTGTCTCATCGATTACCTAACTGTTTAGCTAATCAATTAGAATCTAATCGATTAGTTACCCATCTCTGCTTCATATGTGAATAATAGTGACTTAATTTTATCACGTGTATATATGTGTACGTAAAGTGTATGTATCTGAATGCTTAATAAAGCAACATCTAAATACCTTATGAAAGTGCTGTTATGATTATGTTATGTTATGGCAGTGATCTCGAAGAGGAGCAACGACCCTATCTTTCCAAAGAGCAACAGAGAAGCAACAAGGCCTTATCATTCCACGAACAACGAGGAGCAATAGTCCCTATCATCCCACACTGAGTGGCATCTTTACCTGAAAATGTAGCAGACGTGCAGACTCTATCTCTTGCCTTAGTACTTATTAAATTTAGATTATGCTCTGATGTGGAACTATATTTATTACTTGTTTACTAAAGTAGTTGTTTACTGCACAGCGGTATCCAATAGTCAGAGGTGCCTAATATAGGAGTCTAGTATAATATTGGCTAATATATCCATGTATAATCTTATTTTATATTTTAATTTTTAATTGTGTTTAGACAGTCCTATGTAGGCACTGTAAGTATGACATTTATTTCTTAGCACTAGCTGCAATTAGTAGATACTTAAGAAGTTTAGTGTTGAGATACCTGAACTTTGTATTGCTATGATAGCAACATAATGCACTGGTTGGTAGCCATTCTTTGTGGGTTTAATTATTTTTAATATTAATTCTATATTTATATTACTATGTTATAAGTAGAAGAAGGGCAGTCCCATAAGCTTAAGCTCAAGGCAGCTATGGTATGAAGTGTTAGCGACTTCATTTTCTTAGCCTCGGCATATGAGGTCGGGCGGCCAGTCCTCTCCCTCGCCATCTCATCTTCCTACTGACTGTGTACGGTCAGTGTACTTATCATAGCTTAGTTGGTTAGAGGGTGCAGAAGAAACAGAAATCTTGAAATGGATATCTGCTCTGGTAGTGATATGTTATAAATAGAAGCCGTGTGTTCCATATTGTTATGTGTAAGACTTTAACGATGAGGTGCATTGGTTTCCCAATCGCTTTTAATACAATCTCATTGTTAGAGTGTTAAAACCTGGCTTAACTGTTCCACTATTGTTTCTCATTCTTTGCAATACGATGATTGATGTTTACTTCAATATAATTTTGTTCTTAGAAATATGTAAATAACATGGTAATTATAGTGAAGTTTAATGTAAATTAATAAGTAACTTGTTATTATTCTGAAGAAGAAGAAGAGAAGAGCAGTCCCTTAAGCTAGCCCTGAGGCAGCCATGGGTATGAAGTGTTAGCGACTTCATGTTCTTAGCCTAGTCATATGAGGTCGGGTGGCCAGTCCTCTCCTTCGCCATCTCATCTTCCCACTGACAGTGTACGGTCAGTGTACTCATTACAGTTGAGTGGCTATGGGGTGCAGGTGGAGCAGAAATCTCTAAGCAAATTTCTGCCCTGGCGGGGATTTGAACCTCGACCTCTCGATTTACAGTCTAGCATGCTAACCACTACACTATTGAGCACCATTTTAGAGTGAAGTTTAATTTAAATTAATAATTAACTTGTTATTATTCTGAACTGTTTTAATATTAGCTGTTCCACTGTTTGTAATAATTTGTGATGTGGTAGATAGTGGCAACTGCAATAGATTTCATAAAGCTCTGAAAAATAACTATACCCCTGTTGTATGTCATTCTCTGTGATACGATGCTTGGTGTTAACTTCAATATATTATGCAGAGGCAGCAACTTTTGTGGAAATGTGGTAGTAATATGTTATCGTGAAGCTAAGTTGAAGTAATATTTTACTTATTATTCAGAACTGGTTTAGTGTTAACTGCACCACTGTTTGTAATATTTGTGAAAAAATGGATGGTTTAATTGCAATATAATTATTCCATAAAACTCTGAAAACATTATTATTTGAGAACTGGTTTAACTGCTCCATTTTTGGTTTTTCTTTCTGGTCGATGAATGGTGTAAACTTTAATATACAATTTTATACATGTAATTATTTTCATAGAAACTGGACTTTTTTGTATGTCATAAATTAGCCATATTTACAGCTGTTCAATCCAATGTCAGAAGTGCATAGTCTTGGTGGGATTGTGTACTTTTAAGCTTGGAAATACCAAACATAAAAAATCATCTGACAATCTCTTACAACAACATTCATAGGCCCACGGTTCCGATCCACTATTCCGGGGTCTGCTATTCCGGGGATCCGCCTGAATATACATACATACAACATACATGCATACATACATGCATGCATACATTCATGCATACATACATGTATGTATGTATACATACATTCATACATACATGTATGTATGTATGTATGTATGCATACATACATGTATGTATTCATGTATGTATGTATGTATGTATGCATACATACACGCATACATTCGTACATGCATGGATGTATGTATGCATGTATGTATGTATCTATGTATGTTGTATGTATGTTTGTATATTCCGGCGGATCCCCGGAATAGCGGACCGGTGCCAGGCCCACAGTTTGTCGACGTTCGCCCCTGCAGGCACAGTGGACGACAAAGGCAGTCCCTTTTGCAGGCACCATCATAACCCCCAGAGCTGGTCAACATTTTGCCCCTAGTGGCGCTGGCAGTGCCGACGCGGGGCTCAATGACTGCTAGCCCACACTGATCGACACTGGGTCCTGCAGCGAACACCTAGGAGCGCACCGTGTGCACCCCGCCGGGCGCAATGAGGCGTAGACAATAATATCGGCCCAGCACGGGAGCCGCCCAGCCGTTCCCTCGTGAGCCCACGAACGTGGGCTTCTAGAGGCTGGATGGGCGTTACACAGCGGTCTACGGTCTGGGCCTAGCGATGGGGATACGCTGTGGGCAAACAAAGTCGGCGGACTCTGGGGCCGGCGTGGCGTGGCTGTCTGGGTCCCATGTAATAATCCAACAATTGAACAACATTGCCGCCATGCTGATGTTGCCCTGTTTTCGACTGTCCATTGCAATCCAGGTCATGTCTTGCACAAGCTGCATCCACCTGTTAAACCGAAGGTTTATGGTTTAAGGCCTAGATCCCATGACAGGGCTTTACCGCAAGCCGACAACAGCATGAGAAAAACCTTTATTGTCAGAATGCTGTATACTTACTAACCAACTGGACCTATGCTAAATAGTAATATATAATATATATATACATATTATGGTTAATGCTATGTATATATATATATATATATATATATATATATATATATATATATATATATATATATATACATACCGATGTATGTTTGTTTATTAACTTTAGAAGATCTACTTAACAGACGTTGTTCACCAGAGTGCTATTTGGCAGCTGGTTTAATAAAGAATATATTTACTTACTTACTTACTTTCTTATATATGGTTCTGTGAGGCGTAAAGAACTAAAGATCTTTACAATACAATACAATACAACTAGACATTTATAGCGCGCTTTAACAAAACAAGTCTTGCACGAGAGCGCGTTGCACTACATTCCTAGTGAAAAATATAAATAGATGAGTCTTTAATTTTGATTTAAATTGAGCAACAGATGTGCATTGACGGACTGTGGGCCTAATTGGAAGACTGTTCCATTCTGTTGGTCCTGATACTGAGAAGGCACGACTACCAAACTTCCGGTTGGTGCGAAGTATGGTGTAATCGCCTCGTGCAGCCGATCGGAGTCCTCTGTAGTTTGTAGCAGAACACGGCTTGACCATGGATGCCATGTACGTGGGAGAGGTTCCAGAATGGATATGGTACATGAGGAGGCAGATTTTGAAAGCGATACGGGCACGAATGGGAAGCCAGTGAAGTTACTGCAGGGATGGTGTGATGTGATCTCTTGGACCAAGACCTTTTATAAGACGAGCAGCTGTGTGGAGAACAGATGATAGAGGTTGTAGTGTCGATGAGGGAAGACCAGACAGGACAGAGTTGCAGTAGTCAGGCGAGAAATGACGAAGGCTTGAACAAGAATACGGAGGCATCTTTCATTTAGGCAGCGTTTCACTTGTCGAATTCGGCGAAGGTGGAAGTAGCATGCTCTGGCAATGGAAGAGATGTGATGAGTCATGTTGAGATTGCTGTCTAACATTACACCGAGGTCGCGGACTACGTCGGAGGATGGAATAGAACAGTTTGAGTCGAGGACTCGAGGTCCAGGGTTTTGATTAGCTTTCCGTCATTCGAACTGTTTTTACGGTCGAACCAGATCAGTTCTGTTTTAGTGGCAGTTAGCTTCAGACGCATAGACGCACACCAGGATTGAATATCACGGACACAAGCCGCGATTTTACTTTTGACGTTAACAATGTTCTTTCCAGAGAGCTTTATGTAGAGCTGGGTGTCGTCAGCATATAGGTGGATCATGAGATCGTGCTGATGATATGATGATGATATTCGTTTTATTGATTCACCAGATGACAAACCGCACCGTGGCTTACAGAAAAATTAGTCAATAAGATAAGATAAGAAAGAGATGTAACTAAAGTGTTTAGAATGTTAAGTTTACATTTGTTGTTGGCTTAGATGGTTTAAATGCTTATATAAAGCCCTTGGTATATAGTTTTTATCGTCCTTACAGGGCAGTTCAAAACAGTGGGCTCGCGGTCGGAGGGCATATTGGAATTGGGTTAGTGGCGGGAACAGCTGGGCGTCGCAAGACATGGTCTCGATTCCCCTCGATGGCCTTAAGGAGATGGTCCTCCACTGCCCCAACCCGCTTCTCCATTGAGGCACCTCCTTCACATAAATGACCCAGGCGAGCTGTTTTGGACAGGAGGCGTTCCAGTCGTTGGCGGTCTGCTAGCTGCTATCACGTAACCCCACCATGCTGGGGCTTCATACAGTAGTCGCGATATTGTTGTTGCTTCAGCAACTACGTGCAATGCCTCCCGCGCGAGACCATGTGATCTGAGTGTTCTCAGTGCATGCAGTGAACCAGAGCAGGCGCCAATGATTTCCTCCACGTGGGGAGTGGCACTATATAAGGTTGTTCCTGAAGGTTACTCCGAGGATCTTCATCGATTCGACCCGTTGAACGCCATCAAGCAGTGGTGACTGTTCAACAGTTCCCCGCCGCATTACCAGCATCTCCCTGGACTTATAAATTTGCATTTAGCTTGAGGTTGTTTAATGCTGCCCAGTCCGACACCGACCGAAGCTCTTCACAGACAGTGGCTCTTGATGTTGACCCAACCAACAGCTAGATAAGTGTCATCTGCATATTTATCCATCACATTGGTGGAATGTAGAGGCTGCAGATCCGAGGCATCGATGAAATAAAAGGACGGACCAACGCCAGAGCCCTGAACTGCGCTTGCATTGATTCGGGCTGCTGTTGAGGTCTGGCCCATGAACCTAGTAATGTGTTGTCGTTCTTTGAGGAATTGGATCAGCCAGTTGTAGACATGATCGTGAATGTCCAAGGCTGAGAGCTTCTCGGCAAGGGTGGAATGGCGAACGGTGTCGAACGCGCGTGAAAAGTCCAAGGAAATGATGGCAACGTATTTGTTACTGCGCAGAAGATCCGTGGTAGGCCTATGTTGTAGAATGGCAATCAATGCCGCTGTGGTAGAGCCGGTCGGTCTGAACGCAAATTGATCTCCAAGGGCCTCCGACGCTGGTGATTTTACAAAGGCCGGATATAGATGACCACGTACTAGTTCACGCTCTACGACTCTAGACAAGACAGGCGTGACAGAGATCGGTCTAAAATCAGTCATCAATTGCACTGGCTGTCTGACTTTGGCTACAGGCGTTATGACAGCAGTTTTCCACTGCTCCGGGAGCTGTCAAGATTGAGCGGTTTATGAGCACTGAGATGACATGAGAGTACACTGGAGCAGCCAGGCGTAGGAACCATGCTGGTAATTTATCCGTCCCATCGGCAGTATGATGAAGATGATCCAGAATGCTGTGATGCGATGTTAACAATATGAACGCGTGTCACCCTCGACCTTGTGTTCTGTAGCCGGAAAAGACTCGGACACCAATACTGCCACTCCTGCTCCCTTACGATCCAGACGGTCTCTTCTGATTAGTCGGAAACCTTGTATCTGAGTGTTGGATTCTGATAATAAATTTATTCTAATATTAAATATTGTTGTTACCATGGCTACCAATTTGGGCGTTACGAGGTACATCTGGTCAAAGATGGCTACTGGGTTTACTCATTTTTTGTTTCGAATATTTTTCGGGCCCTTAATTGTAGGTTTCTTTCAATTTTTTATGTTGGAAATTCCTTTGAACTTTTTGTACACTTTCTCTGGAGCTGATGCATCTGTTATCGGTTTCTGCGGCGCCTCAATGTTTGCCATCGCAGTGATACTCAGAATAGTGGAATTTGTAAGAAGCCAGGCGAACGCTCGTGCAAGAAGGTTTTTCCTGGGGACATTTGTGGGCTTTCCTTGGTTTTGCGGATGTCTTGTTTTATGGAGGGTATTATTTATCAGTCTTGTTGTCCTCGAGACCAAGGTCTTGGTCTCGAGTGCACTCGAGTTCGTTTTTAAAAGTCTTGGTCTTGGTCTTGGTCTTGAGGTTCAAGGTCTTGGTCTTGGTCTTGGTCTTGAGGTTCAAAGTCTTGGTCTTGGTCTCGCAAGACCAAGACCAAGACCGGCTGTTAATATGAACAGTCATTTAACAGAACTCAAGAATTCTGTATCAAGCCTGCTTGCATCATACGACCAATATATGGATGGATACAAGTCATGTTGGTCAGGAAAACCCATTGGCAGCAGCAACAGTTATTCTGTATCAGACGTTATTCTGTATAGACCATGGAAAGATTTCAAAAAGGACTCACTATCTGTACATTTACATCCAGTGCTTGAAAAGCTACTCTGTGTGTGTCAGCGACTTCAGCACCTGTAGAACGTATTTTTTCACATGGCGGAATTTTTATGAGGCCCACCAGGCACGTCTTGGTCAGAAAATTCTGAGCGAATTGGTTTTTATAAAATACAAAAGGCATTTGGTATAAGACTTTGCATGAAGGACTTTTGAATAGCCTACAAATTCGGATTTCTCTGCAGTTTGCATTTAAAGTTAATTTGCTTGAATAAAATAAAAGACTCATGTTTTCATTAAAATAGCGAATATTCCGACTTTACAATTTTTAGAAGTCTTGACCTGATTTCGATTTTTTGGGTCTTGGTCTTGGTCTTGAGGTTCAAGGTCTTGGTCTTGGTCTTGGTCTCGAGGTTCAAAGTCTTGGTCTTGGTCTTGGTCTCGAGGTTCAAGGTCTTGGTCTTGGTCTTGGTCTTGAGGTTCAAGGTCTTGGTCTTGGTCTTGAGGTTCAAGGTCTTGACAACAAGACTGTTATTTATCGGCTTGGAAGGACTGTTGCGAGAACTCGGATCCTATAACAATCAGGCAATCATCGACTGTTTACAACTCATCGCAGGAGGTGTCAGTACATGGTTCCAGTACTGGGAGTCAAGAGGAAACTCTGCTTCAAATTGGCTGCGTGATGGAACATGGACTGGAGAAGGTCTTATAGAGTAAGCTTGTGTTAGTTTTCATTTGCAATATTAAATTGAAGCATGCTTATTGTGAGAGTGATAGGTCGTGTGGAAATGGCATGCCACTGTGAAATTAGTTAATTTAAGGTAGAATAATAGGCCTAAATTGTTGTTTTTTTATATTATGCATCATTGTCCATTCCCGGCCTCAAAAAGACGCTGACATGCTATGAAGGTACTTAGGCCTAAGTCGCAATTTCTCCAGGCGGTGTATCAGATTCGCCAATACTATATTGTAAGATAGTTCGAGAGATATTTCGGGGCAGTGCCCTGCTGAGATTTGGAGACAAGGAGATGGATTTTATAACGGATGCGCGCGGCAATAGGGAGCTATAGTGCAGGACATCAAGCATGTATTAAAGTAGCGATATGGGCAAAGCAAACCATCATTCATTCTTCATCATCAGTATAATCATCACCCACAGACTCGACTATAAATATTGACTGAATGCGTCTTCTCCTCCACACTTGCACAGTTCTGTGCAGACAAGATTGTTCTGCTTGCAAGAACATTTAGGCCTACTGGCGCACTTTGTTGATCTGATTTTGACGGCATCGCAGTTACACCTGACAAGCTGTAGGACGCAATCAGAGGCTCTACTGACAGCAGAGGCATAAAACTCCCATCATCTTTCCAACCGAGCTTTAGAGGATTAGGTTCAATTGGATAGGCCTATTGGGTGATGTCCTGGGCTAACTGCTTGCACATGAGCTCGGCGGATGTGTTCAATCGGTGGAAGATTTTCCACTCCTTAATTAGGCCCTATTTTTCAGCAGCTTAACAGGTGACATCTTAACGCTTTGTTTCGCAAGATTTCAATATTCTTCGAACAGACAGAGCGCACAAAAATTTCTGAGGTAAAAGGAAACCGAGGTCCAGAAATCAGATGGAACCCTTCCAGACCCTCCATCTATATATCCCTTCCCCAAAAATGGGGATGCAGAAATTGCATGGTGATTTAAATTGATTTGGGACAAAACGGTGAGGGTCTGAGGGTTATCGCGTTGATGTCAATGTAGGCCATGCATTTAGGGAACCTTGCACTAACTCTGCAATTGTGCGTGTACTGCAGATGTCAGCAGAGAGCAGTCAGCTTCTGTTTCACCGTGAAACATTCCCGGTTTTTCAGTTGTTCCTGTTGCAATGGATGGGAACTGTTTATCTGTAGGCCTATTGCTCATTAGTTGCAAGTCTTGTAGATAAATCAGACATAGCGAACTGCAGGCTCTGTTGAGTCTGTTCGACATGAACTGATTGAGTACACGCGTACGTGGCAGTGCGGACATAGCCTACACCAGGGATGGCGAACCTATAGGTTCGCCATCCCTGGTGTAGGCTATGTCCGCACTGCCAACCTGGCACGCCAACAGATTTTGCTTGGCACGCCACTGAACTCTAAACTTTTGTTTTTTCATACTTTTTTTATATTTCTTTATTTCTTGCATTCAGCAATGCTTTTCCTTCTTCAGTACCGGGTATCACATAAAATTATAGTAATTGTTAGGCTTTAAGTTTTAAATTGCATTCAAAAAATGAAGCCAGCGGTAGACCGTAGACCTACACTTTTACTCATGCATTTGTTGCATCGTGTCAGCCTAATATTATTGTAACCCAGTCTTGTTGTCAAGACCTTAAACCTCAAGACCAAGACCTTGAACCTCAAGACCAAGACCAAGACTTTGAACCTCAAGACCAAGACCAAGACCAAGACCAAGACCTTGAACCTCAAGCCAAAGCCCAAGACCAAGACTTTGAACCTCAAGACCAAAACCGAGAACAATACCCAAAAATCACAACCATATCCAGATTTCTATTCCTTACTAAAAAAAGTTGTCAAGTCAGACTACTCGCTATTTTAATTAAAACAAGAATCTTTTATTTTATTCAAACAAAACAACTCCAAATGCCGACTGCAGAGAATTCCGAATTCGTATTTACAAAAGTCCTTCGTGCGAAATCTTATTCCATAGGCCTATGCCTTTTGCATTTTATAAAATCCAATTCGCTCAGAATTTTCTCACCAACATGTGGAGACTCATAAAAATTCTGCCATGTGAAAAATACGTTCTACAGTGCTGAATTCACTGGCACACAGAGCAGCTTTTCAAGTACCGAATGTAAATGTACAAATTGTGAGTGTTTTGAAATCATTCCATGGTAAACAACCGGAAGTCAAAATAAATGTCAAAAGCAACAGTAAAGCCTCACTCACACCGTGTAAATACTAAAGCAATTGTAATAGTAATTACTGGATAAAATATTAAAATCCTTGCGTTTTGTTAAATGACTCTTTATATTGTCAAAAGTCTTGGTCTTGGTCTTGCAAAACCAAGACCAAGACTTTAAACCTCAAGACCAAGACCAAGACCTTGAACCTCAAGACCAAGACCAAGACCTTGAACCTCAAGACCAAGACCAAGACCAAGATCTAGACTTTTAAAAACGAACTCGAGTGCACTCGACCTTGGTCTCGAGGACAACAGGACTGTTAATTGTAACCTCGAACGTGATCATTTGGAAGGATTCAAAGGAACAGTAGGCCTATTGGATAGGCCTATATTTCGGCAGAAAATGAAGTTCTTCGAACGTGAATATCGCTTCCAGACACATTTAATACACTCAAAACAGTCGCTTTTGGAATTTTATCGATTTTCCAGTCAAGTTACTGCCTACTCGTGCAAATCTTTTTTCTCAACCATGAATTTTATTAAGTCTGACATTAGAAGCAGATTGATCGATGATAGAGGTCTATAAGACTTAGTGTTGCATGCGTGGCATTGAAAACAACAAAATACAAACCAGACATAAAACAGTTGCCATCTACTGTCCAGCAAAAAATTACACTGACACTGTAGGCCTAATGTTCCATATAAAATTATAATTATAAATAAATTGCATTACTAAGTGGCCTCGTCCAAAAATAATCGACCATGGGCGTTCGGAGGGGGCAAGGGGCATTTGCCTTCTGGACATTGCAAATATTTTACAAAAATGTGTTTGGATTATTATGATTACTTAACAGTCCAAAAACGATTTTCATGGCGAAAAAACACTTAGTTATTTAGATAAAGTCCTTGATCATTATTTATTTTAAAAATTTTCTCTGCAAATTTTTTTCTATAGAAAAACGTCATTTTTGCCCCCCATAAAAACTTTGCCCCCTAAATATATTTGGCCCGTAAAAATTCCTGCGGATGCCCATGGCAATGACTCTTCAATATTAGGTGTTACTTTTTTGGGGTGCTTCAGTCCTTGTTCACTGGTTAAATAAAATATTTGTCACGCGAAATTGTCCACTCTCTTTAAGAACTATTTTCTGGCACGCGAGCTAAAAATGGTTCGCCATGCCTGGTATAAGACGTTTCCGTGGATTGAATACTCCTCTGAATTGGATGTTTCGCTCTGTTTTGCATGTCGAAATTTCTGTCCACCATCATCATATGCTGAGAAGCTCTTACTGTAGACCTAGTAGGCTTTCGAGACTGGAAAGACCCAGCTGGTAAGTACGGAAAAGTGAAAACTGGGGAACCACAGAACTTCAAACACTCACATGAATACAAATCTTCCATAGCTAGCCTACTGCTAAACAGTTTGCAGCAAATGCAGTACTTATGGATAGAAAGAAATAGGAACTACTTCGTACTGTTGATCAGGGCCGCATTAAGGCTGGTGCGGGCCCGGGTGCTGTGATTACCTATATAGCCATTATCGCGGGTCAAATTACAATTAGGCCTACAATAAAAAATTAATGCAGGCCTAGCCTACTTCCGAAAATTCTGGCCCCTCAAACTGCAGCACCCTTACCACCCCCTTAATGCGGGCCTACTGAATCTTGTAATCGGCAAGAGAAGTGAAATATGCAGGGGAATTTTATCACATGCTTAGCCTACACGACTCTTCCACCGTCCGCGACCTGGGTGTCACACTGACTCCTCCCTCGCGTTCACAGATCATTCATTATCTCCAACCTGACTCACTCCTGCTTCTTTCAACTGAGGTGTCTCAGGGCCATCAGACGGCAGACGATCGGTCTCACCTTCTGTCTTTGCCATCATAGTTCACGCATTTGTCTGCTCACGTTAGGACTGCCGCAACTCGCTTCTCATGGGTCTCTGTGTTGAAAGCGCCTCTGAATAGTATTCCGCGAAAGGCGCTTTCTAAATATCTAGATACGATACTCTATCCAGCATGAGCAATCATGCATAGGTAGAGCTGTGGAAAGACATCGAGAAGATGTGCAATGACAATGATACCCTCACCTTTGCAGTCTTCAAGCTGCAAGCGCAAATGCAAGCCAACGTCTAGTCATGATATGATAAGATATGACTACTGGCCAAAGATCTTGGAAGCATGGTGAATCATGTCACTCATTGAGTGATCTCCTTAGCTGAGAAAATATCTGGGTTAGATGCCAACCCAGAAAAATTCAACAGAAATTGGTTGGTAACCATTGGTAGCTCCTAAAGATAGACTTCATAGCTTACCTTCACTTTACTTCACAACAGCCTCCCTCCTTATCTGCCTCTTTTCGTGACCTGGGTGTGTCTCTAGACTGAATTTAGCTTCTCTGAGAAAGTAAAGAAATTATGTCTTCACATGCTGCTGCAGAAGACATCCTGCTGACCAGACTACACATGGAACGAAGTTTGTAGGCCAATTGTTTGTTCGAGTGGCACCATTCTTTCTTGGATGGACGGACCACGAAGGTGGCCATTATCATCATAAACAACTCAGTTCCAGCACCAGTTACACTAGGTGTTCCGCAGTACTCAGTCCTCAAGCTGCTCTTTTACATACAGTATATGGCTGATCTTATCAAGATAATCTCTGCTCTTGGAGCTGTCCTGATGACGTCCAGCCACAGGATACAGTCCAGCCACAGCCACTCGGGGGGGGGAGCCGGGCAGTCTTATTGTCAAGACCTTAAACCTCAAGACCAAGACCAAGACTTTGAACCTCAAGACCAAGACTTTGAACCTTGAGACCAAGACCAAGACTCTGAACCTCAAGACCAAGACCCAAAAAATCACAATCAGGTCAAGACTTTTATTCCTTACTAAAAGCTTGTCAAGTCGAAATACTCGCTATTTTAATGAAAACATGAGTCTTTTATTTTATTCAAGCAAATTAGCTTCAAATGCAGATTGCAGAGAATTCCGAAAACGTATTTACAAAAGTCCTTCATGCAAAATATTATTCCAAATGCCTTTGTGCTTTATAAAAACCAATTCGCTCAAAATTTTCTGACCAAGACATTCCTTTTGGGGCCTCATACAAATTCCGAAATGTGAAAAAAATACGTTCTACAGGTGCTGAAGACCCTGGCACACACAGGAGCTTTTCAAGCACTGGATGTAAATGTACAGATCGTGTCTTTTTGAAATCCTCCCATGGTTTATCATGCCGTTTGATACAGCATAACTGTTCCTGCCGCCGATGGGTTTCCTGACCAACAACACTTGTATCCGGCCATAGATACTGGTCGTATGACGCAAGCAGGTTTGATAAATTTTTAAATTCTTCAAGTTTTGTTAAATGACTGTTCATATTGACAGCTGAGTCTTGGGCTTGCAAGACCAAGACCAAGACTTTGAACCTCAAGAAAAAGACCAAAACCAAGACTTTTTAAAACGAACTCGAGTGCACTCGAGACCAAGACCTTGGTCTCGAGGACAATAAGACTGCAGCCGGGGCACATGCCCACCCCCAATAATTGAGATGGACTGTACACCCAATGCAACAAGTGTAGAATGAATACCCAAATCCCTCCCAATATTTTAGACAAGTTTACGCCAGTGTGTCCAGCTGTACCTGATGTGCCAGCCGTCGGACACAATGTCTTGTGTATATAAATGCTGACAATCGTGACAAAAGTGCAGGCCTGGATGTCTTAAAATTGGTTGAAAACAAGGTTCCTTCCTGTACTGGCAACAGTTATTCCTTTTTTGTGTTTTTAATAGGAGTTTCTCTTTCCACCATTCTCTATCTCATAGCTTTTGGAAATACTACCATTTATCTGATACACCAGTTCTTTTTCAGTTCCTATACGGCAGAGAATTTTTATGTGCAGCCTTTATATCTTTCTGCATTAACCAGATCACACAGAAGCCTTAAATTCACAACACCAAGTAACTGGAACAACCTTTTATCAAAATGTACTAGACCTCAAAAAAGCATCAAAATTACCAGTCAAAAACACAAGTTCTCGTTACCAAGAATAATTCCAGTATTCACTGCTAGCTGTACACAACAATTCTTAACATTAAGAACAATTTACTGAAACAATTTACTGAAACTGACAATCAAGTTCTCAGAATTGACCTCATTTAAAACATGTTAAACACACTGATGTTAAAACGAAAGCCTCTCATTCAAATGCCACCACCACAGCTACCTCTAGCAAATGGTTATCTATTTACAAAACCTTCAAACTTTTCTGAAAACTGCCTCCACGAGCCAAGAATATCACTCCTATTTGTGTACTACAGATGTTGATGCTTTAATAAGCCTAAATTCCAAGGGGAATGAGAGCAACGAAAGGGCCAGAGCAATTACATATAAGACAATTGTTTACATGCCTTTGTAGGAGCTCTTCAGAAGCATTGTTCTGAAGTTGTGGGTCCTCCAGCTGATGTGGACACATGACCACAGCCAATTCAACATCAGGACACCTTAAACTTGGGCATTGGTACTACTCGTCACAAACTGATGAGCATGTCTACTGATGATTCTTTACCTATTCAGCTACAATTCAGCTCCATACGTAAAACAGACAGTCTTCTGAGACAACAGTTTTATGATAAGTCAAACCTATTGTAAATGCTATGGCACTGATCACGGCTGCAGTTTTACACGTCATGTTTAAAGTCATGCCCGATGACAAAAGAATCCAAGCAGCATTCAAAATTGTCCCTTTCTACACATGAAATTGAAGTCCCAGCTTTTAGGTGTGATAGGCCAGTTTGTTTCCAGCTGACCAACTTTCTCTGGGCATTGGAACTGCTTTAGGACATCAAAACAAGGGCAACATAATAAAATCGAAATATAAATCAGTTTCACAATATACTAGTATATTGATGGCAATAATATTATCTCAATAATAATACTACTAATAATAGTGCACTCCTAGCTTAATTTTTATTCCTTCTACAACAGGTAACAAAATTTAATAATAATTACAACAGTAATAATAACCTAGGTTAACATAATCTGGTAGCAGTGTGTTGGAATAAAAATCACAGAAATGATAACTGCTCCACTATTTTGATCTGCTATTACACGACCCTGGGACATTACTCAAACTGCAGCTGAATACAAGCAAACAGGGACTGTTATAATTACATATCTTTTGATAACACAGAGTCCCTTTGCTTGACATGCAGTATCACAGTACCCATTCTGTAGCCGAGCGATGAAAAGTGGATATCAGCAAAGACGCAAACAAAGGGAGGGAGAGGTACAAAGTAGGTCATTTCGCAGACATCTTTATCAAAAGATCCCTTTCATGTATGCACCAGCTCACTGCATATCATATTCTAGGACAATCTTGCTCCTCTGCACAAGTTCTATCTGCCAACATCTTCAACCTAATGAGACACATCTCCTACACAGCCAAGCCTGCAGTACTTTCGACAAGTGTGAAACAGAAAAATGCGCTACATAAACGTACACAACACATGCCATTATGAAGCAACACATAAGCAAATGCACAGAAAAAGAATTGATGTAAAAAAAGCGCTTCAAACATTCAAGACTGCCTTGAAGAGTTTTACATTTTTCCGAATGTCCTGTACTTCAGGTAGTTCTCTGCTATGCCATGCGACACATACTAAAATGTCGAAGAGACTCTTAAATATTCAACTCTCGTTGGTCCACGATCATCTAACTAAACCTTCCGATATTATATGCTCGGCAACAAAACTCCCATTCAGAGCAAAGGCAAAACAAAACAAAATGACATGTACATGTGAAACAGTGAAAGTCCCTGAAGATAGAGCACAGACCTCACAACCAAGTATGTGAAATCACCAATCACTTGATTGTTCAAATGAAGTCGATATTCAAAAGCACCCGACATTGTGGATGGTTGGTACTTACAATACAAGCTCAAATGTAGTATTAATACTAAAACTGAATTTACTGATCTGATGGATATTACACAAAAAAGCAAGGCAATTGTTCCTTTAAATCTTCAAAACTGAGAACACGAAAGGAAGGTCATCTGCTTTAATTACTTTGATACAGTGATATTGCTACTATTTCAATTTGGGGTGGATTTAGGTCAGCAAACTGGGTCAGATACACATTTATCCCATGCACCAGATTCACACGATATGCCACTTGCCTACAACTTAAGCCACCACAACCCTCGTGCCTGCATTCACAAGCACTGTCTATGCAGATCTACAGTAACTTTTTCCCATATTAACCAACTACAAAATATAATGTTGCGGCCTGTCCAGAGGTATATCCATTTGGGCATACATTCAGTTTCATGCAGATGGAATTGCACTGGTTCCCAATGCACACATGCACCGAATTTGAGACCTTAACGCTCATACATAGGCTGTGCGCCAGCTTATTTGTATGCCTTGGTCTCACCCATTCCTAGCCATAGATTTCTTTGCTCTGCTGCAAAGGGTGAGCTGGTTATTCTTCCAGCCCAGTATTTCCACAGTGCAGCACAGAAGCTTCGCTGTGGTCAGTCAAACTTTCTGGAAGAGGTTACCTAGCATCTGACAATATGAGTTTCTCGGTCTTTCTTTACCTCTATTCCATAAGCGATTGAAAAGCATTTTGTCCGACCCTGGTTTTCCATCGTTAGGTCGAGAGCACTTCTGATGAGATTTTGTTGAAGAGGTGCTATATCTATGATCAAAATTCAACCAGCGTTGCTCACCTCCTTGAGGGATACTCATGTTACTCAGCTCAGACATGTAAAGTAACTACAAACTGAACACAGAGCACTGCCGACTGCTGATACGTAAAAGGTTTCCATGACTGCTATGACCCACATTAAACAGAGAAACCAGACCTCTAGTAAAATTTAAGACAGAAATCAACAATAAAATGAGAAGTAATAAAATAACAATTTTAAAATCTGAAAGATCTAACAGTCCTGTTCCCATCAACAAAACCAGGAAACTTCGGCAAAAGCAAGGAAACATGACAGTAAGATTCTAAACCTGAAAAACTTATGAGCCAATGTGTAACTGGCCAGAAAGTTATGGAAGTCAGAACAACTGTTATTTCTCAGACCATCTATTTAACTCAAACTAAAATTATCTCTGAACTTTATGCTTTATGTTATCTACAGATCTGGCTGTAACTTCAGCTCTGAATTTTCACGAGGTCAGTTCCTACAAACACAGTTAACAATTTTTAAATATATTTCTCAACATAAAAATACTGCTGAAAATAAATGTGGGCTAACAGTGCCACAGTAAAAATTACCAACAAAATAAAAAATGCAATCACAGAATATGTTCAAAAGTAAGCACTTGCTTTAAACTGGGATGAGGCTTAGTTTATTCAGATTAGTTGATTTAAATACACATATTGCAGTATTCTTCCTTTTTAACTGATTATATTATTAATTCATTTAACCTAGAATTGTATCAGTCTGGTTACCTCCACCCCACTGCTATAATAAGTCTTTAAACCAATATTTCTTGTTTGGGTCTATTTTATGTCAGTTTTGTTTGTTTTGTGACTGTCAGTTAGCTCAGACAATCATGGCACTATCGGATCTTTTACCCATGTGGTCTTGTCTGATGGTTGATGTTGTTCTGTGCAACAAGTTGCACTCTACTGATCTGTACTTGTTTAGGTATTGGACCATACTAATCTGGCTGGCATGCTATAGCTTTCTGTGATCACAAGTCGCTCATAAGAGGAAGATTCTGTTCCATTCTTCACTACTTTAAGTCTCGTCTTTGTACTTGTTCTGTGGTTTGGGTTGATCAGACGTTGATTCAATAAAATGGCTGCTCCACTGAAATGAAACAGGACATACTTATGTGGGCATTTTACATTTTGGAACAGGATTTGATCACAATTGCTTGGTCACAGATTTATTGGATTGTGCTCCTCTCCATTGTCTTTTTGCAGCTTGGAACAAGAAAATCCATTTAATCTTGTAGCTGGCACGGCTTTTTGTTTAACCCTCTGAACGCTACGCTCCCCAGCAATTCAACACATATACCTGCAGCTACCTGGGAATTTTGGCTTCCAAGAACTTTTTCTGTACTTTGAGAAGTTATAAAATATTATAATATGACCTGCAAACATGTTGCAACACATAATTTTTGACCTTCCATACAACATCCTCAGACTCCCTTGTCCTACACTTTGGTACTACAGTCCAATAAATTATTGCCAAAATGCAAAGAATCTGTTTCAAAATTTGCTTTGCAGTTAACAGGGCATCACATCTTAACCAACCTAGAGCTACCTCTGTTCCATGCTCATCCTTCACGTAAATAGATACTATACTCAATCAATGGATGCTATGACTCTTGATGTGCTCTGCACTCCTGAAAAGCGTTGGGCTCTTGAGTTTTTTCAGTCACTGGTCCGTGGCTCTGGGATTCGGTGTCCAATTCAGTTTGTTCTGTCAATACTCTAATGTCATTCAGGTCTAAACTTAATGCTCACCTCTTTCAACTTGCGGTACGCAAGTCGAGAGGCGAGCCTTTAGGTTATACCTGAATGACATCAAAGCCAGAATGACATCAAAGCCTTGCTTCTGGTTTCTATCTATTGGATTTTGACCTGGCTCCTCCAAAGGATTATGTGTTTTTATTGTAACTTCACTCTAAGTAATCATTGATTGATGTCTTTCTTATACACTGCTATAGAAGTCATTAGATTAGACTAGAATAGATGCATTGAGACACAAACAACTGGACTACAACCAAGCTCCAAGTGTCATCACAGTCCGCTGCATCAAGCCACTAGAGTACGAAAAACAAAAATGAATTTTTTATTTGTCAAAAGCTTTAGATACCATGGATCAAAAAATCCTATTAAAACTGGAACATATTGGTGTGAGAGGCATTAATCAAAGATCGTTCTCAGAATATCTTAATAATAGATCAAAACATGTCTATTTTAAGGGCCATCTGTCTACTAAGACTACCACAACACTTTATTCTGGGTTCATTGCTTTTGAAATGTATGTAACTGACTTATCCACTACATTGAAAATACTTAATTTCATTTTGTTTGCTGATGATACCAATGTTTTCATTTCAGAAAAATCTTTAGTCACACTGTTTGAAAGAGCCAACTATGAATTAACAGTGAAATCTGCTTGATTCAGAGTCAACAAATTATTCCTTAATATTGATAAGAATAATTCCATTGTATTCGATCACATCGCTCGGCTATGACAAAAATGACCAGGATTAACATCATGTCTCCTGGACTGGGGCAAGAGAGTGTTTTCTCATGAAATGTCATTCATGTTCTGAGCACTGTGGCATCAAATCATGGAGATGATGCATATTCCTTGAACATCACAAGGAACTTGATTCATCAGTCAAATGCAAAACCAGCATCAAACAACCAGGATCAGTAAGCTGAGGCAGTGAGGCTAGAGTTATCTGCTTTAGTCTAATTGACTGAGATCGCAAACTCATGGAGAACTTAATACCCTATAAGCATGTTGATCGGATACCAGTCCTTGTCTCAAAAGTTTGAGTGGTGCAGATAATCAAAGTACTAAAATGGTTTTCAGCAACAGGGAAGCTGTTGCCAGAGAGACTGGTGTCCGGCAGATGATGTAATGGCATTGTCCTTTCATAAAACAGCATCCAATATCAGTCAGCTACAAGTTCCCTTAATGAACAAAAGTTACAGAAAGATCTGCTCTCTAGAGCCTGTTGCCACCATGCTACTGAGTAGATTGTTGGGACTGCCTTTGAGAATATTCTGTGGGTATTTATATACCAGGAGTTCTCATAGTCAAAAGATTAATGGCTGAAGTTCTCATTCTCATAGTCAAAAGATTCATTAAATTACAGCGTACGAGTCATGGATCATGAAAACCTTTTGCGAACATTCACAGGTGCTTCGGTAAAGGTACTGGTGTCCAGCTCTCGAGCTCATATCAAAGACTGCTCAAATACATCTGGAAGCCAAAATCCTGATATGACTAAAGAGAATTGTGCACCTATGCACTGAATTCATTTACAACTTCTACATGCTGTGCATCATGAGAAATAGGTGGTGCAGGTCATCTACACTATTAAAATGTGGCTTTCAGGTGGTCAGTTACAAATGATGGCTACAGAAGAATAGAAATTGGTGAACTAGCCATCTTGGCGTTTCTGATTCATATGAAGGCTTGGAAAAAAGCACACTGGCTATAAAATGCCCACAAGCTACTGTCCATGGAGCTCAATGGAGTGACCCCCTTTGATAGCAGATTTCTTAAGAAATGAAACACATAATGTCAACTGCCAATAAGGACATAGACTCATCCTTCTAAATATCCTGTGGTTGATTCAGGTGCATTTTAGCAACAGAGGTTTGAAGCAATTCTGAAAATCCAATTCCAAGAGACTCTTTTGCTTGTGTGGACTTATCGGAATATCCCTGTCCTAAGATCCCATCTGCACGAGGAGACAACAACTCACACTTGTAAACACGTGATTAACATATTAGCAATTGCTAATGATCAAGCTGAGAGAGGCTTAGTCCTAATTCAGGCTATAGCCAAATGAGAACAGCTTCAATGTCTTCTGCAGGTTGTCAGTGAACATTGGCCGCATTTCCCCAACTACAGAATGAAAATCTTGAACTTCATTCTTTCCTTGACAGAGATATGTCTTTACATACTTCAGCATATTGCCCAGTTGAGAAGAGGATGAAGCTTAGTGATTCCAAACTTTCACAGGCCTGTAAGAATGAAGCTACTACAGTAGTCGAAGCCCATCAAAATAAGCCAGAGGAGAGTTGCTGAGGTAATAAACAATTGATTGTACTGAAAACCAGTACCTGATGCTGCTGGTAGCAGAAGACCTGCAGAGAGACTCTGTGAGAGAAAGAGTTGATTGTCCACCGCTGCTAAGTCGTTGTGCAAAGAATCCTGCAGAGAGACTCTGTGAGAGAAAGAGTTGACATGGTCAGCCATTGATAGCCACTCAAGAAGCACACCCAAATTGCATACGAGTTGCTGATTCCAGTCAGGGCATCATGATTTTATTGCTTCACAATCTTGGATAATGCCTGGCGTGTGCCTATCCAGATGTACAGTGTCCTCGTCGTGTTCAAACAGAGCCGATTTGAAGATATTCATGACTGTACTTCTGCCACAACAGCCAGTACAGATGACACACAAGCATGTGCACTGGATGGGTAGCTGTTGCGAAAAAGATCAAATGTAGCTACGTGCCTGAAACAAGACAGCATTCTACAGGAAAGAAAGTGACCCAGTCCTTTCATAAAAAAATAACAATAAGAGTTATAACAATACAAAACATAAAAGTACTAAACATCTGTTCCTCAAACAATGTTACCATGAAACTTCAAAGTTCGAGCACTACTGTTGAATCAACTGGCTCTGTATGTGCACTGTGCAGCCAAGCGTCCTCCACTTGGTCTGACCTTAGTCACGTGACTGGTCCATTTTCACAAGTGTCTCCTTGCATGGGCCATTGGCACCTCTCCATGAACACCAAAGAGCACCAGTTGCTGATACACCAATGTTGGTATCATTTGGAGGCGAAAAACTTGACAGTAAGAAGCTTTGGACATTGACCGTCATCAGTGTAGTGGTGTACCAGTGCAGTGTCTATCATGGTTACACTGGCCATTTACATATTTTCAAAAGCCATGTTTGCCTTATGAAAGAGGCCATTTCCGATAATAACAATTGTGTGACATGATGCAAAGTTACACACATCACTCGGGAGGTAGTAAGTAAAGAAACTGGTGACCTGAAATCAACTGATTGTTAGAACACTACTCTGTTGCACTGTGACTTGTACCTTATAAGCAAGTGTTGCTCCTGTGCAAGTGCTGGTATCATTGTAAAAAATCGAAAGTCAGAGACCGCAATTAAAATGATAAGCAAAACATTAACGTGAAAGATATCGCTAGCAGTCGCTAGCTTAGCGACTGGTTTCGACTTGAGGGCTTAGCAGCGGTGGACAATGGCGGCAGTCATTGGCCGCCACTAACAAAAAAATTCATATGCACAATGGGACTATGGCAACGCCATAATTATGTGCAGGGCTAACTCCCTCTCACATTAACCAACTGCAGTCTATCTTAAATGCTGCAGCCCATCTGATTGGAGATCAGACCAGTGAATTGCTGTAGCAGTGTCAACAGTTCAGAGTTTAAAACCCCTAAATATTTTTCAGATTTAGAGGCATTTTGTATAGTGTGTTTTCCACATGTTTCATAGATTGGCATGAATCTTTAAGTTAAGATCTCTTGTTTCCAATTTTTTTCTTATTATATGCCAGAAATAATAATGTTACCGAGAGGTACTTGACCGTATATGTCTTCGCCAATTCGGCATCCACTTTAGCCCGGTCAGTCGTTGTGCACAGAATCCACACGTTGGACTTATCCGTAACGATTTGTGTAGTGTACGCCAGTAAGGCCCTGACTGTTTCCCTGGGTGCCTTCTCCACTTCAAACAACACAACGAGCATTGGTTCACCTTGGTTGGAAGCCTATGAAACAAAAGCAAATGTCCACACTTTACAGCTTATTTTTATTTGTAACTTGTTACACTACGCAAGAAAATAGTCGAACTGGAGAAAGTAAACCAGAGATGGAAAGAATACTATATGACCGCTCCAATGCAGCAACATAGAACTGCTGAGGGCTTAGCAGCGGTGGACAATGGCGGCAGTCATTGGCCACCACAAACAAAAAACCATATGCACAAGGGTTGACTATGGCAACGAAGGTGGCACACTTGACATTGTCATCTCTTGTGAAGACTGCTGACCGCCTTCGGTTGACGTTATCCCTCACCTCGGCGGCTCTTCTGATCACAGCATTGTGGTGTGGCCCTCCTCGTCGCTCCGGAGTCGGCTCTGGCCTATGACACCAGACGTCAGCAGTCGTGGAGGAACTTTGAACTCGTCAGGTTTTGAGCTGCTCTTCAGTCATTGTGCCTCTGTCGACCTGATGAGGTGCCCGAGATGATGTCTGTCGAGGACATGGGTCGGGTGTACTACTGCGTTATTGACATGTTGCTGGACGATTGCACACCGGTTACACAAGTGACCTGCCGCATTAGAAGAGCATCTGGTCGGTGGAATGACCATGACTGCCGTTCAGCAAAGTGCTGGTTGCGGAAGTTGGAGTGTCGCTCTTGCTGATGGGACTTTGACTTGTTGTGGGAAACCAAACAGGACGGGCACCCAGCCTGAGCAGTCTGAACCCATTGTTATCATCATCGCCCGCTCATTCAAGAATGATTGACGCCTTTCCACCGATAGGCCCGTGAATCCATATGATTCACTGAGCCATGATCAGCTGAGTCAAACGCTGCACTCATATGTCCTGAGCTGATGGCGTAGTGGAAGTCAGAGAGCAGCCATTATAGAATGGTTTCCGTTACATGGCAGTTCCTGAAGCCAGATTGCAGCTTTGGCATGAGGTTAGATGCTTCCAAATAGTGCAGCTTCTACTGAGCTACAACTTACTTGATCACTTTTGAAAGGAAGCTTAAATTTTCCTATAGCTGTTAATGTTCTCAGGGTCCATTCCCAGCTTTTTCAGTGATGGACATATGATGGCACGCTTTTGGCTGGCTCACAGAACTCCCTCCATCAGCGATGCACTTCAGAGCCACACTAAACAAGGTAGCAGCTCATTTGATAAAGTCATAGAGGAGGAAAGTTGGGATGGGTCAAACGTAAATGACTTTCGTGGCATAGACAAAACGAGTGTCCTCAGTTCAACACCAGTTACCGAGTTAAACTGAAACTCTATCATCGAGTATGTAGGAAGAGCCCTCTGTGTCCCACCAAATATCCAAGACTTTCTTTATCAGATGATGTACATGCTTGCTGGCAGAAAACGATAGGTTCTGAGAGAAATTACGAAGGTGTGGTTGGAGATGGACGGAGCTTCCATTGTAACTGTGATGGACGTACAGTCATCATGGGTGATGATGACTAGATCAAGACAGTCGCCATGTGTGTGTGTGGATTCTTTAACGTGCTGACACAGACCAAAGCTTGATAAGAGCTGCATCAGCTGGATGGTCCAGGGACAATTTGGATCTTCCGTATGGACAGTAAGATCACCTGTCACAACCAGCTGGTAAATGAAAGTGGCCAGATGTTCTAGGAGCAGAGTGAACTCCTGAATGAAGGACAGCAATGGAGGCTGGGATCCCCATTGATAGATGGCGGCGATGGTCAGAGGTCCACAAGTTGTAGAAAAGGAGCTGGGCAGGACCTCAAACGTGTTGAAGCTCAATTCCCTCACTTGTAAACTTGCCAAATGGAAGATAGCCAGACCTCTAGTGGACTGAAGCATTGAATCACAGCAAGGCGTGTCAAGAATGTTGAAAACAGGAGGTGTATCTGATGACGACCGGTGCCAGGTTTCAATGGCAACAAAGAGGTAAGGCCTTGACTGATGATGCCATCTGCGACGGATGTTGCTTTGTTGCTGATGCTCCTGATATTCCATGTCCTGAGTTGCAGCCCTGCCTTGGGACAATCACCAAATAGTCAAATTCCCCAGAGGCGTTTTTGTCCGGACATCTCACTGAAACAGTGGCCACCAGAAACTCAATGAAAACAGAGTCTTACGCATAGCAGGTACAACTTTCTGGCCACCACTTTTGCACTGTCTCAGGTAGTCCGAGATGTGTACTGGCAATGACCATGGTGACATGCCAATCTCTTGGCTATAAACATCCTAATGCCTTGTCCAGAAAGTCAACATATTCACGAGGTTTAGTAGTTTTTCATGAATTTCCAGCGAATGAGCATCTCAGTATAGTTCATCCATGAAATATTATTATTAGTACAGAGGTTTTATGTTATCTACTCAGAAGCGCTTATATATCCAAGAAACACCTATAATTCGTAAAAGAAATGCGAATATTCAGCTAGGTTCTAGGTTCACAGCCACGTGTGCATATACACATCAAAGGCACCATGTGTACGCAACTGTGAAGTATGCACATTACAAATAAGCCTAAAACAAGTTGTAGTTTATCTGAACTTAATGACAGCCATTCACATTGCTGTATTACTAAGTGCATCCATCACTCTGGCTGATATCTACGGTACTTCAAAACAGCAGCATTTGAATGACTGAAACAGCTCATGGCATTGGAAGCTTTCATTTTGTTGAAATGGCTAGGTGTCAGAGTCTTGATTTGTTAGTCTAGGTGAAATCTTCAAATGCACATTTTTCTTGGAATGTTTATAGGGTATGTAAATGTTTGGTTCTAACCCTGTTCAAACACAGATTGTGCTCTTTGAGAACCTAGTTTGGCAACACAATGTCCTGACCATTTACCAAAGCAGCTTTCAAGTTCTTTATGAGATAAGAAGCATCTACATGGCAGAAGAGTTTCGTTCAGTTGAACACGGATGAAGGCTTGCATTCATGGTCTTACTTAGTCTTCCACAACTGATACCGAAAGTGGTCCATGTCTGACGTGACTGGAACAACTCTCAAACCTATATCCCATGATCTTTGGATAATGTTTGTTATACTAGGCTTGATTACCGATCCAAAAACTGAATTCCCTGTGAAATAATGTGCCACAGTCTACTTCCAATGAGTGCTGATGCCAGACAGCACAAATAAAATGTCATGTGTTGCTTTTCCACTATCACCTCTTCCATTAGTCATCCTGTCCGTGTGTTGTATTCAGTGGGTGGTGTTATGCTCATCTCATCGAATGTCAGAGCACAGTCCCTTTCTTTATCATTCATCTGGGCAACCTGAAGTTGGAGCAGATCAAACGCTTCAGTCAGCAGACTGCTGTCAAACCGAACTCCTTCCAAAGAATGCTGCAATATACGAGATGCAGGAAAAAGATATTCTTGACCGAGAAGGAAACAATAGCCTGAGGCACCACATGCAAACATCATCTGCAAGGGCTTTGGTAAAGTCTGTGCAGACCACCTTCTGCCATGGTTGAAACCAGCGGTGACAGAGAGCCAGAATTTGATCACATGAAAATTTGTTCTTCAGTTTCTTTTTAAACTGTTCAGTTTCTTCACAGGATGCTTTCAGTTGTTTCTTTAGCATTCTGATATAAAAACCAAGTAAGCTGTTGATTCTCCGTCTACCTACACTTGTTTCCTTGGTGATGGCTGAGATGTCACTATTTCAATATGTTCTAAACAATGAAGTTGTTATACAAAAAGAAAACGTGCTTCCTTTTCAGAGGGTTCCTTTTTACTGTTTACAATAATGATGAATAGATAACATCTGCTTCATTGTCAACAATCTTAGTGGTTCCTGCCTCAGCCTTAGCATAGTTGTGTTCCCTGGATATGTGATGTACCTTCAGCAAAATGTTACGAGCATTTCAAAAACCTCTTCTTGATTCCAAAACATGGTGGATTGGGAACATGAAATATTGTGGGTACAGCATTGGGCATGAGTTTCCTCCAGCCATCAATTGTTCTCATATTGGTTATGTTCAGAATGTACCTAAAAGAGATGACTTCCTGATGTTGGAATCCACTTATCACATTGACAGTTAATTATCCATTTTGTCTTTGATCCTTGTTAGCTGGAAATCTAATCAGCCTCACACCTTTTGTACATACTGTTATGGCAGATTGGAGCACTGCAGCCAACCATTGCTTTCTTATGAGCACAAAAAAACAAAAAGAATTAACATACACAACAGAAAAGTAGCTGCAACAGCGGGGAAGCACCAGTTTAAATCTGCATAAACTGGACAGGAGACAAAAAAGACCCAAATCTTGCAGTAATTTTTTGTGTCTCCATGTCACTCAAGAAAAATCTTTCATGTACACTATTTCTTCAGTAAATTTAATTTTGTTTCATATAAAGGTAGTTATGTACATGGAAAAATAGGCTACATTTAACCTATTGGGGCAGAGTATTATTGTGACACAATATTATTGGGGCATGGTAGCCGATTGCTTAGAGTGCTTGGCTTGTAATGCTGAGAGTACGGGTTCGAGCTTCCACTCAGTCAGTCACTGTGTAGGGATTTTAACCCTTTTGCTGCGACGGACGAGTATGTCCTGTCATGAAATGCCAATGCCATACGCGATTGACGAGCGAGTCTCCTCATGCAATATATTGAAGTAGGATTAAAGTAGGGGACATGCCGCACGCTAGACTTAATTGCTGTCGCACAGCAAATTGTAAGAAATATAATTCTTCACTAGATGTCAGATCTAGATGTCAGAACAGGCCAAGTTCAAGGTCAATCATGAGGTCATTCATTACACATGTAGAGTTAAATCGTAGGCTGATTATAGTTACCCATTTTATGTATGTAAGTATGCATGTATATGTGTAGGCATGCATGTATGTACCCATGCATGTATGTATGCATGTGTGCATGCATTATGTATGCATATATGTATGTACATGTATATGTGTATGTATGTATGTCACATACATGCATACATAATACATACATGCATACATACACATATACATACATACATACATACATACATACACACAAGCATACTTTTAGGTTGACTGACTAACACACCCAGTGCCTTCTACCCATGCTAGCCTGTAGAAATAGCAGTAAAGACTTGTTTCTTTAAGCAGTAATGTTACAGACGACATTTGTTTTTGTTTTGACTGAACACCTGTCAATTATCTGGTTCTACCCATGACGTAACTTCAGTGGTGCTGAAGAAATCTTGATATCACAAGTAAATTTTGTTTAGCATACGAATTCTGCATGAAGTAAAGTTTAGGAAAACTGACAACATAAGTGAAATGACCATCACTCAAAGCAAATGTTTACACGAAGGGAATAACCAAAGATGGCGTTCTTGAATTTCAACTAATCAAAATGCATCTTTTGCTTACCCATTAATTGCCAAACTCTTGGCATAGATGGCTCTCAAGAAAACAATGTACAATTGTACATTCAGAAAAACTCCATTCATGGGGTTCTCCAATGGTTTGATAAAGTTAGAAACGCAACTATTACCAAATTTTTGTAAACAATTACATACTTCTTCTGATTCTCTGCAGGTTCTAACGTCCGACGTTATATACAGGCATTTAAATTTTAAATAGTCCCATCCCCTCTTAGTCAGTCGTCATTCTGTAGTCAAATGTTCTTTTATTCATCAGCCAAGTCAAAAGAATAAATTATTAAATAAATTATTATCATTCACCCAATTTTGTAAGACTCTCAAACAAATATGCTTGACGAGGCAGAGGTTTCAGGATTTGAAGACGGCAATGGTGACACATGTTATGAGGGCTGAAGTCACCACTGATTAGAAAAACCCATCTATAGGCTCATTTTGGCCGCTTCTCTGTAGTCTAATGCTTTTTGTTCATCAGCGAAGTACAAAACAATAACATATACTGTCAGGCAATGTTGTAAAGGCTCTCAAAAGAAATACGTCTGACATGTTTTCAGACTGAGAGACAGAAAAGGAGACAAACATTATTAAGGCTAATGCCATTATTGAAGAAACATAAAGTAATTTTTGGACTAAATTCACTAATTTTCAGGCCCTTCACCCATTGCTACAAGTTTGCCAAACAAGTGGCTAAATTTAGAAGTTTTCTTTATTACATTTTATTCTGTTCATGGAATTTCTTATGGATTTAAAATTTTCTAATTTTTGTCCATATTTTTAAAAACATTTCATGTATTTATACACTTGCAGGCACACACATTAATTGGTCACCTTTTTCAACATAGAATATTGTTGAGGAAAAAATAAGAACAAACTAATATATGACACGTCTATATTTCTAAAGCTTTAAATGTTTGCACTGATATGAACTAATAATGGTCAGATTCATCAAAAACAACTTAGCTGTGAAAGAGCTAACACATTCATTTCGAAAACAAGATCTAGGCCTATATTAGTTTAACAGTCAATAAATTCACTTTAACAAAGTAGGCAACATACAATGCGAAGGACGTTCTTCAGCTTGTCGCTTGACATGTCAGCTCTTCTGTACATGAGGCCAATGTCATGCTTGTCCAAAATTAGTTTCACTCGCTTGCCCAGTCCTACAAGGAAACAAAATTCCTCTCATATTTTGGTTACACTAAATCTGCTACTGAACTAGACAAAAACAGTCATTTGAAAACGCACTGTAAAATGTGCCACTATTTAGAAGGCAACAATTGTGAGCTGCTACAATTGCCATGTGCAGCAGATTTTGTACAACGAAGTAAATCTTATCCCTGGCACAGCTTTCTCATGTAAGTGTTATCTGTTGCTATTGCCTAAAACTATGAATGTATGTAAAAATGTATGTATTTAGATACTTAATACACTGTCTTTTAAGTACGTCATAAAAGCACTGCACTCTGTGCTACCCTCCATGATGTTAAACATCATTACAAACTAAAATATTACATCATTTAGCAAAAATATGCACAGTAAGCTGGAAGAGTCACCAGTGGCGGGCCCACGCACACAGGTGGAACCATCTCACGGAATCTCCATCGACATCCAACAGATGGCATGGATGTTCAGAGTCTCCGAGTCAAGTTGGGTTGACAAAGTGGACAGATGACAGGTGACAGCACTTGCAGCACACAGTGATACTGCCACCGAGCAATCCCTCACTGGTAAAAGATGATGCACGTCCTGTTATTCGTCGAGGCACAAGGCATCCACAGAGCAGGCATTCATCACGTGTCAGTCAGTAGCTCTACCAGTGACCAACGGTCAAGGTCGTTCCAATGACTCACATCAGCCATCCTCTGCTGAGATAAAAACACCAGCTAAAGGAGGCGTACACGGTCAACATGGTTGACTCGGTCAAACATAGGAAGTATGGGTCCGATGCAGTCACGTTGGCCAAGGCGACTTGCGAACAAAATACCTTTTAAATGCACAAAATCCTTGGCAAGCTGACGATAAGTCTGGTGGTACACAAATTGGAATTTGCACTAGTAAACTCCAACAAGTCTGAAATTACTAAGCAAATTTTACATTTAGATAAAATAATTAGGGCTGCTGACTAATCACCATTAACGCATGCGATTAACGCGTTAAAAATTTTGCGATTAATTTTTTTAACACGTTAATCGCATGCGTTAATTAAATCCGGCTTATATGACCTTGATTCACACCAAAGTATAGGCCCCTATCTATAATCTGTGATGCACACATTGTTAAATGCGGCGCCAAATGAAGTAAAGTTTATTACTAGTAGTCGGTGATAACCGGGGTCAGCCTCGCTTGGTCGCTTCCTGTGTTGTTTCTGGTCTTCTTT
Organism: Allolobophora icterica; assembly: GCA_963556255.1. NCBI lineage: Eukaryota > Metazoa > Annelida > Clitellata > Crassiclitellata > Lumbricidae > Allolobophora > Allolobophora icterica. The sequence goes on along the minus strand of OY744609.1, from coordinate 20,938,789 downwards.
CTTGAGTCGATTCTAAATTTGTTATTTTAAAATGGTGGAGAAAGCGGTTTTGAATGGAAAATTTATTTTTAAAACCAGTGATGCCATGGTTTGTAAATACTGCAATAAAGAGTTTAAGTACCATTGTAGCAATTCGTCACTTAATTATCACCTGCAAACGAAGCATGCATTTTCTCGCACGATGGGCCATCGACATCGGCTGCATCGTCCACTAAAGTTGGAACGGCTCCCCGCCAGACTACATTAGTTGAACTTCAGGAAATGGCAAGACCAATGGATCCAGGGAAGTACAACAACATTACTTATGCAATCGCAAGGTGGGTTGCTGAGAATAGTCGACCAATCAACATTGTCACCGATGAAGGCCTACAGGACGTTATTCGAGTTGCCAGTGGCAATCAGTCATATACTTTGCCTTCCAGGTCAGTCATAAGCAACTGAATTGACGATTTATACGAGCAAGAGAGAGAGAAGATCTGTCAGGTTATGGCAGAAGTTGAATTTGTTGCTTTAAGAGGTGACTATTGGTCATCCGTGGCTAATGACAGCTACCTCGGCATTACTGGTAATTGAACTGTCAATGATTGGATTTTTCATTCATTTCTACTCTGCATTAAATATATTGAAGAACGACACAATTCGGAAAACTGTGCAGAACACTTTTCGTCAGTAGCGAGATCATGGGGAATTTACAAGAAAGTGACAACCTTTGGCACGGATAATGCGCGTATTATGACAGCAGCTATAGGAATGCTGCCATTTCAGAACATGCCATGTGCAGCACACAGCCTTCAGCTGTCTTTAAATAAAGCAGTTGCAGAGTCTGGAATTGATGGCCTCTTTGCCAATTGCTGCAGAATTGTGGGACACTTCAAGCACCATCCTGCGAACAGCAATGACTTGAAAACACAGCAGGTGCAACTCCATCAGCGAAGGGAGATGCTAATTCAAGACGTTCCAACACATTGGAATTCATCACTGCAGATGATCAAATGACTACTAACCAACAAAGAAGCTGTGCTGAAAACTCTAGCGCAGCCAAACCACAAACACACTCTACCAACTGAGACAGAGTGGGAGAAACTGCGTCTGATGGAAAAGGTTCTCGATCCCTGTCGCTACACTACAGAATTATTGGGAGGAGAACAATATGTTTCCTGCTCAATGATTCTGCCAACCCTCTGCCATCTTGTATTGGAAATGGCACTACATGATTATGACCCTGCCAGCATCATACGTTTCAAAAATTCTTTCATAGCAGATCTTGAACAACACAAACTGAACTTCAACATATCACGATTGAGAATGGCAACTGCTCTGGACCCGCGTTTCAAAAATCTAAAATGCTTGCAAAAGCACGAAAGAGATGAGGTTTGGCAAGAGCTGCAAGTTCTTGTGGAAAATTCTGACCAACTTGATATGGTTCAACACACAACAGAAGAACCACCCCAAAAGAAAATGCGAATGCACGAACTATCATCAGACTCTGAAGATGAGCCGCTAATCTCTTGTTCCTCCTCCACGAAAACACTTGTTGACCCGATATGGAGTTGGTCAACAAATTGAGAAAGACTTGGATCCATTGCAGTGGTGGAAGTTACATGAGGACAAATCCCAGTCCTAGCTAAGTTAACTAGGAAATATGTAGCATCGGTCCCATGTGAACGCCTGTTTTCCATATCTGGTTAAGTGGTCAATAAGAAAGAGCATCCCTTGAACCGACAAATGTAAATAAATTGGTCTGTTTAAGCAACTGGCTGAACAAATAAATCAATCATGTCTAATTTTCAGCTCTATGTAATTTTGAAGGTACCTTAAAACAGAAAAAACTTTCAGCAGTTGACTTATTTGAATATTGTTTCTCTCTGTTCAATTGTTTCTGTTACACAAAACTGTTCAATAAACCAAATGTAATAATTCAATATACCTAGGCCAAAGGTTATATATATATATAATATATATATATATATATATAATATATATATATATATATATATATATATATATATATATATATAAGAAGTATAAGCGGCCCCCAAAAATTTAAACAAGAATGGATTGCAAACACTCAGACCATATTTCTGCAAAAGACTTCCCAGCACCTTTTGACACAGAAAGTTTGCAATGCATGTCATCATGCTGAGATAGGTTCAACCTAATTATAAAGATCAAATGTTGCTTTGATCACTCCGATATGGAGTGACAGATTTGGTATGAAACTGCGCTTAGTGTTAAAGATGTGTTTGCTGAACTCTATTTCAGTCTTCCTAGTCAAAGATGATGTTTTCTGTTTCTGATGTGGCTAAGTAAGGCTTCATTGACCAATGGACACTTGCGCCTGGGTCAAAAGTATTCAAACATGTGGCCAACAGTTAACAAGCCTGGCATGACGCTGGATGACAACAAATACAAATACTAGCCAATCTCTAACCTTATCTTTTTTGAAGGGTTATCAAGAAAGTATTGACAAAACAGATATTTACACTACCTGAAATAATGTAATTATAAATACTGTATAGATCTCTGAAATTTCTCAGCACCACACAAAAGCCCGGTGAGTCATATAAACTAATGCCACAGCTGCAGTCACATTTGCTACAGATCATTCCACCAAGATGGTAATATTGTAGCTCATATCACTTTTTATCACACTGTCAACTCTAGACACTTGAAGCAGTACACTTGATGCACTTTACACTATATACCTTAAGATCTTGCTCATCAACTTCAGCCGATACCGAAGAATTGTTAAAAGCTCTATGGAGTGGCACACCTCTTTCTTAGGTGAGTGAACGAATATGGTAGTTTGCCTTAGAAAACTTAGTATGGGCACCAGTTTCATTCATCATTGGTCACATTTGGATACATCACGCTGAAGCTAGACTGCCATGTTGAATTGCTCGAATTGTAACATGTAGACTGTATGTATGTAAAGTGTCCAAACACTTACATAGGGCATATTGAAAACCTCACAAATGCACTGTAACGCAACTAAAAGGTCTAAAATGTGTGTCTTAAGAAAAGCTGAAAACGTTTTCCGAGCTATCTGTGACAGTAAAGTTCTAATTTAAAGTAGAAGACTGTTTCAAAAAGTAGTTTGACACTTGCAAGAATTTTTACAAATTGGCCACTACCTGGGCAGTGTAATTAAGGATGGACTGAAGCTGACGAATTCTGATCTTTGGCAGGCCTGCAAGCATAGCACTGAAAAAGTTCAAGCACAATACTTGGAAGGAATGAACAATGGTCGCAGTGGCATCATGGAATAAATTCCGCCGAATGACTCAGATCTGATGCAGTTGGTAAATATAGGATCTGCAGAGTGAGTTGACATGGTCTACCATCAACAGATAGATCTTCATCCAGAATTCCAAGTCCCAGATGACATGTTGTGGATCCCAGCCTGGGAATGTCACCACTATTATCTCCCTGTCCAATGTGTCTATCTTTGCTCTTACTCATCATGTACTGAGCCAAATGAACTGAATCTTTGGCTGATTAACCCTCAGCTGAGTTTGAATCAGTAAATTGAAATTGAAGATATAGAGTTTTGTACTTGGCCACAATTTTTTACATTTTAGACATGCAGTGGAGTGCATTTGAAGCGTGGCATGACTTATAAAACCGACCATCATCAGCATATTGAACTCATGCTCCGATGACTATGATGATCTCAGTTAGGTTGCCTGTGTACAGGATCTACAGAAGTGGACCAAGAAGTGAGCCCTGTGGAACTCTGAATGGAGCTGCAGCCCACACCAATGTGTTTGAACCATCATAGTCTGCCCTTCCAGGAATGAATATAGTCATTTTCATTCATTCAGTTTGATAATTTATATAGTGCTTCTTCAAGAACCCTACTCAGAGGTGCTCCCAGTCCAGCCACAGTTAAACAGAGAAGACTTAAGGTGATAGAGACCATGTGAAATGCCTTGTGGAAATAAGCACAGGGAAGGTGGAAGCCCTTTTCCACACAGGGGGGGCCAGCAAATGAGAATGCACGATGCTGTTTAACTGAGGAGCAGGACCGAGGGACCAACAGCTCACCCCCAGTTGCAGAACGCAGAACTTGATGGAACATAAGGCCAGAGAGCGGACAGCAGAGATCAGATAGGTAAGACGTAGCTTCACCACAGACAAGAGAAGCAATCCTATAGGAGATGTGCTGCAAGGCAGGAAGCCAAATGCAGGACATCACACATATAAGCTGAAAATGGTGCATATTTTGGGATATGGGTATTGGGTAATGAGTCAAACGGCAGAGCGAAGGACCTGGTCAAGGCGCCCAATTAGAGCCAATGAATGTCCAGTGAGAACAGAGCAGCAATAGTCAACTCTACTGGAGATAAAAGCGTGAACAAGGATTACCGCCGCGTCATAAGAAAGGGACCATGTTACAACACACAACTGCCGAAGCTGGTAGTAGCAACTCCGGGTGACCAAGTTAACATGCTGGGAAAAAGTAAGCTCTTGGTCAAGTGTCACTCCGATCCCGGATAGTGAGTGAAAAGGAGACATGGGGAAGGCCTCTGCTAACAATTGCCTGCAGGTCAACCTTTGCCAGCTGTCTGTGACCACCAAGCCAAATAAACTGAGTTTTAGATGGGTTCAGCAGTAACCAATTACAAGCCATCCATGCAGAAAGGGTGTCAATGGCACGGCACATCAGGCCAACAGAAGCAGCTGTCTCTGTAAGACAGCAATGGATGTACTAGGCTTGTATGTCATCAGCATAGAGGTGATGCAGTAGCCCACAAGACTGCAACAAGGAACTGATATCAGAAGTGAAGAGAATTTAAAGCAATGGGTCAAGGACAAACCCCTGGGGAACACCAAACAAAGCAGGAACCCAGAAGGACCTAGAAGAGCAAGTCACGACACAGTTATAATACATGAATATGTATGTTGAGCAGCATGGTTGCTAACAATACTGTAAATGTATTGCCAATGCCAATATTTACCACTATTATTTTTTTATAAGTATGTTTGCATTTATTGTTATAAAATAAGTGTGAACATTTTCAAGCAGTAATTTGCACCGATATAGAGAACTTCCCACAAAATAACTTTAGACCAGTGGTCTCAAACACGCGGCCCGTCGACTAATTTTTTGCGGCCCGTGACAGCCACCTGGTTTTTTGGTTTTCAAAGACAGAAATCAGTCACAAAACGATATGCCCTTCATATCAGTGATATGGCCACGCTTGAAAATACCTATCTTGTCTATTTACGGTCTTTGGTGTGCCAATGCCGTCTTCCGGTAATAAGATCTGCGTGTGATCGTAATTTTGTTATTAAGGCCAGTGTAATATCGTTCACGAATAGTTCGCGTAAAATGTCATCAACATCCAAAAAGCGACAGATCGCCGAAGAAAACCGTGTTTTCCAAGAGAAATGGGAAGATCTGTACTTCTTCACTGAAGTGAATGGGAAAATCCAGTGCCTTATTTGCCAGCAAATGCGAATGCAAATGCGAGAAGACAAAATTCATCAACTGAAGGCGTCATTCGCGAAACAGAGACAATTTTTCACGGCCGTCAACAAAGCAAGTGAAGATTCGGTAAGAGCTAGTTTTGTGCTTAGTGAAATGATTGCAAAAACTTCTCACGCTTTCACTGACGGTTTATTCATAAAAGAATGCTTTGCAAAAACCTGTGAAATACTGTGTCCCGACAAAAAGAAACTGTTTGAAGGTATAAGTTTATCTGCAAATACAGTTGCCAGTAGGATAACCGACTTGGCCGAAAATGTGCATGCGCAACTGCTGGATACAGCCAAAAATTTCGTTGCCTTTTCAATCGCTATTGACGAGAGCACGGATGCTTCTGATACAGCGCAGTGTGCTGTATTTCTTAGAGGTGTCGAATGCAACTTAAATGTCACTGAAGAATTGCTAGCACTAATTCCGCTGAAAAGCACCACAACGGGAAAAGATATTTTTGAAAAGGTAGAAGAGTGTTTGGAGAAAGCTGCACTGCCATGGGACAAACTGGTGTCTGTGGCAACTGATGGAGCTCCAGCAATGTGTTCGCCAAATGTTGGTGTGGTTGGTTTAATCCAGAAAAAAATTACTTCCTTACCAGTGCAGGGCAGTATATTTACCAGCATACACTGCATTTTACATCAGGAAGCCCTTTGTGGTAAAAGCCTTCAAATGAAGAGCATTATGGACATTGTTGTAAAAACAGTGAATTTCATTCGGTCACGAGGGCTCAACCATCGACAATTCACTGCTTTCTTGGAAGCTATCGATAGTGAATATGGAGAACTGCTGTATCACACAGAAGTCAGATGGCTGAGTCGAGGGAATGTTTTGAAGAGGTTCTTTTCTCTCCACAAAGAGATTGATTCTTTCATGAAAATGAAAAAGAAGGAAGTTCCTGAACTCTCCAACTCAAAGTGGATCAGCAGCCTTGCATTCTTGACAGATATAAGTGATCATATGAACACATTGAACTTAAAGTTACAGGGTAGACAGCAGGTCATTACACAGATGTTTGACAATGTGAGGTCATTCTCAGGAAAGCTCAATCTCTGGCAGAAACAGGTAACTGCAGGCAATTTAGTTCATTTCTCAACTCTTAATTCTATGTCAGAAGTTGATGCCAGTTCCTTGAAGGAATATGCAGATATTCTTTCAGATTTACACAACCAGTTTGAAGTGAGGTTTCGAGACTTCAAAGCACTTGAACCAAGGTTCAAACTGTTTTCCACCCCTTTTGCTGTGGACATTGAATCTGCAACAGCTGACGTGCAGATGGAGCTATTGGACCTTCAGTGCGATACCATGCTGAAACAGAAGTACAACGAAGTTGGTATTCTGGAATTCTACTCCTTTCTACCGCAAGACAAATTCCCAAATCTGCACTTGGCTGCAACGCGGATAATGGCAATGTTCGGAAGTACCTACATATGTGAACAGCTTTTTTCCTTAATGAAGATTAATAAATCTCAAAGAAGGACACGCCTTACAGATGAACATTTGCAAGCTGTACTCCGATTGGCCGCATCTCAGAAGATAAAACCAAACATTGATGCTCTCGTAGCTGTGAAACGTTGTCAGCTGAGTAGCGCAAAAAACATTTGAACATTTCCTCAGAGACTGCAGTCACTATACTGCCTTACAGTTTAAAATAGGCACAAGTTTAGTTTTAATATTTAGTTAGTAATAAACGTGCTATTAATGCACTTCATATCATTGTCGCTATGAGTTTTCACTATTGTAAATAGTACCATATATTTTTACATTATTATAAGCTATAATGATGATCGTGTATAAATAGTTTCAGGCACATGAAAATATTTTCATGTTGCGGCCCATGAATCACTGTAAAATTGCAAATGTGGCCCACATGATGACTTGAGTTTGAGACCATTGCTTTAGACAATGTATTTGAAGAAGCCTTTGTGCAAAGCTATTCGATCACTCTGCACTGACATCGCATCAGACTACATTTTCAATATCAACCGAAGGTTGCAAATAATTTTGAAGTGGTAAAGTGCAATGCACACAAATTAACAAATTAAGCTACCTACTTCTACCGCTGATAACAAAAGGACATGATTGTCTGCCTGCCTGACCCCTTTGGTTCTAGACCTGGAACAGATTTTGACCCTACCTACGTATTGATTTTACTTTGGCTAAGCACCTGTCAATAAGCTGGTTCCCACAACTCAGCTTTTGGGGCACTCTAGAAATCTTGAGATTACAATTACGATGCTTCCGGTGAATTTCTTATATACATATTCCAAATATTTTTGAAGCTTTGTATAAGCCATGCATTCACAGCAGAGACCACAGATTGCATGGAGAGGCAATTTTCGAAGTGTAATGATTTATTTCTAACTTTTTCTTGATCACAACTTATTAAATTGGATGATAAACCATATAGGCCTATAGTGGAAAAAAGTACTGGACTACTGGTACTGAGTGATTCCCAGGCTAAAAATATCGGCGATACACATGTGATACCAACAAAATAGAACTATACCGATACTCACTGCTGAAAAAGAATTGGTGATACCAAGTAATTGTTATAATGTATCGTGATACTAACAGCCCTGTTGAGTACAGGTAATCTCAACAGTACATCTTAACAATGGTAGACTGCTCCAAGAAGAAGGTCCAATACAGGGAAAATGCACGATAGGCTTGAATTGATTTTAGAAAGCACAGCAACTGCATATCTCCACCAAAAGCAGAGCACAACATCCCTGATTTTTCAACAAAGCTTTCTGATGTATGCTGGAACAGACTATCAATTGGGCTCATTCCTGAATGTCAGTGTACTGTATATCATTAATTATAATCCAATATATGAAAGAACTTAGCCAGATTGGCCAGTAGTCAGATGATATCCATCCTCATCCTTTAATTGAGATGCCACGATTGAGTTACAGAAATCAAGCTCCATGAACACGAATTAGGGTCACTACAGCAATGAATGACAATTGCACCCTATAACCCGGTGGTGGCTGAAATGCAATATCTAGCCCCTTGAATCAAACAACCATGTTGGCTCATTATGGACTCTTAAAAATTGTATTACACTAGTGTACTATTGTTACACTGTATAGGAAATAAGTTCAGATCTGTTCAAATTCAAAATCCTTTCAACACCATAATCATCTGAGGTTTATCGCCTTCAGTGTTGGATCAGCTGAAGTGTAGAATACACCATAATCTACAAGCAGGTGTTCTTCTTGTCCTTGAGCAGGGATTGTGCATGAGCAATGATTTTATCTAGTGAGATGCTCGTTAATATAATTATAAAATATCACCTGTTGTGTGGCCACTATCCTGTGGTGCTTCCTGGCTTGACACACAGTGCACACAACTGATCGCATAACTCTGTCCAGATTATCAAACTTCTACCATTGAAGTATAATTCATACAACAGCAGGCTTGTTTGCTAATCAAGCTTGCTTGCTTGCCATGCAGAATACTGTGAATGATAGGAATGTCCTGTTTGTCCAGTGTAGGCCATGGCGACCTTCTCCACAGTAATCGACCTTCTCCACAGTAATCGATTGCTACATGTTAAGTTTCTGTATGAGACTGAATAGGCTGTTGACAAGAAGCAGCCTATGGGCAGCATTCAAATTGGAGACTTCAGGGTTTTAATTGTAACCTGAAATGATTTCCGCAAACGATGACTCTGGTAATCTGTAAAATGACTTGGCTACCTAGTTGCCCTTCATTCTCCATTATGACCAGGCTGGATCTTAACATGTTGATCTCATAGACCAGCCTTCTCAAATCTTCTCCCTCAGTGGTTCACACTGGATGACCTCAACCGTTTGGTAACAATTTATAGGCATAGTTAACTCTTTTACAGCTACGTTGTTTTTGATGAATTTCACCATAATTAGTTCATATGAATACAAAAAACACTTAAATTCTGTAGAAATACAGACATGTCCAATATCATTTTGTTTGCATTTTATTCCTCATCAATATGCTGTCTTTAAAAAGTTGACCAATTAATGTGTTCGCCTCAAAGTTTATATATATATAATTTTATATATATGAAATATTATAAAAAAGATTAATAGTTTGTCCAAGTTAGAAGTAAAATAAAAATTATAACAGAGATTCGTAAAAATCTCTGAACAGAATAACATACATTAACAAAAACACTTCTAAATGTAGCCACTTGTATGGCAAACTTGTAGTTTTTGTGAAAGGCTTAAAAATTTAGTGAAGTTAGTCCAAAAATTAGCTTATATTTTTTCCACTCAATGATATGACATCGGCCCTCACAAATGTTAGTTCAGCGACATTCCATATTTCAATCCCAAAACTTCCACCTTGTCACATGTAGCCTATTTCTTTCAAGAGCCTTTACATAATTGCCTGACTGATAAATTATATTTTTTCCACTATGCTAATGAATAAAAAAATTAAACTACACAGAATAGACCAAAAATGAGCTTATGTTTTCTTTCTAATCAATGATGAGATCGGCCAACATACCGTAACATTCCTCGTTGCCACTGATCACCATCTTCAAATCTCGAAACCTCTGCCTTGGCAAACATATTTGTCTGAGAGCCTTTACAATATTTGTCGAACAATATAATTTATTTGTTTGGACTTGGCTGATTGAAAAAAAATTAGATTACAGAGAAATGGCCAAACAGCAAGAAGGGGACGATACTATTTAAATGTAAATGCCTGCATGTAGTTGTTTGCAAAACATCGGCCAAAATTGCCCTTCTAACTTCAACAAAACATTGGAAACCCATGCAAGGGTTTTTATGGAATGTACAATGTTTCCTCTATCTGATATCTCTTACATAGTTTCCCAGATCTGTGTGTCCTACGATAAATGCTCTGGAATGTAACTGATGCTGCCCAATGGACGCAAACGGGTGCTGTGCTATGAAATGTATGGAATGTAACTGAAGCTGCCTAAGGCCTGGATAGGGTGAAGCCCATGAGAGGCCGTTCGCAGACCTCCCTACAGATGCTGCCTAAGGCCTGCATTGGCCGAAGCCTGATGCAGGCACACGGGCGCTGCTAACCATGCCTGAGAGGCCTTAAGCAAACCTCCCTACTAATGCTGCCTAAGGTCTGTGCACATCAAATTTTCACTAGCAATGTGACTTGTAATCAAGCATTCCAATAAACAAATTCTTTTCTCTTCCTATCAATCCATTCATTTTCTTTTCCAACCCGTCATATGACGGGCAAATACTTTAGTGTATAAATAGAACTATAAGTGTAGCTAATTATGTGCCAATGGATGGGTTTTTGTGATGCGGCTGTTATCGACTGCAATGGCTGCGGAAACGTTTCTGTCACAAATTTTCTACAAGGTTCCTTCCATCGTTAGCAAGAATATAGCAAACATCCGTTCATCTGTAAGAGATATGCATTCAGTATTGTGCAAAATAAGTGTGCTCACAACACAGTCGTCCAAGATATGGTATCCTAGGACCTAGGTCTCTTGTGTTATCGTTCAACATTAGCACTTAAAAATATCTTGAAATAATCAGAAACCAAACCGCAACAGTACTGTCTTTCATTTGGACAAATTCGTGCAACCGCCACAATCTTTTTGTCCCTCGAGCCAGAACCACTAAGGCCAAAACTTGAGCCTTTTCTTGCATTGGTCCTGCTCTTTGGAATCAACTCCCTCCATTGACACATGTCTCTTTATCAGCTGGTGGCCCAAGTGCCTGTTTCGCTGTCTTAAAACCACTTTCTATTCACTGGGTCTTTCGCACTGGGAGCACCTCTGATTTGCTAATACTGTGAGAGGCCTTTATAAATGTTCAGATACAATACAATACAACATATGAAGCAAAAGACATTACATATACCATTAAACAGGCAACAGATATTATGGGAACCAGTCATTATAGTCTTACCTTTAATTCCGTATAAAACCATCCCCGTTCCTTGCGTTTGTTTGAAACCACGCACCACTTCCAGTTCCTCTTTAGCAACAGTTAGCACTTTTACCAAACCGCTTAAAAATCTTTCCAATCCAACCTGTTATAATATTATACATATAACATATATAATATAATGATACTTTAATTTATATTTTTGTAATTTTACCCAAAGGCCATATTGTACGCAAGGTAGAGTGCAGTTATGGAATGTGTAATCCTTGCAGACATGCGGCTTCTCGAATATACTTCAGTACACAATTGCACTGAACCCTTGGAGTATTATGGCAAGACATTGCAAAGTGAACTTATTCAATGGTAGTTAGGACCTAAAAAAGCAAGTCCTCCACCTTCACCACTGCAACGAGGCTTATTCAGCATAGAGGCTGGGAGATTCAGATCAAAAATGAATGCCAATGTATCAGTAGGTCTCATCAAGAGCAAGTATTTGCAAGGAATGCTCACAAAGAAAAATTATGTAGTCACAGCTTTCATTTTGAAGGGTACAAATGTCAAAATTACCAATATCGAGACCCTGAATTGTAACTGGGACAGGTTTCATTTCATTACCAACAGCCAAAACAAGCAACAGCCCACCAACAGCCCACCGCATTTTAAAATATGCCGATGACTGCTACCTTGCAGCCCCGCATCATGTATCACTATCACTGAGATGGAACTCAAACACATTACTGCCTGGGCACACAGATGCAACCTAAGCCTTAATACGATCAAGTCCAGTGAAATAATATTCACGTGCCCTCAGGGAACCATTGGTGTGCCCCCACCTCCTATTCTAGATGGTATTGCTAGGGTTCACAACTTCACACTCTTAATATACTGGGTGTCGAGCTTGATGAGAAATTTGGGTTTTCTAGCCATATAACACACCAGACCATTAAGGCAAAGCAGTCCTTTTACCCTCTTTGGGTTTTGAAGTTGCATGGGCTTTCGGGGGATTGTTTATTTGACGTGGTACGCGCCACTACAGTTGGCAGGATGCTTTATTGCTGTTCTGTTTGGTGGGGTTTTGCGAGCGGGCAAGAGCGGGATGCCTTGGAGGGAGTAATACAGAGGCTGGTGTGTCAGGGGTACTTACCTTCACATCCCCTTTATTTGACACACTTTGTAACAATGCTGACGCTAGTCACTTTACTAGTATTTTGTTCAATCCTTGCCATGTATTACATACAATGCTGCCGCCGATTAAGCACACTCACTACTCTATGCGACCACGGTCCCAAAACCGTAAGCTCCCAAGGTATGACAACTTGTCTCAGAAATGCTTCCTCGCTAGGATGCTATACAAATAACTATGCTCTCCAAGATTTGGCCACCTTGTTCTTCTCCTCTCCTATCCTCCCTATGTATCACTTAATTTGCAGTAACTTATCTTCTTATATAATTGGTTATATTGTTTGATTATTTGACTGTAATATGTTTTCCAAGTACAGCGCTGTGCGTTTGCTAGTGCTTCTCAATAAAGAAAATACTTACTTACTTACTTAGTTACTTACTTATGTCAGTTCAAAAGTTTAATGGTAGACTTTTCTAGGAGGATGGTCTAATGCAGGGCAGCAGGGGTCTCCAAAGTACGGCCCGCAGGCCACATCCGGTCCGCTAAGGTCTCTATTCTGGCCTGCGGAACTCTCCTTGAAAAAACAAAATAAATTGGGAAAATTGATAATTTTAACGTCGCTGTACTCTGACATGCATATTGCCAAAATCCATGTCACTGTTTGTAGAAATAGGAACTGTGCGTACTTTACCTTACCATACTTCAGTGAGATGGCTTAGCTGTGGAAAAGTTCTGGCTCGATTTTTTGAGCTTCGAACTGTGATTGAATCATTCTTAAATGAGAAGAACCGTCCACTTGTGTTGCTCACAGGCAGTGAATGGCTCTGGAAATTAGCCTTTTCAGCAGATTTAACCATGCACCTGAATGATTTCAATCTACGATGCAGGGTGAAACTTCACTCATTTGTGATTTGTACTCCAAGGTGAAAGCTTTTCGTCAGAAGTTAACATTATTTGATACTCAGTTAGCAAGAAGTTGCTTATCTCACTTTTCACGCTGTGACAAATATAGCCAGGAAGCTGCGACTCCGTTTCCAAGCTTGTTTGCTCAAGATGTCATTTCCGTTTTGAAACAACAGTTCCAGGAACGTTTCTCTGATCTCGATGCATGCTCTTCGAAAATAAGAACCTTCGAAAATCCTTTTGACTCTGTCATTGAAGACTTACGGTACCTCCTGACTTACAAATGGAAGTTATCGATATGCAATCCAATGACATCCTGAGGGACAAATTTAAGGAATGAAATTTGATTGAATTCTACAAATGCCTTCCATCTGACCAATATGTTCATTTAAGAAACTTTCCTTGTGAATTCATTTCAATTTTTGGCACTACGTATTTGTGTGAGAAGACTTTTTCCAAGATGAAGTACACGAAATCCTGCTACAGATTGCAATTGTCTGATGAACATTTGAATGCCTTACTTATGATTGGAACCACTCACTTTGAACTGCAGTTGGATAGAATTATTTCAGAAATGCATCAATTTCATGCTTCTCACACTAATCAGGACTAACGAAAAACCATCTTAATTGTTATTGATATAGATGCATTGAAATTCTGCACTGCATCAGACCTCAGGAATAAATAGTCTGTTAACAGTTATTCATTCGCGTTTTTTTTTTGGAGTTTTGGCCCGTGGAGCTTTAGAAAGTCAGCAATGTGGCCCCCCACTGGAAAAATTTGGCGACCTCTGGTCTAATGCATGAGAAAGCACAGTACTTGTATATGTTTCCTCTGTCATCTTCTTTGGATCTACATATCTAGACCTGTACTCTACATGTCAAATTAAATTCTTTCAACAAACGGTCCTTGACTTTAACATAATCGTCTAAGTCAGTGCAGGATAATCTGTTTACTACTGTTTGGGATGTCAGTGTCATCAGAGGTTACAACAATTTTAATCCAATACTCCTCATCAACACTGAACTATGGAACACCACATTCCTCTGGATGATGGCGAATAGACTTAGCCTGAATCCCTCAAAAACCCAATTGATTTGGTTTGGAACCAAACAGCAATTGTCAAAACTTGACCTCCAGCTACTGGCCTCACTATTTCCTGACTTCACATTCTCCTCTAGTGTCCGTGATCTGGGTGTCACGCTTGACAGTGCCTTAACGTTCACTGAGCACCTAAAACTGCTGACCCGCTCCTGTTACTACCAACTAAGGCGTCTTAGAGCCATTAGGAGGTCAGTATCCACCACTGTCTTTACGACCATGGTGCACGCCTTTGTCTGTACACGCATCGACTATTGTAACTCGGTGCTAATTGGACTTCCAAAGACGCATCTGTCCTCAATGCAGTCGGTCTTGAATGCTGCAGCCAGACTTATTGCACGTCTCCCACGTTACTCGCATATCTCCACATACATGACCAATGAACTTCATTGGCTTCCTGTGGCGTCTAGGATCAGATTTAAGGTCTTCTTCTTAGTAACTAAGTCCCAGCAGGGTCTAGCGCCTAAATATCTCTGTGATTTGATGTGTAAACCACTCTCTGCCCGCTCATCTCGTCCTCTTCGTTCCTCCGTCTGACTTGATCTCTTTGTCCCTCGATCGCGGACTTCCCTGACCCAGCATCGGGCCTTCGCTGTAGTTGGTCCGTCACTATGGAATGACCTTCCCCTGCAGTCCGTAGTAGGATTCTAGAGGGGATCACACCTGCTTCTCTTCGCTGCCTAAAGACTTACTTGTTTACGGGCCTGTCATGTTGAGAGCGCTTCTGTATAGCCCTGCTGAGAGAAGCGCTTTATAAATGTTCAGATAAGATAAGATAAGATAAGATAAGATAAGATAAGATAAGATTCTCCACTGTATCAAACAGAATGGCACCTCTATCATTTTTGTAGCACTTGGTTCATTGCATCACCTATCTTTTTAATAATGGCCACTAGTATTTCACGGTCTTGATAGTTCTTTCGTTCTTCCCTTCGTTCTCTTATTTGCTGTTTCAATGCCTGTCTAATCTGTCTCTCTTCTTCATATCTTTCTCATATTCTCTCTTGATATTTGTTCTTCTTCTTCCATCTTCTTCTCTATATTCGTTCTTCTTCTTCCATCTTCTTCTGTCTCACAATTCCATTTGTTTTCCCCATTCCCCTGAGCAACCAATAAGCTAAGAACAGAGTATGGAATGGTACCTTAACCTTAAGCTACCATTTCTTTAATAAGTGTCTTTTAAATTATGCTTTACTTGTTCTATTGTTGAACATTCTTGTTATCACCTACACAGTGGACGTACAATGCACTCACACTTACTTGATGATATATATGACAGTCAAAGTTAGGGTGGCTACATTGTACAAATATTGAACACAAGGAGAAAAGAAACTTGTCAAATGTTGATGTGTGACCTGTTTTTGAAAACATCAAGTTAGAGATCAGTGTTTATAGAGTGAAGTCAACTGTGAGATTCTGACCTTTGGCTGGGATTGGGCATCTGCTGCAACAGCTTCAACAGCTTCAACAGCTTCATCAGGTGGCAACACTGAAACATGATAAAACTAAAAAATACAATTATGAAAGTAATGTGGAATTCAAAATTTGTATACCACTTGGCCTCAATGGGCCTACTTACCAAGCTAGGACTATTCTCCTGAGTGATGTTAAGAGGAGTGAGGCAATTATGTATTACATTTATCATTTACTATAAACTCTATGGATAAAACTCACTGGGGTACAGTTCAATTGCAAAATGCAGCAATATGACAAGCAGTCATCACTACAGTCATGCCTTAAATTTGTCACATTTTATTTCACAACTAGCATAAATTAACAATACAGCAGTAATATAAATATTCAAAGCAATTTTCATAATTCTTGGACTCTAAAGTAACCAATTTGTTTGTTTTAAGAAATTTGCTGCCATCATTGGTTTAAGTGCAAACCCAACAACAACAAGCCAAATTGTTAAGGCCAAAAAAAAATAATGGTGTGTTTCCGGTAACGGAGTTTTTAAAAAGTGGGTAGGTAGGTAGGAAAATATTTTTTTTTTGTAAAATATTTTTATACAATGCCATTTCATAGCGACCGTATCACCTTTTTGTTTTTCTTACGTTTTGAGAAGAAGATGTCACTAAATAAACACCTTGCTAAAAACAGTTCCATGTTCTTTAAACTTATTTGTCAGTAAATTAAATTTTAAAAATGTTTTCTTTATATATGCTAGAAAGCTAATATTTTCACAAGTGTAGTTCATTGATATCGTTTTCTGGCAGCCATCAACGATAGTCTAACGTATGTTGCGTGTGTATGTATATATGATGTATGTATGTATGTGTGCATTTATATATGTATTAATGTATATGTGTAAGTATGCATTTATGTATGTATGTATGTTGTATGTATGTATGTATGTTGTATGTATATATGCATGTATATACTATATATGTATCATGCATGTATTTATATGTGTATTAGTGTATATGTGTATGTATGCATTTATGTATGCATGGATGTATGTTGTATGTATGTATGTATATAAGTATGTATGTATGTATGTATGCATGTATGTATGCATGTATGTTTGTATATGTGCATTTATATGTGTATTAATGTATATGTGTATGTATGCATTTATGTATGTTGTATGTATATTGTATGTATGTTGTATGCATATTGTATGTATGTTGTATGTATTTGTGTATGTTGTATGTATGTGTGTGTATGTATGTATGTATGTATGTATGTATGTATGAAAGTATGTATGTATACGATCATTTGTGTATTAATGTATATGTGTATGTATGCATTCATGTATGCATGTATGTATGTTGTATGTATGCATGTATGTATGCATGTATGTATGCATGTATGTATGTATGTGTGCATTTATGTGTATTAATGTATATGTGCATGTATGCATTTATGTATGTATGCATTTATGTATGCATGTATCTATGTTGTATGTATGAATGTAGGTATGTATGCATACATGTATGTATGCATACATGTATGTATGTATGTTGTATGTATGTATACTCCGGTGGGCTCCCAGAATAGCGGACCCCCCCCAATAGAGGGCCGGCACCGAGCCGCCGCCATTGCGACCGTAGTCAGGGCTGCTTGCTTAGGAGGCTGAGGCTGACCTTGAGGCTGGTTGCTATAAAGGAAACTTTACTCATACTATGATACGTACGATAATATTATTAATCGCAGATGTTGATAATACATTGAATACGACGACGATTGGATTTGGTTAATAACCCTGGCGCATAACCGTGGGAAAATCGCCGACTTTCGGGTCTATTATCTCCGCAACCCTCCCACATTTGTAAAAGCTGACCATGGGAAACTTACAGCCCATTTTTTGCTCTAATTACCCTTAGACCCGAGTCCTTCCCGTGCAGGTCTGCACATCGGGCGACGCATCTCGTTGCTCTAATTAGCGGTGCTCTTATTTACATTGCAAGACCGCTGGTTTCCCACGGTCTGTAATGTCGCAATTCTGCACCTCTGGCACAGAAAGTGAGGTTTCAGTTGTCGGAAAGCTGCAACTCTGACACGAAATGAGTTACTAAAAAAAAATTTTTTCCCCAAAATTATCCGAGTCGCGCCAAAAAAGTGACTCGGTCGCGTTACCGGAAACACACCATTATTTTTTTTTGGCCTAACGCAAAACAATATTTTAGCCTAAAAGAAACACGATCAAAAATTATCGGAATCCTTGAGTTTAGTCACAAACAATAGTAAATCAGAGAGAAGCAATATGGAGAATGACTAGAAAAGCGAAGTAAATCTTTCATACCAGGAGTTTCTTTACTCTCCTCCAAATACCACTTTGACACTCCAACGGCCAATTTAAGCTCATCATCCACCACATCAAACAGATCCTGCAGCAAACTATATCCCACACTAAGTCTTGTCGATCCAAACAAAGTCGAAAGTTCGTCAAAATAATCATCCTAAAAATAATAAATATTTAAAAGTTAAATGCTATAATTATCTTTTCAATAGCTACTGCATTAGAATTTGAGTTTTGGAGTTATTTACATGAGTTTTATTTGTATTTTAAGTCTTCATATGGCTTCTCCTGCTTGTGTTAGAAGCCCTGTGTTGTAAGAAGAGTCCATATCTACTCAAACTATGACATATTCCAGATGGATGGAGTCCATATCTACTCAAACTATGACATATTCCAGATGGATGGAGTCCATATCTACTCAAACTATGACATATTCCAGATGGATGGTAGCAGTTCACACCTCCTGACCTATCCAAGGCATCGCAAATTGCTGCTATGGAACGGCATCCACCACAGAGGTGCGTCACGGAACTTTTTCAGTGTGCATGTGAAGATTGATCCGGTCTCGATATTTACCAGAAGCGTGTCTTACTTTCGAGCAACTGTGCCAAAAAGCTGACTAACCTTTTTTCAGCCATCATAACCAACCCAACACATGTTCTGTATTAGTTATTACCTCCAGAAAAAACTGTTGTATACTCATTGCACCCCAGTAGTAGGCACACAATAGAATAATACCTAATGCTTACCCTTTAGCTTGTAAAACCTTTGTCATTCGAATGTTATATGCTAAAATTAATTTTATGAACTATGTACACCAAAATTCGGTTAATAGTTGGTTTTCGAATAAAGGATATACTTACTTACTTACTTTACTTACTTATATCAAAAGTGACTAAAATCATTTTACAAACTTCCTTTGCATGCCCCTCAGAATTTTGCACAGTATATCATTATTTTGCTATATGTATCCACATTACGAAATCTCAACCTTGGAAAGGCAATCACACAATTTCATCATTATTTTGCCACTGGTATGTCGCACCACGTCTTCTTGCCTTCTGTTTATTTTCTAGGATGCATGCTGGTTCTCTATTTGCCTTGCATCTCGCCAGGGGCATAACCATACAAGGTGCGTAAGGTGCGTACGCGTCGCACCCCCTGTCAGATTCTGTTTTAGAGCCCTACTCTTTCAATCCCCCTAGCATACAATTTTAAATTTGGCCAATTGTTCTACCTGATGACATCTTTAGCCTATGGTGTTCAAAAGTGCCACAACAAGGACGTGTAGGTGTCAGCCTCTCTGCACTCTGAACTAGAGTCTGTATATGATGGATGCTTCATGCTACATGATACACAGGGCCACAGACGTATGTAAGTGTGGTGTCTAAGTGAGGACCCCGGGAATAGAAGGCGACCTCTATACCCCGGATCTTCGGTCTAGGTCATCCTGGTCAGAGTATTTGACCATGATCGACCCACAGGAGACACGATTAGTGTTACATGTAGATATGTTGATTCCCATGCACACTAATATACACCCAGATTCTCCCCAGTCAGGTGTTCAACCACTGCATACACTTTAACGGTAAATCACTCAGTTCCAGCGATAAGAAATGCCTGAAATAATATCTGCTTTGTCCGTCTGTCTTTCGCTCTCTCACGCTCTCTCCGTCTGTCTCTCGCTGTCTTTCTCTTTCGCTTCCTGTCTTTGTTGCAGTCTGTCTCTCTCGATGTTTTTCTACAAGCCTTGTGGCCTGTACATACTATTCTGTCTATACATGACTGTAGTCTTCATTCTTCATGTTACTCGGCCTGCTGTGATAGTGGTCTTCCATGTTCAGAATACAGTTGCTATTTTATTTCGTTTACTTAAAAAAGACTTTTAATTAAATCTGTTAGTTTAAGAGCTTCAATTAAATAAATAAGTGATGTTTGAAGCATTATAGAGAACTGATTTATTGAAGTTCTTTACCAAAAAGCAACCCAGTAACGACTGTGACGGTGGAAATGGGACTGAATAGGTTTGCACTGCAGGTAATTCTATTGGCAATGTTGTCAACAAAAACGATTTAATAGCTGTGTGTGAGCCTGTGTCTCAGTTCCTTAGTCAGAGGATAGAGAGGCGAGCAAAGTAACAGACTTTAGTTATCAGAACGATTTTGGACTAGCTGTTGAAGCAAAGTTAACTGATGCCGACAAATTCGGAACTAAGAATCGACGGCTAAAGCTCTGATGAACCAGAGAAACTAAGACTCAACTGAAAGTAAGGAACTTCTAAATTTAGAAATATAATAGTTGTTGTTGCTTTGCTTTTTCACATAGTACATAGGCCTAAGTAATCTGCTTCACTTCGTGAAACATTACTAATGCCTTTTAGTTAAACTTTAAATGTTATGCTGTGAATCTGTCAAAATAAGAAAGTAGTATCGAGAAAGTTGATTCCATGATTGTCTAAAATTCTATGCCTCCGGCGATTGCCCTATCCCCATACTTATGTACAGGTTCCCTGAAGACTGGTGCTTCGTATTACGCACCCCTATGGTAAAATCCTAGCTATGCCACCGCGTATCGCCGCTTCAGACAAATTATTACATAAACAGGTAGATCTAGGTGTCTCATGCATTCTCTGTTGCCGGTTCAATGCGAGGACACACTGAACTGACAAATTTTTCACTGACAATTCACTTCTAAACTTATGACTCATCTTATTAACTTGCGTACCCATTGTACCCTGACTTGTGACTTCTTTCACCAATTGGAAATCAATATGGTTTCTGCAATGGATTCTGATGTTTTATTACGATTTCACCAGAAACAACAACCAAAGGATCCTTCTGACATTAGGATAACTGCATTATGGCAGTCATTACATTAGATTAGATAACATTAAGCGCCTCTGAGTAGCCCCCTTGAAGGGGCGCTATATAAATGCTCAAATGAATGAATGAATGAATTAAAGTTGATTAGGCTAATTACCTTTATGAAATTTTCAGCATCCGTTTCGTTAAAGAATTCAAGATAGAGGTCGAAAGACGCTAAAAAACCAAAAGCCATAGAAGTATACATATTTATAAAGTTCTACACCAATTGTGTCATCCCTATGGGAATTAGGGTGCAGTAGCTATAATCATCTACTGCCATGGAGTTAAAAGCAATTAAAGCGATACTTGCGATCGGTAGAGACGACGAAACAGTGCCTAATCATTTGGATTTCATAATGATAATCACCACATTTTAAAAGCGCCACTCGAAAGCTAAGCACAGGGTGCCAGCTTATTCACGATTGCTGATTTGGCTGTCTTCTTGAGCTGCTCCAAAGCTACCTGTAATGGCATTTAATAAGGGATCCGTAACTTGGACATTAAAATATAAGGAACCCCCCAAAAGGTAGCCATGTTTTAGGGGCTCAAACAAGTGCAAGGAATCTTGTGGATCTTTGTGTAAAGAATATTAGATCTGAATCTTTCTAAACAATTGCTTGTTTTAACTTCATGTTCAAAGACACAATGCTTTATGGTGTCAAAAGCAAAGACACTAAACTCAGAAAGACTGACTAAGAGTATTGTTGTTATTTGTCACTAGAGACTTATGAGAAACGCTGACCTTTAGAAATAAAAGAAATCGCGCATAGTAAAGCTGCCACGCTACCTATTCCACTATAGTTGGACATTCAAGGGAACTGGAAATAATTTTAAAAAGCGTGGGAGAACTACGAAATAATGTCGCATCTAAATGAGCAAACCAAAGCTATGCAGGTGGCAATGTTTCTCACGTGCATCTGTGTGGTTGCATTGGATATCTATGACATGTTTGTGTTCGGTGAAAATGAAGAAAAAGACGATACTGTCACAGTGTTAGAAAAATTTGCAGCCCATTATTACGTTGATGCCACAAATGAGACACATGAATGGTATGGAGCTGGGAGCGTTTCTGAGTAGTTCTCTTGAAGAGGCGCTATATAAATTTATCAATGAATGAATGTTTTCAATCAGCATAACAAGAACCGGGAGAGCATACTGCAGCATACGTCACAGCTCTCTGATGCTTGGCCAAAACATGCAACTATGTTATGTTGGAAGACACTCATATAAGAGATAGTGACAGGCATCCAAGACAGAGCTACCAGGAAACGCCTCCTCCAAGAAACAGTCCTCACACTTACGAAATGTATAGACATCTGCCATGCTGCAGAAATCACAAAACCTTGAAGCATGAAAAGGCCATGCTGTCAAGAAATCAGAAGTCAGGTACCAAAATACATGATACAAAACACATACCAAAACAAAGCTGAGTGCAAGTTCTCTGGTAAACAACACATTTTGGTTAGAGCAGGTGTCCTGCTTGGGGCAAGCACTGCATGCTGTGCTATGGCTGCAACCAAGAACAAGAAAAATCAATGCCTTTACTCAAACAACCAACAAAACCAGAAAGCAATACTGAGTGCTGTCATGGTTGTGGAAACCATTGCAGCCATTGACCTGGCTGCTAAGAGACGGTTTGCCAAGTTCATCATTGGTGAGATACGTTAGTTTCCAGTTGGACTGTGGTAAAACAGTGAATGTTCTTCGACAGAAAATCTAAGAAAGAGCGTCCAGAGACTATAAACTTACAAGGCTTCAGATAACCAATACAAAATTGGTCATGTAGGCTATAACAAGTCGATTATGGTACCTTATGTCCAGCAACATTTAGACAAAAATCTTGAAAGACAGGAGGGTGCCAAGGCTGTGTGCAGATGATACCCTAGTCTATGGGATTCGAGACACAAAGGAGGAAGCTGTTAAGGACCATGACAGAAAACTGGAAGCATTGCTACAGAGGTGTTAAAAGCGCAGAATAAAACTGAACAAAAGCAAGCTTAGACTCCAACTACCAGAGGCATGACACATAGGTTTTCTAATCTCGGAAAGAGGCCTCAGATGAAACCCGGACAAGGCTGAAGCCATCACCAAGCTGTCACAACCAACACTATGAGAATTATTGCAGAAAGACAATGAGTTAGTGATAAAAGAGCAACCATTCATGGCAAATGCTTGAACACAACAAAGCAGATCCTCAGTGATATTCCAGTGCAACGATTCTTTCATGTAAGACCAGAAACTCATCTCCAGTGTGATGCCTCCGAAAAGGGAGCATATCTCATGCAAGAAGGTCAACCAGTTGCATTTGCCTCGTGTTCAATGGCAGTGGAAACCAAAGCTTCTATGTACACACAAAAAGAAGTCCCTGGCAATTGTTCTTGGAATGGAAAGTTTGAACTGTATGTACACAACTGATAGATGACAGCAGAATCTGATCACAAACTTCTAGAAGCCGTAATTTAAAAAGTTACAGAGTGGTGCACCAAAACGACTTCCATGCATGATGCTCTAACTACAGACGTTTGATTTGCATGTGGTGTACAAAAAAGGATAGCAAATGTTCTTGGCAGACACACTCAGCCATGCCTAAATATCGCACTCCACACCAGGTGAAGAGGATCATAATGAAGTGTTCAATGTCAATCCATCAATACTTGAAGAAGAAGTGGCAAGCATCAAGGGCAATCAACTAGTTGTGCCTCGAGAACTTCGAGAGGATATGCTGCAACGAATTCACTCAACCCACATTGGCATAGAAGGGTATCTGCAACGTACCAGAGAAGCAGTCATCTGGCAGCGGATGTGTCAGAACATTGAAACGCACTGATCTGGTTACACAACCTGTGCAAAATTTGTTAACAAGCAACATCAATGCAACCGATGATCCCATATGTCAAATGACCGACGATGGTAACCAATCAACTGTAATCTATTCGAGCTGGATAGGTCATATATCATCTGTGTTGATTACTACTCTAATTTCTTCAAGGTTGATTGACTTAGAGAGAAAAGAAGTATTGACATCATCAGAAAATTCAAGGCTACGATGACCAGATACGGAATACCAGGGACAGTAGCTAGTTACCGAAAATGGTCCCCAACCCCCATTCAATGGACAAGAATTCAAGCAATTTGCCAAGAACTATGAGTTCCTTCATGTGACAAGCTTGACTTATTACCCACGGTCAAATGGAAAAGCAGAGTGCTGTAAAGAAAGCAGCAGAAAGCAACTTGGACTCATATATGCCCTTCTGGAATGGTGCAACAGACCAACAGAAGACCTTCAGAACTCGTCAGCACAAAACCTCCTTGGTCGAGGACCAAGGTCGAGGTCAAGGACTGTATTTCTGGCTAAGGGCCTGATCCTATGTCACAAAGCAGTTAGAAACAAAAAAGGGGACAAAAAATGTTATGACAGAGACACAAAAGAGTTGCATAGTCTAAGAGCAGGGGAACCAGTACATGTTCGTCTCAACAAAGAACACAACACATGGATGCCAGGCACAATAGTACAAGTGGGTATCCAACCATATGAACTTCAGACAGATGATGGAAAACGTTTTTGCTAAAACACAAACCACATCAGGTCCTTAGCCAGAAATACACAGTAGCCCGTCCAAAAGCATTCGAAGTTGTGACCTCGAAGCTGTGAGCATACGAGTCATGACCGCCCGAAGTCCCGCCACTGTACGAGTCCGCCTGCAGTGCCACTATGCTGTTTACAGAGCCTAATATCAAACCGTGCTCTTTACAGAACTGTCATCTGAATGCTCACAGTGGCTCTAGAGAAGAAGCTGGATGGTGCTGGAGGAGAATCATGCACAATTTATGCCCATTCAAAATGGTGGCTGGCTAAGGGCCTGGGTTCGAAAGATGAGCAAGACAGAGGAGGAAAATGCGTCTAGTCATTGCAGAGAGAGAAAAATCCAAGAATCAGCATCAGAAGCTGTGCCAATGCCTCAGCTGTAAACTGCTGGCTTAACTGGGGGATGCAACCCGTGAAGGACATGTCCCGGACCTCCGAGAACTGCCAAAACAGTTGGGTATCAGCCAGATAGCACAGCTCTTCGATCTAGCCCAGAGGTTCTTAACAGGTGTGTCGCGACACACTAGTGTGTCGCAAATCGACCGGCAGTGTCACGTAAACATGGCGTGTCGTTCGTGTGTCGCGAAAAATTGGTGTGTCGCGAATTCTCTTAGCCTACCTCCGTCATTCTTGCATTACACTTACTGTAATGGACGTAGGCTGTGCGAAATTCGTAGTACTCTATTTATCTATTGAATTCTATTCTATTATATTGCAATCAGAGACGGCCATGATGCTTATCGTATACAGTATACACGTCTGCTACCGTGCCAATGTAAACTTTTACCCATTACTGTAACATTCCAAATGGACAAATTTATCAGAAGCAAATGAACATTTTTCGAATCTACAACTGATGATGCGGAATCAGATTTTGGTAGTAATGAGATGGATTCTCGCATCAACAGTAGTGAATACGACAACAATGCTGCTGCCACTGCTAATTTTAGTAAACCAACGAAGAAAAAAAACGTGAAAATGAAGAAATCTGTTATCCGCAAGTGAAACGATGCCTACTTGAAATATTGTGGATTCTCATTTTAATATGATCCAAAGAAAAATCCAGGAGCAAAAATCCCAGTAACCGTAACTAAATTAACGTAGAAATGAGAAAGGATTCAGTAAGAACATTTTCATTCATTAAAAATGCTAGCAATATGACATTTTAGATAAATAACTAGTTTAACTTTAACACTTTTCACAATACTCACATACGACGATTGCATGGTGTGTTGCCAAATTTGGTTAGAAGTTTACGTGTGTCATGTGCCAAAAAAGGTTAAGAACCTCTGGATTAGCCTGTTTATCACTGCCTGGAGCCTTTCCTTTTCTTGTTGTCCAGCATATCCCTACCATGTCTGAGTGGCATACAGCAGACTTGACAGCACAGTAGTTCACACCACGTCATACAGCCTGGGGCCAGCAAGACCATGGGCTGTAAGCACGCGGAAGGCATGCAAGGACTGCTTGGCCCCACAGCATATTTGATTGATGTGTTCACTGAAACCAAGGGTGACAGACATCGTTACTCCAAGAACCCTCAAGCTTTTGACTCTGGTTAAGCCTGGTGTCTCAGTTGGTTCATCCCCACGTGTTCCCCAGCCACCCTGATGATCATCTCATAGGTCTTATTGCAGTTTATCGTTAGGTTACATGTACCCGCCCAATGCATTACATGATCCAGTTCAACCACGATAGTGGCACTATTTGAGGAAGGGTGACAGACAGGGATCAGCAAGTGGCTATCATCCACATATTTTAGTAACCTATTTCCTGAGTGGTAAGGTCTAATCTTGGAGATTGTTATTAAAAAGTTGTTTGGTTGTGAGAGTGGTGTTTGTATTTATCACGTGGCAATAACGGAAATGCTGTAGTATATGCTGATTTAAAGAGATCAATGAATGAGTCGCACACAGAATTGGTGTTATCATCAGAACATAATCGTGCTGTGATCAACCAGTACATTTGCTGAAGCAGGGATGTGAATATTTCCATGTTGTTGTCACCAATGCTGCATGTTGTATAGGTGGTAGTTTTGTATTTTAGTAACGGGTTAAGATCCAGGTGTAACAGTATAAGTAAGTGGTTCGATATATCAGCCATAATAACCAGAATCAACCGTCCGGATAGGGATATTGGTGACAATATCATTGATTAAAGCTGAAGTAGATGTAGTAATTCTAGTTGAAACAACTGAGCAGTGCACACAGACACAGGGAGAGAGTTCCAAAAAGTAGGTCCAGCAACCCAGAAAAAGTTCGTTCACCAAGATCAGTTCTTGATTTAGGTATGACCAGACAAAGATGATCAGATGACTTTGTTGAATAATGATAAGTCTGGGGAATAAGAACTGATTTTAAAAGTATTGCAGCTGGCCAGAGTTCAAAGTTTTATCAACTATGAGTCCTAATTTGAAACTAATTCTTTGCTGAAGAGGAAGCCAATGCAAAGATTTAAGCACAGGGGTTCTATGTTCATATTTGGATGTATTAGTTATGGCTCTAGCCCAGGGGTGGGCAATCTACGGCCCGCGGGCCGCATGCGGCCCGCCGAAATGTTTAATGCGGCCCGTGAGACCTTCTGCTACTAAGCTGCTAGTTCAATATATATTTTTGTAAAATGTACATAATTGTTAGTAAATTCTTTGAAAATTTACAATCTCAGTATACAGATGTCATATTTTAATAATAGTATCAATTAAAGATTAATCAATTAATAAATTATTAATTACTTTTCATAATATTAAGTAATAATTAAGAAATAATAATAATAGTATCACAGCATATTTTAAAAATTACACTGTAATGCTCAAAATTAGAATGAACTTTCGAACGCACCCAGCCCGACTTCTTCCCAAGTCACGTTCCTGAAAATTTAGTAAACCGTTGTTGACAAAATTTAATGTAACGTCTGCTGCGAAATTTTAAAAGTTTCGATAATTTGTTGTTTATTCACAATTAGTTAATATTAAGAAAATAATTTTAAATATTAAGATTAATATTTTGAAATGAGAAATGAGTGCAGCGCCAAACTTAAAAAAGAGAAAAATTGAAGACGAATGTAGGACATTTAACAAAGACTGGACAACGAAGTATTTTTTCATTGATATTAAAAGTAATGCTGTGTGCTTAATATGTCGGGAATCTGTCGCCGTTTTCAAAGAGTACAATCTCAAACGACATTTTCAGACGAAGCATGGCAATTTCGGAAACATGGTGAGAAATTTAAAACAGGAACAAACAACTTTTACCAAGCCGTTGTCTGTTCAAGAAGCTGCAACAAAGGTCAGTTTTGTTATTGCGCATAAGATCGTGAAGAACAGTTTG
Organism: Allolobophora icterica; assembly: GCA_963556255.1. Classification (NCBI taxonomy): domain Eukaryota; kingdom Metazoa; phylum Annelida; class Clitellata; order Crassiclitellata; family Lumbricidae; genus Allolobophora; species Allolobophora icterica. The sequence continues at coordinate 20,910,786 of OY744609.1, read as the reverse complement.
TGGAGGGAGAATTCATAAAGGAATGCATACTTGATATTGCCGATACTATCTGTCCCGAAAGTAAAAAAAGTTATGGCATCTTTCTATATATTCTATGCCATAGCTATGGCCATTATGTCATTAAAATTTAATTTGAATTTGTTATAAATGTGTTAAAATATAGTCCCGATTGCTAAAAATTATCATGCGGCCCTCCCAATTTTTTTAAATTCTCATGAGGCCCGCTGCACAGAAAAGGTTGCCCACCCCTGCTCTAGCCAAACAGTTCTGCCCTCTCTTCAGCATCAGCGTGTTTGACTTACTGATACCAGTACGAAGTGAGTTACAGTAATCTAGGCAACTGGTTTCCAATGCTTTTGCCAGAGATGTGCTTGCAGACATGGACACATAACGCCTAATTCTGAGTATGCACAAGAAGCTAATGAGCTGGCTCTGCAGTTTCAACGTACAGTGCTCCTTGATAGACCAATTCCTTTAAGAAAGAAGAGAACAGGCTTGTGAAGCACACTTCACAGCCTTGCTTCAACTCTGCTATTTCTGAAGCTAGGTGTCGCAGAAGTCAGTTGAAGTGTTGGTGGCACCACTCTTATCTCCCCTCGGATTGTGCACACTAGGTTTAAGCAACAGTGCAAACTTGTGCAAAAACTTATTAACTTTTCTCATCAACAAAATCTCCATATTTAACTAATTTAATTGCTGAAAGTTCTTCATCTCCACATATATTATATACATATAAGCAGCAAGTCAGCCTTGAATAAAGTCTTGCATCTTCATTCTTTGCTTTATGCTTGGCTACCCATGAGCTCGTAACTATATTCTTGGCCCATTTTGTAGACAAAATTCCTTATATAAGTTCGAAATGGTTGGCTCCTCTGCATTCCGAGTTTGTCAAATTCCTTCATCATAAATCTGAATCTTCTGTCACGGACTACTTTCATCCAACAACTCTTTCACAGTGTTGAAACATCCTCCCTCTCACATACAAAGCGGTCTTCTGGATACAATTCATAAAAGTCTTGTGAAAGAGTGCATTGTTGCTGTGTTCCACATTAAATGTTCAATTTCTCATTGTATGAGGGATCCTTCCATTCTGCATTTGCTCATGCCATAGAACTTTCATTCTCTGCTTAAGAAACTTTCTCGACTCTGTCCACCTGTCCAATTACACTCGTCTCAACCTTGATGCTCATATATATAAATCTCTTGGGCGGGTAATTATGAATCGTATACATGTACATGCACTCTCATTTGTCTTCCGGCTGACTAATTTCCGCATTCCAACCTGCATAATGTAATTTTTATTCAACAGAACTGCCACTTTTTGCTTTTGCAATGGCAAAATGTGCTCTGTAGATAAGGGCAAGATGAAAGCACTTGTTCTTCTTGACATGTCTGCCTCTTTTTATGTGGACCAGTCTCTTCTTCCCCAGTACTGGTTTGGGGCTTCTTGTCCTGCACCATATTGGTTTAGGAAGAATATCAGTCCACATACTCAATCAGTACCGGTATATCCAATTGGTAATAAGATGTCTAAGAGTTCCTTACTTTGTCCTCTTTTGTTTCTATTATACACATCACTACAAAATCAGTGGACAATCGTTCACTGGGATATCATTTCTATGCTGATGATACCCTAATCTGCATTTCATTTGACAGTTTGACCTGTCACACATCTGTACTGTTGTTCTCCACTGCCTTTGAGGAGATGCAAACTTGGATTACTCAGTATTTAGTCTTTCCCATGCAGGCCTGCACATCAGGCAACTCAGCTTTTCCATTTGTCCCTGTTCATTGCCAATATCCTGGCCTATCTATTTATATATCTATCCATCTGATGGTCTCGTCCCATGACAACCCAAAACACCTCAAGTCATCTCCAATGGTCTCCGGCCAATTCTTCCATGGTCTTCCCCTTCTCCTTTTCCTTTCAGACATCCAGATCATCACTTGGTTGGCTTATCCCATCCATTTGAATCTTCTTTATCTCAACGAGGGCTAAGAATAATGTTTGTGAAAATTTCTTAAGGAATGGCAAAACAGCAAGAAAAGTATTTTGAGAAAGCCTGAAACTGAAGAGGGAAAGTGTGATGCTTCAACGATTCCTTGCAGGATCTCTTTAATAGCGCATCAAGATGCCATGACTATAAGCAAAACAGAAGAGGATCTGCAGTTTTTGAAAGTACAGCGTGAGAAAGGACAAGGTTTCGATCCAAAGGTTCCCCTTACTACCCACTGGGACCACAAGATCATGCCAGATTTTACAGGAACTGGACAAGGGTGCGTTGATGGCCTTCCAATAATGGTATCTGGTAAGTATGTGAAAGGAATAATGTTCAGTTACCCGAGGCATTTCACTGCGCACATTCGATGGCGCGTCACCACAGCCTACATACAGTTACCTACTGGTTCACCTGTACATCACTCAATGAAGCCACAAGGAATGATCTTCAATTCTTGAAGGCAATCCATATTTACCCAGATGAGGAAGTCTCATAGGTCGCCATAACAGCATTTTCCGACACCTTTGCTATTTTTGGAGACTTTGGGTGGCCTCACCCTTTTTGACGGTTTATTCACCATCGACGAAAACAGCGCATGGTCTACTGTAACAGCATGTGCAACAATCAGGGATCCGACGAACACCCAGAGAGACTTCCTCCAATACATTATCCACCTACAAAAGCATTACCCCATTTCTTCGCTACTTCTACAACCAAACTTTTCCACATCCTTGGAATGGATTATTGGATGACGCTTTTCTTGATCAAGACCGGCAACAATGGCAGTCAGAACAATCCTACAATGAGGCAAAATACATCAAATGCGTCCTAAGATTTTGAAAGAACTAGATTTGTCTGATGATGAATATTTTCATGATAATGACAGTGATCGAGGATTCGAGGTAGTGACAATCAAATAGATGATGTAGAACCTGTCAGTGATGCGGATAGTGAAGCAACCGAGGCCTACGAGTCCCAGGTTGTGGACGCTGGTGATGATAGTGGCCCTGAAATCAAGTTTGCCATTGTTGCTGCTGCTGTGCCAACCCCAACTGATGACTCACCATCTCACCATCTATGGAATCAACTCCCTCCATTGACACGTGCCTCTTTATTAACTGGTGGCCCAAAAGTGCCTCATTCCGCTGTCTTAAAACCACTTTCTAGTCACGGTCTTTCACACTGGGAACACTGTGAGAGGCGCTTTATAAATGTTTAGATACAATACAATCCGTACCAGTATGTACACTTTGTATGTATGTACGTCTTTGGGAACGTGTTGATAATAATTACACACCAAGTGTGGATTTTGAATACCGTCAAACTGATGGAATGAACAGTTCTATCAATCTAAATGCCAAGTCAAGTCCTATAGATTTCTTCAATTTATTCTTGACGGAGAAAGTAACAATCTTGACGGTAAACGAGACCAACAGATTCGCTGACCAATTTCTGCAAAAGTCAGCCTTGAAACGAAAAGCCAGGGCCCATAACTGGCAGCCTACAACAGAACCTGAAATGAAAAAGTTTTTAGGACTTGTCTTTCTCATGGGGTATGTAAAAAAGCTGAGGATTGACAATTACTGGAGCACAGATCCTACTATTGCCACACCTGTTTTCAATCAGACCATGAAGCGTGATAGGTTCAAACTGATACTGAAATTCTGACATTATTGCAATAATGAAGAGTCACCTGAAAACGACAGACTGTTCAAGCTACTTCACCTTTGTGCGATGCTAATTTCATGATTTAAAGCTGTATATACACTGGAACGCACTGTTTTTATTGATGAGTCGATGGTGCTGTGGTGTGGGCTGCTAACGTTCAGGCAATATATTCCAGGAAAACATTACATATACAGTGTGAAATTATACCTGCTGTGTAAACCTAGTGGCTACATCTACAGCCCCCTTGTGTACAGTGGCAAAACGGATGCAATATCTGGCTTTGACCATGCAGGATCTGTTGTGTTGAAACTGATGGACAATATACTTGACAGAGGACATGTGCTATACACTGATAACTTCTAAACTAGTGTTCCACTAGCTCAACAGCTTTTGAACAGACAGACTTACTTGTGTGGAACTCTTCGCAAAAATCGCAAACATTTACCTGAAGCAGTGGTCTCCGCCAAGCTGAAAAAAGCGATGTTGCTGCACGGAAAAGCGGACAAATCATGGTTTCAAAGTGGAAAGACAAAAGAGACGTTATGATGTTGTCTACTATACATGTTGGCAATATAGATGAACGTAGGAAAAGAAATAGGCATGGCGAGCTCGTAGAAAACCCCACTGTGTGCTCGATTACAATGATCGCATGTGTGGTGTAGATCGTCTCAATCAGCTGTTATCGTATTACTCATCGCTACGCAAAACACTAAAATGGTACAGAAAAGTAGTTCTGCAGATGCTGGACATGGCTATGAGCAATGCATTCTTGTTGTACCGCAAATGTGATGGGCATCATTGCCAGGTCTAGTTTCCTTCTAAAATCATTCACTGTCTCATCACTAATCAAGATCGACCAGCTCAAGCTTCAGGGCACGTCCTGAACGCATTTCTACATCACACGGCGTCAGAGTCACGACTGTGAGGACAGCATTACGTGGACACTGCGCAAACAGTCATCAACTACCAAATGTGTTGTGTGCAACAAGCATGAACAGAGCAAAGAAACACGATACATCTGCGGCACATGTGCTTCTAAGCCTGCACTCTGCATGGTGCCATGCTTCAGGGACTATCATTCAAATTCAGACTTTTAGTCAGGTTACTATAGAGTAGAGTACCGTAGAATAATTAACAGTTTATTTGCATTTTCATTCAGTTCTTTACCTTTTCAGAGTTACTTTCAAATATAAGTGATAATAGCTGTTGCTTTCCAATTATTTACATTTCCGATAATTTTTCACAAGGCTGCATGCCGGTAATAAATTGCCCCGTAGTCAATTGATGTGCTAACAGTTCAGAAACATTTTCTGCTCGACTTTAAACACACTTGTTTAGTGATTCCTAGGTAACCGTGCAAGAGTGCCTCTGTGAGTTACTTAAAGGGTGCTATACAAGTGCTAGGATACATACATGCATATCCAGGTCTACATGTAACGCCCACTTATACTGCGACACACCATTGTTCTCCATCTTGCCCAGCATCGGATCCTGCATTGTCGGCATCTTCGGTTGTTCTTTGATTGTTCTCCTTTATTTAATCATTAACAAAGATTTCCTCCAACCTAGAATGTTCTCTCAACTATCCACAGTTCACCTGTCATAACAAGTTCAATATGTCTTGCAACCGAACTCCGCAAAACATCCGAATATAACATTCGAATTTTCTCTGTACTTAGTGTAAGCCAGACACGTCACAACCGGTAAATTCAACGTTTATTTTCTAAGTTTCTTACAACTATCGAATCACTGGAGCAAACTGACTAATGCCCCTTACGTAAACTGATCATTCCTTTTGAATAAAACTTCATTTAGATGAGTAGATCAGGAGTGGGTCACTCGAATATGTCCCATTAAGACGTCCACCATCTGTGACATACAGTGCCCAACTGATTCTTTAGTGCAGCTTAACACTGCAACTGCGCCTCTCTTTCACCTGAGCAGACGACACTTTCAAAAGTCCAGTAAGATTTAATTCGACCAATACCTTCTTCCACTTCAGCATTTATAGTCTCGAACAACAGATATACCTCTGAGCCTAATCTAATATTTTATAGGTATCACCTATAGAGTTGGGTATAGATGCTGGTAATTAATTAATTCTAGTAGATTAAATAACTCTACCAAAACTATCATCTCATAACACTTAAAATAGCATCAAATCACAACTCCCTATACATATATATATATATATATATATATATATATAAACGTATATATATATATATACAGATAAGAAAGTCCTGTGTGGCCAAGGAACATCGTTACAACATACATAAGAGGCAAGAGACATGTTACTGTATGACACCTTGCCACACTAGTGTCATGGTATTATCACATGTCCGAACACTGGATCACCTCTATTCTTAGGGCAAGTCATCCAGCTTGTGTTGCAGTAGGTGAAACCCATCTCATCATGTGTCCAGTGCTGTCATCTAGCGTATTAAACCAAACAAGTGTTTTGTCGACTTTTGTCGACGTTTACCAATGACCACAGCCCTCTATCTCTAGATGTTGACTTTTGTTAACAACTGCCCTCAGCCCTTAATGTTAAGTGTTAATGAATACAAGTGCATATGTGTAAGCAAAAACAAGTTTTGCGACTCGACCTAGTTATATTTGTCCAATTGGAAGACGAAATGAAGTTGATAGCAAAGTTTACATATTGCTGGTCAGTGTAACAATCTGTTGAGTTTTCAAGCTACCAGAATTCAAGTCTCTGTTCTCTGTCTCTCTTCTCTTGTTATATTCTCTATTACAACTGCAAGCTGTGTAGCCTACTGATCTCACTAATTTTTCATATAACAGTGGACACTCTCATCGCAAAAACATGGTACTGTTACTTTTCATTACTGTAATGAAATCGATCAGATATTCACCTTGAGACAACTGGCAGAGAAATACGATGAATTCGGAAAGGAGTTATACGTCTGCTACATAGACTTCAGAAAGGCCTTCGATAGTGTATGGAGAAAGGGTTTGTGGAGAGTAATGAGACATTATGGATACCCAGAGAAGATAGTAAGAATACTAGAAAGCGCATACAGAGACACCTTTAGTGCGGTGAGAGTAGACGGAGATCTATCAGACTGGTTCAGGACCATTGTAGGAGTACTGCAGGGATGTGTATTATCTCCTCTGCTATTCAACATATTCCTGGAACTGATAATGGCCATGGCGCTGGATGAGACAACGGAAGGAGCGACGATCGGGGGGGAACTGATAAGAGATCTACGATTTGCAGATGACATTGCACTCATGGCGGAGCAAGCAAAGGGGCTACAAGAATCACTGACGAGAGTAGCACTGGTGAGCAAAGAAATGGATATGAGCATCAATGTGCAAAAGACAGAAAGTCAGTTCCTTGGAAGGGGGGACACCCAGTTTCAACTTGAGGTGTATGGACAAAATCTGGAGCAAAAGGAGGGATTTGTATACTTGGGAGGATATATCAACGCGAAGGGCGAATCTGAGAAGGATGTGGAACGAAGAATTGGGTTGGCAAGAGGAATACTACAGGCACTACACAAGGTGTGGAGTGCGAGGGAAATCAGCAGGACCACTAAAGTACAAGTGTATGAGACACTTGTACTAAATGTATTACTATATAACTCGGAGACATGGACATTGAAGGAGGTGCAGAAAAGACGACTAAGGGTGTTCGAAATGGTATGTTTACGAAGGATAGTAGGAGTCACCAGAAGAGACCGGATAAGAAATACGGAGATACACAACAGATTGAATATGCACCAGGACATTGTGGACAGGATAAGGATCAGGAGACTGCGCTATTTCGGCCATATATCAAGAATGCGAAATGAAAGATACCCGAATATAGCACTACACGGATATGTACACGGAAAGCGGAGGAAGGGAAGACCACGGTTACGATGGATTGATGGGATTCGAGAGGACTGCAAGGAGATGGGCCTATCCGTGCAGGAGGCTACACAGAGAGCACAGGACAGGGAGAAGTGGAGACTCGCCATAAATGAGCGGCTATTGCGTGCTGGGGCATCGCCAAAGCCATAAAGAAGAAAAAAGAAAGAACCTCCGGCGGCCAATCACTACAATACATCTGTTTTATAGGATTTACTGTTCTCATTTATAATATCCTTGCTTCTCCAAAAAAGTAATATATTAAATTATATGCGTGCCAAATATCTAAATTATATTAAATTCTTTACCCACCATTATTTGGCAGAAGTAGATACTTCATGATCTTGACTTTGTCGAGAATCACCTACAACAAAATTAGTACCTTTACCTGACTTTCTGTTTGATTGCACAATATTGCACCTTAAATTAATATGTGATCAACAAACTACAGTAATATTGAAAACCTTTGTGCAAATATTAACTGGCGCATCTTAATCCATTAAGTTTGCTTGTTGCCCAAGCCAACCTCCTGCATACAATTTGTTGAAAACTGCTAGTCATAAGCTGGTCAGGACAAAGGGCCATAGGTACCAGTTGACAAATAACTCAAGGCCTGCTCAAGCAAGTGGATCCAAGTTATTGGTGGGCATTGTGTATAATGAAATCACGATTTCTTCCATTTAAACAAATTTACTCTCTTATGTAATGAAATTCATACTGAATTTGTCTTGCTTCAGCAGAGGTTTCCAAAAACTGTTTCAAACATTTGTTTGTTAATATCTCAATTCATAAGGTAAGTTGAAACATTTACCTAACCAGGTTTCTTTTAAAATATATTAAGTGGTTCTCGATGTATTTCTCATACACCAACAAATGAGCAGCTACAAAGTATACACACATTAGAACTGTCTCATTATGCACCTTGTCACTGTCACAATTTTAATCATAAGCTCACAATTTGGAAAGCGTTACTGAATTTAAGTTAAACGCAGAGCACCACCTTATTTATGAGCACTGTGTCAAGTCAGAGGGGTTGCCCAGAGATACCAAGTGAAGCACAAAATCTAGTTGCCAGAATACCAGATAGAGAAGAAGACAGAGGAGTTGCTTTGGTGGGTTGCGTCTAGGCTGACACATTGGAAGGTGGCAGAGTAGATGTCTCAGGGTAGGATTTCTTAACAAGGTAAGACATTCGAGTGAAAGGCCTGAGGTGAGATAGAAAGATGAGCTTGAGGCAGATAAAGAGACAAGATAGGAGGAAGAACAGAATTTGCAGAATACATTCCAGGGCCAAGGTGCAGTGTGATATATTGATCAGTGAATGAAGTGAAGATGAGTAGTTACTTAGGTGGGCAAGAGTGAGACAGAAGGATGATTAGGTGGAGCAAGGTGACTGGATGGAGAAGAGTTCGAGAAGGTACATCAGCTGGGGTACTGAACTGAATTGAATACTGCAGAGTTTTAGGTTAGAAAGAGAAGTTCACAGTGAATATGTTCAGGATTTTCAGCCGGTGGAGTGACTTAAGGATAGGAATGATACGCTGATACTTGGTTGTCTCTGTGACAGCTCGCACAAGCGATTTTTGAATAATTCAAAGACATTAGATTTGAGTGGATTCAAGGACCACGAAAGGGAATTGCAGTAGTCAAACTTGGGGCAGAAATGGAGGTAGCCTACTGACATTAGAGGCAGTTCCCTCAGCACTCATACCCTATATGAGTCAATGAATGCTCTTGTCTTGGATATTCCAGGATTATGGTGAAAATCACCATTTTCAAAGATTTATTCCACCCCTCTACTAATTCACACACTTCAAGCTAACGCAATGCATTGAATAGTGCAGTGATTCTCAACCTATGGTTCATGACCCGCAAGTGGGTCGCACAGAACGTTCAAGTGGGTCGCCAATTTTCCCCGGAAATTGCAATTTTTCTCACTGAAAAGTTGTCATGTGAGCGTAATTTGCAATGTTTACAATGTAGCGCCATAAATCGGACAATCTATTTTTGTGGACTGTGGGGTTGGCCATTTTAGTTCTGTTGTTCACTTGTTTTGGTTTGTTACCGTTATCTTTGAATTTTGTACTTCAAATCTATTATACATTGCTAGACTGGCTAAAATTCAGTATCAAAACAAGGAAATATCGTTTTCGAAATGGATAAATATTTTAGAAGGAAAAGTCCTGCTGAGCCGGATTCTGATAGCAGTGCCTCTGAATGTGATCAGAATACTGATCACTTGGTACTGTGTATTGTTCTTAAGAATCGACCAACACTTGCAACAGTCAATCTCCAACTAAAATCTCTTTGCAGCGGATGAATTGTACTGTTCTTCAGAAGCGACCAACACTTGCAACAGTCAATCTCCAACTAAAATCTCTTTGCAGCGGATGAATTGTACTGTTCTTCAGAAGCGACCAACACTTGCAACAGTCAATCTCCAACTAAAATCTCTTTGCAGCGGATGAATTGTACTGTTCTTCAGAAGCGACCAACACTTGCAACAGTCAATCTCCAACTAAAATCTCTTTGCAGCGGATGAATTGTACTGTTCTTCAGAAGCGACCAACACTTGCAACAGTCAATCTCCAACTAAAATCTCTTTGCAGCGGATGAATTGTACTGTTCTTCAGAAGCGACCAACACTTGCAACAGTCAATCTCCAACTAAAATCTCTTTGCAGCGGATGAATTGTACTGTTCTTCAGAAGCGACCAACACTTGCAACAGTCAATCTCCAACTAAAATCTCTTTGCAGCGGATGAATTGTACTGTTCTTCAGAAGCGACCAACACTTGCAACAGTCAATCTCCAACTAAAATCTCTTTGCAGCGGATGAATTGTACTGTTCTTCAGAAGCGACCAACACTTGCAACAGTCAATCTCCAACTAAAATCTCTTTGCAGCGGATGAATTGTACTGTTCTTCAGAAGCGACCAACACTTGCAACAGTCAATCTCCAACTAAAATCTCTTTGCATGCCAAACTGAGGACATCTGAGCAGACAAACTTCCACTGACGGTTAAAGTTTGAATTATCAATGCATCAAATAATCTAGCATGGCAAATCTTCTTCCCCAAGCCCAATCTATGTAATTTATACCTTATGATGCGGGTAGATACGGGTAATTAATTCATTTAATTAAATCACTTAAGGGGCCATCCATATATTACGTATGTTCTTCAGAAGCGACCAACACTTGCAACAGTCAATCTCCAACTAAAATCTCTTTGCAGCGGATGAATTGTACTGTTCTTCAGAAGCGACCAACACTTGCAACAGTCAATCTCCAACTAAAATCTCTTTGCAGCGGATGAATTGTACTGTTCTTCAGAAGCGACCAACACTTGCAACAGTCAATCTCCAACTAAAATCTCTTTGCATGCCAAACTGAGGACATCTGAGCAGACAAACTTCCACTGACGGTTAAAGTTTGAATTATCAATGCATCAAATAATCTAGCATGGCAAATCCGGGATAATTGGACCCCTCCCCCCTCCCTGTTCGCACCCGCGTACTTTTTTCCACCCCCCCACCTGCGTACGTACAGTTGACCCACCCCCCAAGACCAGCTGCAGAATGTGTCAGTTACACAGGTTTAGGCAGCGACTGTCTGCACTTTGGGCCAGATTGAAGGAGTAATCCATGGACTCACTGTTGAGTTACAAGTGTGATAGTTTAATAATAGCGTTCAGAGGTAAGGTGGCATACAAGTGACACCTCTCCCACAGTCCTACTTCCTCTGGTAGTACCAGATAGCTGGAAAGACTGAACTTTAGCTCACTTGAAGGCCAATCAATTTGCGTAGGTACATTATCAGTAGACCCCACCCCCACTCGCAAGCGTACGCAAGCACATCATTTCGGTTACCCCCGCCTCCTCCATGCGTATGTAATAATTATATGGATGGCTCCTAACTACACAACCAATGCATGGCAATGCATCTAATGCTTTGCATAACGCAACTACACAAATCTACTCATCTTTGATTCATTCTGATAATTTATATAGCACCTCTTCAAGAGACCTACTCAGAGGCAAATTTGCAATCTGAAATTTATAAAGCATATTGATAGAAAAATGTGTAATACAAGGACATTTCACATGAACCAGAGTAAAAATTTGTCTGAAACAAATTTCATATTAATAGCATTATATAGATCAATATGCTAATATATATATATATATATATGTATATATATATAGTGCTTTTTTCTGGGAAAAGAGGTTCCGGAACGGAAAAATAGGTTCCGGAACGGAATAATTATGGGCGGACTAAAATCCCGAGACAAACGGGATTGGGGGTCGGAGGGGTCTCAATAAACACTGAAAACAGTTCAAAACACTGAAATTAAATTAAAATAACTCAATTATTGTTTTTATTGTTAAAATAAATAAATTACTTTTTAGTAGCTGAAAAAAGGTATATATATATATATATATATATATATATATATATATATATATATATATATATATATATATATATATATATATATATATATATATATATATATATATATATATATATATATATATATACAGGGCTTTTTTCAGCCAGAACGGCGTTCCGGCACCTTTTTTCATATATATATATATACATACAGGGCTTTTTTTCAGCCGGAACGCGCCGGAACGGCGTTCCAGCACCTTTTTTCATATATATATATAAGCAGCAAGTCAGCCAGAAACATACTATGACTGCATAATGCATATCTTCCCAGCAGAAAATGGCCCATGCGCATGTATATATATATGATTAAAACGGGCTCCTATCTGGAATTAATATTTGATAAGTTTACTCCACTGAACTGTCAAATAATACAGACTTCAGGTGAATGCAAAACTTTGGAAGGGGCAAAATAAGGAGGTCGATCGACAGCTTTCGAGAAAGGCGATTCCAGATAGTGGGTCCAAAATAGGCAAATCTTCTGGACTGACCTGTAGCAAAATGCATACAAGGGACAAACAGGAGTCAATGGGCAGCTCAGCAGTCCATGTGTAGCTGACAGAAGGATGCCATGACTTGGAACCAAGGAGACCGAAATGCAGTTCTAAGTCCCAAAGGTATGATGGAGCAGAGCCAACAAGACAATTACGCATAAGGATCAGGATCTTAAACTCTATACACTGCTAGAGAGGGAGCCAGTGCAAAGTATTCTGCATAAAGAAAGCTATAATTATGCCCAAACCTGGGGATGCCTCCAATAAGATGGCCAGTGGCATGAAGAACAGACTGGAGCTTTGAAATATTAGCTAATGAAAGTCCAGGAAAGATAGCATTACCAAAGACCACCCTGGTGCAGATTAGAATGTGAATTAAAGTAGTGACAGGATTGCATGGAGCTGACGGAAGTGGTAAAAGCATGCGTGGCAGACATTGTTAACATGATCAGTCAAGGAGACATCATGCAGTTATACATCTGATCAACATCTGGCTGACACTTAGCATAATTCTGTGAAAAACCTTTGTAGTATCATTACTAGATTGTTGTAGCCTACATGTAATTTAAATTTTCATAAAGAATTCGCATAGAATTAGTATTCACGTCAGGCCCTTAGCCAGCCATCTGTCCACCCATCCTTTGGATTGGTGAAAATTATTTTGGATGGCCATAAATTGTGCGTGATTCTCCTCCAGCACCATGCAGCTTCTTCTCTAGAACCACTGCCAGCGTTCAGATGACAGTTCTGTAAGGAGCACAGGTTGATATTAGGCTCTGTAAACATCATAGGGGCACCGCAGTCAGACTTGTATGGAGTGGGACTGCGGGCGGTCGTGACTTCATACGCTCAAGGCATTGGTTGGTCACGACTTCGAATGCTTTTGGGCGGGCAACTCTGTATTTCTGGCTAAAGGCCTGACTCGTGTTAAATGACTTATATGATAAAACTTAGAAGTTCAACATCCCATGTTCAACATTCCATTCAGTAGTAAGCCTATCATTTAACCAAGAAGCATCTTGTCCAGAGATACCAAATGAAGATACAAGACCAAGACCAGGGACAGAAGGAGGCAGAGAAGCTGCTAAGGCAGGTTTTGTTTAGGAAGAAAGAGATGGGAAAGTGGAGAAGTGGGTGGATCAGGATCATCAGAGTGGGTATTCTTGAACAAGTGAGACTTCAATTTTGAATGGAAAGCCAGAGAAATGATACAGAAGCAGGAAGCAGATGATGGTGGGTGAGTGACAATATTGTGGAAGACCTGAGAATGTGTAGGATTCAGAAGGCATTTATCTCTGGCACCTGTTCCAGCATTAAGTATTTATGCACTTATAGAAATACTTTGTTTAATACATAGACATCATAATGGTAATTATGTGCATGGTCTCATGCACCAACACGTTGAGACAGCAAGGACTGTCTATGTAGGAATGGAGACTCCTGCAAAAAAAACTGTCTATATGGCACAGTGCACCAACTCATCACACTAGGTTTAATAAGGTAAAGGAGTTACCTGACCTGTGTAATACTGGTCCCTGGACTGAACCATAATTCGTTCGTCAATTTTTCTTAATAGATATAATACAATTTTCTTTTAAACTGCAATGCATTTGTTAAGTAAACAAGACCTGATACTTCCTGATCACTAGAAAGCTGCGGTGCACAGGCGCTCTAACAATTCACATCATGATGTCTAATGGTGAAATTTTCAGTCAGGTGCATTACTGGTCCTTATTGTTATGGAAGACTAATGCTCAAGAGCTTCTTATTATCATTCATCCAGTTATTAACATGTATACATGAATAATGAAGCTGAAACCTTTATTTGAGTGCACATTAAGTGCCGCATTTAACTTGTCAGGATGTAGTAATGGTCTCAGGCGAAGCATAACTCTTAGAGATTAAATTAGTTAAATATGCAGACTTTGGCAGATGAAACAAGGTTTCAAATAAGTTTGTGTTGTTGTTTAAATCTACTACAGATGGATGGAGATGAGAGTGTAACCACTAAAGTTCTATCAGACTTTTCCAGTGTCTATCTTCAGAAATAGCAGATTTAAACTAAGGCCGCAGCATCCACTCAACAACCTTCATAGTTTAACAGGAATTTCCTTATCGAGAAGTTACGTCAAAGTACATGAAAACTACACAACTACATTAGCTGTTCATGTTAGAGATGAGCATAGAGCAAAGGCAAGGATATCCTGCTTTAATTTATTTAAATCAATTTAATAGTTATTAAATTTGAAGGTGGCTTAAATGGAAATTCAAATTTGATAAGAAAGCAAAGTCTGAAAGATATCACTCAACAGGAGTAACAGAATGAAGTGATTGCATATCAAAATGTGATATACAGAGAATGGCCTTATGTGCAGGATAGGTAATGAGACGTTTCAAGTCAATTCCTTCCAAGATATCAAGAAAAACTGAAGAGCAACAACTGGTCACATCAACGTAAATATTAAAATCACTCATGATAACTACTTGAGCAACAGCAGAAATCAAATATTCAACTATTGCCTGAAATTTACTCAAAAAGTCAGATAAGGAGAGGAATGGTGGCTCATAAATGTTCACAAGCAATACCTGCTGTTGCCAGTACTGACAGAAGCAGCCAGGACCTCAAGTGACTAGTACACTGGAATAGGTAGTGAACTTATGCAATGGGAGATATGACTTGAAATGGAAAGCAAGTCCCTCACATTACCACCGCAACAAGTTTCATTAGGATAAGGAGAGTCAGCCCTCATAGCTACTACTTCTGAATGTCTCCAGGTATGGCACATTCTTCACAAGACTGTAGGAAGACTGTTAAATGCAAAAGGTCCAGCAACAGAGAAGGAAAAGTCACAAAACCTTGTATAAGATCATGGGATTTGTAGTTGATTTTTATATGATGATTGTAGCCAATATCTGTCCTGGTTGTCTGCTAACCTGAATGCAGAAGTTAGAGAAGTACTCTGGCTTAAGATCATTCAGTGTAAATTTAAAAATCATTCAGTGTCTAAGTTATCCCGCATAGTTTGTAAGTAATCCACTCAGGAACACCCAACCAGTGCAGGTTGTAATGCATCAAATCAGTGACGTAATTACATGAGCTGTGCACCAGAGTTAGGCACAGTCAGTATCCGCTCTAGATGACAAGTTGGCAGAATCGCTATATCACCAAAACGGCAAAATCAACCACCCCATTCAAAATCACATTTATCTACACTTGTTTTTATCTCTGCCAGCTGCAGTAGCACTACATAAGTAACATCCTCACGAGTCATTAGAGAGGAAACAAATAATGGTGTCGATGTAAGGGCAATTAAATTTCTAGAATCTAGGTAAGGAGACATACAGGATTGATTTTAAGTGAAACGAACAGAAAACCAATACACTGATGATTAGACATAAAATAGAACAATGCAAAACACTGAGTTTCTTTAATACAAAATTTCCATTTAATGCACTGTATGAACAAATAAAAAAAAGATTAACCTGCCAGACATCAACACCAGAATCAGAGGCGTGGTCAGTTGCTCAGTCAATTGTGCATGGAACAAGTGATAGGGAAAAGTTGGCAAACTAAGTGATCAATGAATTCCTGAAATCTCATGTTTCAAGTTATTGCCTGATGGATGAAATTGATGGAGCACACCATTTGTATAAAGGAAAGTTATTCCAGACCACTGGTGAAGTTAATCTAAAAGAGTGTCCACCAAGAGCTCCATAAAAGGTTGATGAAACTTCTGATGATCGCTGCATCGTGTAATATGGGCAGTGACATGATAATAATCAACTAACGATTAAGGTAATGATCTGAAATAAGCTGGTTGCAGAGTGTGAATGATTCAATAGGTAATTGCTGCAATTTTAATATAATCAATGTGCCTTGAGACAGGAAGCCAATGAAGTTTCCAGACAATGCTAGAAGATGAGAGTTTGCTAACAAGGGCAAACCAGGTGTGCTGCCAAGTTCTTCATCTGCTTTAGTCTTTTGATATTATAGGAGTATCTGAGCACAAAGACTTTTAAAAATGTGACCTTTGTCCTGACTGCATTAGGCTCAAAGAAGCAGCATATGTGCAATTTGGAAACAGTGGCAATGCATCAGTTTGATCAGTCTCCAGAAGCTGACAATATAGCAGTCAGATGGAAAAGTGGATCAGTCTATTCTGAAGCCTGCTTGTAGCAATAAACATCACAGATGAAAAGTGTTTCTACTTCACTACAATGGTGAAGCAGGAAGTGACATTATGACTCTCTTCCGAGTCTTGACCCCAGTGAAAATCAGAACACTGCCGACAGGGCCATGAATGCATTGATGTCTTACTTTACCCCAAACAAAATCTGGAACTTTCTGTTTATAAATTTCATCAGGCTGAGTGGCCTCAGCTTAACTCTTCCGCAGTATGGAGTATAGTACTAGCCTAAGATTGAAATCTCTTAAACAAGCCAACATTGTTAGGGCCATCCATTTAGTGAGAGAATCCATTTAGTGAGAGAATAGTCTATACTTTGCCATCATTGGCCCTTCCTTATGGAATGACCTGCCTCCTTCTCTCCGTAGCAAGATATTGCTTGGGATCTCGCCCTCTTCTCTCCGCTGCCTAAAGACCTTTCTCTTCCCTCGGGGCTGGGAGCACCTCTGAATAGTCTATACTGTGAGAGGCGCTTTATAAATAATCATATAAGATAAGATAAGATAAGACTTAATTAGGTGACAACCTTCATCACTGCTACCTGTTTAAAGTGGTGCCATGTCTTTCAAAATCTGGAGTATAGTACTAGCCTAAGATTGAAATCTCTTAAACAAGCCAACATTGTTAGGGCCATCCATTTAGTAAGTATGCATGGAGGGGAAGGGGGTTAACCCAAATGCTTATTATTATTATTAAAGTAGTTTTATATAACACCCCTTCAAGATGTCTACTCAGGAGCGCTCCCAGCCCAACCACGATCGAACAACACAGTTTTGAGGACAGTAAGAAACAGGGTGAAATGACCAATCGGTATTTGGTGGAGTTTGTAGGGAGCCCATTCCAGGTCATGGGGGCAGCCATAGGGAAGGCATGGCGCTGCCGTTTGGCTGTCCGCGCACGGGGAACAAGCTCAGCTTGCACAGCTCAGCAGAGAGCAATGGCGCAGCAAGCATGAGGTGTGACAGCAGAGCTCCCACAGGTATGGAGGGGCCAAGCCTTCAAAGCACCGCCGGACCAAGGCAGATATTTGGCAAGTGATGCACTGTGGGTAGCAGTGATGTAGTCGAGTCCACCTAAGCCGAGTCCGAGTCAAGTCCGAGTCCATCTAAGCCGAGTCCGAGTCGAGTCCGAGTCCTTAGGTGATCGAGTCCGAGTCCGAGTCACTAAAGATCGAGTCCAAGTCCGAGTCCAAGTCCATCCACATCAAAATACACTGCAAAAAATGCCATAGAAAAATAACAGAGCTATTTAGGCCCTATGCAGAAAGAATTTTTAATGTAATTTACCCGAATTTCACATTAAAACACTAAATTAAATAAACCTTTGTTTGATAATCTGGCACAATCATGAAGACACAAAAATTCTTCCACTGCTAAACACAAGTTCACCATGTGTAGGCCTATTTGTGGTAGGAATGGCTAAAACTGTAAATGCCACAAGTGCAGCCATATCATGTCACGTTCACGCTCCTTCTCTACACTGGAAAGGGCGATACGAAAGTTTCTTCTAATTCGAAGCAATAAATTAATAACTATGCACAGTTTAGCATTATGATTGAAGATATATTTACAATCCCTAGTATTCGGGTCAATATCATGCCCTTTACGGTGTTCGCCTCTATAAATGTGCCCGTCCACGCCGATAACAGACCCTTTGTCTTATACCCCAGTCTATTTATGATACTCGTCTTCACTTCATTAGTTTCTATTGTATGCTGGTAGGAACTGGTTGGCGCCGGAATAGTTCCACCTGTTCCGGCTGATGCCTTTAAGTCTATATATGCATATGCCAGGCCAAATAGAGACCCTCTGTCTAATACCCCAGCCTATTCATGAAACTCCACTTCAAACGGAATAGTTTCACCTGTTCTGGCTTATGTCTATAGCGACGATCGGCGGGGTATTCAGGTCAGTTCTCGCATGAGGGGTGATCTTGTCCGTGACATGGCAATACAGTTGCCTGTTCTGCCACGAAATTGTGACTGGGAAAACGAGTCAGCGAGTCAAATTCGAGTCCAGGGTTCGAGTCCGAGTCCAAGTCATGACAGTCCAAGTCCGAGTCCGAGTCCGCAGAAAATCGGTCTCGAGTCGGACTCGAGTCCTTAGCCGGACTCGAGTACTACATCACTGGTGGGTAGGGCAGCCAGTAGTATTGAGTTGCAAAGTGGCTCTTCAAAGGCAATATATCTTCAAGACCACTGTTCAATAAGGACTGAAAAAGCCAGACTTCGAAGTAACCACGTTCGTTATAACAGAGCTATGTTTGTATGTGTTTGCATTGGTTGTGGCCGGGCCATTTACTGTTATTTGATATAATCGGAAGTTCGAAATGCTAAAGTTCGAAATACCGAAGATTTGCTGTACAATGTTCAGGCTACCAACCTGATTGACATCCGCCTTAGTAATGCTCTTTGTTGCGCTGTGCAAATGCATAACTTTCCTGACCTAGAAATGAAAAGAACACATAAACATATCTCATTATTATTGGAATTAAATCTGTGTATGTCAGTGACCATTCATTTCATTTCATTTGAGCATTTATATAGCACTCCTTCAAGGGAGCTACTCAGAGGCAATGTTCAATGTCAGTCGTTGTTCAATGTCTGCGTCATTTCGGTGCATTATTTTGTCCAAATGCCGAATTTGTTCAGTAATTTCCAACATGTATGTTGCAGTTTCCTGTTGCTAAATTTGCATATAGGACTTATTCTTCATTTCTGTTGCAGAACTGGTACGTATTTTCTTAACATGTCATCTTGGCCTACATAACTGTAATTGTATTTAGTAACTTCTGTTGCGCCGGTGTCTAATGCCGGTGTCTAATCCACAAGACAACAACCGATGGCACACCAAAACCAAGCCGTAATCAGGTAAATATCCAGAAGATTATTCTGTAAGACAGAGAGGCAGCCTATGGTAGATAGCTATTTGAAAAAGGTAAGTTTAAGTTGACAATGAAATGACACAAGCAACTGAGCAGTGCACACAGACACAGGGAGAGACTTCCAAAAAATAGGTCCACCAACTGAAAAAGCTCGTTCACCAAGAACAGTTCTTGATTTAGGTCTGACCAGACAAAGATAATCACATGACGTCATTGAATAATGATAAGCTTGGGGCATAAGAACTGATTTTAAGTATTGTGCCACAGTTCAGTTTTATAAACTATGAGCCCTAATTTCAAACTAATTCTTTGCTGAACAGGAGGCCAATGCAAAGATTTAAGCAGAGAGGTTACAAGTTCAAATTTGGATATATTAGTTATGGCTCTAGCCAAAGAGTTCTGAACTCTGCAGTTTCAGTATGTTTGGCCTATTGATACCCTAGAAGGAATTGGCCACCTGATATACAGTCAAGTAAGCCAACTACAGCTGGGTAATTTTCACCTCGGCAGAGGAGAAGCAACACGGGTCTTTGGAGTGACCTAGGCTGTTAGTCACTCATGGTACTTCCATCTACCAAATGGCAGTCAGTGAATACCTGTGCTACATGCACCCAGCAGTTAACCAGATAGCTGGACATGTCTCATCTTCCACCCATGAGGGCAGAAGCTTAACGCTTGCTGTTAATGCTACTGCCCATCATCGCTCCACACTATCGAAGCAGCTTGCTCAACAGACTCTTCATATAATGCCATCTATCAGCTAAGAATGGGAATCTGTTGACTGGGCTCCAGTGTGCCACTGGCGACTCTTCTAGTTTTCAGTGCATTGTCTTGCTTGCTAATAACATTTCTGCTCTTAATGACATTTAACATCAATGTAGACTGTCACAGGTAGCACTTTTGTGAAGTACTCAAAAGGTGCTGTAATGTGTCCAGAAACATACACATATTGTTGCTATTGTTGTTAACTTCTATCATGCCCATGCCTATCGCACAAGGCATTAACTGATGGTGCACCAGAACCAAGTCATAATCAGATCAATATTCAGATCAGTTCACTGAAACAGAGAGGCAGCTTATGATTGATAAGCCACCTTTAACATTCATTCAATAACCATGGGCTCAATGCCCATAGGTGTCTGATGCCTTCCTTACAATGTCTTTCAAGTCTTAATTTGAGACCGAAATGAAACAGGAGACTAAGTAGAATGAACAGATTCTGCAAGAGAGTTCCAAAATCAGGTCAAGCAGCTGAAAACTTCGCCCAACAACAAACAGGTCAAGCTTTCAGCATATCTAAAGAATGGCAACCAAATTACCTGGTTCTGTAATGGGGAATGAGGAATCTGTATTTCGGTTGGCCAGAATTTAATGCTTCATAAACTATAAGCCCCAATTTGAAACAAACTGTTTGTGAACAGGAAGTCAATGCAAAATTTAATGCTTGATAAACTATATGCCTCAATTTGAAACAAATATTCTTTGTGAAGTCAATGCAATTACTACAGGCCAATTTCCGTCACCCCTATACTGTCCAGGCTTGTAGAAAAGGAGATCGTCCAATGATACATATATACCCGGCTTTTCAGGCTGACACAATGCATGGACTCCTTGAGGATCAGTGTGCCTTTCAGCTGACTGGTTCTACCACGGCGGCGCTCATCTGTATCCAGCATCATATAACCTCACTCCTTCGAACAAATGAATACGTGGCATTGGTCGCCATCGACTTCTCAAAGGCTTTCGACATGGTCAGGCACTCGACACTGGCTTCCAAGCTCGCCAATCTCAGCCTCCCTGATAACATCTTCAACTGGCTCATCGACTTCTTCAAAGATCGACGGCATGTAACACGCTTCAAGGGAGTTCTTTCTGCGATTGCTGAAATAAATGCCAGTATTGTGCAGGGCTCTGGTCTAGGTCCACCTTGTTCAATGTCAACGGATCAGATTTACATCCTCAGCGACGAGAGAACATCATAGTCAAGTATGCCGATGACACATATCTGCTGGTCGGTTCTACAATGATAACTACCATGGGCGAGGAGCTGGATGCTGTTGAGAGATGGGCGTCCGATAATCATCTGAGTCTAAACAAGAGAAAAACGTGTGAGATGGTCTTCACCTGACGGTCGGGGGTCGTCCCGCCTCCTCTGACTGATGGAATTCAAAGAGTCAAGTCTATGAGGATCCTGGGAGTGCTCGTCAGAGACGATCTGAAGGCTGGAGATCATGTGGATGCAGTTCTTTCCTCCTGCAGTGCCTCTCTGCATGCCTTGAGGGTCCTGAGATCTCATGACCTTTCATCAGTGCCTTTGCACCAGGTGGCTGTAGCCACCACCATCTCCCGTATGGTATATGCGTCACCCGCCTGGTGGGGAGGACCTCTGCGGCAGACCGGGAGAGGTTGAACAGATTTCTGCAGAGGGCAAAAAGGGCCGGTTTCCTCTGCGACTCCTTACCTAGTGTTGAACAGCTGATGGAGAGGGCGGATAGGAGTCTGCTGGACTCGGTGACTCGAAACCCATACCACGTGCTTAGAGGTTTATTCCCCCCTAAGATAGAACGACATTACAAATTACGTTTGCTCTCCCTCCCAAGGATGACTCTAACTTTATCCCTAGAGTTCTGTACCTTGGCCTGAAATAGTCGCCTAACTTGTACCCGTTACCAATTTCAGTGGATTATGGTTGTCTGGCTAGTCTTTACTTTATTTTGCCACTTAGTCTTGTTCATGTACCATGTTGCGGTTTGCCAACTTGCCAATGAACGAATAATAATAATAATAAAAAGAGGGACCTGTGACAGCAAAAGCTCGACGTTGGGCCAGAGTGGTCCTAGTATTATTATTAATTAAATTTGTAACGCGCGCATGGTCACACCGAAATGTGAATCTGAGGCGCAATAGTCTTGTGTCAGTAGTACGAGGGACAAAGAGATCAAGACGGCCAGTACAGCGCAAAGGACGAGCAGAAGTTGCAGAGAGAGGTTGCCGCATAAGGTCAGAGAGGTATTTAGGGGCAAGCCGTAGCTGGGATTTGCTAAATATGCTATAACAAATAATTGTTGACTTTCAGTACAACACAATGATTTTATTTAAGTATTAAATGTATTCACTGTGTCTACCCACATAACATCCTTCGTGCTACAGTTCAACTGAAGTGACAAGGTGTCTGCCAACTGATACTCCTACATTTGACCTGTTGTACTCTAAGGCAGATAATGCTTGCTGCAATCCTTCGGGTCCTGGGGCATGTCCTCCATGATTTGCTCCCTCCAATTTGATTATCTGGGTACTCTCTTTGGCCTCACTCTCATAACTGCAAGATACCGTGATGTGATCCTCTGACAGGGAAGGCTGCATTACCAGGTTGCTGCATAGATGATAGGAAGACAGCTGCTTATTTATTCACTCACTTATTTTATAATTTTTATTATGATCTATTACTTCTATGTGTTACAATCAATCAGGCCCTTAGCCAGCCACTCACAGGTGTATTCCCAAGTATTGGAATGTCTAATTTGGCCATGCAAAGTGCCAGAACGGAAACTCCATACTTATTACTTGGTTATAGTCAAACCCACGTGTGTGGTCTCTCAGTGTCTTTCTCTATATATATTTCTTTCTGTTTATACAAATCTGTCTTGCTACTTTGCTACAAATCTGTCTTGCTACATAGTGCTATTCAGTCTGGTATGCCAGCAGCCTGCTACATGTGTGTATGGGTTTGTCAGACAACATGCTTGTGTGACTGCTTACAATCACTCTGCTGGCATCACAAAAGTCAACCTGACACATGTTTTAGCAGCGAAAAGAAAAGCTTAGCATATTTAGAAAAAAATCCATTTAACAGTATCAGAATTTGATAAACTAACATTTATAGTATTCACATGCATAGATTTTCATACTCTTCTTTACAGGCCTATATAGTGTATGGCCATTCTATCCATAAATAACTTTGCATCAGCAGCAGCTATATTGTACAAGTCTGTAATAAACTACATCAATTGATTCTATGTACACATTGATATCTATTATACAGGCTTTCATAAAACAGTGCCTTACATAAGTGCTTCCAACTATGTCGATTTCCAACTGTTGATTGTTAAACATCACAGGGTCAGTGTGGCTCGCGGTCACCAGACTTTCGGCATATTCTGCTTGAGCAAATTCTATTCGCACCTTAAAAACAAACAAAGGTTTTTGACTAAGTACTCTTCCTAGTTTAAGCTATAAGGGCATGAGTGAGCTCAGTTTCGATTAGAGTACCAGTATGTATGTACGTACATTAGGGTGTCCCAAAAAACAGGAAATTTCCTAAAGTTTACATATATTAACAGCCAACCTTTAGAAAGTTTCTATAGGACAAGTAATTATACTGTATGAAGTTACAGCTAATTACATCAACGTTGAGGGGTCCCCAAGGGATTCTGAGTTTTAAAAGCTTTTTATAGCTGAATCAAAGACATCTAACTTGTCCTTGAAGCAAATTTTACTCCAGAGTATCTCAGGAACTAAATGTTACTCCAGAGTATCTCAGGAACTAAATTTTACTCCAGAGTATCTCAGGAACTAAATTTTACTCCAGAGTATCTCAGGAACTAAATTTTACTCCAGAGTATCTCAGGAACTAAACTTTACTCCAGAGTATCTCAGGAACTAAATTTTACTCCAGAGTATCTCAGGAACTAAATTTTACTCCAGAGTATCTCAGGAACTAAATTTTACTCCAGAGTATCTCAGGAACTAAATTTTACTCCAGAGTATCTCAGGAACTAAATTTTACTCCAGAGTATCTCAGGAACTAAATTTTACTCCAGAGTATCTCAGGAACTAAATTCTACTCCAGAGTATCTGAAGAACTACAAGTTATGGAAAAGTGATTTTTGTGTCCATGATAAGGTTTTCAGAGTCGAAAAGTCTAAGCTATTTCTAACATTGCAGATCAAGTGGACGACCTCCATGTTTAAGGCAGTTTGATAGCTTTTGTCAAATATTAATATCTCGTTATCTGTGAAGGATAAAGATTAAACAGATCATCTCGGTCCAAGATAGGTTCGTCAGAGTCATGGAAATCCCACAGGGAAATATAATCAACCTCTGATCATCGTATAACCATTGCATGACTTTGTAGTTCAAGGCCACTTGACTCGTTATGGTTAACCCTTGGCTTCATAGGAACTACAAGTGACAGAATGATGTTCCTGGCATCTATATTATAGTTTTCCAAGTCTCAAAATTCAAAAAAGGTTACTCAACAGAGTTATAATCAACATAGTATGAACCACCACATCACTTGACCCACTGTGGTTGACCTTGGTTTCTCAGGAACTGCAAGTGATAAAATTGTAAGTCTGGTTTTTGTTTCGAGGAGGGATTAAAGCACTATCATAAAAATGAGATAAGTCATTATATGTTGTGATTCACCGAAAATAGGTACAACAAAGTTTTTACAATTAACTTTACCTTGAAAGTCAAGGTCATTTGAAAGTTCTGTAACATCATGGAATTTAATTACCACAGAGTGGAAAGCATGTGTCTTCCAGATGTCTTCCTCACACATGCATCCAAGATTCTACTAAGAGTTATCACGAAGAGACTGCAAGCAAAGGCAGAAACAGATGACTGCTTGGGGGAGGATCAATTTGGTTTTAGAAAGGGAAGAGGAACAAGAGATGCAATTGCAGCAGTGAGGATACTAGCGGAAAGAAGCCTCCAGCATGGCCAGGACGTCTATGTGTGTTTCGTCGACTATGAGAAGGCTTTCGATAGGGTGAATTGGAGGAAATTAATGCATGCATTACGAAAAATAGGGGTGGATTGGAAAGAACGAAGACTTATTGGAAACCTGTACATGGGACAGAAAGTAAAAATAAGAATAGATGGTGAATACTCAGAGCCGGGAAGAATAGGCAGAGGAGTGAGGCAAGGATGCCCGCTCTCTCCAATACTCTTCAACATCTACATCGAAGAGCTTGTACGGGAGGCGATGGAAGAAGTGAACGAGGGAATAAAGGTTGGGGGTATGTTGGTGAAAGCGCTGAGATTTGCGGATGATCAGGCAATGTTAGCAAGAAGCCAAAAAGGACTGCAGAGAATGATGGATCGCCTGAATATGATCTCAGCAGAATACGAAATGAAAATAAATACCAAGAAGACAAAGGTCATGAGGATAAGCAAAAGAGAAGAAAAAGAAGTTAGAATAACCGTAAATGGAGTGGTCATCGAACAAGTTGAGAGATTCTGTTACCTAGGAAGTATGGTCACGAGGGATGTGAAGTGCCATACGGAGATAAAAAGAAGAATAGCCATGGGAAAAGATGCTTTCTATAAAAGAAAGGAGCTCTTGAGAGGAAAATTAAATAGGAATCTGAAGAAGCGAATGGTTAAGACGCTGGTATGGAGTGTGGTTCTATACGGATCTGAAACGTGGACTATAAGAGGGGAGGACATCAAAAGGATAGAAGCCTTCGAAATGTGGATATGGCGTAGAATGGAGAGAATCAGCTGGACAGAGCACAAGACAAATGACGAAGTACTGCAAATGGTGGAAGAGGAGAGATCCATGATGAGGACAATCAGAGAGCGTCAAAGAAGATGGATTGGCCATATAATGAGAGGAAATTCCCTGCTACGAGATATCATCGAGGGTAGAATGGAAGGGAAAAAGACAAGAGGAAGACCAAGAACGATGTTCCTAGACTGGACAATGAAGAGGGACGGCTACAGACAGATGAAAGCGGAAGCTCAACATCGAGAGGAATGGCGCCGTTGGACATACGAACCTGCCTAAGGGCAGAGAACCAAAGAAGAAGAAGAGTGGAAAGCATGTGTCTTCCAGATTTCTTGTAGCCAAAATTCCTAGACTAGATGCCAAGATCACCTTTCTAAGACTTACAGGCTTTGTTAATATCTTGTAGTTGAAAACCATAGTATGGACACTACAATCTCCTTTCAAGGATTTCTGACTGTGGAGATATAAACGGTTACTTCAAGACACCCGTGAGTAACTCCCAGAGGGTGTCTAAAAATGTTGGGCAAATTACTCCCTCAAAAAATTCATAACTTGACACCAGACTCCTTCTAGTAACAATACTTTAAGATAAACCATTGATTCAATGCAATGTCAACTGTGACATCAAAGGTTGAAGTCATGTCACACGGCATCATGCAAGAGTAACCTTACGAAACCGAAACCATTTTGTATCAAAATATTTTCAGGAAGTCTACAAAGTTCTTTTGAATATCTCTTCCCATTTGGAAGTTATCAATCAAAAACTGCTCTGGAGTAAAATTTCCCCAAACGTTGCAGCATGAGGGTTATATAAAAACTGAAAATATTTTGAGGAACTTAAAACTTGTTTAATCTAGCTGTAACTTTGTAGGTTTAATCAATTTGGCCATTGCTATATTACAAGTTTGATTTTTTGGGACACCCTAATGTACATATAATTAATTAAAACAATTATTATTAATGTAGCTATATATTATACAAAATTTTTAAAGTGTGTAAATTCACATAAAGGTTCAAATTGGGGCACAGTTAGTCAATCACAGATAGATATCAGATGTTTAAAAGCCAGTGGGAAATCATATCTTATCTTCTGTGAACATTTATAAAGTGCTTCTCTAAGCACGGCTACACAGAACGCTTTCAACATGACAGACCAGTAAACAGGTTTACAAGTCTTTAGGCAGCGAAGAGATACAGGTGTGATCCCCACTAGAATCCTACTACGGATTGCAGGGGGAAGGTCATTCCATAGTGAGGGAACTAGGGAGTAACCGATATGCATTTTTCTTCCGATAACCGATACCGATAATTTAGCACGTTTTATTGGTAATTCCGATACCGATACCGATAAACACAAATATTTGTTGAGCTTGTGAGTGAAGTTGTAACAATATGATGGTTAGGTTAAAATATATATACAGATATATTAAAAATGTGTGGCATTTCGTTAGTTGTTTTTGCTTGCAAATTTTAATAAAGTTTCAGCGAATATGAAAATGACAACCGGTCAGTTAAGGTTAGGTTTCGGGTTACAGTTGGGGTTAGGGTTAGTTTATAGTGGTTTGGGAATTTGGGTTATGTTATGGCACCTCTCTTCACCTTATCTTTACAAACTAAGCAGCTCACCTTCGACTCGTCAGTTGAATTAATTTCGAAATAATTCCAGATTTTACTTCTGGCTTGAGACATCGTCACATCATGAACTAAATTACTTTCTAAAGTTTCTAAATTTATAATGTCGTTATCGAGCGGCAGAAGTTTTCGCTTGTCACCTGAATCCGAAGATCAGGTAAGTAAACGAGTTTTGTTTCAGCGAACTTATTCTTGAAAAGTTTTCTTAATTTTATAATATTAATTTTTAATGCCGCAACTTGCGGAAGTTAACATTCATAAGAAATTGTAATATTATTTATGTTGCGATCCAACGGCAGAAGAAACTTGTACGCTTTGTCACCGCAAATGAAAATTAGGTCAGTAAATAAGTTTGTTTTATTTAGCGCCTTGCAAAAATTTCCGTTGAGTAAAAAATTATATCAGCTAACTTATTTTTGAAAATGTTTTGTTAAATTTATAATATTAATGTCGCCATCTTGTGGAAGTTGTCGTTGATCAAAAATTATATTAATTCGCAATCGAACGGCACGAGTCACAGGAAACCAAAATGCTGTAAGTAAACAAGGTTGTTTAAATTAGCGCCTCTTGCGATTGCCTTTAGCGCTAAGTTGCGGAAAGTTTCGGTCGACGAAAAACTACATCGGCAAACTTACTTCTGAAAATGTATTATCAATTTAGAATTTTAGATTAATTTTAAGTAAATTTCAAGGAAGTGCACTTAAAATTTACGATTTTTCGAACTTTTTTATTGGTGATTGAATTATCGGATTTTCCGATAATGGGATTTGAAGTAATTATCGGTGCTTATCGGTTTCCGAGCCAATAACCGGTTACTCCCTAGAGGGAACCACTGCAGCAGAAGCCCAATGCTGGGCCACAGAAGTTTGCGATCAAGGGACAAAAAGATCAAACAGCAGTGATATTATCGTTAAAAATTAGTTAAAACTGCATCAAAATTAAGAGTAAAATTATTTATCTTAACCCTCTTTTTGGCACCCCCACCCTTGGCGCCCAAGGACACATGTACCCCTCTGCACCCCCAACTACACCTCTGGGTGGTACTTCAGGCGGTGGCGACTTTGTGCGCTCATGGCGTGGAGTCATGACTTTGGTCTTCAACAAACCTACGATAAGCACTCAGACCAACTTGTTCTGTTGACAGCATACTGTTTTTGACATTGTCAGGGACAATCTCTTTTGATAACAGTTTGAACATACTGATCTGTGGGTCGCGCTCCTTACTCAGAGCATGAAAGATGTTGCACTGAACTAGCACCCTCTTCAGTTTTATTATAGCACATTCCTGTCTGTGAACTGTGGCCTGAGAGAGGCAGTGATGTACTTGTTGTCCTAAAGGTTTGTTGGCTACGGCTGCAAGGTGCTCCGTCTCTGCATCAAGGCATGCCAGCTCAGGAACAGTGAGATAGAATTTTAGCAGGGTATTCCCAAGATTCTTCTTTGACCTTTGGTATTTTTTTAGATGCTCCAGTGCATGGTCAACACCAATACAAATGAAGGCATTCAAGAAGCCTTGCCACATGGATGTGTCAATATTTTCAAGCTGGTGCATTCCAGCACTGTATTCAGGTATGTTCTGGGCATAATCTAGTTGGTTGTACACGAAAAAGTAAACACACTTCTCCACTCTCCAGTGATGTCAAGTACATAAACCAGTTGCCTTCTCGTTTGGCATGTTGGAACTGGAGCAACACCTGACTTGATTCATGTACATGTGCGCCCACTGGTACATTGGATCCTAGTCGTGCATGGCATTGTACTGTTGCAGCTGTTTCTCCAGATTCAGGAACTCCAGCTTCATCACAAATTCTTGGTGTGCTGTGTGTACATCCTGGTTTTCCCTACATGCATCAGCCATATTCGTTGCTGCTGACTTCATGGAGTCATGTATCACAGGGTGATCTTCCAGGAAAGCAGTCAGCCATAGTCAGTGTTATTTGGTAAGCTTGAAGAGCTCTGTTGTAATGGTTGCCATTGATTATCTGTAACAGCGTGACACTGTTGTACATATCTAGCTATTTTGTATTAAATCTTTGTCAAAATGCATCCCAAAACGGTGTAAAAACGGTGCAGATACCATATTCGACACCAAAACTAATTAGTGTCGATTATTATGGTTCACTTCTCGAAGTAAATGCATTATTATGGACCTGCAAAGTTTATCTACTACGCTACAGACTTCAACCACATATTACTGATTCACCATTTTGCAACTCTCCACTCAGCTTATTGACCATTCCATTTAACAGAAACTGCATTACTCAGCATTTAACAGGAATTGCCTTACTAAATAAATAATCTGTGTAATATTTACCACGCTGTAGATTGTGACCAGCTAGGACTTCTTGTCTCACTTGATCTTAGCTCTCCCTTTGACATCATTGGTCATAAGGTGCCTATTTCTAGACTGACAACATATTTTGTTATCTCTGGTACTGCCTTCAGCTGGCTCGCATCCTACTTACATGGTTGCTCTCAAACTATTTGAATCGACAAGCCAATATCTGTAACTATCTCTCTTGATACTGGTGTTTCATAGGGCTCTGTGCTTTGCCCAGTATTTTTGTCTGCTTACTTTTCACCTATTGGTCACCTTTTATCTCAATTTCATGTTTCTCATCAGTAGTATGCTTAAGACACTCAATTGTATTTTGCCCTCTCAATTGGCAGCATTGATTCTAGCATCATAAAGTTGAACATAGTTTGTATTCATTGTATTCCTGGTTCAGTCAAAACATCTCTGGCTTAGTCCCACCAAGTTTTATTGTCAGCAGTTACCTCACTTTCCTGTCACTCATTTAAGTCAATAGAAATATAGCTGGTACAAAAATTAATCTGTGAGAAAAAATTACAACTAATGGAGTCACATCTGAATTCGGTCTTACTTTTAAGCAACATTTTTCTGCCATCTGTCAAACATCTTATTCCATCTTAAAGACTTGAACCACATTCGTCCTGTTCTTACTGTAATTTTTGTCCAATCAAGATTGGATTATGC
Organism: Allolobophora icterica; assembly: GCA_963556255.1. Taxonomy (NCBI): domain Eukaryota; kingdom Metazoa; phylum Annelida; class Clitellata; order Crassiclitellata; family Lumbricidae; genus Allolobophora; species Allolobophora icterica. The sequence continues at coordinate 20,880,082 of OY744609.1, read as the reverse complement.
TATTCCTTCTTTAATCACACCTCTTTTCATAATATCAAAAGATTACAAAGGGTGCAGAACTTGGTGGGACAACTTGTTCGCCCTGTTTGCAAACTCTCATCTGGTAGTCTTCAGTCACAACCACAGCAAGTTACTACAGAAAGTTACTGTAGTCTATTATTGTACTTAAAGTGCTCAGCACAACTGCTATGTAAGAACAGTCCACAAGCCGCAAGCAACAACACACCACACCAGTCAATACATGCTGCAGTTATTGACATTGCTACTGCTCGTTCTTAACATAATTTTTTTTAAATTAATGATTAGAATTATAGGTAAAAATTGCTACTCAATTAGAATTAGAATTAGGCAACAGCTATTCGATTAGAATTAGAAATAGTTATTTGTCTAATCGATTAGCTAATCAATTAGAACCTAACCAGTTTACCATCTCTGACAGCTACCGGCATACCTGTCATTGCAAGGTAAAAGTAGCAATTTTGGCATCTTTCTGCTTACTCTGCACACTCGATCTGGACATCCAACTGCTTCAAGCAATTCCATCACACTGCATGACAAAGGGCCTCTGGTTATGACGGATATGGTCTAGCCAGTAGGAACGTTTTGTTGTTGGCAACAAGTGCCTAGATGTCATCAATACCCTAGACGTTCCTATCTTCAGAGTAGCAAATTCTTCACCTTCAGATTTCTTATGTGCATTTTCTCTGGACATTTTCGTTTGTGATCTGCCTTGCGCTACAGCTCAGAACCATTAATAAACTTAAGAAACCACAGTGTTTCTCAAGGGTAATGGCTTGAGACAGAAACAAGGAGCCCCTGGTGCGTTCATCTCAACCTGAAGGTTGATTACGTTAGGATGCTCAGAATCGCTTGCTACACATGCAGCAGATGAATCTTGGTAGATGGTCCACAGCTCTGTTTGCTTTATATAAATCAAAATCAAATAGTAAAGCAATCAGAAGTTGAAATAATTCAGATCTTACAGCGCCATCATCATACAGCTTGTAAAACAGAATCTGGCCACGCTGCTGCATGAGGTCCAGGAGACCAGCTTCAGAGAAGTTTGGTGGCAGATTCGAGATTCGTAAACGGTTCTTAATCATCCTGCAAAATATCAATCACATACAATGCTTTTTTTCTAGAAAGAAAGGTTCCAGAACTAAACAATAGGTTCTGGAACTGAACAATTATGGAAGGGCTAAAATCAAAAGGAAAACAGGATTGGGGGTTGGGATGGGTCTTAATTTAACACTGAAAACAGTTCACAACAATGAAATAAAATTAAAAGAACTAAATTATCGTTTTTATTATTAAAACTAGAGTATTTGCCCGTCATATTATGACGGCAGTGTATATAGGCCTATATGTAATTATATCGTTGGTTAAAATGCTCTGATTGTCGTCGTCAAGACGGCAGTACTGACGTCACAAACGGTTTCTGTGTCACAATAGATTCCAGAAACCGTTTGTGAAGTAGCGTCCTCCGACAGACAGACACTATGGATATTATATGTATAGATAAATAAATTTATTTTAGTAGCTGAAAAAAGGTGCCGGAACGCCGTTCCGGTACGTTCCGGCTGAAAAAACCACTGATCATATCGTACAGTGAATCAACCAGCAGTTACAAAAAGCCAGTTCTTCACTTCCCAGATATACAGAACTTCAAAAACTGTCCATATTTTTCTGTGACAGACAGTACTTCTGATTCACTATAGTGGGTAATCCAAAAGTGTAACACTTGATCTCACAAATTACACTAAAAAAAATAACCTGCTATATAAAATTAAATACAACTATGTATGCAAATGTTTGATTGTTAGCATAAATACTTACTACATTTCAACAAAAAAACAAGACCTGCTAAATACAGCTCTGTATCATATTATCACTCAACATCAGGGCATAACCGAAATCCGGATTGTTAAAGCGATTTTGCCAATTTTTGGACTAGCTGAAATTATCCAAATCCAGAACAACCCACCGATTAATAACAGTTGTTTTTACAATGGTTTCGCTATGGACTAATAACAATTTATAGGTCACTCTCACATAATTGTAAGTTTTATTGTTACTACTTACTAGGGCTGTCAACAGGCCCCAGAATTAAAAGAATCATGGCCCTTAAATCAATTCCCGAAATCCGACCGAAGCAAAGTACTAAACAAACTGTTTTAAAAGCTCAGTCACGTTCCTGCGGTTTAATAACAGACATTGTATGTCGCGTGTGAAGCTGTGCAGTTGAAGATGGATTGTGTGCTCCATATCAGCATGTTGGGTTTATTATAAATCAGAGTACGAATTAGCGCTGTATAAATTACCTGTAAGGAACAATAACAAGAACTCTGATTTTTTTATAGCTTTCCTTTATTTCACATATTTTACAAAGCATTAGCCAAGTATCTTTTTATTTTTGTACCGGCATGTGCTAAAATTTAAAACATAATATATGCATATTTTAATAAGTGAGATTTTAATACAACTTATTGATTAAGTACACTTGTTGCCGTTTTTACTTACATCCAAACCACTGTAAAGTGCCTGTATAAATACACAACAAAATATATTGTAACAAATACATACTTTATTACTAATCGGAATCGGAAAATAATGGCCTATCTTCTTTGCCTTCATAAGATAGGCTATTATTTGCCAATTCCGATAAGGGATCAGAATTGGCAAAAATGTTATTCATTCAAAGATTATATATATATATATACATATATATACATATATATACATATATATATATATATATATATATATATATATATATATATATATATATATATATATATATATATAGCAATTAGTTGTCCAAGTCAAAGCTCGAACCCCTGCATTAGTTGTGGACTCTTATTTGATTAAACAACATAAAGATAGATAATCACAATGCAACTACCTGAGATGTTAGAAGATGGGGCCAAGGACTGTTGCTCGGAATACAAAATGGAATACGCTGCTCGTACTCCCAAAAAACCACAACGGATTGGAGCTAAAGCTGACTGGATCTGGATGAAAAAAGCACAAAAATTATTTGTGTGTGTACTTCAGATGTCCTTAAAAAGGCAAGATACAAAAGAATAGATACATACATGTCTAGGCCTACATACAAACATGTATCTCTGAATCTATCTTATCACTTGCTCTAATAACACCAGCAACATATACAAATATAAACATAGATTCAGATTCATTCTGTGTCGGTAGGGCTGTCAACGTACACCTGGAGGCCTGGATACCCGTTTGAACGGTTGTACCAGGGCCATTAAATCAATACCTGAAACACGGACGAAAAAGTAAAATGCTTTAAACATAATGCAATTATTTAATTACAGTCAGTTTAATAACTAACTAGCAGAAGGCCGCCGTTTGTGAGTGAAGCCAAGGCATGTGTGGTAGGAGCAGTTAAAGATTGCTTGCATGGGGGCAAGGATATTTCATAGAATGCCACATTGTAGCAGTCCACCATGTATGGGTGTTGCCTGAGGGATGCCAGCATAAAACTACGAGGGGTACGGGTGGCGAGTCGACCCTCCACACCTATAGCGAAATCTGCCTCTGGGTGGACATGTCATTGCCGCCAACAATGGCGGATTGTTAGCCATAGGGAGGACAGTGGTTGTCCACTGCATCCCTCTTGTTTATGTGCTGGTGCCCCTCAGACCAAACCTGTGCATGATGGACTGCCAGAACGTTGCACCCCAATATAAACAATATGGCCACCCCAGACTTTGATAGAATAGAGCACTGCTACCTACCAGCGAACACTATATTTACAAAGGTGAAATGTAAACTTTTATTTGGTCTAAAATAATAATATATACCATAACCATTTGTTTATTGTTCCCAGTACAACCAGCAGATGACAATAAGCAGTAATGTTGGGATACAAAAGAAAGACCCAAAAGGGACCGCTTATTAGGGTGACCCATGTATCTTACAATAAATATAGAATGACAAACAACAATTGTTACTACTTAAGGTTATACAGAACTTGTATTCGGTCCAGAACTAATTAAAGGTGCTTGTTTATTACTTTCTTGCTTTAGTGAATTGCATTGAGGGAGGTTGCTGGTAGGTAGGAGCGCTCTATTCCTTCTGATCCGGGTGGCCATATTGTTTACATGGTGAGCCTAAGGATCTTTAAAATTTCCAACAAGTCTATGACCCAGTTAGATATTTCAGGTATCACATTTAGAGCTATAACTTTAGGGATCAGAATTGAATGATCAATGCTTTACGGAAGTTGCTTACATCAGGGTGACGTGATGTAGGAAGAAAGTACATAGTGGATCCATTCATGCCCTGGACATTAGCAGAAACCCAGGAATTAAATTCACGCCCATCACGCTATTGGCTAAAGCATGTCACATGAATTTTGTCACTTCCCTCGGGAGTTCCGATAACATGAATTCAAATTTATGAAATGGCGGCCAGGTAAAATTTATCGTGGCACGGTTGCAACCGTTCACAAGGTAAACATCACGGCCACCCCGAAATTGGATAGAATAGAGTGCTACGGACTCTCAACCTATCTCCACTCAAGTAAGTAAGTAAGTAACGAGTATGATGTGAATTAATATCATCATGAAAATCTTTAACCGTGTAGCGCTAAAACATCGGACGAAAATGTTAACATACAGTTCCTATAACCGAACCGAAACATTCCAGAACTTACGCTTCATCAGTCTTTTTCCAAGGAGTAGTGGTAGAGCATAATCATATTTAACTTTTACCTGTTGTTTTGAAGAAGTAAGTGTGTAATGGAGTGCACAGTAATTGTAACTGTTGGTGACATTTTAAATCCAGCATTTACATCTGACGTTTATATTGTGTTTGTTTGACAGTTAAGTGTTAACATTTTCAAATACTGTGTTAACTTTCTTTTCACACTGCATATTGTGTTTATGAACCATTACTTACTTGAGCACAGGTAGGCTCACAGTCCGTAACACTATGCTATGAAAATCTGGGGTGGCCATTATGTTTACATCAATTGGGCAAGATTACGACCACGCCACTGTGAACCTTTACCAGCGGACATTGAAGTAGGCAACGTTTTTGTAAAATCACGTGACATGATTGACCAATTACGACCAAGACAGTGCGCTGGTACAACTGCCAGTTGGTCTTAAACCAAACTAGTCCTGAAGACAGGCCCATGTTAATGGGCCCTGGAGCACTCTGTCATGTTGGGGCCCCTTCGTCTCTTTCCTCCTCCTCCCTTCTCTTTCTCCTCCTCCTACCTCTCCCTCCCCTCCATCCCTTTCCCCTTCCATAATTTAGTAATATTAAAATCTGCTCAGACTCCAATCAACAACAAATTCAACAATAATAGTAAGCACATTACTTTTACCCACGCATAGTCATAATTACAGGGCAACAGCTCAGTGCAAAAGTCAGTAAATGGATTGTCAAATTATTTTACACTAGATAGTAGTCACGTTGGCTCTTTCAACATCAAACTGTCAGTCTGTCAACAAACAGGCAATCGGGTTATTGATTCAGGCAGTAGGCTGCAGTGACTCTGTCATTGCATCACAGTGATCATATTAGCACCTTAAGTTCAACTCACATAAGACTCACAACTAAACTATTTTAAACTCTAGGCTCAAAACTGTGAATAGAATTGAATGAATCCGATAAATAGCAAAGTTATAAGAGATGCAAATCACTAAAATTTATTTATGGCTATTTTAGATTTTATACTGACAGTACTGTCACTGTTATGCAAGGTAATTTAGATTTGCAAAAGTAGCCTATTTTACAGAAATAAAATGTAACAGACTGACACAAGTGACCAGGCCCGCTGAGAGGGGAGGGCAAAGGGGCAAATGCCCAGGGGCCCGGCGATTTTCCAGCGATTTTTAGGGGCCGGGCCTGCAATCAACTTTTCTCATAAAGCCTAACGATAGTTTAGGGGCCGTGACTGCTATGCCTAGGGGCCCGGAATTTCTGTCGGTGGCCCTGCAAGTGACAGATATATTTTGAAAATACAGTATTACAATAGTTTTGAAAAGTATCTGAAAATTACAAAATAGAATTGTAGGCCTACTTTGTATTTTACAGAATGAAACCGTACGGTCAGTACGGTACCTTGTACTTTCACAGCTAAGCTATTCCCTCTACCTAGTATAAGCTTAATTAGTATCATACCACTAATAATAAATTTGAAATAAACTGATATATTTACTGCGACTGCTTTTTCTTCAGCCTATTCTGATGAGTAACTCTGAGATTCATAGCCTGCCAGCACTTCTGATTCTGCGGCCTCATAAGAAATAGACACTGTTTCAAAATGATCATCGTTGTTGATAGACTGAATTGCACTTGCAGTTGCAGGCATTTCATTTTCATGTATGCTGTCCTTAGAACTCAAATTAATTTGCGCATCATCGTCAAATTCATCAACGATTGATCTGCCATTTCCGGCTCACTACCTTCATTACCCTTTCCACTCAATCACAGGCACACTCTCAGACACAGACTTACTGTAATTTTGAAAAAATGTCGTCAGTTTCGGGGTGTTAACACTTCGAGATTTCGCTTACTTGTTCACGTTTGGCAGCACGTTTTTACAACCAACTGGCATAGGCTACATGCGAGTAGTCGACATTATTGAATGATTATTCAATACTTTAAGTTTACGTTATATTGACTAAAACTACAGCAAAGTTACCGTAGTTAGCTAGGCACAAGTCGATAGGCCTACAATATGTCAGAAAAGATGACGACGTTACCACAGAGGTAATTAAAATATCTATAGTCTTCACATTACTATAACTCTAGACTGAATTGAAAGTAATGTGACTTGTCGCTGCATTTTCACCAAACTGAATTCCATTTTTTCGCCAAAAGTGAATTAAATTTGCATTTTGAGACGCAGAAACAATGACTTATATTTAGGGGCCCCTTTGTCGTTGGGGGCCCCGGAGCGGGGTCAGCCCGAATCCCCGAAACCCGAATCCCCGAAAACGCTGAAAATACATTTAAGCCCGATTTCCCGAAAACAGCTTATAGAAAGTGCCGAACTCCATAAAACTATTCAAAGTTAACTTGTAAACTCTTATACATAACATAGACCTAGTGTGGCCTTGATGTACCTCGATATAATGCCTATTCACATGTTTATTTGTAATTTTAGTCTAAAATCGATTTCGGGGATCCGGCCGAAATTCGTTTCGGGGATTCGGGTTTCGGGGATTCGGGCCGCACCCCCCGGAGCACGTGCTCCGTGTCCTCCAATGGTTAACCCGGGCCTGAATCCAGCTTCTAATCTGAGCTATATTTTCATCGCAATTCCAACTTCTAGTTCGAGTTTTACTATGAAATGTTTTCACCGCTCATGCAATGTAAATAATTTCAGACGCTAAAGGCCAAGATTACCGTAGTTTGTTCGGAAACTTTTTGTAGGAGTTACCACAAGGATACGCTATATTTCGGTGTGAAACACTGTGAAAACAACAGAAACAGCAGTTTCTAAAACCTCCTGCTGTGTACGTCGCGATAAGCAATCAGTTAGTTACCTGGATCCTAATCAAAAATTTATTAATTCCTACATACGTCTTTCGAAACAACATATATATCACTTGTTTGCTACACAGTTCACTTCCACTACTACCAACAAACGTCTTTCTGCCAATAACATGGCCGACAGTCCCAGAAATCAACTCGATTCACCAGGCTATGTCCGTAATCGTAAGGTTCGGTGGAAGAATTGTCAATAATCAATGAATCAATCAACCAATTTCGTTTATTCTAACCATGCTAACATGTAGGCAGTCTTGTTGTCCTCGAGACCAAGGTCTTGGTCTCGAGTGCGCTCGAGTTCGTTTTTAAAAGTCTTGGTCTTGGTCTTGGTCTTGAGGTTCAAAGTCTTGGTCTTGGTCTTGAGGTTCAAGGTCTTGGTCTTGGTCTTGAGGTTCAAGGTCTTGGTCTTGGTTTTTCAAGACCAAGACCAAGACCGACCTAAAATTTTAAATTTTTTCGCGCCATTGCGGTCAATAACGGTCGCAACTCTGGCCCATAGCCAATAATAGATAGCTCTTGTCTGGTCAACCGAGAGCCAGACGAACTGAGTCACAGGCAGTTAGACTTTCAGCCACACAGGTAACCCCGGCAGACTAACCCCCGCGATCAGTGCGCAGGCCAGGCGCCAAAGATCTGGGCCACAGTTACACTCCTCTTGGAAATATCTTACATCATGCACCCTCCCTCTCCGTCTTATGGTTGACATCTTAGTCATATCGGGATGTGGAGTTGTAGGTCAAGTCCGTATATGGACCTACTCTCATACTGGTGGCCTTGATATGACTCCTCACCCTCATTGCCCTCACAATCTCAGAATGTGTGTGTGTGTGTGTGTGTGTGTGTGTGTGTGTGTGTGTGTGTGTGTGTGTGTGTGTGTGTGTGTGTGTGTGTGTGTGTGTGTGTGTGTGTGTGTGTGTGTGTGTGTGTGTGTGTGTGTGTGTGTGTGTGTGTGTGTGTGTGCACACGGTTTGGCTACGTTTGACCAGGTTAATACCAAGGTTAATCGTGTCTGATATATATATATATATATATATATATATATATATATATTTATACAGAGGCGTCTACACCATAGAAACCTTGGAGCAAATGCTCCATACAAGAAATGGGGGGAGATCTGTCAGTGTGTGTGCCACCATTTTAGGGTAGGAAGGAACGGGGAGGGGGGGAAGAAGAAGGGGAAAAGGGACGTTGCTCCAATGACTTAGGGGGGATAAACGCCCCTGTATATATATATATATATATATATATATATATATATATATATATATATATATATATATATATACGCCTTTGAGGAATAGGGTGGATATGATTGTGATTTTTGGGTCGTGGTCTTGGTCTTGGTCTTGGTCTTGAGGTTCAAGGTCTTGGTCTTGGTCTTGGTCTTGAGGTTCAAAGTCTTGGTCTTGGTCTTGGTCTTGAGGTTCAAGGTCTTGGTCTTGGTCTTGAGGTTCAAGGTCTTGGTCTTGGTCTTGGTCTTGAGGTTTAAGGTCTTGACAACAAGACTGCATGTAGGCCTAGGCCTACGCAACTTGTTACAGAGTTAAGGTAGTTACAATAATATACTGTCATCAAACATGAAAAAGCCCGACCTACGGGATTATGTTAATAATAATTATAAAAAAATGCCACGACAGAAGAGGAATTCCGTCTGTTCTCTCCATGTTCTGCGCTTTCAGGCCTTCTTTTATATTGTCCATTCATTTCTACATTATATATATATATATATATATATATATATATATATATATTGTTGGAAGTGGCCTACAGCCATCCCGCCATTATCATCCTCACGTGCACTTTCTAACCTTAGTTAAGACGCACCTCGTTTGAAGCTAGAAGTAGGATGGTCTCGTTGACTATATATAGCAGTGTTCTTGTGTCTACAGGGAGACCGGTTTTAGTTAAGTAAGGCGTAAGACGTGCACTGGTTGTGTCACGCATTGTAAGTACCCTTTGTGGTCGTTTTCAGAGAGTGTACCCTACGTGGTCGCTACTCATGTTTAATTGCCGGTTCTCGAGTTGTATCTTCCTTTGCGGAGTTTGTGCAGGCATCTTCTCGAAGAGTCTGTCTTTTGTCGTCTGCTTTGTCTTGTATGTGTGAGTATCGTTTCAATTATGTACATAGTGTAAATATACCTTTTATCAATATTGCGAAAGTCTTCGTTTTTCTTGTCATTTCTCATATCATTCTAACTCACATTTCACCTCTAGACTAACAAGCTAACAATATATATATATATATATATATATATATATATATATATACATACACATTATATACATGGGCTGCGATCCCGGGGGGTCGATGGGGACAAGACCCCCCACCTTTAAGAGTGGGGGACTCGCCATACATCGGACCCCCAATTTTGAAGAAACCCCCAAAAAGTCATCACATTTTTTCGTGCTAAGGTTATGAACGCGCGAAAAAAAATTTGACCTGTTTTTGACCAGATCAGTTCAAAACTCTTTTTTGACCACATCTGTTCAAGAATGCCCCCCCCCCACCTGTCAAACAAGGTCGCCGCTACTGTTCTGCCTAAAGCCTGCACCTCAAGCCACTGCGTAGCGACCCAAGTGCTCAGTGGCGGCGCCAGGGGTGGGCTAGGGGGTGCTTAGCCCCCTCAAACTGTGGCTCAGCCCCCCCCAAACAAAACGCTGGAAATCTCCGAAGCTTTGCAATGCTAACAAAGGAGGAAGGGAGAAAGGGAAGAGCTTAGGGCTTCAGCCCCCCCCCAAACCTGAAATCCTGGCGCTGCCACTGCAAGTGCTTCTGAATCGTTGCTTCGATCTAATCGACTGTCTACGAAATACGGCACTCTAATCTCTAGTATTTATTTATGTTTTAGTTCCAGAGTTCCTTCTTTTCTTTAGTGGAAGTTTAATTTGGTCACGGAACATCCATTATCCTTAAAGAGTACACAGTGGCGGCGCGTGGGGGGGTACAAAGGGGTGCGGTCGCACCGGGCGGCCACTTGAGGGGGGCGGCACTTTGACTACCTGGAATATTTTTTCGGTGCTTCCTGTGGTCACCGTAGTGTTTCATTTGGTGTTATTACGTGATTCGTGGCTAGAAATTTCAATGAAACTTTAATATCATAATTCAGTGAACTGTAAATCTTCACTGTTCATGCGAGTATGTATTTCTTAGTTTTAAATTGATTTAGATCATTTTAAGCCTATTTTTTCTAGCAGCGGCTTAGCTAGGATATTTTGAGCCCGGGGACGAACTATGAATTTGGCGCCCCGACCACGTTTTACTATTTCACATTTTCCAAATACTAGAATGGCAATTTTAATTTTAATCAAATAAAATATGAAAAATACAGACAGTATATTGCTGAATGGGGCGCAAAAATCATACCTGAGAACTGGTTTGTAGGCTTAAGTAATTATGGATATAACTGAATATATTTGGGACTCCAAAATTTAATCATATAAATTTATCTGGGATGAATTAGTTAAAACTTCATCAAAACAAAGAGTAAAATTATTTATCTTAACCCTCATTTTGGCGCCCCTTCCCTTGGCGCCCGGGGACACATATGCCCTCTGGTTTCTAGAAATAATGATTTCGCTTGATTATATTGATAATGTAGTATTACTTTTGATGCACACCTCTCCTTCTCTAGCCACATCTCCAACCTCCCACACTCCTGTTTCATGCACACCCGTGACTCTCCACCATTGCTACCTCTATTGTTCATTCAAAGTTTGATTACTGCAATTCCCTCTTCCTCAACCTTGAATCCACCCAAATCAAACGTCTGCAACTTATCCAAATCTCACTTGCCAGAGCTGTCACTAGAACGCCCAAACATCATCTTATCACTCCTATTTTTTAAATCATTCCATTGGTTAAAAATCCCAGAGAGAACCCACTTCATTATATTAAACTAACCTACAACTTTCTACAATATTCCCGCCCAAGTACCTTTGTGATCTCTTCACCATTCAGACAACGCGCTCCACCCGATCCTCCTCCTATCTCAGTCTTACTCGACGGCCAGTCGCTATAGTTACTCATCTCAAGTTCTTCAACCGAGCCATATTCAACACAGCACCACGCCTATGGATTGATCTCCCTCTGAACCCGTGGCTTCTCAGTTCCTCCATCATCATTACAATCCGTTCTTTATTCTCCACCTCATGGTCCTCTATAACCATCTGGCTTTCCACTCAAATTGAAATCTCACCTTTTCAAATACTACTCTGACTCACCTGACTCATCATTCAAATTCTTCTCGCAATAAACGACACCCGCCTTGACAGCTGCTCTGCATCTTCTCTTGATCTAGCCCCTTAGAAACGGGACTCGGGTCTCTTTAGAACTACTTTCTGGGGACCAGGGGCGTAACTTTGGTCTGAAAAGTGGGGGGTACCAATTTCTTACACACACGAAACAAGGTTGAGACTGCGATCTCTGAGAAGGCACAATAATAAATATTCATTGGCATTATTCAAAAAGTGGGGGGTACGGTACCCCGCAGTCCAAAAAGTGGGGGGGGGGGTACGGGTACCCCTCGTACCCCCACAAATTACGCCTATGCTGGGGACCCACTCTAATTTTATTTGGCCTTCTGGAAACCGGACTGGAATCTCTTTTTGACTACTCTCTGAAAACTTCCTCTGATTTGATTTGCTAATGCTAAAAGTACTTTAAGTGCGCAGTACACAGTGAAACTAGTAGCGGATCTGCTTCATCTGCTACTGTGCTCTATACTAGGCTAAAGCTACTACTAACTTCCATCATACACAACACAGACAAAATTTCCCTATACTAGACAGGCCTGTCGCCTTACGGGAGGGGGCGGTGGAGGGCGGCACACTGATGCTTCGCACCACCTTTGAAAAATCCACGCGCCGCCACTGAGAGTACAATGCCTTTGACATCCATCTGGCTTGATGTATGGCTCCAGGAGCCATAAATGATATTCTGTGACGCCTTAGGGCCTCACCAAGTCTATTATCCGGCACTGTTTCTTTCTGGGTTATCTAATTTATCGGATGCCGACTTGACTTCTCTAATAGGCGATAACTTTGACCATGTTTTTACTTGAAGCGACCATAGATTGATGCTTTGGGGTCATCCATAAAGGACGTCCGCAATGAGGGGGAGGGAGGGTCATCGAAATGCGGACAAATGCGGACAAGGGGGAAGGAGGGTTATAACCAGTGCGGACGTCCGCATCTAAACTTTTGAATTTGATAGTTTTTTAAACACCACCTTGTTTCAACCTTCCCCAAAAGACGAAAAGGTCAGTGAAGTGATTGCCTAAAACCTCATGTATGGTATAAACTAGGCCTATATTGCGACTTTAAAGAGGCGACTTTAAAGAGGCTTTTCTTACTGCACATCCTGCGATATGAAACCAGAACTGTCGCTTAAACATGCACAGGAACTGTGGAATAATTGTAAAAATAATGATGACATGAAAAATTGGCTTTGACATGCGGACGTCCGCAAAGGGGAGGGAGGGGGTAATGTCAAATGCGGACAAATGCGGACAAGGGGGAGGGAGGGGTCTAAAGTAGGTCATATATTGCGGACGTCCTTTATAGACGACCCCTTTATGAGTCGAGATAACGGCGCTTTAGAAGTCATTAGATTAGATTAGTTTAGAGTAGATTAGATTGGAATCATTGGATTAGATTTGACTGCGTCTGCTAGCGTACGTCGTATCAACTCAGAAAGGATGTAAGGCCGAGTTTGCACTGGATAACGTGGTGTTCGCCTGTCCAGCTAATGCAGATACGTCACTATGCTGAATTAACATAGCAGTCTCAAGTTCCCAGAGATGGTCTCCATGCGAAAAGCGAAAGTGGAGAAGAAATTGGTACCCCCACTTTTTAGACCAAAGTTACGCCCCTGAGTTTCCATACACAGAAGTTGAAAACGGGATTCCAAAAATCATCCCTGGCAGTTGGTTTGGAAGTAATGAGGATGGGAGGGGTAGAGTAGGCCTAGTGGTAACACTCATGGCCAGGAGAGCATAAGGTACGCGGATCGACTCCCGTAACCTCCCTCTATAGGGCAGCGCCTTGTATGGCTGCCAAACCGTGTGTTTAATTAAGATATTGATTGTACTTTCGTGTTTCAATGTAATCTTACTGCGTCTGTCGGTTTGAAATAATAAAGAATATAATTACTATTAACTGGATATTTTTGGGAAGCCAAAATTAAATCTTATAATTCTTTGGAATAAATTAGTTAAAAATGCATCAAAATTAAGAGAAAAATTATTAATTTTAACCCTCATTTTGGCGCCCTCTTCTTTTGGCGCCCGGGGACACGTCTCCCAGCTAAGCCTCTGGCTTAGATGTAGCACTGCCATGCGCTGTCGCGCATTTCCTGTTGGAGCCCCAAAGGAATTGAATCGACTACCAATGTTTATCCATTGCTCGACTTCTTCTTTCAGGAAACACCTCAAAACTCACTATTTCTCACTGGCTTTAAAACATCTGGATGTCTAATTGTTCTTAACCTGACAACTGACTAACCATGCGCAGTGGCGGCGCCAGACCTCTTTTGTAACCAGGGCATATAGCCAGGGCAGTCAGACAAGTAACCTGTGCAGAGGGCGATTTTGGAGAGCGTGGTAGCGCGAGCTTAAATGTTGATCATAATTATTATATAAGATCGCGCTACCGCGCTTGTCATAAATCGGCCCCAACACTATATCATATTTGTCTATAGTCGGGAGGTCAGATGGGCGAAGCCTCCGGAAGCTGAACGCTTTTTGACATTTGTAGGCCCTAAAGCAAATTTTAACATTTCAGTGAATTAAGTGAATTTATATCTCAGTATAGAATAAATATACCTGAACAAATTCTGGACAGGGCAAAAAATCTGGCAGGACATCGACCAGGGCAAAGGCTTTTTTACAAGGACATTTGCCCTGGCGCGCCCTGGTGTATGGCCTAGCGCCGCCTCTGATGCAAAGGTTGAAACTTTTTATTTAACGCTTAGTATTTTTGTGCAGGTCGTCTTATTTATTCATCGCCAGTATTTTTGCCTGATCCCAAGACCTCAGATCATGATGGTCTCTGGCCAGTTCTTTCTTGGCCATTTTCTCCCTTTTCTGTCGTAGGGCATCCGTTTCAAACCCAAGAGTTTGCACTATCATGCGGGAGGTATGCATGTTTGTATGTGTGTATCTATGTATACACTATATAGCCACTTAATATAGCGCGTACCTCCGAAAAGGCGCTGCAGAAACTTGAAGGATGGTGACTACAGAGTTTCAATCAGCAAATAAGAAACTGCACATGAATTAGGCCCTAAACGCAATAGCTTTAAAACAGTATAAAATAAATCACATTGAAACTATTTTGTGCTTCCAAATACGCAGATGTCTGCGTCTTGGTTTTTGTCATTTTCAAGGAACCCTTGCATGCAGGAGAAAAGGTCATTGATACCGAACCAGCCAGCAAGTCCTCAAAGTCTCCTCTCAACGCATCCCTGATTTAACGGATGCGAACCAGTGAGCTCGCGTCTATTCCATCTTGCGGAACACGATCAAGAGCCACAATAATTTCCGTGACTTTGAAGTACAATTATTTTACGATTTTCTATGCTGAACTCTTATTTATTGTCCTGTGCTGAAACAAATCATTTTTACTGAATGTCCTTATTTTCACATTATTCATTTTCTTACTGGAGTGTTGTAAACGTTCGTTATTTGCTCACGCGTAGGCCTTGTGATTTCTTTTAATAGTCGAAGAATTCTTTTCAATTTAACAACTTTGAGATCTGCAACATTGCGTTCGCGTGTCTATTTTTGTTTCTGATAATAACATTTTGAAGGTAATATTGAAATACAGAATATTTTGTATGGGAAGATTTGTGGACTACTGTGTGTTAAACCACCTGTTTGAAATAACCTAATGGCCCCGTTACTGTTCCCTTTGGCCGTAGTTGGACTTGGAGCGCTCCTGAGTCGATCACCTAGAAGGGGCGCCATATAATAATTCCTTAATGATGGTGATGAGTGTACATAATTTTCATAGATACATTCATGCATATATATATGTACGTACGTAAGCTACATAACATTACCAGTGTCTACTGCCATCAGGCACTGGTATATGGATGACTTAGTTTCTCCATCTCTGCGTCCACTTGACCATAAAGTCTCGGAGGAACACTTAATTAAGACGACGCTTCATCGAACCTTAGTGCGTATAATTTACTTTTACAACTGCACGAAATTCATGCATAATTATTGGCATCAAATCACGACGCTCTGATTGTTATAACACTGATGTTGACGTCAATGTAAAAGCAAAATTAGAAACACTGTGCGATATTCCCGCCGGGATTCCGTTGTTATTTGTAGCTTCTGTTTTGGCCAGGGGCGTAACTTTGGTCTAAAAAGTGGGGGGTATCAATTTCTTACATACGCGGCTGTCAGGGGCGTAACTTTGGTCTAAAAAGTGGGGGGTATCAATTTCTTACATACGCGAAGCAAGCTGAGACTGCGATCTCTGGGAAAGCACAATAATAAAATATTGATTGAAATTGTTCAAAATGTGGGGGGTACGGTGCCCCCAGTCCAAAAAGTTTGGATACGGGT
This sequence comes from Allolobophora icterica, assembly GCA_963556255.1. Taxonomy (NCBI): domain Eukaryota; kingdom Metazoa; phylum Annelida; class Clitellata; order Crassiclitellata; family Lumbricidae; genus Allolobophora; species Allolobophora icterica. Next base: position 20,863,970 of record OY744609.1, on the reverse strand, counting down.
ACCCTCGTACCCCCAAATTACGCCTATGAACTTGAGGCATTAACGCCCGTGTAGATCTGTGCATGATTGAAGTGACCGAAATACTCAACACAAAACACCAAAAAGTATTGGCTTACGGGGTTTTACGCCACGCCAGAGGGTCAGCAGGGAAAAGTATAACAAACTATATGTATACTGACAAAGTATTGGCTTACGGGGTTTTACGCCACGCCAGAGGCTCAGCAGGGAAAAGTATAACAACTACTGACAAAGTATTGGCTTACGGGGTTTTACGCCACGCCAGAGGTCCACCTGCCAAGCAAATGAGCTTACGGGGTTTTACGCCACGCCAGAGGCTCAGCAGGGAATTGTATAACAAACTACTGACAAAGTATTGGCTTACGGGGTTTTACGCCACGCCAGAGGCCCTCTTGCCAAACAAATGAGCTTACGGGGTTTTACGCCACGCCAGAGGCTCAGCAGGGAAAAGTATAACTAGTTTAACTACGTACAAAGTATTGGCTTACGGGGTTTTACGCCACGCCAGAGGCCCTCCTGCCAAACAATGAGCTTACGGGGTTTTACGCCACGCCAGAGGCTCAGCAGGGAAAAGTATAACAAACTACTGACAGAGGCGAAAGCTCCGTCGTCGAAACGAGAAAGCGCCCCATCCACCGCAGACCTCCGTCCCCGAGAAAACACCCGGAGCAAAGTAGGGGTTGTTAAACCCCACTATTGTAACAAAGCCGCGGAAACTATAGAGACGATGACGTCATCGGAATATATGAACAAACATTGAAATGACGTCATTTATATTTAAAACTCGTAAAACCTGGGTCAACTCATTTATAAATACCGATAACAGCGCCTATTAAAATAATAAAATAAGGTAGGCCTAGCGCCGTAGCGGTAATATTATTAGAAATGAAATATCCAGTATAATTAATTAAATTATGTTTGCGAGAGCTATTTCTGCGGGACCGTTTGCTAATTTGTATAGCACCACAATATGTTGACAAAGCAACATTCATGATAGTTTTAGATATATAGGCCTAAGCCTACAACGATCTATGTAGGCCTATACCATTATGTACGTTGTATATAATGTAGGTCCTAAATGTAAATCTTGTCCTTCTTGTCCTCTCTCCTCTTTAGTTCCGTAGACGCTTGATAACCTTTATTTTTGCCGGTTTTGGCAGTGATGCGGGTCGAGAGCGCCTCTGATTTGAGTGGCGCTATATAAATGTTCAATTACAATTACAATTACAATTACAAATCATCTAAATTTCTCTGCGCCACACAAAAGCCACGCCAGAGAGACCAGCTTTTACATCACGCAGCTTTTGTGTGGGACAGTGGGACTGAGAAATTTAATAATAATAATAATAATAATAATAATAATAATAATAATAATAATAATAATAATAGGCCTAATCAGGGGCGTAATTTGGTCTAAACAGTGGGGTACCAATTTCTTACATACACGAAACAAGGCTGAGACTGCGGAAGGCACAATAATAAAATATTCATTGGCATTGTTCAAAATGTGGGGGGTACGGTACCCCCAGTCCAAAAAGTGGGGGGTACGGGTACCTCTCGTACCCCCCACAAATTACGCCTATGTTTTGGCAGTCTATTTGCGCACTAACCAGAAAACCTTCTTGCACGTGTTATTTACACCATGTGTTAACTTAGGTTCATAGTTCGAGAATTCGCATTTTACGAATATTACGAATTTTAAAAATTCACGAATTTTAACGAATTTTAACACTGCAGTTTTAAAATTCGTTAAAATTCGTGAAATAATAAAATAATAGAATTTCTTTGCCATGCCAACGAATTTTATTATTTGTTTACTTTTCAATTTTTTAAGCAAGTAAATGTCAGTATCATAGGCAATCAATCAATCAGCCGTAAAAAGACAGCTCACTAGAAACAAACACGATAGTAGGCCTACTGATAATCAGCTACGTACGTTCTACTTGGAGTCTTGAACTTCGATTTCTATCATAGCTGGGGTGTGTGACTGTGAGTGTCATTCAGCAGAACGAAAAACCAACAGTGCCCCATGAACCATGAAATAGTAGGCCTACGTCAGCCGGGTACAGCCTAAGCATAGTTCGAGAATTCGCGACTTTCGGTTTTAAAATTCGTAAAAATTCGCGAATTTTTGGTCTATTTTAAAATTCGTAAAAATTCGCCCAAGTTCGCTGTGCCATTGTTGGGCCTTGTTTACATTGACAGTGGCGCTAGCGATCGTCCTAGACCCGTTAAACGACACTCTCGCAACAGAGATGATTAGCGTCGCCCTCCATCTTCTCCAGGCTAGGGACTGGCACAACCACAAGTAGGGTAGTTCACCCATTTAACCTGTGCATCTCTTGTTTACTATGCGCCTTTATCGTGATTGCTAATGAAGTGGTTAGCGTGGTGGACTGGAAACCCAGACGACGGGACAGGAAGCTGTTTCACGATTCCTGCTACACTTTCGACCCAGCAAATCTGTGAAAGGTGCTCTGCACACTGATACATTGTCATTATACATTGTCAGTAGGAAGATAAGGCGGCGAGGAAGAGACTAAGAAAATTGAAGTCGCTAACATTTATATCAGAGGCTGCCTAGCGGAGTAAGCTTAGCTCTTGCCGCTCTGTCTCTCTGTCTGTCTGTCTCTGTCTGTCTCTGTCTGTCTGTCTCTCTGTATGTCTGTCTGTCTGTCTGTCTCTGTCTCTGTCTCTGTCTCTGTCTCTGTCTCTGTCTCTGTCTCTGTCTCTGTCTCTGTCTCTGTCTCTGTCTCTGTCTCTGTCTCTGTCTCTGTCTCTGTCTCTGTCTCTGTCTCTGTCTCTGTCTCTGTCTCTGTCTCTGTCTCTGTCTCTGTCTCTGTCTCTGTCTCTGTCTCTCTCTGTCTCTCTGTCTCTGTCTCTGTCTCTGTCTCTGTCTCTGTCTCTGTCTCTGTCTCTGTCTCTGTCTCTGTCTCTGTCTCTGTCTCTGTCTCTGTCTCTGTCTCTCTCTCTCTCTCTCTCTCTCTCTCTCTCTCTCTCTCTCTCTCTCTCTCTCTCTCTCTCTCTCTCTCTCTCTCTCTCTCTCTCTCTCTCTCTCTCTCTTCTCTCTCCCTCTCTCTCTCTCGCTCTCTCTACCTCTCTACCTATCTCTCTCTCTATCTGTGTGTGTTTGTCTATCTGTGTGTGTCTATCTGTGTGTGTCTATCTGTGTGTGTCTCCATTTCTCTCTGCCTTTCTCTCTCTGTGGCATTTCGATTCAATAACGGTAGAACTTCTGCTTATGAGCAACAAGACAACAAGACAAAAAATAAACAAATGCTTGTTTCACGTGAATTAGGCCTACAGTAACTGTATACGAAGTGCAGAGTAAGGTAGACGTCAACGACATTGGGAGTTGGGAACTACAAGCTCAGACTTGTTGTCCTCGAGACCAAGGTCTTGGTCTCGAGTGCACTCGAGTTCGTTTTTAAAAGTCTTGGTCTTGGTCTTGAGGTTCAAGGTCTTGGTCTTGGTCTTTGTCCTGAGGTTCAAAGGCAAGACCAAGACCAAGACCGGCTGTCAATATAAACAGTCATACATACATGTATAGTGTATACATACATACATACATCCCCACATGCATACATACATACATACATACATACATACATACATACATACATACATACATACATACATACATACATACATACATACATACATACATACATACATACATACATACATACATACATACATACATACATACATACATACATACATACATACATACATACATACATGTATACATATATAAATACACACATACATAAATACGTATACCAGACCGAACGTGTCGTTGATTATAATGGCCAAGTTAATGTCTTGGTACATCCAGGCATTGGTGCTTAAGAGTGGAGCCATTCACAGATGCAATTATAACACTGGTCAACAATGATTTTATTGCCGATTATATTAGAGCGATTTTAGGGTAAACCTGTGGTGCTGATTCCGAATATGGAGTCGGTTTGGCTAGATTGGCTCTAGTTTTTGAGTTATTCGACTAATTATGAGAATTTAATGGTTAAACGGAGCACAGTAACAAATCGCATTGAAATTGTCTCAAATTTTGTACCAAAGTGCACACATAAAATACATAATGGCATTGTCTTCGGTCTGATAACATTTAAACATGGTAAGCTGATTAATAAAAATCACAATTTTTTGACTTTTCTAAGGCTTTTGACACTGTCAGACACTCTTTCCTGGCCGACCAACTGGCCATTGCACTAAGTTCCATGGTATCACATCGTCCCTGGCCTGAATTAATGCAAGTATCATACAGGGCTCCGGCATGGGTTCCACCAATTTTGTTGTAGCCATGTCTGGTTTAAAACCTCTCTACCACTTTAATCGCATCTTCAAATTAGCAGATGACTGCTATCTTCTCATACTGGCTTCTAATATCTCCACCACTGTTGCAGAACTTGATCACATAAATGCCTGGGCCCAGAGATCCAATCTTCATCTTAACCATTCTAAATCCAGCGACATTATATATCTTCACCAAGTCCAAGACGATCCTTAAATCGTATCCACCACCTATATGCGGAATCTCAAGGGTCTCTTCATTAAAAATATTGGGAATTGAAATAACCAATAAGTTTGAATTCTCTCCTAATATCCAAAAACTGAGCATAAAGGCTAAACAATCCCTTTACGCTCATCGTATCTTGATTTCTCATGGGCTCTCGAGCCCCAGGCTTCATGACGTGATACGGGCTACCACTGTATGCTATGCTGTTCCCAGGTATGGTTGCTTTGCCAACAAGAGGGAACTTGATCATTTGGGCGCAATTATTTGTAAGTTGGTTCGTCTTGCTCCCTCCCTCCTTCTTTTCCTACTTTTGAGGAACTCTGCAAAAGAGCTGATCGTGGTGTGGTCTCTTTAATAGCATTCTCAAAAACCCTAGTCACCTCCTCCATGACCTTCTACCTCCCGTTCTAAAGACTGGGTATGATTTGCGCCCTCGTTCCCATAATCTGATTCTCCCTAGATTTGACTCCCTTACCCAAAGAGATTTGCTGTGTAGGATGCTGTACAGTTAGGCTCTGTTTCTATTATTTCATTTATCATCTAACGTCATTATTACTGTTATATTTTTTCTTTCCCCTTTGTGTATGTAAAGCGCTGTGCGTTTGCTAGCATTTATTAAAGAATATACTTACTTATTTACTTAATTAATTAATTAATGCACAGTTAAACGCCATTTGTACGATTTTCTTTTATGTCGGTTATCAGGACAATCACGTTGGAGGCTCTAGCAATAGTCAGCCATCATGTGTCTGTCCCATTTGCCTTAAAACCGGCACCTTTCTTCCATGACCTTTATATCTTGGTGAAACCTCTCATCTAGTCCCCGGCGCCGCCGCCATCCGCCGCCGCCGCCGCCGCTAAGCCCTCAAGTCGAAACCAGTCGCTAAGCTATCGACTGCTAGCGACTTCGTTCACTTAATATTTTGCTTGTTTTAATCGCGGTTTCCAAGTAAACAATGACAGAACAGTGCTTCTATTAGTTAACAGCTGATAACATATAATCAATTGTACGTCCATGTTGTTGTCTATCAATGCAAATATACCTAAGTAGAAAGTGAAACTGAAATTTCCAGTAACTGAAACGAAAACGGAAATTATTTCAGAACTTAATCTGTAATAAAAACTGAAATTATTTCAGAACTGGAACTTTACCTGAAATGGAAATTACGAACCCAAAACTGAGTTAAAACTGAAACTATAATTATTTTCAAAATTGAAATATCACTGGCTTGGACTTAGTGGCATGCTTTATTTTTTTTATATACACTTAAATGCGTCACACATTCACATTAACAATAATTTTCACAGTCATCGGTTTGTCCTCTGTCAGCATGCCCACATGGAGCGGAGCCCATGTAGGACCCATATTCCCATACTGGACCCGTATAGAGTTCATATGGGTGACAGGATCCCATATCTAATGCCCACGGAAATGATGACACGGTCAGTACAATGTGCGGTGAAATGCATTATATTGTTAGGTAATCAGGTATGTCCAATAGACATACCTGATTACGTGAGAAGTCGATAGCAAGTCGCTAAGTCAGTCGATAAGTCTAAGCGACTTAGTCAGTCGATAAGCATGCGACTTAGTCGACTGAGTCGCTAAGTCAGTCGCTAACTCATCAAGTCAGTCGGTAATTGCTTAGCGACTGACTCCGGGGACTACTCTCATCTTGTTCCTCACTGACATGTCCAAGACTATATGGAAATCTATTTAAGTGGCTATGAAGAAAGTGTACCTTTATGCTCATATTAGTACCCAAATTTCTTAAGTTTGTGAGCATGTTTTGCACCAGTTCTTTGTAATTGTCTGCTTAGTTGTTGCCTGAAAAGTTCTGCACAACTAAGACAAAACTGCAACAGGCAGAAGCTTCAAGACCATTCATATATTTTGTCAGTCTTGTTGTCAAGACCTTAAACCTCAAGACCAAGACCAAGACCAAGACCTTGAACCTCAAGACCAAGACCAAGACCAAGACCAAGACCTTGAACCTCAAGACCAAGACCAAGACCAAGACTTTGAACCTCAAGACCAAGACCAAGACCAAGACCTTGAACCTCAAGACCAAGACCAAGACCAAGACCACGACCCAAAAATCACAATCATATCCACACTATTCCTCAGACGCGTATATATATATATATATATATATATACATATATATATATACACAGGGGCGTCTATCCCCCTAAGTCATTGGAGCAACGTCCCTTTTCCCCCTCTTCTTCCCCCTCCCCGTTCCTTCCTCCCCTAAAATGGTGGCACACACACTGACAGATCTCCCCCCCCCCATTTCTTGTATGGAGCATTTGCTCCAAGGTTTCTATGGTGTAGACGCCTCTGTATATATATATATATATATATATATATATATATATATATATATATATATATATATATCAGACACGATTAACCTTGGTATTAACCTGGTCAAACGTAGCCAAACCGTGTATGTACACACACACACACACACACACACACACACACACACACACACACACACACACACACACACACACACACACACACACACACACACACACACACACACACACACACACACACACACACACACACACACACACACACACACACACACACACACACACACACACACACACACACACACACACACACATGAGGAGTCATATCAAGGCCACCAGTATGAGAGTAGGTCCATATACGGACTTGACCTACAACTCAACATCCCGATATGACTAAGATGTCAACCATAAGACGGAGAGCGAGGGGGTGCATGCTGTAAGATATCTCCAAGAGGAGTGTAACTGTGGCCCAGATCTTTGGCGCCTGGCCTGCGCACTGATCGCGGGGATCAGTCTGCCGGGGTTACCTGTGTGGCTGAAAGTCTAACTGCCTGTGACTCAGTTCGTCTGGCTCTCGGTTGACCAGACAAGAGCTATCTATTATTGGCTATGGGCCAGAGGTGCGACCGTTATGGACCGCAATGGCGCGGAAAAATTTAAAATTTTAGGTCGGTCTTGGTCTTGGTCTTGAAAAACCAAGACCAAGACTTTGAACCTCAAGACCAAGACCAAGACCATGAACCTCAAGACCAAGACCAAGACCAAGACTTTGAACGTCAAGACCAAGACCAAGACCAAGACTTTTAAAAACGAACTCGAGCGCACTCGAGACCAAGACCTTGGTCTCGAGGACAACAAGACTGTATTTTGTGAAATCAGAATCCATGATAAGTTTACGATTCCAACTTATATAGCATTCGAAGTGTCCGGAGTGGAGGTAGGTAACAGTGTCTGGACATGGTCCGGACAGGGTGTCCGGACAGTTCACAGAGTACAGAGGGACAGCAACTAACATCAAGACATAATCCGAGCCAAACAAGTAAATACATACACACATACAGGCAGACATATACACACATACAAAGGCACATACGCACACAAACAAAGACATATATGCACATATACAAAGACACATACGCACACATACAAAGAAGCATACAAACACACATACAAGGAGACAAACACACGGACGCGATGCTGGCCGGCATATTCGCTACAAAACGCAAAATTAAAGTATTTAGTTGTTTATTTCGAGGTGTCCATTATCTCATGAACTAGAGCCAATTCGAAAAAACCACTTCCATTTTTGAATTCAGCGACCCCAAAATACCAAAGAATTGTTCATAATTATAGCCTATCCTTGGCAACGAGAAAATTTTTTTTATTTGTTGACCAGTGTAATCGGCTCTCGTTCGTCGGCGAACTTGATCATGTTTAGTTTAGAGACACACTGGACGGTACGCAGGGATGAGGGAGGCAACTTGGAAGGGCAAAGATGACACGAGACAAAGAAAGGGACAGAGAAGGAAGGACATGGAAAAAGGAACACAGAGGAGGGACACTTAGAGGAGGAGGAAGGGAGCGGAGGAGGACGAGAGACAGAGAGGAGAAAACATGGATAACGGAACATTTGGAGAGGGACATACTCCAAATGACAAGCAGTGATAATACACGGAGAGAGGTAGCGAGCATAATAGGAGGAAAGAGGATTATACAGATTTAACCTTGTCACCTACTTAAGACACTCCCTATTCTGCATTCTGCATAAGCAGTAGAACATCTGTCTTCTCAAACACGGCAGTATCGCCCATTCCACTGTTGTAAATCTAATACATTGTAATAAAATATATGTAACCTCTAATTTATTTAGCTCAATTTCGAGACATCTCTTGGTCCATCCCGGAAAAGCCGAACAACACAAAATACTCATATAGACTGGAATGGCTACGCAACTGTTTGTGTTGAGGATTAGAACGCGTAAAGATCAACATAAAATGTCTGCTAACGGAGCACAGCCGCCGTGTACTGTAGTCAGACACTTCATTCGGACTCTGTACGAGCGTATCTGCCCTTTAGCCACCCATACATTGTTTTGTGTACCAAACCCAAAATGATCTGCTACCAAGGGGCCCAGAAAACCTCTGGTTGTCCAGGTGTGCGAGGATGTGCATGATCTCTGAAGCTAGTCTGTAATGGCAACGTTAAATATACATCGAATATAAGCTAGTTACTTATGTAGCGCCGCCGTTGTAGTACGCAAGGTATCAGCTGAAAGAATTTGATGGTAACTGTTTGGTCCTTTGTTTTAAGTTAATCCATAGTCAATCCCTTTTTCTCCAGGAGACGCAGTAGCGGCCTTAGGATATTTCGGGCCCCGTGCAGAGTATAATGTACGGGTCACCCATGACACAAGTCAAATTGTTTTTCATTGCTAATCGTTTTATTTTAGTACATTGTTAGCAAGTACAAGTCAAATTTAACTGTAGGCCTATATACACGAGATTGTTGGGATATAGAGGAAGTTGCATGGGCGGCGATCTAGGGGGGGGGGGGACGGAGGGGACATGTCCCCCACCTTTAAGAGTGGGGGGACACTCCATGCATTTGTCCCCCCCCCCCCCACATTTTGAAGAAACACCAAAAAAGGCGGAGAAATGTAATTGCGCGTGAGGGTTTTCGCAGCGTTTTTGACCAGACGATGTAAAAATATTTTTTTTAAGGAGAAGTGTCCCCCCAAAAAAAATTATGAGAAAGAAGAAGGAATTCGTCAAAAAAGTAAAAATTGTTTAGACGAAGAAATAAGAGAAAGAAAAGGGTTATTGCTGGGAGACGGGGAAAAAGTAGTAAAACGTGGTCGATGACAAAAAAGGTCATCAACTTTTTTCGAGATGAAATCGATGTTTTGCGGAGATTAATTGGTGAAAATGAAAGTGGGGAAAAAAGTAAAGAAGTGCGGAAAAAGAGGATAGGGCCTAGTGTAAGTGTAAAAAGAGGTGAAGGACTAAAAAAAGGTCATCAACTTTTTCGGAGAGGAAAGGGAAATTTTTCGGAGATGAAGTGGCAGAAAATTTTTTTGGGGGACAAGATTTTCCAAAACCGGTCGTCGACGAGATCGTGGCCGAGTTTGTCTCCCCCACCTCTCAGACAAGATCGCCGCCACTGGGAAGTTGATTTTTATTTTATTGACAAAAGAGAAGATTTTAATCGAAACCATAATATTATTATTAGGGTATTTGTTCATGTTAATTTTCTGAGACATTTTCGGCCCCCCCCCCCCAAGTTGCGGGCCCCGTGCGACCGCACGGTTCGCACGCCCCTAAAGCCGGCACTGGGAGACGCCAGGTCAAAGGGGTCAAACGAAATACGATGGGTAATGAGGATATATATAATATTATATTTATAGCATATGTGTGTGTGTGTGTGTGTGTGTGTGTGTGTGTGTGTGTGTGTGTGTGTGTGTGTGTGTGTGTGTGTGTGTGTGTGTGTGTGTGTGTGTGTGTGTGTGTGTGTGTGTGTGTGTGTGTGTGTGTGTGTGTGTGTGTGTGTGTGTGTGTGTGTGTGTGTGTGTGTGTGTGTGTGTGTGTGTGTGTGTGTGTGTGTGTGTGTGTGTGTGTGTGTGTGTGTGTGTGTGTGTGTGTGTGTGTGTGTGTGTGTGTGTGTGTGTGTGTGTGTGTGTGTGTGTGTGTGTGTGTGTGTGTGTGTGTGTGTGTGTGTGTGTGTGTGTGTGTGTGTGTGTGTGTGTGTGTGTGTGTGTGTGTGTGTGTGTGTGTGTGTGTGTGTGTGTGTGTGTGTGTGTGTGTGTGTGTGTGTGTGTGTGTGTGTGTGTGTGTGTGTGTGTGTGTGTGTGTGTGTGTGTGTGTGTGATGGACGTGGATTGGGAATTGAAATGCTACTTCTTAGTTTGGCGCGAAATCTACGCCACGTGAGATTGGTAGACATGGGTTCTTAAAGCGTGTATCGAAGGATGGGCTGCAGACGAACAGCCGCTCCCTTCTGGAATCTCTTATATATATAAATGAGACGATCAGAGGAGCGTATTCTACTTTGTTTCGGCGTTCAGCTGCGTTGGTTCGACGTCCGAGAAGCGAGTTGTATTTCGTTTTGCTCTTCACATTCCGGTGAATGTTAGACATGTTGCAAAAGACGCTCGTCGTTGTGTTGGCACCACATGTCTACGTCGCATTCCTCGCACAGATTTCCAAGGCCGAAAATTCAGCAGCTACAGGCAGGGGCGTAACTTTGGTCTAAAAAGTGGGGGTACCAATTTCTTCTCCACTTTCGCTTTCCGCATGGAGACCAATTTGAACATATTACCCTGCAGGTGTTCTCATTAATTTCTGTGTCAATAAAAACAAGCCAACTTTTCAATTGCAGTGATAATAAAATATTGATTGGCATTGTTTAAAAAGTGGGGGGTACGGTACCCCCCAGTCCAAAAAGTGGGGGGTACGGGTACCCCTCGTACCCCCCACAAATTACGCCTATGGCTACAGGTAGGCTATTTCTTTCTGCGAGGACGTGGGTTTGCACCTATGCATAAAGTCGTTCCTGTGTATTTTCAGTTGATGTAATTTAGAAAAGCACCTGGTAGGGCTCCTTATAGCGTACGAATTTTAGGTGTAGGGGACCTACTACGTAGTTTGACGCGAGGGTGAGCGTTTACTAATGCCTCTTCTATCTACATGTTTGGAAAGTTTACTGGCGCCGGTATGGGCCCAATAACTAGTCCTATGTTGGCATGCTGCAATGGATAGTCTTCGGCTTGTACAGGTAGTGCTAGTTTATTTTTCACGGTTCTGTTTTGAGAAATCGTGAGAAAAGACTGAAACCTGATTCGACTCGTATGTATGTTCCTGAATGGAAGGAGATGCTGCGACAATGCGACATCCTATCTGTGTTTAAACGTAGAGCAGTTCGTGTATTCTGACGTTTACTGTCCCGTTTTTCATTTCCTTGTCTTCTGCCAACTATTTCGCTCGCTCTGTAGGTGATAGTCGTATTGTGACCAGAGCCAAAGCGTTACTGTCCCTTTTCGGCCTAAGGTTCTAGAAATTCTCCATCTTCATCTTCATCGTCGTCATCGTCATCATCATCATCCAGTACTTGCTAAGTTGTCGCCACTCCACTTGTGCTCGGCAGCGCCTTACACAATGATACGATCGCGCTATAGAAGTTCCGGATTAATTTGTATTTGTTTGTTTGTTTGTGCTGTCGGCTCTAGGAGCCCTAGCGATCGCCATGAAACACCGTCTCCATTGCCGTCTTGCTACTTCCCCAGTACTAGTAGCCCTTGGGTCGCGTGTCGGCCTGGGAGTCCCATCAGCGCTCCGGCCTGGGAGTCCAACCATCAGCGACGATCGGCGCGGTTTGAAGTGTCGCATGACGATTTTCTTGGCATGTTAACAGGGGTGGTTTGCCATTGCCTTCCCCTGGTTTTGCCTGCCGTGCCCGTTCGTCCCCCCTCCATTGGAAGGGTACTTCCATTGGAAGGGTACCAACAGTCCGCACCACGTGAAGGTGGGCACGGAGGACTTTGGTTCACCAGCCCAGGTCGGATCCGAGTCTACGCTCGTGAGAGACGTCGGTCAGGTCGCCTCCCTGCTTTACTCTGTGATAGAGTGACTGGTGAACCTTTGCATTTATGAACAGTAATTTGTATTACTGTTCATAAATGTACCGTGTTACGTAGGATGTGTTTTGGATCTGGCGTTTGTGGTTGATAAATATGAGACCATAGAGGAATCTATCCCTCCTGGAAGAAACAGTTGGCTGCTCATAATCAACTTCCTCAAGGCGCTCTGGAATTTGATAGTCTGTCCTCGTGGAAATCACATTGGACTAGTGGAGTTAAAATTTCTCCTTTTCTGGATTCCGGGCTTGCACAACCCGGGCCGAATTAAATGCAATCCGGGCACTGCCCATAATTAACCAGGGGTGGTTACGCCACTGACCATGCATCAGATTCGTGCGACTGAATGAGTTAAAAATGTTCGTAATAATAATAATATTTTCGATGGGTTAGTGAAGGGACCACAACTTCTAAAGTGGTTCTAAATGTATGCTTTAATGGTGTAATCACTGTGTAATTGTTCTTTATCACTTCAAAGATGAGCTGGATTGGTTTCCCAGTCACTTTTAGTACACGCTTGTCGTTCTAGTATAATGGTTAAAAATGTCCACATGTATAAACTGTATGAATTCATAACGAAGCTAATTATACACAACATACCCCCAGAGTTCTAGAAACATTTTCAAGACATTTCTAAAATGAAATTATTTTAGTTGAACTTCAAAACAAAGTACACGTCAAACAGAATAAAACAAAACCAAAAAAACAGTTTTCAATGATGTTACGATGGCTACTGGGTTCTTTAAAAATTTAGAAATGCTAATAATTTTGTAAATTTATAAAAATGTTAAATTTGTCCTATTTCAGATCTTGACCGTAGTGCGCCTACCTAGTTCACTGTACATGGAAATGTGCCTAAACCTATCAACAAGTCTCAATATCCGCTTCAACGCCAATGTCTTTTAACGAACTCCAACACCTTTACAACCACATATGTTATTAGAAATGTATGCACAAGCACAAGCAATATTTCGATGATTTCTGGACCAGTTTTCACGATCGTTGGGTTTAGTAGGACCAAGTGCATCACCGTGGCGACTGCTGAAAACTCGTAACCAATGTTGTCGAACTCAAGCTCTTCATAAAGACGACTGTAAGTATAAAGATAAAACACAAAGTCAGACAAAATATTAAAACTGGTGCAAAGCCAATATTTTACTGACCGTTGAACACCCCTATAACCACACCCACACACACACGCGCGCGCACACACCTACACACGCACACACACAAATCTACACACATACATACACACACACAGACATGCAGACACACACACAGTGAGAGACTAGAGCTCTCCACTGTGACAGACCGATAAACAAAAGAAAGAAAGACACACAGACAGAGAACCCAAATGAAAGGTCTTGCAGCGCCCACAGAAATTTGCAGTGCCTAAAATACTCAGAAATGTCAAACTGTCAAAATGTACTTGAACTGGCAAGTAAAATTTCAGGTATTAGAATGAAATCGTGTGTAGTTGACTTGACCTAATCTCTAACCACGTTTTGGCATTGTGCAGAATTTCACATACAGGATATTCGTAGAATCCGATCTCTTTTACTTCTTACTATCTAGTCCCACAGGCTTATGCTTTGGTTTCCATCAGACCTGACAAATATTGTAACCCAATCGAGCAGTGTTTGGCTCTAGCGCATTTTCAGTCGCTGATCCGAGGTTCTGGAATTCACTGTCCAGTTCAGTTCATACTCGCCATAGCCTGCTTCAGGTTTCCCGGATCTATCAAATTTCCACCTGGCTTCACCAATGGATTACAATTTTTTATTGCGATTTTACTCACAATGACAAACGATTGAAGTCTTGGACATTATGACAATGAAACTACAGAAGTAATTGGACTAGGTTTACTGAATGGGAGGTTAACCAGAAAAAAACTATAAAATAACGTTTTTGACAAGTCCCACATACATCTGTACATATGTACATGCATGCATACATACATACAGACTGTATTTGCCATTGGAATACTTGAATAGATAAAATTGACACAGCTATGAGCAAATGTAGGCGTAATCAGAAGAAAAAAAAACAGAAAATCAGAATGCAACTAACCCGATGATGATGTAACAGGCAACGGTGAAAATTATGTCCAAAAACAGATGTAAGCCTCCTCTTTCCACCACGGGCTGACCGGGTACGATGCCAGAAAACCAGATGTTGTTGATCAATTGCACTGCTACGAATGACGAAATCATCATGCAGGCAGGCTCACTGTAACTGAAAGTATAGAAATTATTCACACATGTATGTGTTGTTAAAAAAAGACACTTAGGATGACGATCACCTATGTTGTAAAGTTTTGTTGTCCAGTGTGAATGAACTAAGGAACTTCAAAGCATGGCATTGCTTTGACTGAGTTGACAACTAAGCGGGTTGACAACCTGATTGTGGAGCCTTCCAAGATTTCAGCAAAGGCATCTTCTAGTAGAATATGATTAAGCCTAACGGGCTCTGCAGACAAGAAACTTAGCAACATAACAATGCAGCGAATTTGTACTAAGGCGAGCTGGGATGCTGAAACGGGTGTACCGTTGTTGGAAACGGTGGTCATGTTTGCAACTCATTCCAATAGTTCTTCTTGAGTTCAGGATAAGATTCAGAACCGAAGAATTCATTAGCAATGCCACAGAGGGGCAAAGGGTCAGCTACCCATCAGTCTGGATGTGGGATTAACACAAATCCAGTGAGTTTCAGGTGGTACACCTTATTTGGTTTCACAGTTTCCTCCCTAGTATTGATTAATCACACAGAACAGGAAATATCTTGACCACTTGTTCAAATGTATGCAACATGCCATCAATGTCTTGAATTAGCTAGCTGTCGCTAGTCTTTCCAGCTATCACATTATTGTAATTAGCAATAATAGATTTACATAGTGCCTCTCGCAAGAGACAAGTCAGAATCGCTCCCTAAATAATGACAGAAAACCAGGATTGCATAGAATGGTTTTCAAATGATGGTGGAATTCATTTATGTAAAGTAAGAGCATTCTTATGTTATAGAGTGCTAAGCAACTATTCCAGGAGTTGGACCAATCACAGCGAAGTTCTGTGCTGCACTGCAGTGATTCGGAACAAGGAACACCTGACCTGGTCACCCCTTGCAGTGGAGTGAAGAAATCTATGGCCAGGAATGGATGAGACCGACACACACACACACAACATACATATACTAGTGATACTGGGAAATTCAGAACTTAATGAATTTTTAACACATAAATCTTAGTTACAAATGAAACATCTCCAGCTTCTGGGGACCTTCTCGTCACATCCCTAGCAGGGGCACTAGAAGTTTCCTACATCCCTTGCCTTGCCCCAAACTCGTAACTCTGGCAATTTCACTAGATGAAATGGCTGTACAGAAGTGTTACCGTAAACTTAATTTTTTCCAAAGTTTCTAGTGAGTATAGGCTGACTGCGATAAAATTTTGAAGAACAGTTGAGCATTACATAAAATTATTACCATCATAATTATTCTTCGTATAATTCATCTTCCTGTCGTTTTAATTCCTATAATTCTTATTAATATTATTAATAATAATCACAATTATCAAGTGTTATTTTGTTCTATTCATTTGAAATATTTAATCTAGGCTACAACTGTAGGATTAACGTGAGGGTTTAAAATCAATTTATAAAATATTACAAAACGACTGTATTTGTTTGGTATTTTTCTTATTATTAACCCACAGGGTGTAGAAGATTATTCTATAGATGCAATAGAACTTGCATCTCTGCAATGGTCAGTCTGTGCAGAATGTCATTATTATGAAGGTTATCTGCCGTTGGAATATGTGACCAATACATTTCAACAGATAAGTACCCTCCTAGCACGTCAGCGTCTTTTTGAGGCCAGAAACAGACAATGATACATATAATAAATTAACAACAATTTATTATTCTACCTTAAATTGACTAATTTCACAGTGACATGACTTCTCAACATGACCTATCACTCTCGCAATAAGCATGCTTCAATTTAATATTGCAAATAAAAATAACATAAGCTTACGTAGAGACCCATTCGTCGGCACCTGTGCCTTCCAAAAGCCAATTTGTCGCATTTGATGCTGCATTCCTCTGTCCCCAAATTTGATACCATGTACACAATCCACCCGCTACAAACTGCATAGAGTCGACCACTGCCTGATTAGAAATTCCCATCTCTTGCAATACGCCTTCTAAACCAATAAACGATATTCTCCAAGCCGACAACATAAACACAAGCCACGGAAGTCCAACAAATGTCCCTAAACCGAATTTCCTAACACGTGACTCCGACTGCTCTCTGACAAATTCAACTATTCTGGCTATAATGGCAACGGCAAACATGACCGTACCAGAGAAACCCATGGCAGACGCATTTACTCCACAAAAAAAAAGAACAAAATTCAGAGGAATTTCCAACAAAAAGAACTGAAACAATCCTAAAATAATTGGCCCTAAAAAAACGCGAAACAAAAATTCACCGATCCCAGTAGCCATCTTGGAGCCGATGTAACTCGTAACGGTCAAATTGGTAGCCATGGTAACAAAACATTTTATAATGCTCATGCGCAGAATGGCGCATGCAAACGTTAGCCGTGAGATACCATTTTTGGAAAGTAATTAACATAGCATAACTTTTATTGATCCCAAATCAAACATCTGCATAATAAATCATCTCTTTGCCTTTTAAGGATAATAGAAATTTTTTATAGGGCCTTGTATAATAGGCTTAACATTAAAACTGGAACCGATTCGACACCCCCTGCCTATCGATTTTGATTTGACTAAGCGCCTGTGAATAAGTTGGTTCCCGCGACGGAGCTTTTTTGGGCGCTCTAGAAGTCTCGAGATTACGATTACGATTACGATTACGGTTAATGTGAAGTGAAATCCCTACGGCTGCGCCATCTCATTACCAAACTGTCATTTGGGAAAAGGCCTATCTTCCACACATTGATGCTCCGACACCAGCCTCATCAGGATGGAGTGTGGATGAAGAAGGTGTTCTCGTACCAGTGCGGTCTACAATTGGTCCGGTGCTCCAGTCGTGTCTAGAGTTTGTCTGATGTTGATACATGTAACACCAAGCGCTGCTGCTGTCGAAATGTGAACTTGCCATGTACACTTATGTGCAATTGCATTGACTGCACCATGCTTGAAATAGCTTTAGTCAAGTCATGAAACACGAATATTGTGTACATAAATAATGTATAAAATGGTCAAACAGCAATCACAGGCTACTAAAAATGTCATGTAAATAATGATGGTTAAACTGTAATAACATCAGTGAATGATATAGAATGTTACTTCATTTGCATTCTTTGACCAAGAAAACACTACTCCAGACTGACCGCAATTTTGTCCGCCATTTTGTTTTATAACCATTTGAAGATAATTTGGCCGCCATTTTGTCCGCCATTTTGTTTTCTGGCAGTGCTACATATTTGTCTTTAGTTCCATCGCATTCCTTGACCCCGAAAAAGTTAACTTAGACTCTAAAAGCATGTTTCCATCACATACATGGCTTTACTTATAGCCATTTGAAGATATTTTGCTGCCATTTTGTCCGCCATTTTGTTTCTGGCAGTGCTACATATTTGTCTTTAGTTCCATCGCATTCCTTGACCCCGAAAATGTTAATTTAGACTCTAAGATCATGTTTCTATCCCATACATGACTTTACTTATAGCCATATGAAGATAGTGGCCGCCATTTTTGCCGCCATCTTGTTTTCCCATGCAACCGCTAAAAATTCAGCTTGCTAACCGCGATTTTCGTTTTCAGCAGGGTAAAATTAGTGTAGAAACGCCGGCTAGCAAATTGTTACATGATTTCAATCCAATCAATCAATCAATCAATCAATCAACTAGACATTTATATAGCGCGCTCTTCAAGGCAACTATTCAGAGGCGCTCCCAGCCCAACCTCGACGAAAGAGAACAGTCTTAAGAGCAGAGAAGAAAGAGGTGGACGAGTCTCGAGGAAGAGACCGCAGTTCGAGAGGAAGGCCATTCCAGACCGGCAACGGAGAATGCTCGCTGTTGCATGGTTGCAGTGCGAGCAAAAGGAACATGTAAGTCACCGCGGGCTGTGGAACGGAGTAACGGTAACCAAGAAGTGCGGACGCTGGAAAGCAGAGCTCACGTAGATAAAAAGGAGCTCAGCCAAGTTGACATTGCCAGACAATAGAACTTAGAAGCAACCCGGGATACAATGCGCTGCGAAAAAGGAAGCCAGTGGAGGACGTCACGCATGTAATCAGACACGTGACCAAACTTAGGAATGCGCCCAGAGCGTAGGACGCGTTCAAGGCAATGCAGTCGAGTGTGAGGGAGACCAAGATTTGCTTCTAACAATGTCGTTTTGAGATTCCAAGCCTAGTCTAATGGGGTAAGCAGCCGCGTTAAGTACCGATTGAAGGGCAGAAATACGGACTTTCGGAAGGCCTAACAGTAAAGATTTACAATAATCAATTCGGCACAGGGGTGGACTGGCCCACCGGGACACCGGGAAAAATCCCGGTGGGCCGCCAGGGTCGGTGATATTTGGGCCGCTTCCAAGTTCTTAGACAAAATGTCTAAAAATCGGTTATTTATAATAATTTTTATGGTATTTATGACGGAGTTATTTTTTTATTCGCTAGAAGGCACAGGGCTGACGACAGAAATTCCGGGCCCATAGGCAGAGCAGTCACGGGCCCCTTAAACTATCTTTAGGCTTTATGAGAAATTTGACGAAAATAAATTGAAATAAAAAGTGCGGGTACGATCGTACGATACTATATTTATATATACAACTACGATTTTATTTAGTAATATTATATTTAAAAAGGCATAAATCATAAACTTTGCATAACTGATTATAATATTTTTCATAAGTTGATTGCGGGCCGGGCGGCCGGACCCCTAAAACTCTCCGGGCCCCTGGGCATCCCCCCCCGCCCCTTCTCGGCGGGCCTGAGAAGGCAGACCTATATAATTTAATAATTAACAGTTGAATCTTAAAACGAGGTTCTACTTTCGCTAAGTTTGTTTTTGACGAAGATTCTTTTATTATTATTGGTTAATAAATTAATGAAAAATTTACGGTTATGAGTGATTTTAATTTGAAACGTAAATGTAAAGATGGTGCGGAAAAGGTAAGAGATAAGAAACTAAAAATTCTTGCTAAAGATGGAGCCAAGTGCTAAAATCTAGTCGCTTTATTTAAAGTTACTCAAGGCTAAGAGACCGTCACTAAAAATGTTCGACGATTAGGTAGAGGACAGCGTCAATGAAGATTCTCCACATGAACTCTGGTACGACCAAGTTGGGCATAAGAGTGACGAACTTACGAAATGCAAATCTTGCAAAAAGTCCTGTTTGCTGCTTTTCTGTGTTACATAAATACAGTGTCTTTGGTCAGACTAAAAGGCACCTCTTTTGTGCATATAAACTCTAAGAGACCATCCATATGGTACGTACGCATGGAGGGTGGAGGGGGTTAACCCAGATGCATGTGCTTGCGTATGCTTGCGTATGGTGGTCTTCTGATAATGTACGTACGCATAGGAAACGGGGGAGGGAACCTATAATTTGTCTACATTGGCCTTCAACTTGATTGGCCTTCAAGTGAGCCAGAGTTCAGTCTTTTCAGCTATCAGGTACTACCAGAGGAAGTATGACTGTGGGAGAGGTGTCACCTGTATGCCACCTTACGGTCCTTACCTCTGAACGCTATTATTAAACTATCAAACAGCTCAGCAGCGAGTCCGTGGATCATTCGTCCTTCAGTCTGGCCTAAAGTGCAGACAGCCGCTGCCTGGACCTGTCGTACTGACACATTCTGCAGTTGGTCTTTGGGGGCGAGGCGCGTCAAGCGGGGTGGGGGTGGAAGAAAGTACGTGTGCGTACAGGGAGGGGAAGGGTCCAATTTTTTCAAGATTTTTGCGTACGTACTATATGGATGGCCCCTTACTGACTCTGTCCTCTGTCCAAGTTGCGTGTGAGAGATCTTTCTCAAAATTGAAGTACATTAAAAATTGCTTGCTAAGCTCGTTGTCTTCTACAAATCTTGAAGCATTTTTGCTCATATCGGTAGAAACCGATGTTTTAAGTGAACTATTATAATGAGACAATTATAGATCATGTGTCTGAAATGGCACCCAGCTAAAGGAATAATAAACAATAAGTCAATAACCATCATTTGGGTGGGTCATGATAAATCGATTTATAACTTTAAATGCATTCTTAATATTTTATGTCTAATGCAAATTAGGTTTGCAATTCAGCGTTGAGTTATCACTATCCCGTTGTAAAGTCACCTGGTATACCTTGGCTGAAAACAGATCCCCAAGAAAAATAAATGTCGGAGAGGGCCGCTTTTGATTTTTTTCCCGGGCCGCTTTCACACTCCAGTCCACCACTGAGAATTTCGGCAACAGACGAATGCATGGATAATGGTAGTGAAAACTGCAGTAGAGACGGATCGACGGATAGCTCGCAGTCTCCTCAAGTGGTAGTGGCAAGTGCGAGTAAGGAGAGGTGAGAAGCAAAGGTTAGTGAACTGTCTAAGGTGACCCCCAGGTCGCGAACATTCGTAGAGTATGAGAAGGTCGGAAAGTGAGCTGAGAGAAGTGAGAAATTGAGTTTAGATAATTGCTGCTTTATACCAAACCAAATGAGTTGGGTTTTAGAGGAGTTTAGGTTTAACCGATTACGGAACATCAAGAGCGAAGATCTTGAGAAAGGGATCGAGTCAATGGATCGAACGAGAAGAAGTTGGTCAGCTGGGGGACCATGGACATAAGTTTGCACATCATCAGCATAAAGATGACCAGATGCAAGATGCTTAGAGATGAGAGAGTGAACGCCAGAGGTAAAAAGAATGTAAAGGATAAGACCAAGAACAGAACCCTGCTTTTACCATCTCCGTCAGCTTAGGGTTGCTGCGCGTTCTCTCTCAACATCTGCTGCTTCAACTCTTATCCACGCTTTTGTTTGTTCTCGTCTAGACTACTGCTCTTCTCTTTACATTGGTCTTCCTCAAGTCCGCTTGTCCACTCTTGAGAGGGTTTTACGGTCTGCGGCTCGCCTTGTTGGTTCCATTCCTCGCTTTGGTAGTGTTTCCTTCTACATGTATCATACTCTACACTGGCTCCCTCTCCGACAGCGTATCCTGTATCGGCTCTGCTCTCTTGTCTGCATATGGCAAAGCGTCTTGGGCACAGCTCCTCGCTACTTATGCTCCATCTTTACTCTCTCTTCCACTTCTATAGGTCGCTCAGCTCTTCGTTCCTCTACTCGGGGTGACTTTCTGGTTCCATTTGCCCGCACTGCTACAATGCAGCGTCGAGCATTTTCTGTTGTTGGTCCAACAGTGTGGAATGACCTGCCTTCTTCCCTTCGCCTATCTCCTAGTACACACTCGTCTTCCTTCTACACCCTGTTGAAGACTTCTCTATGATCCAGATTGATAAGAATTCAGAGCGTTTGATTAAAGGCGAGCGATCGATCGCTCTCCTTGGTCGCTCGCCTAGCAAAGGTACCGGCGAGCGATTTACCGCTCACCTAACCGGGAGCGCCTCTGAGTAGAACTCTTGAAGAGGCGCTATATAAATTTTATGATTGATTGATTTTATGATTGATTGATTGACACCAAAGTTAATCGAATCCCAGGGCGTTCTTGAGGTATTCAGGATCACTCTTTGCGTCCGGTCAGTAAGATAGGATGGAAACCAGCAGAGAGGGGGGGACCAGATGAGCCACATGAAATTTGAAGACGGCGAAGAAGAATCTCATGATCAACCATGTCAAAGGTTGACGATACCTCAAAGAGAGCTAAAAGAGTAGGACAGGACTTATCGATAGCCAGGTAGATGTCAGATAGGAGGAAAAACGCATTTGGTTTGGTACAAAGCAGCTGAACGAGTAAGGCAGGACATCCATAGCCAGGTAGATGTCAGGTATGCGAGGGATAGGAGGACAGTTTCAGTGGAACGGGATGCTCTAAATCCAGATTGATAAGAATTCAGAGCGTTTGATTAAAGGCGAGCGATCGATCGCTCTCCTTGGTCGCTCGCCTAGCAAAGGTACCGGCGAGCGATTTACCGCTCACCTAGCCGAATTGCTTCTCACCGTCGGTGACAGTCGGTCGTCGCTCGCCGAGTTTAAGTTAGACTCCAAGAGGACAGACGAACCTGGAGCCAGACCATTATTTTATTTACCTAATTGAGAATACTTTAATTTACTTACTTGCGGCAGCGGTGAATGCGTGCCGTGACCTGTCCTAATTACTGCTGAGTGATCACTCCAATTTCGTGCAATATGATTGGCCATAACAACATGGCCGACACCTCACGAAGCGTGACATCATCCATAACATCACCAATTTCGGAAATTATTTTAAACAACAATGGCGGCGAAGATGAGCAAGTCGAATAATAATTGCATTGTATTGTATTGTATTTGAACATTTATAAAGCGCCTCTAGTAGGGTGAACCGTTCAGAGGCGCTCCCAGTGCGCAAGGCCAAGAGAAAAGAAATGTCTTGAGGAAAGCAAAAGACGAGGCGCTACCTATTAAAATTTGAGAGCGAGTAGAAGGTAGGAGACAGTGTATTCCAGAGAGAAGGGCCAATTGAGGCAAAAGATCGGGACTGCGCCATAGATGTTCTTGTATGAGGAACTGAGATCAAATCTGTTTGAGGAGCGAAGCGGACGATGCGAGGAGACTGAAAGAGGCCGGTGAATTACATCAATTAAATATTTGGGGGCAAGACCCCGCTGTGTCTTGGATACCATAATAAGGATTTTAAACTTAATACGTGCAGAGAGAGGAAGCCAGTGCAGTTTCTCAAACATGAAGGATGAAATGCGTGAGTAGCGTGGCAGACAGTACATAGGCCTAATGGGTTTACGTTAATAACCGCGATCACAAAACCGCGATCCTCAAAACCGCGATCTTCAAAACCGCGATCCTCAAAACCGCGACCGTCTCAAAACCGCGATCATCAAAACCGCGATTTTAAACATTTATAAATAGGCTACAACAAAAGTTTAGATCTAATTTTAAATATGAGATATGATAAATGAAATTTTAATCTAAGAATAAAGTGTAACTGTCTTGTAATGTAGGCCTATCAAAGTCAAATGTTTCAAAGTGTAGGCCCTATGTGAAACATTAAACTTGTAGGCCTATCATAGTCAAATGTTTCAGAGTGTAGGCCCTATGTCAAACGTTAAACCTGAAGGCTTAGATTATGTCCAATGCCTCGAAGAAAATCTAAAATCGGTCGGTTTGCATAATCGACGACCATGGTTTTGATTCTGTCAGCAGTTTCTTTGTAGATTCTCCGAGATGGATTTGGCTGTTGACCTGCGATGTTTTCGCCAATTTGTTTACTAATCGCTCTTTTGATAATCGCGGTTTTCGCTCTTTTGAGGCAATTTGCCGATTGTCTGTCTTTGAAGTAGGCTACTTAAGTCTTTTGATGCCGGTCGGCGTCGCTAAGCTCTTTAAAGTTAACTTTTTACAATTTGTTTACTAATCGCTCTTTTGATAATCGCGGTTTTCGCTCGTTTAAGGCAATTTGCCGTTACTAATCGCGGTTTTGATTATCGCGGTTTTGAGACGGTCGCGGTTTTGTGGATCGCGGTTTTGAAGATCGCGCTTTTGAGGATCGCGGTTATTAACGTAGACCATTTCGCCAACATTATTCAACATACTATCAGAAATGGTAATGAGGGAGGCTCTGAGAGGATACACAGGAGGCATTCAAATTGGAGGAAGGAGGATAACAAATCTACGATATGCGGACGACATAGTGATAATGGCAAGCACGGAAACGGAACTGCAGGAACTGGTGTCTCGATTGGACAGAGAAGGACGAAAGAAGGGCCTGGAGATCAACATGAGCAAAATAAAGTGTATGGCGCTGACAGGGAAGCAGTGCAACATCAAAGTACAAGGCAGCAAGATAGAACAAGTGGGAGCTTTCGTGTACTTAGGCTCACTCATAACAGAAGACGCGGAGTGTAGCAGGGAGATAAGTATTATAAGAACTGCAAGAGGACTTGGAATAGGAGCAGATCTGAATAAATTGTGGAAAACCCATAACATAAAAATTCCCACAAAGTTAAAGTTAATGAGGACACTTATATGGTTCAGAAGCTATTTGTCCTCCCGACATCAACAAGTTAAATGTAATCAAGAGATATCCAGCACTAAACCTATATCCTATGGCGTCCCCCAGGGGTCCATCCTAGGTCCTCTTCTGTTCCTTATTTACATTAATGACCTTTCTAAAGCCTCATCGCTCCTCCACGTCGTACTGTTTGCTGACGATACAAATGTATTCCTCTCTGGGTCCTCTCCCCGTCAAATTGCAACGACCATCAACATTGAATTAAACCTTATTTCTGAATGGTTTAAAGCTAATAAATTATCCCTTAACATAAATAAGTCCAACTATATACTATTCTCTTCAAGCCATAAACTAATTCCCCAGCTCAGTGAACCAATTTTAATTGACAACTTACCAATACCCCAAGTTTCCTCTGTTAAATTTCTGGGTATTCACATTGACCAACACATCAACTGGTCTGTCCATATTGCTCAAATTGCAAATAAAATTTCTAAATCCGTTGGGATTATCACACGCATTTCTTCACTCATTCCCTCAAAAATTCTGTTAAATCTTTACTATTCACTTGTATACCCTTACCTCTCTTATGGCAATTTAGTCTGGGCAGCAAACTACAAGTCAAACTTACAACGTCTTGTAGTCCTCCAAAAGCGCATTATTCGAGTCATTACTAGATCCCCAAGGAATTCCCATACCTTCCAATTATTCCAGTCCATGGGCTTATTGACCATTGCCAGTATAACATCTTATCAAATCTGCGATTTCATGCACCGCTATACCTTCAATTCACTACCCATTGCA
This sequence comes from Allolobophora icterica, assembly GCA_963556255.1. Taxonomy (NCBI): domain Eukaryota; kingdom Metazoa; phylum Annelida; class Clitellata; order Crassiclitellata; family Lumbricidae; genus Allolobophora; species Allolobophora icterica. Next base: position 20,838,529 of record OY744609.1, on the reverse strand, counting down.
TTTTTTAACTTTTTCACAAGTACTTCGGATATTCATCCCTACCCTACTAGGAATAAATCCAACACTTACCAGATTGAATTTGCACGTACTAACATACGGAAATTCTCAATAACCTATCTAGGACCAAAACTATGGAATAGTCTCCCCTCTGATTTACGACACATTCCAAGTTACTATGTTTTTAAAAAAAGCCTTCGTTCACACCTACTTATTAGACAGATTGCCCAGTGACAGCCTGCTGCGACCCCTCCCATCTGATTTATTTTACTTTGTTGTTTTTGTTGTTGTTGTTTTTTTTGTTGTTTTTCCTTTTTTGCCACTAAGTCTTACTATTCTGTTAACTAGTTGCCCACCTTTTGCAAATTCGTTGTCTCTAAATAGGTCTCAAAGGCTCATGTGTACATGGCCGTCGTCGAGTTTTGTTAAGTAAATGGGGGCCCTTACTAGCGGGACCCTGGTCCTTTTAGGGCTTCCTATTGACCACTCACAGCATGATATAGCCTTCTAAACCCATGAATATCTTAATGTTTCAAACCTTTCAGCATCATAGTGGCTATTTAAATTATATTTTCTTGTATATTGTCACGTTTGCTTTTGTGGATCAATAAATTGATTGATTGATTGATTGATGGCTGTGAGAGTTGGACAATCAAAAAGAGGGAGGAGGATAGAATAAAGGCATTTGAAATGAAATGCATACGAAAAATCCTTGGAATATCATGGACAGAGAAGAAAACAAATGAATGGGTACTGGAGACGGCGGGGGTGGAAAGGAACCTATCAGTGCCGTTTTAAGGCATAGGCACGCGAGGCCCGGGCCTAGGGCCCCGCGCAGCGGGGGGCCCCCGGCGGCCCAGAAACAAAATAACAATATTATAAGTTCTGTTCTAACAAGTACCGTAACAATTCTGCAAAGTAAAGTAAGAACAATAACACATTTTTATTATTTTTTTAAACAAATGTCTGCGGTCTGCATTTTTAGTTAAATATAATTATTGGTAATAAAATAAGAGCGCTATAGAAATAAATCAATAATTTTAACGCATGGCGACGATGGCGCACAACTTGCTGTAGGCCATTGGCTATTATGTTTGTTTTCTTTTTGTCTGCTTTTTCAGAACGCTGTTCAAGGAATTTTTATATCTTGGTAAGTTAATATTAATTTTTAATATTAAATCTCTCTGTCCTATAATCTAGTCATTTTTTAAATTGTTTTAAACTTTAAATTATAAAAAGGGCAAAAACCGTATCAAATTTCGCACAGTTAATAGGGTAAATAGAATGATGTTGACGTGTCGACGCTCGGTACTGAGTCGGTAGTGAACTTGGCAAACTTATTTAACTTAACAAAATCACTTCATTTCCACCTCCTCCAATGTATAAGGTTTAGGTTTTTTGATAGTTTCTACCCTTTTTGTTATGCAGATTAAGATTCTGATTATCAGTTATCACCGTCGTTCACGGTAAACCGATTTGCAACTTTTGGCCAATTATCACTAGGCTTACGATCAATTAAACGAAATATCAGACAACCCATCAAAAATGCGTAGACATTATATGAGTGGTGCCGCGAAGAGAAAAAAGGAAGCAACTGAAATTCAAATGTCGAACAAACATCCAAAAGTATCTTCTTTTTTTCAAAGTCAGAAAACACAATCATCATCGCAGTCCGACATTGTTGAGACGTAAGATACTCTTACGTTGTCTTAGGCCTACTCGTCTACTGATGTCATTGTTTGCGATAAAGATGAACAGTTATTGTCGCTGCAAGATGATGGTCTGCCAGTCGAAAGTACAGATGTTGTCACAACACAAAAATTCGAAGCCTATTTCGCAAGATGTAAGCCCTGCGGAGTCAGCGGACTATCCAACTGATGCAGCCTTAGGCTATGGAGTCCAATCACGGAGGAATTGCGATCTTATTGGATTCGTAAAGGTCTTGCTAGTTGCCAGCATAAAGAGTCTGACTTTAGTACGACTCAACGCGTGTATCGAACCCATTCGAACGGGAGATAAGTTGCATATACGTTGCTTAACTGATTCCTGTTTCCGTCGTAAACTGCGAAATGGTGAATCAGTCTGTCGCGAGTGGTTTGCTCTTTTCTCCATCGCAGAAGTCTGTGTATTGCTTTGTCTGTCGCTTGTTTTCAACAACAACGATGGGTCATCAATCTTTCTGTCAATGATGGTGACAAACTGTACGGGTGAACGTTCTTTCTCAAAACTTAAATTAATCAAGAACGAGCTTCGCAGCCGTATGATGTCATGAGCATAGAATCAGATGCGTTGGAGTCTTTGAATTTCGATGATATTATAAAAGACTTTGCTCAGAGCAAAACACGAAAGCGATGTTTGTAAGAAACTGTCGTTACAAAGTCACAATCCATGTATAGCAAACATGTAGGGCTGTAGGCCTACTCATTATAATCACACTTTCAGTTTGTATAACAAATAAACAATGGAAACTGTAAAGTATGTTAAACTAAACTTTTATTTTACACTTGTAGTACAAAGATTGATGTGTTAGCTGTGTTATTATGAGTTTAGTAACAGTGTGTTATTATGAGTTTAGTAACAGTATACTAAATTAATAAATTTAACAAAATGACACATATGCACGTACAATGCACTAATGCAATACTCTGTATCTGAGACTGAGATATTGAGACGGAAATCGGATTACGAGGGAGGGAGGGAGGGAGGGAGGGAGGGGGGAGGGGGGGAGAGGGGTAGGGGGGAGGGAGGGAGGGAGGGAGGGAGATAAAATACGCTGTACCCTACATAAAAACTCCCAAGGTCGACCGCGCATCGTTCGCCTACTAGACCAAGCGTGATCGATTTTCAAGCCGCCTACTATTTTCAAATCAGACGCACTGTGTACGTCTGTACGACCTACGATATTTTATATATATATATATATATATTATATAACTATGATTTTATTCAGATGCTTGAAGTTTAAACTGATTGTAGTTAAGCGTCAGAAAATATATCTTAAAAGGCGTAAATCATAAACTTTGTATAACTGATTATAATATTTTTCATAAGTTGATTGCGGGCCCGGCCCGGGCCCCTAAAAGTCGCCGGGCCAATGGGCATTTGTCCCCCCTGCCCCCCTCTCGGCGGGCCTTGCGATAGGCATCGCACGGATCAAAGCAGAGCAACGAAAAATCTAAAGCAAACAGATAACGATGCCTTAGTGCAAATGAACCCATGTTTCTATAGGGCCTACTTGCCTACTAAAAGTAAAGCAATAAAATGGAAACTGTCGTCACTTAAGACCGCAAGGGGGATAGGTAGGACCCTGCTTGTAATTAAATCCTACATATGTAATCTAACGAAGTCAAACTATATCGCCCTCAACTTAATGGATAAACCACCTTTTGATGGTCGCTGCAAGCGAACTCGTAGGGGTTCGTCATATTCATGCGCTAGAGAAGCACACGTGTATGTACGTATGTATGTATGCATGCACGTGTGTATGTACATGTAGGCCTATGTACGTATGTGCCGTGTGTACATAAACACGTACGCTTGCATATGAGGTATAGGACATACTAAATGCGCTACAATACCCCTATACATCGATGCGTGTATATATAGGCCTATTACACGTAAATGTTTACTTGTAATATAGGCCTAGTATTATGTTAATAACTGCAACTTTTGCAATTAACAATCACTACATACGGCTTACTAATGTACAGTAGGCCCTATGTACTGATATTTGCACAAATGCATGCGCATTTACCACCAGTTTATTACTCATAGGCCTAATTGCTCGAAGCTCAACAAGTCGAATATTGAGCCAGAGATAAAAACGATCGAGTGCGACTACAAAACTGCGACAATATTTACATACTTACCCGCGCAGACAAAAAACCGGCGAGATCTGGTTCTTACAGTTGCCTTCGATTCTGATACGCCACGCTTAGGCATGGTGGCAAACTGCACGGGGTCCCGCGAGGCGTAATACGCAGGGCACCGGACGTAAATTCTGCAATATAGTACTTTGGGACTTCATAACATTGTGCAAATTATGAGAACAAGCAAAAAAATTATATATTTAGAATCAGGAAAGAACGAAGTTGAAGACCTGCTACAGCCACATTCTGGGAAATAAAAATTTTTTTTCGAAAATTTTAGCATGGCCGGTATGAGGATTTGCACTATGTCAAATCAACCAGGGGTGTACACCACACCCTTTGGATCTTTCTGAAATTTTTTATACATAAACTACACGCAAAAGTAGGAATAACAGTGAAAATTTTAGCAGAATATCTCAACATTTGACCAAGATATTAATTTTTGAAATTAATAAGCAAAAAACTGATCGCGAGAAAACGGCATGATCCGCCAACTTTGGACAGTCATATCTTGGCTAAGAAATGAGCTAGGGGGCTGAATATTTTTTTATGTAATCAGTTTGTTGTGCTTATTCCAAATATGCAAAAATATGGGTGGTGTTACCTGTGGTTTTTAATCTATTAATTTGTAAATACTGCACGGAGGCCAATTTTCACTCGAGTTCCAGACATCATATCAGCAGGCAGGAACGATATATAGTAATACTTATACTGGTTTTATATTTAGGTACATGGGTGCTTATCAGACATATAGTCAGTACCTGATTAGTTTAATTATGTCTGTACTTTTCAAGGACATTTTCCTTGTCACAATCGTCAAAGTGGGGTTTATGGCTTTCCAAAACAGTGAAAGTGTGTATCTAATGAAGTTCGTGAAAATTTGCACATATATTGAGGACACCTAGAACTGTCATTGGTGAAAATTTCAGGTTGGTGTTCTGCTCCTTTGCGTGTAAATAATTTTCCGAAGTTGACCAATTTTACAGCGTCGTGAGCTAATTTGACTTGATTCACAGCTGATTTGCTGGCATGTATATGTCTTTTACAATAACCTAAAATGTGATTTTTATTTGACTTGTAATTTTTTAAATACCTGCTTATTTAGTATATAATTTTTGTTATTATTTAAATTTGTTGTAGGTATTATAACTAACTGAAGAATACAGTATTATACAATTACATACTTTGACTGATATTACAGTTTAGTTACACATTTCAATTATTGCAATCCTCTATAACGGGCATGCAAGTACAGTACAGTACATAAAGTACAAATACATGTACAGTGCAGTTCGTAAATAATTTTGGTAATTTTGTACGCCCATAATTGAGTGTCTTAACACATTCACTATCACACTGACACAGTGCTGTGCATACAAGATTAGCCTTTTGCACCACACAAAACATCCTTTTTTGAATGCACTATGTACTAGCTCCTTGCAGATTTTTGATACTTGCAGTATAGTTTTCCAAAATGGTACCCAATTTTCACCATCCTTTGCCCATCCCCAATCAAGAGGATTTGGCAGCATTGGTTCCTGTTTCAGAAAGTAACACCAGCAATGAATTGCTTGAAACATGTATCTCTTAACATGTTGAATGAAAGAATCACATGTGAGAGGAATTTATTCTAATGATCAAGATTTTTGGTGAAAAGATGCATGTGTGCTGAATTCAGATCTGCACTCACTTGTCCTATCGTGCATGACAATAACAAAGCACTGCAAAACAAAAAAACAACAGTTGTCAGCACTGTTCAGATTGAGAAACACTTCAGTGACAACTGGATACCATGCTTCCCATGCTGATTTTTCCCTACCAAAAGAGGTCTTCAGGAATGTTGAAGCACAACCCTAGAGCAGTACTCAAGTCCCCAAGTCTTAACATAACATAAAATAACCATGTTTAAGTGGTCCAGAAGACATGTAGTTTGTGTTAGAACTGCACATGTCTATGTTAGTTTGTGTTAAAAAATTCAGGCATGTATGTTGGTTTTAGCCCTTTAGCAATCCCAGTCATTTATCTACACCTTACCATAAAAGTCAAATTTCCAATGGGGTCTATTTAAACGACACGCTTTGAAATCGTTGTCGGTCGAGGCTCCGCCTTCAACTAGCTAAAGCGTTTGGTCCTACTGCTAAGTCAAATATCTATTCTCCTCAAAGTAAAACCACACACTATAGGAAATCCCACTAACAATTTGCGACGTTTTAAGGACATTGCTTCTGGACATTTGCTGTCCCTGCACTAGGTGGTGGAATCTCTAGTGTAGCATAGCAAAAAACAAGTCTTCTCTTATTGTGAATCCACGATCTGCTATAATTAAGTCAATCAAATCAAGAAAATCTGATTTCTGAACAATGTATCTATCTGTAGCACGACCACCCAATGCATTGGAAACAAATGAGATCATGCCATCTGGTGTTTTTACTATTAAGGTACTTCAGAGTATGGTGTTTTATAGTCGGACCATGCGCAGGTCTGCAATTTTAAATCACGTGGACGGTCAATGAACGTTTCACTGCAGTCTTTGGTACAGCGCAATGACGGATATTTTTGGCGCAAAGATTTTGGCATAAAACTGCAAATCTGATTTTTATCTGGCCAAATCATGTGCCAAGAACTTTATCCACGTATTCACAATAGATGAACACGTACCTGCGCTAATGATAAATAAGTTTAATAAAAGCTCCATCTCTGTTTTCCTGAGGAAAAGTAAACAGTCTCACCAGTTTTATTTGGTATTCACCGTTGCTACAACTTATTACAAGCACAATTAACTGGCATATCAAAAATTAAAATTTCTAATGCTTGATTTTCACTACTAAAACGTAGTGCTTCTGAATCGTTGCATCGATTTCTCGTCGACTGTCTACGAATAACGGCACTTAAATCTCTTATTATTATGATTAAACTTACGACTCACGTGTGCGTATTATTTTGGATACCGTCGACCTTTAGCACAGTGACCCGACCCACTGCGCATGCGCACACCACATATTGAGGCCGCTAACTGAACGGAACGTTCAATAAGCGGCCTCGAAATTAGGTCAAATTGTATTAGGTCACTAGAACGCCAAACAAATAGTGCCAGCAACTTACTTTTATTATAATTCTTAAAAAATTCGTACACGATGTGGCTGTAGCTGATTGTTGTTACCAATATTTATATACTCTGCAAAATAAATATTTTGCTTGTTCGTGCAGTTTGCACAATGTTTAAAGTTTCTGTTCTCTAGCGTATGCACTAATAAATGACTGGATTGGAGTGCAGGTCAAACAGAACGCGTTGATCTACTTCCTCCGTTCGCGGTCCGAACGATGGCTGTTCATTTCTATATAAATAACGCACTGCTCGGACGTGTGACCAACTCCACCACTCGGTAGTTATTGTGTGCCTACCTTCTTATCTGTCTGTCCGTCTGTGTGTCCATTTGTCTGACCTTATAGATGCCTGCGTCGGTTGTTTTATCTTTTTTTCGTGTTCCTGTCAGTGTTTATATATGTGTGCTTACGCGGTCGTATATTTCGGATCTTTGGGTAAGGTAAAGTAGCTGAAGAACGTTTCTTACTTATCTTTAGAGATGTGATTGTGGAGGGGTGTACGATTATTCTTCCCCTGAAGGACAATCTTGATAGAATATACAGTCGGCATTTTTGTATGGGTTGTTTATGAGGTGCATTAAAGACGCCATATTAAGTGTCTAGATACACATAATATCATACATACACAATGCATATCATAGCTACGTAGTTATGTATGCTTGCATACATATGCCTAGTAGGCATTGCCTACATACATACATATATACATGCATACACACCACGTACATAAATACATACGTACATGTACATACATACATACATAAATAAACACATGCATAGGCTACATACTTTTATTATTACTTTCTGTTTGAACATAACTGAACACCATGTTTGCAGAGCAAACGCAAAGTTGGCAGCTCGGTGTACGACCTGTTTTGGCCAGGTACTTTAAGAAAATTGAGGATCTGAGACAGCGAGCTTTCTATGTCCTAACAACAAGGAGGCGACTCAGCCGCACGAGGGAGCTGTAAGCTCTGCATTGGCTCCTTCAGAGGCCGGTTTACGGCAGTGTATGCTAGGTCGGATTTTATTACAATAAATAATTATAGTAGATCTGCTATCACGATGATAACTCAGTTTTAAACGATCAATGTCAGAATTAAGTGTTGGTTGATTAACTGGAATTGAAGAAGTCTAAGAACTTACAAATGTCTATGACGCAACTTTAAAAACCTCTGGGCTCCATTTAAATTGTCCACTGAAAGCCTAAACCAAAGGCTTCATTTTCAGATGCATTTCTAACCGACTGACTGATCGATTGATAGTCTGAACTTAACTAAACTTAACCTACGGCATTCCATTTGTGAGTAGGCCTATGTAATATTTCACCTATCAAACTACAACAGCGTAGTGTGACTGATGTGCAAATTTTATATTAGGTCATATCGATGGACATCAATTCAAGTTATCTAAAATCACTACATAAGAAGTTTAATCAGTCTTTAATTAGCCCACAAGTTTATTGATTTAACTACGGTTTTTGGTGCGCCATCGATGGTATACCTTTTGCATTTACAGCCAGCGCTATAGAATTTGCTAAGTAAACAATTATGCCGAAAATTGATATTGCAGCTTTAAAGAACGCACTGGTAGCTAACTTCCAAATTTCTGGCTATTTTGTTAACCACCTGCAAAGCGCAGGCATGGCAGCAACCTAGATAACCTGCAATATGGCAGCGCGTGCGCCATCTTCTACCAATGAAGAACTGTTCGCCGGCAGCGTCATCATGTGCTGCGAGTGCGGCCACGTGTCGTTGGCGCAACTTCGTCCAAAGACTCTGAACATGATGCTATCTTTCAACTGTCGACGGAATCTGTTGGTTGGGTTCTTCGTGTGTTCGTGGGCCCGCCACTGGTGACTCTTCCGTTTTTCTGCGCATTGATCTGCCATAGGATAGAACTCCAGTTCTTAACGACATTTAACATCACCTAGGCCAGCGCAGACAGTGCTTTTGATTCGTTTGTTTATTAAATTGTGCTATATAAATGTTCAATTACAATTACAGCCAAGGAAACAATAGACTGAAAATCGTCCTCGGATACACCAATCGAAATTTTCTTGGTTGCTGTAGTTGCTATAGGCTGTTGGAAACTGATTTGGATTTTGGTTTGACTTACGACAATACTTCATGCTGCAAGGCTGCAGATAACATTGTGTGTGTGTGTGTGTGTGTGTGTGTGTGTGTGTGCGTGCGTGCGTGTGCGTGCGTGCGTGCGTGTGCATGGATTAACCTCGATCAGATAGATTAGCTTAGATCTGATCAGATGAGGTTAGATCATACCAGATCTAATAGAATTTGGTTCAGTTAAGCCATGCATCCATTTCGTGTTACTACGGAGTAGAAATATAAGTTTTCATAGTTAGAAATAGAATAATCATAAATAAATACTATTCACAAGCGTTTCCATGCAGTAGCACCAATATTTTAGGCACAATTAGATTGAATCAGCCTCCAGATTCTACTCCAGTTTTGCTGATGGTGGTGACTATTATGAATAGGACGCTTAATTGCGAAGTCAGTCGCAAAGAAATTAGAAAAAGTTCCTGATTTCTCGTGACTAGGAGTCTGACACGCCGTAGCGCGACTGTCGCTTTGATAAAACGTTGTTGGTCCGTTAGAGAGGACGCTATTTCCTCGGCAGTAGGTCGGTCTGTTAGTGTTCTCTTCGATGATTGGCTGACGAAAGGTGTCTTCCGCGCAACGATTTACATATATAAAGTCTTCTTTATGAAAAGCGTTCGTAGATCCCTCATGATTGGACGCTGCGTAGACCATGTGACTGGTGGCGACGTCACTGCCGCACAGCATGGCCAGTTTATTTGGACGCGCTCTGACGTGCTCGATGACGTCACCCGGGCAGACGGATGGTCTCTGGGAGTAGGACGATGACAGGTAGACACTGTCAAATGGCTGTGGGTTGTCTTCGAAGGGCTGCAGAGGTTGAAGTAGGTGCTGATCAAAACGATCACCAGTCGAGTGAAAGTATCTGCTTCTAGTACTGACATGAGATAAATATTCTTCACGTTCTTTATCCTCAACGCACTGAGATCCATCCTCTGGACTGAAGCAGTCAAACGTCGTTGGGTGGAATCGTACAGGAAACCCGGTTTCCGTATTCGGTACGTAACCTGCGTACTGAAAATACGGCATCGAACTGCGAGCGTCGTAGGGCGATTCGGTCAGGCATCCTGGATGAAGCTGAAGGCACGACGAGACGAGGTTGACCGTGTTCTGAGACAGACCCTTGGTCAGCGATCTCGCGAACGAGATGGTGTCCGGTTTCGTTCCGGTCTTGAGGATTTCCGCCAGAGCGCCGATGTAGTTCCTGGCCAGTCGAAGCGTCTCGATCTTCGACAGCTTCTGGGTCTTCGACTGACACGGAACGTGTTTTCGAAGGTCATCAAGTGCTCCGTTCAGTCCGTGCATCCGGGTTCTCTCGCGGGCATTCGCTTTCATTCGTCGCACCCTCAGTTTGGCGATCCGTGCGCCCGTCAGCTTCTTCTTCTTCGGTTCTCGCTTCCGCGGACGTCCTACTTCCGGTGGCTTCTTTTGACGGAAGTCAACTCTCCCTTCGTCGTCGCCTCGAGGTAAGGCACTTCCGATTTCTTCGATGACTTCCGGTTCCGATTCGGAAGAGACAAACTGGATGTCGTCCCAATCGAGTTCTGTCCTTCGTCTCCAGGTCCAGTCCTCAGCGCTCGTGTTCTCTGGGCTGAAATCTAAGGCCGTGTCCTCTGCCTTTTCCTCCACTGGCCTCGATCGCATGGCCTTGGTCGCGATCCAACTATCCTCGGACTCTTGCTGTATGCCTGAGCTTCCTGGCCAGTAGTTTTCTGTATACGTGATTGAGGAACTGTTCTTCAGTGGCATCTGGCTGAAAATGAATTGAACAGCGTTGAATCTAATGCAGAGCATAATTCAGTTTTTTATTAAAAACAAATTAGTTTTTTTACTGAAAACAAAAACCGGGAAAATAATGCACTATATGATTAAAAATCTATATCAAAAGGTATCATCTAAAATCTTCTGCAGTGGTGCCGCTGTCTACGCAGTGGCGGCGCGTGGGGGATGCAAGGGGTGCGGTCGCACCGGGCGGCCACTTGAGGGGGCGGCACTTTGACTACCTGGAATATTTTTTTCGGTGCTTCCTGTGGTCACCGTAGTGTTTCATTTAGAGTTATTACTAAATTCGTTTGCTAGAAAATTCAATGAAACTTTAATCTCAATTCAGTGAACTGTACATCTTCACTGTTCATGTGAGCTTCAATGTATTTCTTAGTTTTAAATTGATTTCGACCTAGTTTAAATTGATTTTGGCCTAGTTTCTAGCAGCGGCGTAATTAGGATATTTTGAGCCAGGAACAAACTATGAATTTGGCGCCCATACGGGGCCCTACCCCGTTTTACTATTTCACATATTCCAAATAATTGAATAGCAATTTTAATTTTAATGAAATAAAATATGAAAAAAAACCAGATAGTACATGCACGTTGCCCCTTAGTTGTTCAATGGGGCGACAAAATCATACATGAGAACTGGTTTGTAAGTAATGATCGAGTAAATAACTGGATATATTTGGGGCGCCAACATTAAATCTTGTAAATTTATTTGGGATAAATTATTAAAAACTGCATCAAAATTAAGAATAAAATAATTTATCTTAGGCGTAATCCTCATTTTGACGCTCCCTTTCCTTGGCGCTCGGGGACCAGTGTTTAATCTAGACGTCTTTTGGGGGGGAAATTTCCCCCCCCAGGATTGAAGTTTCCCCCAGAACTCAGCAATATTGTAAGGCAGACACCTTTTTGGGGGGAAATTCCCCCCCGAGAAACCTTGTTTCCCCCCCAGAACAGAGGGACTAGATTACACACTGCTCGGGGACACATGTACACCCCCTCTGTACCACCTAGCTACGCCTCTGGTTTCTATAAATAATGATTGCGCTTAATTATATTGATAATGTGGTATTACTTTTGATGCACACTTCTACTTCTCTAAGCACATCTACAACCTCCCGCACTTCTGTTTCATGCACATTCGTGACCTCCGACGCATCCAACCCATGATCGACCTTAAAACTGCCTTCACCATTGCTTCCTCCTTTGTTATTACAAAGCTTGATTACTGCAATTCTCTCTTCCTCAACCTTGAATCCACCCAAATTAAGCGTCTGCAACTTATCCAAATCTCACTTGCCAAACATCATCACATCACTCCCATCCTCAAATCACTCCATTGGTTAAAAATTCAAAGAGCGAATCCACTTCAGTCCTATCACTAACCTACAACTCCCTACAATATTCCCAGCCCAAGTACCTCCGTGATCTCTTCGCCATCCAGGCAACTCGCTCCACCCGATCCTCCTCCTATCTCAGTCTTTCTCCACCGCCGGTCACTATACTCATCTCAAGTTCTCCAACCGAGCACCACGCATATGGATTGATCCCCCTGAATTCCGCAGCTTCTCAGTTCCTCCATCATCATTACACCCCGTCCTTCATCTCCTCCTCATGTTCCTCTATCACAGTAGATAGAAACTATCAACGAACAGCTAGTAATATTACTAGCGCCTCCCTAAACAAGCATTACCAATCTGTATCTACCGATCATAATTACACTGAGCCTAGGCCTAAACATACTGTTAATCTAGAACACCCTGTTGTAGGCCTAATTTTGGAAATCAAGTGTTAATGGCTCTTGATTCCGTCCGTGGCTCGTCCACTGGACCGGGTGGCATCCCTGCATGGATGCTATCCTCAATGGCACACCTTTTAAGTGTCCCTATCACCCACCTGTTCCAGCTCTCCCTGCAGTCCTCCTATGTCCCGCCGCAGTGGCGCTCCAGCTGTATCACTCCCATTCCCAAAGTTACTCATCCGCAAACAGAAGCCGATTATAGGCCCATCTCCATCACCCCTGTTCTCTGCCGCCTTCTTGTAAAATTTGTGGCGCGCTCATACTTCTACCCCATACTGACAAACCCAAGCGATAATCTGGACTTTTGTGACCAATATGCCTTTAGGCCACTGGCTCAAGCCGCTCAACCACCTCTGCACTCATCGCACTCACTCACAACCTCAATGATATGCTACTTGATGAACCCTATGTCCGTCTATTGGCGCTGGATTTTTCCCGTGCATTTGACACGGTCCGCCACTCCCTTCTCGCTGAGCAGCTTGCTTCTATGCCTATACCGGATTTCCTATACAACTGGATTCTTGCGCTCCTTCATGACCGCCAGCATTGCACAAAATTTCAAGGAATAATCTCTACCTATTGTGCCATCAATGCCAGTATCACCCAAGGCTCTGGGCTTGGCCCGCTCCACTTCCTGGCAGCCATCAAAGGTCTCCGGCCCATTAATCTAATAAATCGGTTACTCAAATACGCCGATGACAGTTACCTCCTGATCCCGGCCTCCGCCATTCTCACTACTGCTGCTGAGCTGGAACACATCGCTAGGTGGGCTGCCTCTTGCAACCTGATGCTTAATTGCGCAAAATCTAAAGAGGCGATTTTTAGGCGCCCCGGATCCAAGTTAATAGCCCTTCCCCTGCCAGTACCTGGTATCGCCAGGGTCACTGAGTTGGTTGTCCTGGGGGTGACACTATCCGACCGCTTGGGATTTGGCTCCAACATCCAGCGAATTTGTACCAAAGCTAGTCAATCCCTCTACGCCCTCCGATGCCTAACCGCACATGGTCTCAGTGGGCCTCGCCTGTGTGATGTGGTCCGAGCAACCACCTTAGCTAGACTGCTTTATGCCTCACCTGCCTGGTGGGGCTTCACAAATGTCGAGCAGCGCTCTCGTCTTTGCGCGCTGGTTAAGAGGTTGATACGGCATGGGTATCTACCGACCAGCCTCGAATCCTTCGATATTCTTTGTGCAAGAGCTGACAGAGCTCTCTTTTTAGCGGTGCTCCGCAACCCTGGTCACGTTCTCCATCCCTTGCTCCACCCTCCCAAAACCCGTACCTATAACCTGCGTCCCCGCTCGCATAGCAGGATTATTCCTAAGGCAAACGCGTAAGAATTTCTTAACTAGGATGCTATACCAGTAAAATTCCTATCCAATAGTAAGGCCTTCTATCTATACCTAACCTAGTTAGCTGGCTTCCTTTCCAACTTATGTTATTTTTTTCGTGCCTCTGACTGCATGACATGTTTGGTGGCTCAATAAAGAATATACTTACTTACTTACTTACTTACATCTGGTTTTCCACTCAAAACTGAAGTCTCACCTTTTCAAGTATTCCTATACCCTGACTCGTCTTATCCTCCTCCCTCCAATTATTCTCGCCCTAAACGACACCCGCCTTAACAGCTGCTCTGGCTCTTCTCTTGATCTGACCCTTCGAACTGGACTCGGACAACTTTTGAACTACTTTCTGGAGACCCACTCTGATTTGATTTGGCGAGGCTACTACCAACTACTATCATACACAACACGGACGAAATTTCACTAACTACTAGGCCTGCCGGCTTATAGGGGGAGGGGTGGGGGTGGGGGGCACACTGTTGCTGTTGGCATTGTACAAAAAGTGGGGGTATGGTACCCCAGTCCAAAAAGTCGGGGGTACGGGTACCCTTTGTACCCCACAAATTACGCCTATTTGTAGGCTGTAGATGCGTAGGGCCTGTATATAAACTAGCAATAGGGCGAATAAGTTCAGACCATACACGTTTGTACAGATCGGTTCACTTTCTCTGTAGTATGTTTCTTTGTAATCCGAAGCTTTCTCGACAGTGTAAAGTTGTAAACGTCTCACAGATTACACGTAAGCTTGTTGCTAAGTGCGAGTCACGGAAACTGATTTTTGGCGACATCAAGTGACTCTTGAGTCTTGACGTTCCTTTAGTATTTTCATGTTTTGTTGGAATGTTTTACTCTTTTAAAATGTAAAATTGTATAGACTGTTTTTCTCAGCAATTACAAATCGCTGGCCCTGCAGGCTGGCGATAAAATAAATGTTTAGGCTAAAATCGAGTCTATAAGAATTCAATGCAGAATGTTTCAGTTGTTGCTGTAGAATTGCACTCTAAAACTTTACTTCATCTCGCTCATTAAGTCCGACTATGGCTAGCAGCAGAAGCCTAGAAGGACATTTCAATTTTTCAATGCTGCGACTACGAGCGGTGTTCTTCTAACAACTAAAATCTCGGTTTCTTCACATATAGGCCTAATATAGTCAAATTTTTTCTCAGATCGAGATGGTTTAGGTAGTTTCATTTAGAAATCTTCGTTGAAAATTTAAGATAAACAAGAGCCCAAAATGTACTCCATTTGGTATCAAATGCTCAAAATTGCGTCGGCGCTGGGGGAAATTACGACGCTCCCCCCAGACCCCCTAGTCGCTAGGAACTTCTTGTCTTCGCCAATCGCGGCTTCGCGCCTTCGGCGCAAGCAATTGAAGGGCTTGCCTCAATAACCAGGTATGTCGACATACCTGGTTTATGTGAAAAAGTATGCCAGCGTGCTTGGAATATTGTATTCTATATACCCTGCAAATTTGGTGCAAATCTGATTATTTTTGAATTGGCTTTTGGATAAAACAGTATGTCGACATATGGTATTTAGCAGCCGGCAGCATTAATCCAATGCAATAACCCGGTATGATAACAAAAATTTCCGTTTTTTCTTGTAATTTTTGCATTAAAACCGGTGCAATAATCAGGTTATTTGATATACCCGGTTATTGTCTCTTGCTTACTCTACAATTCACTGATTTTGCGTTATTTTTTGCTTACTGTAATGTAGCTATGATGACTTACCTTCTTATTGCACGATTAATTTGTACTGTGTGCTAGTCACCATTTGGTGCAAGAATAAGGTATGTCGACTAACAGCAGGCGATGTTGGGTTATTGAGTGTCAATAACCAGGTATGAAGCAAAATGTCGTGAAAAAAACATTAATGTTATCTTTTGCATTGCATTATATAACAATTTCGTGAAACACAGTAATATCTCACATGGTGCTTCAAACAGCTTGTCGATATCTCGTAAAATGGCTTAGATACAACAGTTTGAAGTGTCAAATCTTTGAAGCCATTTCCCCAAAACTCAAAAAATCCGACATACCTGGTTATTGCTGCAAGCCCTTCAATTATCTCCCACTCACTCAAAAGTTCTAGTGGATCCCCCCAACTTCGAGACCGTGGTTGCGCCTATGTATGAAGGGCGTGTTGTGTACGTAGGCCTACATCCCTTCCCAAGTTTCATCAATAAAGCCAGGCACCATTATAAAGGCGCTATATAAATGGTCACACGCATCCATAAACACATGTTTACATACATACATACATGCATGCATACATAAATGCATATATACATGCATGCATGCATGCATACATACATACATACATACATACATTCACACATACATACATTCATACATTGCCGCGCTTTCTATCCTCAATCCTCAATCCCTTCCGGTAACGAAAGCCAAAGGTGAGCTCTTAATAAACTTCTTACCTGCAATTTCGTCCTCCTTTTAGCTTCGTCGATCTTACAGGTGGTGCGCGAGTGCGTGCGTGCGTGTTTATATCGCGGACTACGCCGTATGGATCGTGTGAATAGAGGCAACGAGAGCGGGTCTTTATATACGGTCGCCATCTACCGCTGCTTCTAGGAAACGTCCGATCAAAGGGCTGCGACAACAGAAGCAGGCCACGACGTGACGACGGCGCCACAGACTCGCCTCTGATTGGCTGCTCCCTGCCAGGCGCACCTGCTTATTGGTGCCTGCGTTCTAGTCTCAGCCTAGAGGCCAAGAAGTGACCATGATATATCCTGGACACGCATATGAATCGTGTCTCTTCCTTGAGTAGGACGAGCGAGACTGGTCGAGCTCAGGATGAAACTGCCATTTAACTAGACTTCGTGTATAGCTGTCTTAAGTCGAACGCAGCTATACAGAAATTATGCTATGCGTCTCAGTCCCTTCTACCCATGGCCACAAATTTCTTCGTACTGCTGCATACGGTGATCTGGTTGTCCAGCCGACCAGGACTTCAGCGGCCCAGCATAGAAGTTTTGCTGTTTTCGACCCAAATTCGTGGAATAAACTGCCTCGTTACCCGAGACTTGAGCTTCTTGGCCTTTCTTAGCCTCATTTCCGTAAGCGCTTGAAACTACCAGGCCTACATATTCAATCGTGGTTTTGTGTTGTCAGCAGTGGTGTAGTGGGGCGGGAACGCGGGGAACGCCGTTCCCGCACTTTTTTCCAGGGAGGTAACGCGATCCCTCACTATTTTGCAGCATTTCTGCTGAAATAAATTAACAAAGAAGACTTCAAGACTCACAGTTTCAACTGCTTACTTACTGGAGCCTTTCGCAGTTTCGCAGATATATTTATATAGGCCTATGTGTTAGCTTTATACTAAATAACAAATTCCTATGTATAAATTTACATAATTACATTTATTAATTGTTTTGTTATTTTTTTACATTCAACAGTTTCAAAAATAGCAGCGCTCACACTATGCAAAATTCTTGCAAGATTGCACTTTTTGCTACAGTTGCTACTTCAATTTCCAGGCGTTCCCCCACTTCATTTTTTAGGACTACACCACTGCTTGTCAGGTCCGGACTCCGGAGAGCCTTTGATTTGTTTAATCTGAAGTAGCGCTATATAAATTTGCAATTACAAGTAGTGTAGAATACAATGAGTTACGCCATTCTAAACAATATATCAGGACCAATATCATGATTTGATTGAAGATTGTCAGCAGGGCCTACTGCGTAGGGGGGGGGGGGGGAAGGAAACAGACTGCTTCCAATTTGTGCCAGGGGGAAACTTCCCCTCTGGCACAGTCACTAATTTCTAATAATTAGTGACTAATAAAGTGACTAATTACTAATGATTCTTAAAGTATTGTATTGTAATGTATCAGTATCAGTATTATGGGCCATGCAATATTTGCTGAGGTTACCATAAGTGTCTAAGCAGTGTTATGGTGTTTCCCCCACTCTTAAAGGTGGAGGACTTGTCCCTCTCGAACCCCCCATGATCACCGCCCATGGACAGGTATGAGCACAAGCGCTCACAACCCTACTGCAGCTTAGAGCACAATCTATTATAAGGGTAGGCAGCACAAAGAGAGTATTATTATGAATTATAAAAATTTTATGAATTATGAACATATGCAAAGGAACACTTCATATTCTCCATTTGTTAACTAAAAGGAATATTATTTTAAGTATATGCACACCAGTCGACGAAACTATATAGACTCCAAGTAAAAGGATGTTCATGGTGTCTACTCTCTTACGTTCTTTCTGAGGCTGAGGAATGGTTTTGTGATACATAAAATTTCATGTGCAATTGCAATCCACTGTAGCCGTGTGACTGACCTGCAGCCAAATCTGACCATGTAATGGCTCTAAAGAAGTTATAAAATGTCTACATTTTTAAGCTGTATTAATTCAGCAGAAAGCTTATTACATGTAATGTAATAATGTATTACATTCAGGGTTCTAGATCCTAAGCACAGACCAGTAGACTGAAACATAAACGGTTTCAACAAGTTTCTAAAGTAACTTTATTTACAGTTGATCTTAAAAAATTACACGTTAAACAGAATCAAATGGAACTAAAATTCAGTGTTTGGTGTTATGCTTACATGCCTTGTCAAAGTGGCCACAAAATAAAAAACAAGTAAAACAGAATAAAATGTTAATTTTGCATGCCCTGCCATGCTGGGCCACATGGAGCTCATATGAGACTCAGATTTCCATACAGGACATTGTAGAGCCCATATGGGTCCCATATGATGGCCATGGCAGGGTGATGGCTACCGGGTTTTCTAAAACTTAAATGAAACATTTGGTGGGTTGATTTTAATGAGATCTTAGTCACGAATAAATGAACGAAAATAAGAATGAACTGTGAAATGCAGCGGTTCTCAAGCTGTGGGTGTGCGGATATCTACATAGTGCTCTTGCAGACTGCCCAGAAAACATTAAAAAAAATTCCAATCTGATGAGAAAGAAGCAAGCACAGCCTTCTAATTACAGTAATGTTCTTCTTTGGATAGCAAAACTCCCATCAGTTTTCAAGTTATAACTTAAATAATACTGTTCGCCTTCTGTAGCTTTGTTGTCCTTAATTCTTAAGTAATGATTAAACTTAAATTTAGCAGCTGCCATTGAAATTTGTAACTCTTAATTTTATAGTCATAGTACAGTACACAATGAAAATAAAACTTGGTAAACATTTCATTTACTAAATTTTACATTCAAAATTTAAAAAAAATTAACAATTCTTTTGTTGATTAGTCATTTACTATGCTATTATGTCTGGATTATCAAATGGTGAGAAGTGAAATGCATCATAGTAATAGCAAAAATTCAGTAAAGAGGAGTAATCCAATAAAATTTTATTGTTGGGTCTTTCAGTCTGCACAACCTTTGAAATATTATCAACGGGTCACAGCAGTAAAAAGGCTGAGAACCGCTGTTGTTATTACACGAATGAATATTATTACAATAAATTTTCCAACTGTTCCCTTCACATTCATATTGCCATTTATTTAACACTTATTGACTTTTCTGCTTTTAAGCTGTTCTGTTCATTCTCTGCATCGTGAAGATGTTGGAAAAGAGAGTTATGAAAGATCGACAGAACAGGATCAGTGTCTTGGTCAGTTCTGTTATCACGATTGGTTTGTACTCGAGAACACATTGCATGATGGCAAACATAACAGAAAATTCAACCATGTCCTTCAGCTCATCACCTTCATAAATTTGGCTGTAAAGATTCAGACAAAAAAATAAAAGGTCAGACAAAAATATTAAAACTGGTTCAATGCCATTATTTTAATAATCGTTTTCAAAAACGATAATCCAAATTACGATTTTCGTTTAACAACCCTAATACAGAGACAGAGAGACAGACATATAGAAACACAGACAGAAGACAGACAGACATATAGAAACATAGACAGATAGAAAAACACACAGACAGACACAGAAAGAGAACCCAAACAAAAGGACTAAAGCAGCAACAGAAATTTACAGATCTAAAATAATCAGAAATGTCAACTGCACACTCTTGCTCAAGCTGTGGAATGTACATGAACTGATAAAGTTAAAGTTCAGGCATTAGAATGAAATTGTGTGCAGATGACTTGAGTGAATCTCTCAAAAATCATACTAAATGCTGCACACTCCAGTAAAGTCAACTGCACACGTTGACTCTTTCTACCTATCGATTTTGTTTTGACTGAGGCCCCGCAAATAAGCTGGTTCCAACAACTTAGCTTTTGGCATTTTAGGAAACTCGAGATTACAATTATGATGATGGGGGTTTGAACCTAGTTTAAGCACATATCCAAAGCATTACGATGGCCAACCTCATAAGAGCGCTACATAATCTCTAGCTATATATGTGCCTGGTTGAACATATTATTCTACAGTTGAACTTGGTGTGAAAAAAGTATAAATCAACAGACTTCTGCACCCATTGTCTTGAGTTGTGGTGTAACACAAGGTTCAGTACTGGGCCCACTCCTGTGTACATTACATACCACTCCAACTGGCTACCTCCTAACCGATGGCACTCTCAACTACCCTTTGTAAGTTGATGATACATTCTATTCATTTGATAGTTTCACATCTAATTCTTCTATACAATCAGTCGCTGCTGTTTTTGGCAATGTAGTCTTGGATGCGGGCCCTTAGCTAGAAACAAAGACTAGGGCATCCAAAAGCGTACGAAGTCGCAACCACCCGAAGCCGCGACCGTACAAGCCCGACTGCAATGCTCTACAATGAATGACCTATGGGTTTTGATTACATTTGTAACAGTTTGTTGTATATACAATGATACAAACAACAATCTGCTAACTTCAGATGAAGGAGGAATGGATTATACATTACATCACATTTAAGACAATCACGTCCACGCACAATTTATACCCGTCCAAAACAATTTTCACCCGTCCTTTGGACGGGTGGCTGCTAATGACCTGCTTGGATGCCCAGTAATAAGCTTCTGAATCCTTAACTACAAAATGAATTTCTTCTTTTAGGGACAAAGACAACAGCTCTGTAAATTTGACTGTCTCTAAGCCCATTTAGTTGGGTGGATTACTTGTTAACAACACCAATCATGCATACAGTTTGGGCATAGTATTTGATCCCACCTAGATAAAACTGAGAGCTAAAAGCAACTGCATGCGTAATCAGAAGAAAAAACAGAAAATCAGAATGCAACTAACTTGTAACATAAATAACACGAAACCGTTAAGATTATATCTTTCAATAGATGTAGAATGGTTCTCTGCATTGGTGGCTGTCCAGGAAGCATGCCCGAGAACCAGATTGAATTGATCAGTACCACAACGATTACCCCTGGCATCAACTTGCAAACTATCTCTTGAAATCTGAAAGTACAGAAATTATTCACAAATATATGTTTTATAAAAGACACAGGATGATAATCACCTAGGTTTTGTAAAGTTTTTTCCATATGTCAAGGGTGAATGAACTAAGAAACTTCAAATCATGGGATTGCTTTGGCTGTGCGGCCATCGGGGCAATTTAAAGTAACAACTTTAGGAAAGTGGTCTGCGAACAGAAATTATATAAAATAAATTAAAACTTCATGGTACTATTAACAATTTGAACAACATGACACAGCTCTAATCTTGTCCGTTTCTAAGATCTTTGATAAGTGGCTTTCTGTGCGACCTTGTTCTAGTTTTCTGTGCTTATCTTTCTAAAAGTTAGCTATATGTATTTGATTGGCATCAACTGAGCGTTAATGAAGAATTGATTTGCTTTTTACAATACATAAAGCTACTGAACTGTAGTGAAAATGCACAAAACTGCAGCTAAAAGCATAAAATTGAAGAGGAAAATTGACAATTCCAAGATGAATGGACATTTCAATATTTTATGGATACTGTTAATACCAAATTATTGTGTTTAATCTGCCACGAATTGGTAAGCGTGATGAAATAGTTTAACTGCAGGCAACATTATGAAACGAAACATGCCAGTGTCTGTGACAAATTGAAGGGAGACTTGAGAAGAAAGAAAATCAAAGAGTTAAAGGAAGACTCTTGTCAGAGTAAGAAAGTTTTTCACAAGGAAATCACATGAAGCGCTGCAAAATGGCACAGACAATTGCAAAATCATCACGGCCTTTCACAGATGGCGATTTTATCAGAGAATGACTCTAAAGCATCTGCACAGAAATATGTCCAGAAATATTAATTTTTTCAGTAAAGTCCCTTTATCAAGAACAACAATTCAGCACCAAATCGAGGACCCTGCAAATGACCTTACAGAACAGCTGCAGGATTTCTTGGTAACTGTCCAGATACTTACATACATACATAAATACATTACATCCTATTTGTGGTCTTCGACTTTTTTCAAAACTGCAATTTGGCCCATTTTTTAAAGAACAGTTGAGCATTATGTAAAATTATTACCATGATTGTAATTCTTAATATAATTATTCTTACTGTCATTTTCATTCCTACAATCTTCTTATTAATATTATAATTAATGATCAAAATCACAATTACTATGTGCTGTTTTGTTCTATTAGTTTGAAATATTTAGTCGAGACTACAACTGTAGGATTATAGTGTGGGTTTAAAAGCAACTTCTAAAATATTATAAAACTACTGTATTGTTTCACTATTGTGCTTATTATTAGCCCACAGGGTTTAGAAAGCTATTCTGTGCAATCAAACTTGTATCTCTGGAATGGCCAGCCTGTGCGGAATGTCATTATTATGTGGGTTATCTGACCTTGCAAAATGTGACCAATATAGTTCAACAGATAAGTACCTTCATAGCACGTCAGTGTATTTTTAAGGCCAGGAACAGACAATGATACATAATATAATAATTAAATTAAAACAATTTTTATTCTACCTACCTTAAATTGACTAATTTCACAGTGACATGCCTTCTCCACATGACCTACCACAATAAGCATGCTTCGATTTTAAAATAACACAAGCTTACCTCCAAACACTTTCGTCAGTTCCACTTCTTTCCAGCAGCCAGTTCGAAGTGCTGCTTGCGTTGGACAGCCTTTCCCTCTCCTCCCAATACTGATACCACGAACAAAATCCTCCCAGTAGAAATTCTGCGATATCGACAAGCGCCTGATTGTTCACATTCAGTTCCTGCAGAATTCCCTCAAATCCAATAAATATAAGTCTCCAGACTGCCAATGTACCAAAAAACCAGGGAAAACCCAAAAATATTCCCAAACAAAACTTTCTTCTCCGAGATTCAGACTGTTGATGAACATAGTCGTTAATTCTTAAAAAAATAGCAATCATAAACATAGAAGTTCCACAGATTCCAATCAGAGAAGCATCAAGTCCGGCAAAAAAATAAAACAAATTCAAAGGGATCTCTAACAGAAAAAACTGAAAAATGGCTAAAATAATGGGGCCTGCGAAAACTCGAAACAGAAAATTACTGACTCCGGTAGCCATCTTGGATATCTATGGCGTGGATCAAGGGCCTATTATACAAATGACTGGAAAGTCCTTGTGTAAAAACGTACGACAAGTAATGGCGTCAATAGCGCGTTGCGCCCCTGGTGGCAAAGATGGAAACCTTAGTGTTTACATAACAAATCCATCATCATCATCATCATCATCATCATCATCATCATCATCATCATCATCATCATCATCATCATCATCATCATCATCATCATCATCATCATCATCATCATCATCATCATCATCATCATCATCATCATCATCATCATCATCATCATCATCATCATCATCATCATCATCATCATCATCATCAGCATCATCATCATCATCATCATCATCATCATCATCATCATCATCATCATCATCATCATCGTTATTATTATTATTATTATTATTATTATTATTATTATTATTTTTTTTTTTTTGCCCCAAGGTACATATTTATTATTATTATTATTATTACTATTATTATTATTATTATTATTATTATTATTATTATTATTATCATTATCATTATCATTATCATTATCATTATCATTATCATTATTATTATTATTATTATTATTATTATTATTATTATCATTATTATTATTATTATTACTATTATTTTTTATTTTTTATTTTTTATTTTTGTTTTGCCCCGAGGTATACAGGATCCCTCAGGGACTTCAATATTAATTAATGTAACATCCGGAAAATCAAACCTCGTCGTCCGCAGGCTCTGGGAATAATAATAATAATAATAATAATAATTATTATTATTATTATTATTATTATTATTATTATTATTATTATTATCTGGTCTTCTACCTCCCTTGCACTCTGGTTTATATAGGTCTCACCACTCTACTGAAACTGTCCTCCTTTCTTTGCTTTCTTAAATTTATTCAGCTGTTGATAGGTCCGAACTCACTCTTCTGGCGCTATATGATGTCTCCTCAGCCTTTGACATGGTTGACCACATGTAAAAAAGTAATACCCGACCCGCCTAATAAACTTACTAT
The DNA here is from genome assembly GCA_963556255.1 of Allolobophora icterica. Lineage (NCBI taxonomy): Eukaryota > Metazoa > Annelida > Clitellata > Crassiclitellata > Lumbricidae > Allolobophora > Allolobophora icterica. Next base: position 20,814,071 of record OY744609.1, on the reverse strand, counting down.
TGATCATATGGAGATACCCCAAGTGAACTGAGCTAAATTCTTTGGAGTCTATGTGGATCAGAACTTAACTTGGAACGCCCACATTGAACATATCTCACACAAGATTGCAAAGAATTATTAATGTAGCAATAATTAAGAGGATTTCCCACTTACTGCTACCTAAAATTCTAGTAACACTATACTATACAATGGTCTATCCATACCTATCCTACTGTGCTATGATTTGGGCGTCCAACTATAGGGCCAGAACCCAAAAATTGATCCTGCTCCAAAAAAAGGATTTTTCGAGTACTTACCTCATCCCCATACTTAGCCCACACGATTCGAAGGATCTGTTCTTGCAATTGGGTGTGCTAACGCTGGATCAAATAATGGTATACCAAATAGGCGAGTTTATGTATCGCTCGTTTAACGGCTTGTCACCGGTGGAGTATTCTGGGTTCTTTACTTTAAATTCCCAAGTCCACTCACACTCTACTAGAATAGCTTCGAAAGTAAGGGTTGCATATGCTAGAACTAATATTCGTAAATTTTGCATGGTCTGCAGAGGTCCCATGGTATGGAACTACTTACCTCTAGATATTAAATCTAGAACATCTATAAATATATTTAAGCATAGTCTGAGGAGTTGGCTGATTGTTAGTGGAGTTGTTTCCAATTGGTTGCCCCGATCTGAGGGGCTAGATTGTCGTCATCACACTAAACTTATCCAGCTTGTCTGTCGACATCCAGTTGATCCACTCTGTTTATTTTTTTTATTTTAATCTCTTTTTTTGTTATGTATGCTACTAGCCTGTGTACCATTAAAATAAGTTAATCTTTAATTTATTCCTACTCTGAAAGCCATCTTGTTTAAAAAAAATCCTGTTGTAATAGGGGGCCCTCCTTAGCGGGATCCAATCCCTTCTGGACCTCCAAATTGAGCTCAACTATCCGATTTGATTTTTATTACTTCATATTCAAAGGCACTCACTTTTGAGCGTGGCATTGTAGGCAGTTTACTCCTGGACCTGTCAGATTTGATGTGAACTTTGAACTTATGTGTACGTTGGCCCAGGTATTGTATTCTGCATTTGTTTAAATTTATATATCTCTGTTTCTCTAGCAATCTGGGAACTGTTACCCAGTTCAATCTGTTATAAATTGTGTACTTTTAAGTTGGATCAATAAAATATTATGTTATGTTATGTTATGTTATTCTTCTACAGCGCCTTGAGACCTCTTGCGATCTCAGGGCCCCCTCTCCAGTGGTTTCTGTCATACCTGTCTGATCGCATTCAGATGACTTATCTCAGGTGAATCTAGAACTCTTTGGGTCGGTATTAAACTGGGTGTTCCGCAGGGCTCTGTTCTGGGCCCTCTCCTCTTTATTTAATACACGGCCGGTAACCCCTCTCTCCTCCCCATGCATCCATGGGGCTTCAGGCCACCTCTTTGCCCGACGATGTCCAGGCTTATGTTCATGGGCCTCCTTCCACTCAACTTCTTCTTGCTCAGCGCATCGAAGCTCTTTCTCATGATCTCCATACCTGGATGTCTTCCAATCGCCTCTCCCTCACCTCGTCCAAAACCCAATTTGTCTGGTTTGGCACTCCTCAGCAACTTCAAACTTGACTTTGCTCTGCTCTCTCAAAGGTTTCCGCTATTCACTTTCTCGTCTAGCGTTCGTGATCTAGGAGTGACCCTTGACAATTCTCTCACCTTTACTGAACCCATTTCCAAACTCACTCGCACTTCCTATTTTCACCTAAGGGCTAAGGCGCCTTAGAGCTATCCGTCGCTCTGTCTCATCTCCAATTTTCACTTCAATTGTTCATGCATTTGTCTGCTCTCATAGGCATAGACTCTGGGGGGAGCCGGGGCACGTGCCCCCAATAATTGAGGAGCCGGGGCAATGCCCCCCAATAATCGAGATGAAAATTTTAAAAAAATATGAAGGTATATTTAATTTCACGAAATTTGTTCGAGAGGAATCGGTAAAAAAAGTTAATGACAGTGTGGTGTGAGTGTGAGGACAAATCGGTAAAAAGTTCATGATGTTTAGTGTGTGTTATGATGAGCTCCTGAAAGAAAGAAAAGAGGCGAATGACTAAGAAAAAAAGGTCATCAACTTTTTTAAAGATGAAAATCCCAAAAAGATGTACGAAATTGAAATTCTGAAATTTTTCGGGAAATTGCCCCCCCCCCAAATTTTTTAGAAGTTTACGCCAGTGTCTGCTCTAAACTTGACTACTGCAATTCCCTCCTCATTGGTCTTCCTAAGGTCCTCGATCTTCAGTCTGTTCTCAATGCTGCTGCTAGATTAATTGCCCGTCTTCCTCGATTCTTTCATATCACCACCTTTATGGCAGAAGAACTCCACTGGCTCCCGCTTTTTTCCACGCGTCCAATTCAAGGTCCTTATCCTTGTCTCTAAGGCTCAACTTGGTTTCGCTCCGAAATATTTATGTTACTTAATTCATCGCCCTCATTCAGCTGCTTCTCTTCGTCCTCTTCGTTCCTCTGACAGGACTTCCTTGGCTCAATCTGTCATTTGTTTCCATTGGCCCTGCTCTTTGGAATGAGCTTCCTCTGTTCGTTCGTTCTTCTATTCTCTCAGGTAACGTCTCTTCCTCTTTTACCTTTCTTAAGACTTGCTTTTTCTCTTAGGGTCTCTTGTTGATATTGCTGTACTTAGTTAGCTGCTGGCCCAGTTAGCTGCTGGCCCAGTTAGCTACATCGGTAAGAGCGTTGGCTGCGCGTCTCATGCGACTCTGTGTTAGAGCGCATGCGGACCACGGTTCGCTTCCCGAAGGTGGCTTATTTCAGAGATTTAAATCTCGGGCTAGCACGGTCCCAACACGGCGACCTTAAATGGCGTGGCATCCATTCAAAGCGGGCAAGGGTGGTGAAGGATCTCACCCGATCAATCCATTGAAAAATGAGCAGGGTCGAGGCCATATGCCACTTGCTCTGGCAAAATGAGCCTTTAATGAGGCGGAAGTCGCCAATGATAAAACAAGAAAAATTAGCGAAACACCAATCAGGTGTAAATTTTTCAATTATGGGTCTTTTGCATATATCAATAAACAGTGAGTAATCTAGACGTCTTTGGGGGGGAAAATTTCCCCCCCCAGGATTGATGTTTCCCCCCAGAGGCGAGCAATATTACAATGTACAGACCATTAGGGGAGGAAAAATCCCCCCCCCAGGATCGATGTGGATACATGCTTTTCCCCCCCCAGAGAGATGGATTCCTAAAAAAAAGGTCATCAAGATTTTTGGGAGAGCAATTGTATGTTACAAATCGGGTGAAGGACTAAAAAAAAAAAAAAAAAGGTCATCAACTTTTTTTGAAGATGAAAAATGGAAAATTTTTAGAAAAGTCTGAAACTTTTGAAAGATGGAAGACAAAATTTTGTGTCAATTGGTTGCTCCCCCCCAGAAACCTGGTTTCCCCTCCCAGACGAGGGGGACTAGATTAAACACTGATCAATAAATAAGTTCTTATATTATACGAAAAAATATTGATTTAATAATACATCACCTATTTCCTGAGAAATTTACTAAGTTTGTGTGATTGATAAAAAATAATCAGAGAATTTAAATTTTTTGGGGGGGGCCAGTTCCAAGAGTATTTTACGGCCTTCAACCTGCTAGGAATACCATGTGTAATACCTCATTGGAAAGTGTAGGCCTATGCATTCAGCTTGCTAAAAAAATAACCTCATTTGGTGGGTTTCCCATAGTGATTTCCAAAAGTTTGAGGTTAAAAACACTGAAACCTTGCAATTTATGTTGAGTTTGTATTAAGATAATAAACTTTGCATGCGTTTTTCTCGAAATTGTAGGTCCCTACTTCCGAGTAGCAGTACACTCTAAAATTCATATCTCTGCAACCAATAAAGATAGAATAATAATTTTTTCAAAATTAAAAAAAAAGAAATTATCATTTATTATTTTAAGCCGAAAATATACAATACTAAATTTTTTAACAACAGCCTCCTTTTGCCAGAGCAAGTCGCATATACGGTCGCTATAGAAAATCGCGAACATTTACATTTACATTTACATTCGCACTGGGAGCGCTTCTGAATGGCCTTCCCGCTAGAAGCGCTTTATAAATATCCGAATTGGACCGAATACAATACAATACAATATTATTATCCGAGAATTCTTGTCTAGGCTCTGTTCAGACAGAGAATCAAGTTCCTCGCCGCTGGCTTGACCGCCGGGATGCTGGCTCTGTTGAGGCTGCGGTGGATGAGGATGTTGATGTTGTTGTGCCTAGCTCGTCGACCGAACCCCAGCGAGCACGACAGCCCATGCGCGCCTCTGGACGAAAAGTATAGACGCCGCATGCGCATTTGTGCGGTTCGCAGATTGCCACACGCAATCGTAGACTGACCGCAACCCTCAAGGCCTCGTCCTCCAGTCTGAGACCGCGAGCAGCGAGAGGGAGGGCGTGTAGCCAGCCCGAGGCGTGCGGTGACTGCGAGGCCCTCAGTCTCGCCTGGTCGTAGGGGTCCCGCAGTTTATCCTCAAGCGCCGAGAAGGCTGCGCGTAATAGCGGACCGTCCCAGTGTGCCTGTCCGCGACCGGGCGCGACCGTCGGGATCGGGTCCCCAGCAAGCTGAAGCCAAATAGTCCTCACCGAGTCATGTGCCGCGTCAGAGGCAGGGCTGTAGTGGAGCGTATACGCGGGTATACAGCGTATACTTACCTCTAGAGAAATTTGAGAGCGTATACTCACGAGGGTATACGCGGGTATACAGCGTATACTTACCTCTGGGAACGAAAATTTTTAAAAAATGAGAGGTTTTTAGAGGTTTTTAGGGCGAATGACTAAAAAAAAAAAAGGTCATCAACTTTTTCAGAGACAAAATCGTAAAAAGTCTGAAAATTTTCTGAGAATTGGTGAAAAGTCAGAAATTTTTCCTAAAAAAAGTCTTCAAATTTTTTTTTACGCCGCTGGTCACCGCTAGCGTATACTCACCTCAAATTTTACCACTACAGCCCTGGTCAGAGGTCACCGACAGCGGAGGGCTGCAGGTTCGAATCCCACTCTAGCCGCTGCGTACGGACCTTGGGCAAGTCCTTCACTCTGATTGCTATTTGATAATTCCTGCCTCAAACATAACGACCACTGACTCTGAACTTGCCCACATAGCTGAATGGGCCAGAAATTGCAACTTGCGCTTAAACCATAGTAAGTCTTGTGAAATCATAATAAGGCGTCCTCGAACCAAAATTCTAGATACCCCTCCGCCCATTGCTGGGATCGTACGTGTAAATGAAATAAAAATTTTGGGAGTCACTCTTTCTGAAAAAATTGGGTTCTCCTCGCACATTAACAACATCTGTTGTAAAGCTAAACAATCCTTTTTTGCTCTGCGAGTCCTGGTTTCGCATGGATTAACTGGAAGCCGCCTTCATGATGTTGTACGTTCCACCACAGTGGCACGAATGTTGTACTCATCTCCAGTCTGGTGGGGATTTTCCAATGGTCTTGAGAGAGAACGTCTCTCTGCCTTGATACGTAAGCTTAAGCGACAAGGGTATCTGCCAACTGATACTCCTACATTTGACCTGTTGTGTTCTAAGGCGGACGATGCTCTCTTTGCAGCAATCCTTCAGAACCCAGGGCATGTCCTCCATGATTTGCTCCCTCCGATACGATCTACCGGATATTATCTTCGACCTAGCCGGCATAATCGCGAGATACCACGATGTGATCCTTTGACGGGTTACATTGCTAGATTACTGCATAAATGATAAGAAAACACTTGCTTTTTTAATTACTTATTTTATCATTTTTATTTCGATTTATTATTACTTCAATGTTTTACATTCAATGCTTCTGGCTTCTGTCCCATTGTGCGTTTGCTAATGGTGTAATAAAGAATATACTTACTTACTTACTTACTTACTCGGAATTGCTCGTGGCGCTTCGGCGTGAAAATTCCGGCACAGTATCAAATGCTGTAGTCGAAAGCGCCTCTGAGTAGTAGTTGACTTCGAGAGGCGCTATAGAAATATCCGGAATAAATAAAAGACAGTGATATTTCAGTTAACTGAAATAGAAACTGAAACGAAAATTATGAATTTCCGTTTAACGGAAACTGAAACTGAAACGGAAATTATTTGCAAAACGGAAATTGTAATAGAAACGGAAATGAAAATGTCAAAACGATATAGAAATAGAAACGATAATTAATTCCGAAAGGAAATTGTTAAAAATACGTAAAAATTTTCTGCGTTTGTATTGGGCTTTAGTTGGACTAAATCGCTGCCAACGTAACTATAACGGGGTATAGGCGGACCATTTATTCAGGTTATTAGGCCTACTCGATATCCGGCCATCCTTCGTTGATTCATAATAAACGAATATACATATTATGTATATTTGTTTATTATGAATCAACGAAGGATGACACACCGCATCACATCTTGCAACAGTCTACAGCGATAATAGTATAATAATGATAATAGTAGGCCCTATATATTTCCAGTGCTATGACATAGAAATATCACAGCAACTCTCGGGGTACCGGTACAGGCGGACCATTTATTCAGGTTATTATTCGATATATCCGGTCATCAAAATTTATGTCGCCTGTTGGAGTTAGGTTGCTAAATTTCCATTAAGAATGAGTTTATCGCGACTATTAGATGGACGTAAGCGCGATAGCGAAGTTTGGCAGTATTTTGTTTATGATGAGAAAATAAGTAAGTAAGTAAGTAAGCATATTCTTTATTAACACCAACTGCCTATACCGCACTTTGGTTTACATACAGTTTATACAAAATAAAGCATTCTCGTCAAAAATGTTTTCCTCATTAAATTGTCTGCTCTAGGTATTAATCGGTCGTGCAATCTTGGCTTCATGGAATAGTGCTGTGGCCTCAGCGGTGGGAGATGATGGTTCAGCACATGGCCCTCGTCATGCAGTACCGCTGCGAAGAGGCTCCCGTCTGCAAGGCTACATAATTGCTCGAAGGGGGGGCTATCCGCAGGGAGGTAGTGCAGACGCACCAGACGGTCTAAAACGGACTGCAGTCTATCACGCTCCTGTTGACCTGCGAAGTCCCACCATGCCGGGGCCGCGTATAACATACGGGCTAATGTAATCATTTTTACCACGTCATGTAAACTTGGGCTTCGCAGGCCGTGCGCTGTAATGATTCGCAGAGCATACATCGACTGTCTTGCTTGGACGCAAGCGCTCCTTATATGCACTTCAAAACCTAGTTTTTCAGTCATTACCACTCCCATAATCTTCATACTCTGGACCCGCCGGAGTCCCGGCACCTCTTCAGGTGCGTCCTCCTGCCCCCTCCCTGGACGACGAACTATCATCTCATGTGTCTTGCTTTGGTTGAGGCTTAGATTGCAGCTCTTGGCACACTTTGCTACATGGTCCAACTCTTCTCTGATTGTGTTACTGTTTTTAGCTGGTACTAACAGGTAAGTGTCATCGGCGTATTTAAGTATTCGATTGTGAACATAGACAGTTTTGAGCTTTGATATGGCCACGATGAAGTACACAGGGCCCAGACTGGATCCCTGAACAATGCTGGCGTTGATGTTAGTAATATCCGAGACCATTCCGTTGTGTTTTGTCCTATGGTTTTGGTTTGTCAGGAAATTTACAAGAGTTCGTGTTTAGTGAAAGTTGGATCAGACGTTAACAATAAGCCATGTGGACTGCAGCTTGTCGGCTAGAACTTGACTAATCTGAAGGTGAAATATCTATCATAATAGCTTGCAACTCGCGTGTGTCCATCCGCAAACGCTCTGGAATTTATTTTGAATTTATGGAATATCACTGAAGGGAGGTCGTGGCTGACACGCCGTAGCACGACGTCGTCGGCCTGTCCAATATTCGGCCCTGGCCCAGTATGGCGGGAGTGTTACTGGGCCTGGGCCAAAAATTGGACAGGCCCACAAACAATAGACGTACAGACGTACAGACGCACAGCCAGACAGTAACCTCTTCACATACCCCCATAGGCGTAGACTCTGGGGGTGCAGCCGGGACACGTGCCCCCCCAATAATTGAGGAGCCAGGGCAATGTCCCCTCAATAATCGAGAGGAGAATTTCTTCAAATATTAAAATATTATGTTTTAATATAGATAAATTTCTTCAGAAATAGAAAAACAGAGAGAAAGAACTGAAATACAATCAGAAATTCATAATGAAAACAAAGATTTATTTTTATCTTCAATATCCTCAATATAAAAAAATTACATGCAAACAAAACGCACCCATTTCATATGCATTTGGCCTACGTAACACCGGAAGCCTCTGAGGCTCGCTGATTGTCCAGACCAAAGGTAGAGTTGTTTTTTTGTTTTTGGTTTAAAAACACAATAAAGAAAACCACAACACATTTGTTTGTTTAAAAAAAAAATTTTCTTGAACCTCAAGACCAAGACCAAGACCTTGAACCTCAAGACCAAGACCAAGACCTTGAACCTCAACACCAAGACCAAGACCTTTGGTCTCAAAACCATGACCAAGACCAAGACTTTTAAAAACGAACTCGAATGCACTCGAGACCAAGACCTTGGTCTCGAGGACAACAAGCCTGGATTTAGTTGACATGTCTAGTAAAAAGTAGACACTATAGGCGTTCATCTTAAGAAGTTTAGAATAGAGTTCTCGTAGTTATCGCAAGCTCGTAGTCATCTTATCGTCTGTGTAACTGAACAATAGTATAATCAGCTACTGAACAATCGTCTATAAATTATAATTGAACTCTGTATACGTAAAGAAACATTCGTAGTGAATGACAATAGAGACTTTTCTACAGTAAGTATTATGTATAGACAGGAAGGTGCGCATGTATTTGGTAGGTGTGTTGGTAGCAGGTAGGTAGTAGGCAGATATAGACATCTGCATATAGTTTTATGTATATATAAACACTAAACAGACATACAGTAAGCAGATATACCTGGTCTGATTTGGAAATGACTCACCCGTTTTAACGGTGTGGTTCATGTTACACTACGTCTAAGATGTGCTTTTTTAAATTCTTTCCTAGAGATATTCAGGTATGTTTGGCCATCTTTATATTGTTCTAAATCTTCTGTTGTTGGATATTTGCACCTTTCGTGGCAGGGATGTGCTGCAAGCCGGCTACCTAGTACCTGCTTTGCAGGATGAGGTAGGTAGGATTTCCCACTGCTATAAACAGCTTCGAGAAGCTCTCTACTCCCCTGCTCCGATTTGTGCTCTTTTGTGGCGCTTTTCTGTCTTGTTTGTCTTTAAGCTTTAACTAGATGCCAGTTTCAGCCATCTTCTTCACTGGTTTTCGTAATTGTTATCCTTCTTTACTCTCCCTTTCTCACACTCGTGTGAATGCGCATCTACCACCAGTTAATTATTACTCATAATTGCTCGAAGCTCAACAAGTCGAATATTGAGCCAGAGATAAAAAACGATCGAGTGCGACTACAAAACGGCGACAATATTTACATACTTACACGCGCAGACAAAAAACCGGCGATATCTGGTTCTTACAGTTGCCTTCGATTCTGATACGTCGCGCTTAGGCATGGTGGCAAACTGCACGGGGTCCCGCGAGGCGTAATACGCAGGGCACCGGACGTAAATTCTGCAATAAATGACTGGATTGGAGTGCAGGTCAAACAGAACGCGTTGATCTACTTCCTCCGTTCGCGGTCCGAACGATGGCTGTTCATTTCTATATAAATAACGCACTGCTCGGACGTGTGACCAACTCCACCACTCGGTAGTTATTGTGTGCCTACCTTCTTATCTGTCTGTCCGTCTGTATGTCCATTTGTCTGACCGTATAGATGCCTGCGTCGGTTGTTTTATCTTTTTTTCGTGTTCCTGTTAGTGTTTCTATGTGTGCTTACGCGGTCGTATATTTCGGATCCTTGGGTAAGGTAAAGTAGCTGAAGAACGTTTCTTACTTATCTTTAGAGATGTGATTGTGGAGAGATGCACGATTATTCTCCTGAAGGACAATCTTGATAGGATATACAGTCGGCATTTTTGTATGGGTTGTTTATGAGGTGCATTAAAGACGCCATATTAAGTGTCTAGATACACATAATATCATACACACACAATGCATACTTAGCTACGTAGTTACGTATGCTTGTATAGCCTACATATGCCTACATACATACATATATACATGCATACACACATACACACCACGTACATAAATACATACGTATATACATACATAAATACACACATACATACATACTTTTATTATTACTTTCTGTTTGAACATAACTGATCACCATGTTTGCAGAGCAAACGCAAAGTCGGCAGCTCGGTGTGCGACCTGTTTTGACTAGGTCCTATAGGAAAATTGAGGATCTGAGACAGCGAGCTTTCTATGTCCTAACAACAAGGAGGCACGAGGGGAGCTGGCTCCTTCAGAGGCCGGTTTACGGCAGTGTATGCTAGGTCGGATTTTATTACAATAAATAATTATAGTAGATCTGCTATCACGATGATAACTCAATTTTAAACAGTCAATTTCAGAATAAATGTTGGTTGATTTACTGGAATTGAAGAAGTCCAAGAACTTACAAATGTCTATGACGCAACTTTAAAAACCTCTGGGCTCCATTTAAGTTGTCCACTGAAAGCCTTAACCAAAGGCTTCATTTTCAGATGCAGTTCTAACCGACTGACCTTAGTCTGAACTTAGCTAAACTTAATCTACGGTATTCCATTTGTGAGTAGGCCTATGTAATATTTCACCTATCAAACTACAACAGCGCAGTGTGACTGATGTGCAAATATTATATTAGGTCATATCGATGGACATCAATTCAAGTTATCTAAAATCACTACACAAGAAGTTTAATCAGTCTTTAATTAGCCCACAAGTTTATTGATTTAACTACGGTTTTTTGGTGCGCCATCGATGGCATTTACCTTATGCATTTACAGCCAGCGCTATAGAATTTGCTAAGTAAACAATTATGCCGAAAATTGACATTGCAGCTTTAAAGAACGCACTGGTAGATAACATCCAAATGTCTGGCTATTTTGTTAACCACCTGCAAAGAGCAGGCATGGCATTGCAGCAACTTAGATAACCTGCAATGGGCTGCGAGTGCGGCCACGAGTCGCATCTTCGTCCAGAGACTCTGAACATGATGCTATCTTTCAACTGTCGACGGAATCTGTTGGTTGGGTTCTTCGTGTGTTCGTGGGCCCGCCACTGGTGACTCTTCCGTTTTTCTGCGCATTGATCTGCCATAGGATAGAACTCCAGTTCTTAACGACATTTAACATCACCTAGTCCAGCGAAACAGCGCTTTTGATTAGTTTGTTTAAAAACTTGCGCAATATAAATGTCCAATTACAATAACGACCAAGGAAACAATAGAATGCAAATCGTCCCCGGATACAACAATCGAAATTTTCTTGGTTGCTGTAGTTGCAAGGCTGTTGGAAACTGATTTGGATTTGGTTTGACTTATGACAACACTTCATACTGCAAGGCTGCAGATTACATTAGGTGTGTGTGCATTTGCATAGATTAACCTCGATCAGCTAGATTAGCTTAGATCTGATCAGATGAGGTTAGATTGTACCAGATCTAATAGATTTTGGTTCAGTTAGGCCATGCATCCATTTCGTGTTACTACGGAGTAGAAATATAAGTTTTTCACAATTAGAAATAGAATAATCATAAATAAATACTATTCACAAGCGTTTCTATGCAGTAGCACCAATATTTTAGGCACAATTAGATTGAATCAGCCTTCAGATTCTACTCCAGTTTTGCTGATTATGAATAGGACGCTTAATTGCGAAGTCAGTCGCAAGGAAAGTAGAAAAAGTTCCTGATTTCTCATGGCTAGGAGTCTGACACGCCGTAGCGCGACTGTCGCTTTGATAAAACGTTGTTGGTCCGTTAGAGAGGACGCTATTTCCTCGGCAGTAGGTCGGTCTGTTAGTGTTCTCTTCGATGATTGGCTGACGAAAGGTGGCTTCCGCGCAACGATTTAAATTTAGGAAGTCTTCTTTATGAAAGGCGTCCGTAGATCCCTCATGATTGGACGCTGCGTAGACCATGTGACTGGTGGTGACGTCACTGCCGCACAGCATAGCCAGTTTATTCGGGCGCGTTCTCAGGTGCTCAATGACGTCACCCGGGCAGACGGATGGTCTCTGGGAGTAGGACGATGACAGGTAGACACTGTCAAATGGCTGCGGGTTGTCTTCGAAGGGCTGCAGAGGTTGAAGTAGGTGCTGATCAAAACGATCACCAGTCGAGTGAAAGTATCTGCTTCTAGTGCCGACATGAGATAAATATTCTTCACGTTCTTTATCCTCAACACACTGAGGTCTATCCTCTGGACTGAAGCAGTCAAACGTCGTTGGGTGGAATCGTACTGGAAACCCGGTTTCCGTATTCGGTACGTAGCCTGCGTACTGAAAATACGTCATCGAACCGCGAGCGTCGTAGGGCGATTCGGTCAGACATCCTGGATGAAGCTGAAGGCACGACGAGACAAGGTTGACCGTGTTCTGAGACAGACCCTTGGTCAGCGATCTCGCGAACGAGATGGTGTCCGGTTTCGTTCCGGTCTTGAGGATTTCCGCCAGAGCGCCGATGTAGTTCCTGGCCAGTCGAAGCGTCTCGATCTTCGACAGCTTCTGGGTCTTCGACTGACACGGAACGTGTTTTCGGAGGTCATCCAGTGCTCCGTTCAGTCCGTGCATCCGGGTTCTCTCGCGGGCATTCGCTTTCATTCGTCGCACCCTCAGTTTGGCAATCCGGGCGTTCGTCAGCTTCTTCTTCTTCGGTCCTCGCTTAAGCAGACGTCCTACTTCCAGTGGCCTCTTTTCACGGAAGTCGTCTCTCTCTTCGTCGTCGCCTCGAGGTAAGGCACTTCCGCTATCTTCGATGACTTCCGGTTCCGATTCGGAAGAGACGAACTGGATGTCGTCCCTGTCGAGTTCTGACCTTCGTCGCCAGGCCCAGTCCTCAGCGTTCGTGTTCTCTGGGCTAAAATCTAAGGCCGTATCCTCCTCTGCCTTTTCCTCCACTGGCCTCGATCGCATTGCCTTGGTCTCGATCCAACTGTCCTCGGACTCTTGCTGTATGCCTGAGCTTCCTGGCCAGTAGTCCTCTGTATACGTGATTGAGGAACTATTCTTCATTGGCATCTGGCTGAAAATGAATTGAACAGCGTTGAATCTAATGCAGAGCATAATTCAGTCTTGATTAAAAACAAATTAGTGTTTTATTGAAAACAAAAATCGGGAAAATAATGCACTATAATTAAATATCTTAATCAAAAGGTATAATCTAAAATCCTATGCACTGCTGCTGTCTATTAGGCCCTACAAAAGATTGTCGGACTAAAAAAGATTTATATAGGGAGTCTTTAAACTTCACAGGGATTTAATCTTTATTGAAGAGGAATCATTAACAATTTAAGGGAAGGGAAAAGATGAGAGGAGGATGAGGCAAAGGAAAGGGGTGAAGGCAGAGGATCAGATGGATCAGGCTATTAATTCTTGAAGAGGTGAGTTTTCAGATATGGTCGCAGTGCAACAGTCGTAATAAACATCGAAGTCTAGGGAAGAGCGAAAATTTTAAACTTTGAGCATATAGGCCTAAGCCTACCGTTTGACTCAAGCACATGCTCTTCACACTTAGTAGAGGCCTGTTTGACTCAAACAGGTCTCTACTAAATGTGAAGAGCATGTGTATTGATACTGCTCGATCGGATCCTTCTCTCTGCACTGCTGGTGTCCGTCGTGGATCTGAGAAAGAAAGTGTTTAGGGACGTCTTATGACAGCAAAGGTCTTTGACGTCTTCCCTTTGTTGTTGATTCTGTGGTGGATGGATTTTTTTTGGTCGCACCGTTGCCTTTGATTTCCGTTATCTACAACACTACTAGATTTATTTACATTAATTTTTTTAATACAGTTTTTTTTTAGTTTTATATATTTATATATATTTTTTTGGATTTTTTAAAAATACACATCTAAATTCTTATATACACTGTATTTACACAAAAGGTTTTCTTTAATATCGTGTTATGAAACATTTCTTACATACTCAATAAAGGATATAAACATACTCAATAAAGGATATACTTACCTACTTACTTACTTACTTGTGTGCAAAACTACATTTATCCTGTATTGCCAAAGTAATATAGAATATGAAGATCATAATCCTACTGCTTTGGTCGAAGGAGAAGAAATCCTCTTCTCCTAGAGAATCTTACCATCGTTGATCTCGCCTATAGATAGCGGCTAGGCCCTAACTCTTACCACCTCCGTCTGCAGACCCGTGATCTGGAGGATGTTCTTTGTGGTGCAGTCGACTCCGAGTTCTTGGCACTTGTTGGGGATGTTGCGGCTGATGTTCTTCCGTGAGCATTCCAAGAGGAGGTGTTCGATGGTGTCCGGGACTTTGCAGTTTGCACTTCTCGCAGTTTCCGTCAGGGTGCATCTTCATCGTGTGAAGCCACTGATTCAGCAGCACTTTACCCAAGCGTAGTCTGGTTATCTGGACCTCTTGCTTCCGCGGAGTATCCGTGTACTTGATTCTGGTTGACACGAGCGGCTCGATCTTCCTGTAGAAGATTCCTTTCTGGTTGTCTGTGTATTCCTTCTGCCATTTTCCCACTACGTATACGCTAGGCCTACTGTTTGATTTTCCCGATCATCTCCTTTCGCTCGATGTACGTATAGTGGAGTTGACTTCTGGTAGATGCATGGAGTCCTTCTTAAGCCGCTGCGTCGGCTTCTTCATTTCCACGGATACCCACCTGACTCGGGAACCGGACCACCGTGACGTTGCCTGGGCCAAGTCTGTTGATGCTTTCGAGCACCTCGATCATCAGTGTTGGTCTCGAGTGAGACCGCTGTGTTTTCACCGACTCCGTAGCGCTGAGCGAATCCGTGAAGATGGCGATTCTGTCCCTCGTGGACGTTCGGTTCTTGCAGATCCAGTCGATATCTTCCCGTGGATCTGTACTCGGCCTCTGTTATAAATACGATCTTCACTTCACCAATCAGCCGCATAGCAAATCACTTTGGAGTCCAGTTACAACGGTATACAGCTGCGAATCGTACAAAACTGCGTCCAAGTCAACTTTGAATTGAATAAACTAGGTTGATTGATTGATTATGCTGGTGATGCTCAGCTTTTCATTGCTCTGTCACCAACGGATCGGTCCAGCAAAGTAATACTTGAAGAGTGCCTCTGTTTCAATGGTCTTGCTATAAACCCAGATAAGTCTGAAGCGATCATGCTTGGCTCGCGCCAACGGCGGTGCTCTTGCCCTTCTCCACTGGCGTAAACTTGTCCAAAATATTGGGGGGGGGGGGATTTGGTTATTTATTATACACTAAGTTGTTGCATAGAATGTACAGTAGGTTATAACTTTTTGACTTTTTTTCAAAAAAGCGATTTCCTGTATCATAAATGGATGAACTTTTGCTTAGAAACACTGAAAAATTTATTAATTCTTCTCAGTTATGAAAAAAGGTCACCCCCAAATGAAAAGTTTGATTCACCATATATGTAACGTTACCACTCATAAGTAGTAGCGCTTATAAAAAGTTTATGGAACTGTTTAGAACTTTTACAGCTATCTGGAACTTCCTAAAACTGTTCAGCACTTTCTAGAAGAATCCAAATATTGGTCTATATAGAAAGGTTTGTGGGCAAACTGAACTTGTTAATTTAAGAAAAAATTCAGTGGCAGTATAGGCCTACAGTGTCACAGAAGAAAATTGCAAATAGGCTACCAAAGACGCTGCTAAATTGAAGGAGGAAATTATTGAAAAGTTACAGATGGAACAGTGATCCTTCTATTTTTATGGCAAGCATATTGAGAAAAATGAATATCAGGGTGTGGTACTGAAGAATGAGAGAACTGAAGTAAAAGTCTGCGTCTGAAAGATGGCGATGCTTCAGGAATTGCAAAAGTTCTTGATTGCATTCCATAAGTTGTAAAAACTTATGGAATGCAACGAAGATGACCGCTGCTGATACAACCAGTGTTAACACTGGGAAAAAGAATGTAGTTGTTGTCAAATTGCAACTTTTGTTCTCTGGCATGGGTGCCAGCAAACCACAATTTATCAGTTGCCACCATCACGTTCTAGACAGGATTCTCAGGGTTGTCATGGACGAGTTAAGTTTAAGAAAATTCCAAACAGCAGCAATGCCAGGTGGAATTCAAGAGCCATTCTTGCTATCCTTTCATTCATTCTTATCCTTACAACAGGGAAAACGTTGGAGAAGATAGGCAGATTCGTTTCATATGACTGGGCAGACTATTGGTTTACTAAACATATGTACAATAAAAATGACTTCAAGAACTTGTCAGAAATATTGAAACCTTTACAAAAAAGCATTGCGGGTATTGGAGAATCACTGGAAGCTGGAGCCATCCGTACTCCAGATACCATTGCAAGAAGTAATCAGTGCGCAGAATGGGCAATCAAAGTGATGTGGGAACTTCATGAAAGAAAAACTGCAACATCAATTTATTCTTAGCGATAAGCAGCGTGATGTACATTGTACAGTTGTACATTGTACAATCTACAAAATATTGTACAAGTATCATATGTACACATGTACCTACAAAATATTGTACAAATATTATAAAATTTTCTAGCTCATTCTTTCCTGTATTATAATACATGTTAGTATGTACTATGCATGCATATTACATAACACATTACACAGTGACATATACACGAATCGAATTTTTGATTTCGGGGTGACCTTTTTTCAAAAGATTTGAAAATGACAGTTCATTCCTTTGTTTTTAGGCAAAAGTTCATCCAACTAAGCTACAGGAACATGAGGTTGTAAAAAAGTTATAACCCTAATGTACAGTCGATCTCAATTATTCGGGGGGGGACGTGCCCCGGCTGCCCCACCCCAGAGTCTACGCCTATGCCCGTCTCATTCTAGCGTTGACCTTGCTGGCACTATTGTTCCAATATCAAAGACTGTCAAAACACTTGGAGTCGCTTTGAACGTTAATTTCACATTACAACCCCACATAACAAACCTCTGCAAATATTGTTTCTACCATATCAGGGCAATACTTCATAAGGTCTGCCAGTGCCGGATACAAATTAGGACCTCACAATCCGCAGGGGCCTAAAAATTTAAGAATTTTTGTGGGGGCTTTTAAATTTTGTCTACAGTATACATGTACTGTACGTAAGTATATATATATATATATATATATATATATATATATTATGTAAAACCTATTAAAATGGCTTCTGTAGCAAATTCCATCTTGCCTGAGTAAATGCATTCATTTGAAAATAATTGGAATTTTTTACTTTATATGCCTTGCTATTAAATAATTAAAAGGCATAGGCCTATGTTTTCAAGTTTTGTAAGACCTTTTGGTGTAATTTTTAACACGGAGCCTCCAAGCTTTATAGGCCTATAGCTTAAGGCCTCACCAAGTCTATAATCCGGCACTGTTTCTTTCTGGGTTATCTAATTCATCGGATGCCGACTTGACTTCTCTAATAGGCGATAACTTTGACCGTGTTTTTACTTGAAGCGACCATAGATTGATGCTTTGGGGTCATCCATAAAGGACGTCCGCAATGAGGGGGAGGGAGGGTCATCGAAATGCGGACAAATGCGGACAAGGGGGAAGGAGGGTTATAACCAGTGCGGACGTCCGCATCTAAACTTTTGAATTTGATAGTTTTTTAAACACCACCTTGTTTCAACCTTCCCCAAAAGACGAAAAGGTCAGTGAAGTGATTGCCTAAAACCTCATGTATGGTATAAACTAGGCCTATATTGCGACTTTAAAGAGGCTTTTCTTACTGCACATCCTGCGATATGAAACCAGAACTGTCACTTAAACATGCACAGGAACTGTGGAATAATTATTGTAAAAATAATGATGACGACATGAAAAATTGGCTTTGACATGCGGACGTCCGCAAAGGGGAGGGAGGGGGTAATGTCAAATGCGGACAAGTGCGGACAAGGGGGAGGGAGGGTCTAAAGTAGGTCATATATTGCGGACGTCCTTTATGGACGACCCCTTTATGAGTCAAGATAACGGCGCCTTAGAAGTCATTAGATTAGATTAGTTTAGAGTAGATTAGATTGGAATGGATTGGATTAGATTTGACTGCGTCTGCTAGCGTACGTCGTATCAACTCGGAAAGGATGTAAGGCCGAGTTTGCACTGGATAACGCGGTGTTCGCCTGTCCAGCTAATGCAGATACGTCATTATGCTGAATTGCCGTAACACAGCAGTCTCAAGTTCCCAGAGATGGTCTTCATGCGAAAAGTGAAAGTGGAGAAGAAATTGGAACCCCCACTTTTTAGACCAAAGTTACGCCCCTGAGTTTCCATACACAGAAGTTGAAAACGGGGTGCCAAAAATCATCCCTGACAGTTGGTTTGGAAGTAATGAGGATATAACTGGATATTTTGGGGGGGGCCAAAATTAAATCGTATAATCATTTGGGATATATTAGTTAAAAATGCATCAAAATTAAGAGAAAAATTATTAATTGTAACCCTCATTTTGGCGCCCCCTTCCTTTTTCGCCCGGGGACACGTGTCCCCCTCTCCCAGCTACGTCTCTGGCTTAGATGTAGCACTGCCATGGGCTGTCGTGCATTTCCTGTTGCAACCCCCAAGGAACTGACTCGACAATCAGTGTTTATCCATTGCTTGACTTCTTTCAGGAAACACCTCAACACTCACAATTTCTCACTGGCTTTCAAACATCTGGATGTCTAATTGTTCTTCACCTGGCGACTGATTAACCATGCGTCAGATTCGCATTTCTGTGTCACTGAACGAGTTAAAAATTTCGTAATAATAATGTTTCGATGGGTTAGCGAAGGGTAATTTCCTAACCACTGCTTCTAAAGTGGCTCCAAATGTATGCTATAATGGTGGTCACTGAGTAATTGTTCTTTAACACTTCAACAACGAGCTGCATTGGTTTCCCAGTCACTTTTAGTACACGCTCGTCGTTATAGTGTTTAAAAGTATGGAGGTTAAAAATGTCCACATGTATAAACTGTATGAATGCATAACTAAGCTAACTATATACAACATACACCCAGAGATACTAGGCACATGCCTGTAGATTTTTTCAACATAATCAGTTTCAATGATGTGACGATGGCTAAAATTAAATTATTTTAGTTGAACTAAACACAAAGTACATGTCAAACAGAATAAAACAAAACTAAAACAGTTTTCAATGATGTTATGATGGCTACTGGGTTATTTAAAAATTTGGAAAGTCTAATAATTTTGTAAATGTGTTGTCAAAATTTAAAAATTTGTACTAATTTAGATCTTGACAAAGGTTCATCTAGTCAGGTCCATGTTATGTGGAAATTTCCCAACATCTAGCCTCAAAATCCATTAATCCAGTCGTCTATTCACAAAATCCAAGACTTTCACAACTGCGAATGTTATCAGAAATGAGTGTATGAGCAGGAGCACGGTTTCAACAATTTCTGGACCGGTTCTCATCATCATTGGGTTAAGCAAGACAAAATGCATGACCGTACAGATTGCAGGAAACTCGATACCAATGTTGTCCAACTCATGCTCTTCATACAAGCGACTGTAAATATAAAGATAAAAAATAAAGTCAGACACAATATTAAAACTGGGGCAAAGCCATTATTTGAGTGAGAGTTGAACAGGAACACACGAACACACACACGAACACACACACGAACACACACACACACACACACACACACACACACACACACACACACACACACACACACACACACACACACACACACACACACACACACACACACACACACACACACACACACACACACACACACACACACACACACACACACACAAAGAGAGACTAGCTCTCAACTTTGACAGACAGAAAAACAATAGAGAGACAGATAATCAGACAGAGAACTCAAACGAAAGGTCTTACAGTGCCTACACAAATTTGCAGTGCCTAGAATACTCAGAAATGTCAAACTGTCAAAATGTACTTGAACTGGTAAGTAAAATATCAGGTATTAGAATGAAATCGTGTGTACCTGATTTGACCTAATTAATCCCTAATCATGTTTTGGCATTATTTCACATACAGGATATTCGTACAATCAGATCTCTTTTACTCCTTACTATCTAGTCCCAAAGGCTTATGCTTTGGTTTCCATCAAACCTGGCTATTGTAACCCATCGAGCAGTGTTTGGCTCTCGCGTATTTTCGGTCGCTGTATACCAGTGAGGTTCTGGAATTCACTGTCAATTCCTTGATGTCATTCATGTCCAAAATTAAGACTCATCTCTTTCAACTTGCATACTCACCATAGCCTGCTTCAGGTTTCCCGGATCCATCGAATTTGCACCTGGCTTCACCAATGGATTATGATTTTTGATTGCGATTTTACTCACAATGACAAACAATTGAAGTCTTGGACATTATGACAACGAAACTACAGTTCTAAGTAATTGGATTAGGTTTACTGAATGGGAAGTTACTCAGAAAAAAACTATAAAATAACATTTCTGATACGTCTTTATAACAGGTGATACACAAAATCCCACATACATATGTACATATGTACAATCGTACATGCATGCATACATAAACACACACACACTGTATTTGGCATTGGAATATTTGATTAGGTAAAATTGACAGAGCTATGAGCAACTGCACGCATAATTATAAAAAACAGAAAATCAGAATGAAACTAACTTTGCTATGACATAACATGCAATGGTGAATACTGTGTCTCCCAACAGATGTAGAATCCCTCTTTCAACCAATGGCTGACCCGGTAAAAGTCCAGAGAACCATATGTTGTTGATGAATTGTACGGTTACACAACATGCCATTAGCTTGCAAGCTGTTTTGGTGTAACTGAAAGTACAGAAATTATTCACACATGTATGTGTTTTATAAAAAAGACACTTAGGGTGATGATAACCTAGGTTTTGCAAAGTTTTTGTTGATAAGTCAAGGGTGAACTAACGAACTTCAAAGCATGGCATCGCTTTGGCTGACCAAAGGTGACAACCAAGTGGGTCAAAATGTGACTGTGATTCCTTCCAAGTTTTCACCAAAAGCATCTTCTAGTAGAGTATGATTAAGCCTAACAAGACAAGAAACTCAGCATCATAACAAAACAGTCAGTGTGAGAATTGTAGAAAGAAGACTGGGTGTTATGCTTTGAAGAGTTTGATCCATGTGCAGTTGAATATTTTAGTCGTATTTTGCAAAATGAGAAAATTCAACAATACAATAGAAAGCTTAAACTCCTTAAAGTGATGACATCACCAAATTTATTAGTATACAATTCATGTGGTCACAAATCTCACAATAAACCAGAGCAATACTTTATTAGTAACCCACAAAGTGAATTGTGAAAGAAAATGCTAAAATATATGCACAATAAAATCACACTAGCACCACTGATTGGGTTGGAAGAGAGTACAGAGACCCCCTTATAGGGTGTGCAATGAAGTCTCAACTGGGGGTCCTAAGCCAGACTAGGAGGTTTGAACCCCCAACCTCCTTGACAATTCTCACCCTGAATACAGTGAATTTGTACTAAGTTGGGATGCTGAAACGGGTGACGTTGTTGCATACAGTGGTATGTTTGTGCACCTCATTCCAACAGTTCTTTTAAAGTTCAGGACCAGATTCAGAACTCAAGAATTCATTAGCAATGCCACAAAGGGGTAAAGGGTCAGCTGCCCCATACCCGCTCAGTCTGGTTGTGGGATTCATGCAAATCCAGTGAGTTTCAGGTGGTACGCCTTATGTGGTTTCACAGTTTCCTCCCATAGTATTTGATTCAACAGGAAATATCTTGACCACATGCTCAAATGTATGCAACATGCCATCAATGTCTTGAATTTGCTAGCTGTCACTAGTCTTCCAAGCAGTCACATTATTGTAATTTGCAATAACAGATTTATCTCGTGCCTCTCAGAGTTGCTCCCTACATTATGACAGAAAACCAGATTTGAATAGAATGGTATTCAAATGTTGGTGGAATTCATATAGGTAAAATAAGATCGAGGTTCTTATGTTATAGAGTGCTAAGCAAACTATTCCAGAAGTTGGACCAATCACAGCGAAGCTTCTATGCTGCACTGCAGAGGTTCAAACTAAGGAATACCAGGTCACCCTTGCAGTGAAGCGAAGAAATCTATGGACCGACACACAGCATTCATATACTAGTGATACTGGGAAAAATTCAGAACTTGTTGAATTTCTAACTCATAAATATTAGTTACAAATGAAAAAATCTCATTCGGTGGGATTCAGCTGAATTTAACCAATGTATCCACATGACCTACCACTCTCACAATAAACATGCTTCAATTTAATATTGCAAATAAAGAATAACACAAGCTTACTCGGAGGATTCATCATCTGTCCCTGTTCCTTCCAGCAACCAGTTAGAGGCAATGTTGGCTCCGTTTGGTGTTCTCGATTCCCAGAACTGAAACCAGGAACAGCAACCACCGGCGACAAACTGTAGAGAGTCCATGACGACTTGATTAGCTATTCCGACTTCTTGAAGCATACCATCTAATCCAATTACGCATATTCTCCACATCGTTAACAACCCTATCAGCCACGGCGTGCCTATAAGAAGTGCTAAGCCGAACCTCGTCACGCGCGATTCCGATTTCTGTCTCACATAGTCGCGTATTCGAAGGGAAACGGCCACAGCAAACATACACGTTCCAGAAAAACCCATCATAGAAGCGTTCGCACCAGAAAAGAAAATAATAAAATTCAAGGGAACTTCCAACATAAAGAACTGAAAAAAACCTAATAAAAATGGTCCAACGAAAATCCTAAACAAAAAATGGCTGACCCCAGTAGCCATTTTAAAGCCGATAGTGGGGCGGTTGTAACTCGATCGTAACTCCCAAATTGGTAGCCATGGTAACAACAATATTTTATTTTATTACGGTTCAACGCATGCTCATGCGTCATTCTGCGCATACAAAACGTTAGCCGTGATATATAATTTTTGGAAAATAATTCGTCAATTAACTGCAAAATGTCGAATTTATTTCAAACTGCAAAATGTCAATTTTTTGTGGCATATCTAAGGTTGCGTAACTATGATTGCCCTTCAAATAGGCCTACATTAGGCTACGCGTAATTTTGAACTGTAGGGAAAGAAACTAGAGGGACAGAAAAAATATGTCAATATAGGCCCTACTGGAAATCGAAAGCACTCGTGTGTTTAATTGCTCTTTTGAAACTGGGACCATTCCGGATAACTGGCGCATCGCGGTTGTCACTCCCGTCAAAAAGTTTCCAAACCATCTGCTCTGTCTGACTCAGGCCTATAGGCCTATCTGTGACTCCAATCCTCTCAAGAATCGCAAAAAATTGTTCTTTCTAAGTGGCTCAGCCCCAATTTGCCTCGAGAAGTTCTAGACTCCCCTATGATATTACCACTGCATATCGAATGATGTTATATCGACTGCTTTCAACAAATTGTATTACTATCCAGGTGGCCCTGGTAGCGAGGTCTACGACCCCTTTTGGGTCTCCTGTGTAGCCAGATTATGTTAAAAGATCAAATGCATTATGCATTATGTTCTTGTAACCTAGCTTGCAATCCTTGGTTAGGCCTACCGAAATAAAATACAATACAATACAATACAATTATACGCTTGTCATTTCGATTACGTCCGTGATTGCAATTACGATCACGTTTCCGATTACGATTATGTTTACTGATTACGATAACCAAAATGATTACGTTTATGATTACGATTACACATTTAGATTGTATTCGTGCAGTGTTGATTCATTCGATTGCTTGTGTAGGCCTACTTTAAAATGAAGCACAGGACGGTGTACTTCGTTGCTAGTAGGCCTATTAAGGAACTACTTCCAGTCCTATGTTTTGTGTGTTTTTCGCTCGTTGTTACCACAGAAGCAGGGTTTTTCTTCAGTAGTGTTTTTAGACATTTTCCTGCTTGCATGGTATAGGCCTACAGATCCTGAGATCCCCGTCCATTTTTTGCGTACAGTTCATTTACGAGTGTACAAAGCTTTGAGCTTTGCGCGTAATTTCTTGGAGATTGGCATAGATTCTATCGTTTATTTGGAAGTCACATTTGATTCCAGAGGTTTTTCGTTAAGTTTACAGTATGAGGCGGGGGTGCTCGATAGTGTAGGTCACTAGGCCTAGTGGTTAGCGCGCTGGACTGTTAGGCTATTCGAGAGGTCAGAGGTTCAAATCACCGCCAGGGCAGAAATTTGGTTCGAGATTTCTGTTCCATCTGCACCCCCTAGCCATCTCAGCTATGATGAGTACACTGACACTGTCGGTGGGAAGATGAGACGGCGAGGGAGAGGACTGGCCACCCGCCCTCATATGCCGAGGCCAAGAAAATGAAGTCACTAACACGTCTTCATACCCATGGCTGCCTCAGGTTGTTTTCGCTCTCAGTTGCTTTTTTGCAGGTCTTGTTTTAATCCGTTTTAAGGAAACGATCCGCTTTATTTCTCCCATGGAGAATGGCTTCGGTCGATTCTGCCAAATTGGTATCCCATCTTTTGCACCAGTGTTTGGAGTCTTGGATGGACCACGTGATCATACCCACGCGAGGAAAGTCTGTATAAACTAGAAACCCTAGAATTGTAGCATTCGAGCTAAAGAACGTGTCCTCGGATTGCTGCGTGGCTGGTGAACATTTTCTTAGGATTCCAGTATGAGGGTTTTACTTCATTATCAGCATGTTCATTATGGATTTCACTTCTATATTTTAATATTACATTTTCATTGACCTGTTACAGTGTTACTGGATTTTTTCATACATTAAATTACTTTTATATTTTGATCGAGTTTTTTCCTTCTGCTAGGAGATATATGATTCCCTGGACAAGTAATATAGTGACTCTCGAGTTATTCTCGTAGATGTCTCAGAGTGAGATGAACTATCGTCGTCATAGGTCTACTAAAAACTATAGTGTATGCAACATGTTTGCAGATATTTAAGCATGAATGTCTGCTGATGGGAGACACATAGTCATAAATGTCTGGAGTCAGTTCGATGTGGGTGTACAGAGTGCATCTATTTGTGAGGGCAGTTGACTCCGACTTCAGAAGTGGACTGCTATCAGAGAGATCTAAAGACAAAGCAAACAGACTGAAGGAGTTCTTTCTAATGCCTATCAAAATCATTCCAATCGGTTATCAGAATCATTCCGATAAGATAGCGGAATCGTTCTGTCAATAGAGCTTTTTATCTGAGTCGAAAGTCGTTGTCGATTGTTGCTTGAGATTGGCGGCGAAAGAGGAGAACCTCAAAGAGACGAGGAAGTCTGAAAAGCGGTAAGTACAAGAACAAAGGAAGAGAGAATGGACCGTAGGAGGACAAAGAAAGGGCCAAACACAGACCCAGAAGCGGTAGACTCTGGGAAATGCATATACATGTACAGCGGCAGAGACAGACGAAGCGTAGATGGGGCAGAGGCAAACACAAAGAGATCTATGAAAAACGGAATTTGAAATTGTGATTGTAACGGTTATTTACAGTGCTTTTTCTGGAAAAAAGGTTCCGGAACGGAACAATAGGTTCCGCAACGCAATAATTATGGGCGGGTGAAAATCCCGAGAAAAACTGGATTAGGGGTTGGGAGGGGTCCCAGTAAACACTGAAAACAGTTCAAAACACTGAAATTAAATTAACTAAACTAAATCATTGTTTTTATTATTAAAATAAATAAATTATTTTTTAGTATCTGAAAAAGGTGCCGGAACGCCGTTCCGGCTGAAAAAAGCACTGGTTATTTATATAATGAATCTTCGAGAAAACTCGTCACAGGTGCTTCCTACATCAATATACTGCAGGCAGACAGACTAAGAAGACGAAACAGAAAGAGCGCAGAGACAGGGTGATAGAGACCGTTGGTCAGAAACAAGGTCAGGGACAAAGGAGTGTAGGACATTATCCCCCCCACCCCGGGAAATTATCCCCCCGGACATTATTCCCCTGGACAGAATCCCCCGTGGTAGGACATAATCCCCTCCCTCCCGGCTAGGAAATAACCTATATTTCACACATATATCATGACGCGTGATGACGGCAAAAAGGACTATTTGATTGACTAAGCCATTGCTAATGCCTCAACATCAGTCGGAATATATTTCAATTTGTTTAATAAAAAGAATATATTTACAGTTTGTTTAATTCTAAGAATGATTACAGACCAACGGAAACGTTTATGAGGCTATAGTGGTTTTATCAATGACATTACACATTACAAACTTCCATTCGTTCAGTTAAGTTCGATTCATTCGTTAACAAGCTTGAAGTCTATAGGCCTACTTCATACCTAAGTGACGCTAACAAGGGTGCAGCAGACAGCTTGTAGCTGCTTGGCGCTGTGCCTGACCCGTTTTTTGGGCAACTGACCTCGCGAATCCTGACATTAACAAGCCTTAAGTTAAGAACTAGGCGACTAACAAGCACCTGAATGACATTAACAAGTCTTTAGTCTATACCTTTTCAACATTAGGGCAACAGGGCTATTAAGGTAGATCAATTAAATGTAGAAATAGGCTTATTACACAGAGGGGATTTTTTCCGGGGGGGGGTAATGTCCTAACTAAAATCGGGGGGGGGGATTCTGTCCGGGGGGATAATGTCCGGGGGGATAATGTCCGTTCCCCGGGACAAAGACATAGACATAGGCACACTGTTAATGTCCGTAACGCTCCTAGACACCAATTAACTGTCTGCAAATAAGGCGCAGTCTCCGTGAGCTACACAGCAAGCAGCTTTGAACTAAGGACGGCAATGCACTGTCTGGTGGCAGGCGACATTGAATGTTACTGACACGGGACGTGCACACTATATGTAGTGTATATATACTCTTAGCAGAGACTGCTTTCAAGAGTGCAGAGGCAGTCGAATAGATAGACGTTGATACGGGGAAGACACAGACAGAGGCATCGGGCAGTAACTTAATGGGACACACGCGACAAAATGACATGACAAAAGGGTGGATATATCAGGTGGGAAAAGAAAACAGAAGGACGGATGAATGGCTCCGTGGACTTTGAGAGCAACCGACCCACCGACATAGGCCTAGGCCTACTCACCGTCAGACTGGCGATAGGCATCGCAGAGATCAAAGCAGAGCAACGAAAAATCTAAAGCAAACAGATAAAGACGCCTTGGTGCAAATGAACCCGTGTTTCTATAGGGCCTACTAAAAGTAAAGCAATAAAATGGAAACTGTCGTCACTGAAGACCGCAAGGGGGATAGGTGGGCCTCTGCTTGTAATTAAATCCTACATATTATGCAATCTAACGAAGTCAAGCTATATCGCCCTCAGCTCAGAGGCGCGTTTACCATTAGGCGCACTAGGCGCGCGCCTAGGGCCCCCAAATCTCGGAGGGCCCCAAATCTCGGAGGGCCCCCAAACGAATGAAAATCTTTTTTAAAATGATAAAAAATTAAATTTTGCGTGTTTTTACTAAAATTATGATATCAAATAACTTCACATTCCTTGAAAATATCTTCTATAACTAATCAAAATTACAGTGCCAATAACACTCATAAAAACTGTTTCAAGTTCAACTTCGTGGGTTTTTGCACATGATTGGCTAAACACCACCAGAGTCTCAGACTCTCAGCCTACAAGTTCAGAAGGGTCCATCCCCAAATGTTTGCGCCTAGGGCCCCGTTTTCTGTAAACGCGCCTCTGCCTCAGCTTAATGGATAAACCACCTTTTGATGGTCGCTGCAAGCGAACTCGTAGTCGTATGGCCTAGTCATATTCATGCGCTAGAGAAGCATACATGTAGGCCTATATATGTAGGCCTACGCATGTATGTATGCATGTAGGCCTATGCACGTGTGTATGTAGATGTATGTACGTATGTGCTGTGTGTATGTAAGCACGTACCCTTGCATATGAGGTATATGGCCTACTAAATGCGCTACAATACCTTAATACATCGATGCGTATATATATATATATATATATATATATATATATATATATATATATAGGCCTAGTACACGTAAATGTTTACTTGTAATGTAGTATTACGTTAATCACTGCAACTTTTGCAATTAACAATCACCATATACGGCTTACTACTGTACTGATATTTGCAGAAATGCATGCGCATTTACCACCAGTTTATTACTCATAATTGCTCGAAGCTCAACAAGTCGAATATTGAGCCAGAGATAAAAACGATCGAGTGCGACTACAAAACGGCGACAATATTTACATACTTACACGCGCAGACAAAAAACCGGCGAGATCTGGTTCTTACAGTTGCCTTCGATTCTGATACGTGACGCTTAGGCATGGTGGCAAACTGCACGGGGTCTCGCGAGGCGTAATACGCAGGGCACCGGACGTAAATTCTGCAATAAATGACTGCTTTGGAGTGCAGGTCAAACAGAACGCGTTGATCTACTTCCTCCGTTCCCGGTCCGAACGGTGGCTGTTCATTTCTATATAAATAACGCACTGCTGAGACGTGTGACCAACTCCACCACTCGGTAGTTATTGTGTGCCTACCTTCTTATCTGTCTGTCCGTCTGTGTGTCCATTTGTCTGACCGTATAGATGCCTGCGTCGGTTGTTTTATCTTTTTTCGTGTTCCTGTCAGTGTTTATATATGTGTGCTTACGCGGTCGTATATTTCGGATCTTTGGGTAAGGTAAAGTAGCTGAAGAACGTTTCTTACTTATCTTTAGAGATGTGATTGTGGAGAGATGCACGATTATTCTCCTGAAGGACAATCTTGATAGGATATACAGTCTGCATTTTTGTATGGGTTGTTTATGAGGTGCCTTAAAGGCGCCATATTAAGTGTCTAGATACACATATCATACGTACACATACAATAGGCCTACATACATAGCTACGTAGGTACGTATACTTGCATACGTACGCCTACATACATCGGCCTACATACATGCATGCACACGTATACGTACATAAATACATACGTACATATACATAAACACATACATAAGTACATACTTACTTTTATTGGTACTTTCTGCTTGAACATAACTGAACATCATGTTTCCAGAGCACACGCAAAGTCGGCAGCACGGTATGCGACCTGTTTTGGCCAGAATGGTCCTTTAGGAAAATTGTAGATCTGAGACAGCGAGCTTCCTAAGTCCTAACAACTAGGAGGCACGAGGGGAGCTGTAAGCTCTGTATTGGCTCCTTCAGAGGTCGGTTTACGGCAGTGTATGCTAGGTCGGATTTTATTACAATAAATCAGCTACTTTTTTCAGCTACTAAAAAATAATTTCTTTATTTTAATGATAAAACAATAATTTAATTATTTTAATTTAATTTCAGTGTTGTGAACTGTTTTCAGTGTTTATTGAGACCCCTCCCAACTCCCAATCCCGTTTTTCTCGGGATTTTAGCCCTTCCATAATTGTTCCGGAACCTATTGTTCAGTTCCGGAATCTTTGTTTCTAGAAAAAAAGCACTGCAATAAATAATTATAGTAGATCTGCTATCACGATGTTAACTCCGTTTTAAGCAATCAATTTCTCAGTACAGTGTTGGTTGTTTAATTTGAATTGAAGAAGTCAAAGAACTTACAAATGTCTATGACGCAACTTTAAAAACCTCTAGTCTCACTGTCTCCATTTAAGTTGTCCACTGAAAGCCTAAACCAAGGGCCTCATTTTCGGATGCAGTTCTAACTGACTGACTGATCGATTGATAGTCTGAACTTAACTAAACTTAATCTACGGCATTCCATTTGTGAGTAGGCATATGTAATATTTCACCTATCAAACTACACAACAGCGTAAAGTGTGACTGATGTGCAAATATTAGGTCATATCGATGGACATCAATTCGAGTTATCTAAAATCACTACACAAGAAGTTTAATCAGTCTTTAATTAGCCCACAAGTTTATTGATTTAACTACGGTTTTTGGTGCGCCATCGATGGCATTTACCTTATGCATTTACAGCCAGCGCTCTAGAATTTGCTAAGTAAACAATTATGCCGAAAATTGACATTGCAGCTTTAACGAACGCACTGGTAGATAACATCCAAATGTCTGGCTATTTTGTTAATCACCTGCAAAGAGCAGGCATGGCATTGCAGCAACTTAGATAACCTGCAATATGGCAGCGCGTGCGCCATCTTCTACCAATGAAGAACTGTTCGCCGGCAGCGTCATCATGTGCTGCGAGTGCGGCCACGTGTCGTTGGCGCAACTTCGTCCAGAGACTCTGAACATGATGCTATCTTTCAACTGTCGACGGAATCTGTTGGTTGGGTTCTTCGTGTGTTCGTGGGCCCGCCACTGGTGACTCTTCCGTTTTTCTGCGCATTGATCTGGCATAGGATAGAACTCCAGTTCTTAACGACATTTAACATCACCTAGGCCAGCGCAGACAGTGCTTTTGATTCGTTTGTTTATTAAATTGTGCTATATAAATGTTCAATTACAATTACAGCCAAGGAAACAATAGACTGCAAATCGTCCCCGGATACACCAATCGAAATTTTCTTGGTTGCTGTAGTTGCAAGGCTGTTGGAAACTGATTTGGATTTGGTTTGACTTATGACAATACTTCATACTGCAAGGCTGCAGATTACATTAGGTGTGTGTGCATTTGCATAGATTAACCTCGATCAGCTAGATTAGCTTAGATCTGATCAGATGAGGTTAGATTGTACCAGATCTAATAGATTTTGGTTCAGTTAGGCCATGCATCCATTTCGTGTTACTACGGAGTAGAAATATAAGTTTTCATAGTTAGAAATAGAATAATCATAAATAAATACTATTCACAAGCGTTTCCATGCAGTAGCACCAATATTTTTAGGCACAGTTAGATTGAATCAGCCTTCAGATTCTACTCCAGTTTTGCTGATTATGAATAGGACGCTTAATTGCGAAGTCAGTCGCAAGGAAAGTAGAAAAAGTTCCTGATTTCTCATGGCTAGGAGTCTGACACGCCGTAGCGCGACTGTCGCTTTGATAAAACGTTGTTGGTCCGTTAGAGAGGACGCTATTTCCTCGGCAGTAGGTCGGTCTGTTAGTGTTCTCTTCGATGATTGGCTGACGAAAGGTGGCTTCCGCGCAACGATTTAAATTTAGGAAGTCTTCTTTATGAAAGGCGTCCGTAGATCCCTCATGATTGGACGCTGCGTAGACCATGTGACTGGTGGTGACGTCACTGCCGCACAGCATAGCCAGTTTATTCGGGCGCGTTCTCAGGTGCTCAATGACGTCACCCGGGCAGACGGATGGTCTCTGGGAGTAGGACGATGACAGGTAGACACTGTCAAATGGCTGTGGGTTGTCTTCGAAGGGCTGCAGAGGTTGAAGTAGGTGCTGATCAAAACGATCACCAGTCGAGTGAAAGTATCTGCTTCTAGTACCGACATGAGATAAATATTCTTCACGTTCTTTATCCTCAACGCACTGAGGTCCATCCTCTGGACTGAAGCAGTCAAACGTCGTTGGGTGGAATCGTACTGGAAACCCGGTTTCCGTATTCGGTACGTAGCCTGCGTACTGAAAATACGGCATCGAGCCGCGAGGGTCGTAGGGCGATTCGGTCAGGCATCCTGGATGCAGCTGAAGGCACGACGAGACAAGGTTGACCGTGTTCTGAGACAGACCCTTGGTCAGGGACCTGGCGAACGAGATAGTGTCAGGTTTCGTTCCGGTCTTGAGGATTTCCGCCAGAGCGCCGATGTAGTTCCTGGCCAGTCGAAGCGTCTCGATCTTCGACAGCTTCTGGGTCTTCGACTGACACGGAACGTGTTTTCGGAGGTCATCAAGTGCTCCGTTCAGTCCGTGCATCCGGGTTCTCTCGCGGGCATTCGCTTTCATTCGTCGCACCCTCAGTTTGGCGATCCGTGCGCCCGTCAGCTTCTTCTTCTTCGGTCCTCGCTTCCGCGGACGTCCTACTTCCGGTGGCCTCTTTTCACGGAAGTCATTTCTCCTTTCGTCGTCGCCTCGAGATAAGGCACTTCCGATTTCTTCGATCACTTCCGGTTCCGATTCGGAAGAGATGAACTGGGTGTCGTTCCAGTCAAGTTCTGACCTTCGTCTCCAGGCCCAGTCCTCAGCGCTCGTATTCTCTGGGCTGAAGTCTAAGGCCGTGTCCTCTGCCTTTTCCTCCACTGGCCTCGATCGCATGGCCTTGGTCGCGATCCAACTGTCCTCGGATTCTTGCTGTATGCCTGAGCTTCCTGGCCAGTAGTTTTGTGTATACGTGATTGAGGAACTGTTCTTCATTGGCATCTGGCTGAAAATGAATTGAACAGCGTTTTATCTAATGCAAGGCATAATTCAGTTTTTATTAAAAACAAATGTTTTTATTAAAAACAAACAAGTTTTTAAAAATAAAAAAAACAAGTTTTTTTTATTAAAAACAAAACCGGGAAAATAAAGCACTACATGATTAAAAATCTATATCAAAGGGTATAATCTAAAATCTTCTGTAGTGGTGCCGCTGGCTAGTAGACCCTACGAAAGATTGTCGGACTAAAATAAAATTTTAGGGAGTCTTTAAATTTCACAGAGATTTAATCTTCATTTAAGAAGAATCATTAACAGTTTAAGGGAAGTAAAAAAGATGAGGGGAGGATGAGGCAAAGGAAAGGGATGAAGACCGAGGAAAGGAGCATGAGTAGGGGGCGAAGAAAAGACGTAATATGAGGGACCAGATCAGAAGGAGGAGAATTGGCAAGGACGATATAATTATGGGAGGGGTGGAAGAGATTTCAGAAGGAGGCGTGTATTGACGTAATTAGCTCCGATTTAATCTGGCGCACTATGGATAATGACAGATATAAGCTGCAGCGTCAATAAATCAACGGGATTTCACGTATAGAACAATGCCTGGAAAGCGAGAACAACGACTTGGGTGGATAGGAAAGAGAAGGGCGAGTATGAGGTCAGAGGCTAAGTCAATTGTAGTCAGCCTGCTAAACGACTCTTTCTTCAATCATCTTCTGCATAATTAGCCAATTAATTCTTAGGCGTCCACCTGGCGGTCATACTCCGAACAATTGGCACGACTGATGGTTTCATAAGCTCAAGGCTTCTGAAACTGGAGCAGTGGAGCTATATCAGTTTAATGCTTTAAATTTATTGTGAGAAACAATTATTGCAACAACAGCAACAACAACAACATGATGACGATGACTAGACGATAACGACATGAAGACGAAAAATACAGATTAGGAAATTCAACTTTGCAACAGCAACAACAACAACAACAACAACAACAACAACAACATGATTATAATGACGTGACGCTGATGATGACTATAAGATTAGGACGATAACGATGATTGTGATATAGTTGTCACGGTCACGTTGTTCGTAATCGTATTAGTAATCTCGAGGTTTCTACAGCTCCCAAAAACAGATTCACGGGAACCAGAATATTCAGAGGCGCTCAGTCAAAATAAAATCGATAGGCAGATATAGTAAAAATCGGTTCCAGGTCAAGGTCTAAAGGGACAGTCAGAGGTGGAAAGAGCAGGAATCAGGATAGGATTTGTGAAAGACCAGTGGTGAGATTGCAAGAGTGAATTCGTTGGAAGGATCAGAAATTTGTCGTAATTCTGGCGGAAGCTTATTCCAGAGAGACGGAACAGCTATGATGGTGGAGCAATTTAAAATTTTTAGTGATGTTATCAGTACTATTCTAATTTTTATTTATTATTGTTGTCATATTGGCATAAAGTGATTATATACTTCTTTGTCAGTGGTAAATGGCGTGATATAACGCTACATTATAGGACATATTGCGTAACTGTCTACCACATCCAGAAGAGTCGACAGTGCAACCGAAAGGAAAGAAAGACACCGGAAAGCCTTCAGCATGCCAGGCGTTTCTGACCACGCGCTTGAGTGACCCTTCGGAACGAAAACGGTCAACCACGTGGCCCCACAAAGCCCCACCATGACCACATGGCTCCTCAAAGCCCCCACCTTGCAGCGCAACAACGCTTAATGCCCCCGACGGGTGATCACTGTAGACGTTGGGGTCTTTATAAAGGCGCACCGTAAATTAGCCTCTTCTGTTTCGCGCACAATATTACCGCTTTTATTAACACTAATTACTGCAATGGTCGACTCTACTTTTGCCTGTTCTACCCTGACCGACCCTACCCTACGCTTTTACGATACCCTGTTCTAGTTGCCCCGATCTTACTTCTCCGTTGCATCACGTGCCATGCGGATTACGTCACTCGATGGATCTGTCAACGCCCTCTCGCTCTGTTACCCCTTTCTCTCGCGATGGCCATTGAAATCGAGGGGTTGGACGGTGCGACGGCTCGAAAGGGAAACTAAGGAAAGGAGCCCAAGAGCATGGATCAAGTGTCGTCTATTTATAGGGTATGATCGTAAGTCTGTGCAGCGTTCGTATACATGTGTGTAGGTATTTATGTATGTATGGACGCATTATGTATGTAAGGATTTTTGTATGTACGTTTGTATGTATGTATGTATGTATGTATGTATGTAGCTTAATAATATGTTGTGTACATAATTATGGTCAAAATCGGTGCAATCTCGGTATGCGCGTATGCATTTATGTATGTACGATTGTATGTATGAGTGCAAGTATTATGTGTGCATATATGCATGCATGTATCCACGCAAGTATAATTATGTATACGTGCGTATAATAATCCTATGCTACTACAGTATATTTGTATGTATTCCATATATAATGTTTGCCGATAAAGCTATAGATTTTTGGCGAGGATTAAAACTGTGCAGTGCTTTCAAGTAGCCTATTAGATTTGTCTTACTCGTACTGCGATAGAAATTAAGCGAGCGACGAATTAATGTATAGCCTACAGTAGAACTGAGTAGGTCTTCGCTTATGAAATGTTATTGTCGACTGAGGCATAAAATTGCACCATGGAGACCAAATCCTTATACTGAGCTGATCCGCCAAACTGGCTGCCGATATTACGGAAAATTTCTACCGTCTCTCGGCTGCACTGGAGATCTCTTCACAGCTCCGTCGATCAGAAACATGCTGCACTTCGACTACACTCGCTTAAAAATGTTCCCTTGTCTGCAAACGTGTATAGCTATAGATACACAGGGCCTGTATAGAAGCTAGCAATACAGCGAATAAGTTCAGACGGTCAGACCATACACGTTTATACAACTCGATTCACTTTCTTTTTAGCATGTTTCTTTGTATCCGAAGCTTTCTCCGCTGCAGGTTCCATTTCGGAAAAAAGTAAGTCGAATAGCTTGACAATTCGTTTAGTTTGAATTACTGACGATATCAAACCCATATCAACTTGCCATCGCCTGAT
This sequence comes from Allolobophora icterica, assembly GCA_963556255.1. Taxonomy (NCBI): domain Eukaryota; kingdom Metazoa; phylum Annelida; class Clitellata; order Crassiclitellata; family Lumbricidae; genus Allolobophora; species Allolobophora icterica. The sequence goes on along the minus strand of OY744609.1, from coordinate 20,778,730 downwards.
TTCTGATTTTTTGGCATATCGGATGCTAATGTGTGTTTACAACTGATTACGATTTCTTTACTACGATCTCATGTAGGCCTACTTTATGTCTTGCGCAATGCAGATCACATTAGATTCGATAAGATTAGTTTAAATTATAGGTGATCAGTGGCGTATTATGAAGGGCGTTGTGTACGTACATCCCCGTTCCAAGTTTGTCGAGCTAACGTTTAGTTTTAATGATATATCCAGGCGTCATATAAAGGCGCTATATAAATGGTCAGGTACACACACACACACATCCACACACATGCCTACATACATACATATATGTGTAGATACATGAATACATACATACATACATTCATACATACATGCATATGTGTAGATACATACATACATGCATACACACATACATAATACTTACATGATGTATACATACATACATACATACATACATACATACATACATACATACATACATACATACATACATACATACATACATGCATTCATAAATATGCATGCATGCATGCATGCATACATATATGCATATATGTATAGATACACACATACATACATACATTCATACATACATTGCCGCGCCTTCTATCCTCAATCCTGAATCCCTTCCGGTCACAAAACCCAAAGGTGAGTTCTGAATAAACTTCTTACCTGCAATGTCGTCCTCCTTTAGCTTCGTCGATCTTACAGGTGGTGCGTATGTGTGTGTTTATATCGCGGCCTACGCCGTATGGATCGTGTGAATAGAGGCAACGAGAGCGGGTCTTAATATACGGTCGCCATCTACCGCTGCTTCTAGGAAACGTCCGATCAAAGGGCTGCGGCAACAGAAGCAGGCCACGACGACGATGCCACGGCTCGCCTCTGATTGGCTGCACCCTGCCTGGCGCACCTGCTTATTGGCGCCTGCGTTCTAGTCTTTGCCTAGAGGCCAAGAAGTGACCATGATATTCTGGACACACGCCTCTTCCCTGAATTGGACGAGCGAGACTGGGTTCAGGGTGAAACTGCCATTTAACCAGACTGTGTATAACTGTTTAGTATACTATAAACTATAACCTGATGTGAATTAACTTCGATTCGTAGTTAACTAGTACCAAGTTTATTCTCATGTACATCTAGGTCCTTTAGGGGTTGTTCCCTTTACTTTCGTTAAACCTGTTACTAAATGACTTTATTTTGTAAAATCTGATTCTAATTGCTATATTCTGTAACTATGTTTTGTATTACGAGAAGTAATAAATTTTTGGTTGTGGTTATGGTTATGGTATCTAGCACAGCTAAACACAACTGATGCTATGCGTCTTAGTCCCTTCTATCTCTGGCCACAAATTCTTCGCACTGTTTGTTTCTAGTCTCGTTTCAATTATCTAGTCTGTTTCAATTATTTCATTTTTGATCTAACGTTAGCCTATTATTACTTCATTGCTCTGTTTTCTTTCCCTCTGTGTTACATTGTTTGTGAAGCGCTGTGCGTTTGCTAGCGTTCACTAAAGAATATACTTACTTACTTATTTCTTCCTGGATGTCTGTGTTCGGCATGAGTATGTATTAATGTTTAGTTATGCATAGATGTATGCATGTGTCTCTATGTAAATATATGCATGCATATATGTGTTCATGTATGCACAAAAGGACGTATTTATGTATGTGAGTTGTATATGTACGTACGTATGCATGTATGTATGTGTGTGTATGTATGTATGTATGTATGTATGTATGTATGTATGTATGTATGTATGTATGTATGTATGTATGCATGAGTGTTGGGTCAAGAGGGTATATAGGTCAATGAATATATTCTATGGCTATTAATAGTAGATGACGTAATGAAGCCAGACATTATGACCAGATTGCGTCGCATCTTGCAAGGCTTCAGCTGGGACAGCCCTATGCCTTCTCTCCTATCTTGGTCCTGTAAATAGAAAGGTCAGTGAAACGTGACTCATTAGATGTCCTTCGATGCGTATCTGATAGAGCGGCATAGTTTTTCACAATTTGGATGGGAGTGGAAGACAATGGGGCGGGGCAGAGAGGCGGATAGGCGCAAGACAGGCGGAAAATAGGGAAGGATGGATAGGCTGATGGAGAGAGACAGACAGACAGACAGACAGACAGACAGAGCAAATAGCGAGGAGGAGGGATGGATGGACAGAGGGAAAAGTGGACGCTAGAAGACAGGCAGGGGTGGAAGTGCGGAAGATATGGATAAGCCTATAAGAAGACAGGAGGCAAACAGTGAAGGAAAGAGGAAGAGAAAGGGAGTAATTAAAGCAGAGGTGAAGGGAGGAGGGAGGGGCAAGTGGTGTCTTCACTGGACCTGAAAATTAATGGCTAATTGATTATAGGTATTAGCAGCGACGAACCGATCAACAGAAATTTCGTTCAGGCCTGGTTACACAATGACAAATTAGCCATCTAGCGGGGGCTTCCTCACCGATGCATCCACGTAGCCCCAGCATCCAAGATGCCTGTCAAGACTTGCTTCAGCAACTGACAGGCATCCTCACGGTTAGACAGTCACCCTGCCATAGCTAATATTAGTCTAGAAATTGTTTGATACGTGCATGAGACACGTCTAGGATGTTGCAGGAAATGTGTAAGTGTTATTGAGAGTGATATGACCTTCTGACCCAAGTATTTTTCTAAACAGACAACAGGTCATGCGTCACATAAAGACGCGTTCATCCATTCGACCATCCTAGTAATCAATCAATCATCTTCAGTCAATCAACAATCAATCGATCAACTCAACGCACATCAATACACAAAACTTCACCTGATGTATCGCCATTTATTGTAACATCAAGTGACATTAAAAACATTATTCCAGTCTATTCCATACCATTCTATTCCATTCCATCCTATTCTATTCCATTCTATTTCACTCTATTCCATTCTATTTCACTCTATTCCATTCTATTCCACTCTATTGCATTCTATTCCATTTTATTCTATTCCATTCCATTCTATTAAAAACCGTTCTTTTCTATTCTATCTTTTTATTCTATTCTATTTTTTTACTATTATATTCCATGCATCCACAGTAAAGTAATTTAGCGCAATGCAACTCAAAGTAACAACACATTAAGAAGCCTATAATGCACAATGCACTTACC